>OY728133.1:2032065622-2033315622 GCA_963277665.1 Viscum album
AAAAGGTCATTCCCCCTTCTCTCTAATTCACACCTTCTAAGACATTTGTATCGGCCAAACCCTACCCAAATACCCTCTCAACTATCCTCCCTCCAACCTAAAGGCCTTATTTTGATCAGAAATCCAACCTATGGATCCATTTTGATCAAATCAAAAGAAAGAACTCGAAGAAGAGGTAATGATTTCACCACCCTCTTTCAAGTTCCTTTCTTCTTCCACTTCCTTTTTATTTGTTATTTCCATTATAAAATAATAACTCCAGTATATTATATATACTGTGATGTTATTATAATTATGGTACAACCAAATTCATTATTCTATCCACGCTTTGAATGATATGTCACCATACGTGCGTACGTACGGCTTACCGTCTCCACGTCGTGGTGTAATTGTTATTCAATACATTATTATTTGGATGGGTATAATAATGATGTGTATTTGATGTAAATAATAAATATTACATGATAAATGTTATTTATATATTATATACCATCATATTATATATTATATTAATATCAAAAGAATGTTATTTTCTCTCGTGCGTACGTACGGATTACCATCTCCATGACGCGATGAGATTCATTTCCAAGTTCACCATTCATCGACGATTATAAAATATATATATTACTAATAAGTTTGTAATATATGACATAATTATGCTACTAGGGATATATATATATTTATATATATAAGTATTTATGTACTTACATATATCTTATTCACTTACTTCCATTCAATACTATATGAAAACGGAAACAGCGTTTATGTGTATGTACGGACTACCGTATCCATAAACGGTGTTTTCCATTTCATATATATATGTCTATTATAAATTTTTATATTCTAAATATATATGATAAATAAATAATGTTTTATATTCTGGAAGTATTTAAATCATGATCTATGTGATACAATCAAGAGTAACAAGTTAAAACACATACGATAAAGAAAGCGATTATTACCCAAAATATTAATATAACATGGAAATTATTATTAAATGGGTAGTATAAAGTCATAAATGAATAATTCATGATATCATAAATATTAATATTGTTCTAGTAAAATTTAATAACATACTATATAGTCTTCATACAAGATGCTAAACATACCCTCGACTAAAGGATAGTGCAAGGTAAGGAGTTTTCATCTCACTCCTTATTCTCGTGAGATAAATGCCTTATTGACACTATTACCTTTTGTGTTGTAACACAAGTGACTTTTTTATATATTAATATTTCATTTAAGTTCCTTTCCTGATTTTTTTTTGGGGGGGGTTTACCACTCATTTTGGTGAAAATGGAGGGTTTTGAAAATTTGGGTCAAACCGCGAGCCCAATTCCAGATTAAAAAACTAATTTTGTTTCTTCTATAAATCCTTAAATTTTTACTATTTTAAACCCATTACACTTTCCAATTGGCATAACATGATATATTAAAATCACCATATCCCTTTTGACCACATATAAATCCAAAATCATGATGGATTTGGGTTTCTGATTTAGGTAATGGTCCTGCCAGTAGGCCCATTTCCTACTTTAAATATTTTTTTAAAATTTTACATATCTCATTAATTGTTTACTTTTTTCCCTTGATTCCACATCCCTCTCAAATCCAATAGCCCGAGGATCACCCCCATTATCGGTTTTGCAATTTTGGAGCTTAGGTGAGCCGCAATGTAGGGAAATATGTCATACACTTTCACAAATCGACCAGATTTGATGAGGTAAAATGAATCATTCATAACTCCTTCAATTTTTATCATTTTCCCCCATTTTAGTTCCCACATGACCTAATATGACTCCTTAGAACCTCAATACCATTTTTGGGTACTTGGAGATTCATATTATGGTGTATTGGTGCCGATTTCTTCAGGATATTTCATGTAAGGGAATTCCTTCTTGGTTCTTTCGATCCTCTTTTAGTTTTAATTCCCCTTTCTTGAAGTTCCTCATGTCCAGAAGTTGGGGTTCGATCCTGAGGTCCGATTTGGTATCTTTTGGGTCAATTTTTGGTGGTCTAGGTCTATATTTATATTCCTTGTGGTGCGGCGGTGTTGCGCTTAAGGTTTCACACCATGTTTTGAGGGTTTCTACTCAAAAGGTAGGTGATTCAATGTGTAACCATTTTGTGATGAGTTAGATTTATTGGTTTATTAATTATGTATGTTTATAATCTGTTTTTTTGTTGTTTGAAAACTGTTTTTAATGGATTTGGTTAAACATTTAATTTTTAGTTGTATTTTAGCTTGAAATTGGGTACTTTTCATGTGTGACTATTGGGGTAATGTTTGGGTTTAGTTTATAACATATGAAAGTGATTTATTAGTTTTGAAAGGGGCTTCCAATTCTATTTTGTTAATTCATTATTTTCATGTTGGCCTTGAAAAGAGGTTTTTGAATGATTTTAAGGTGTAAAACCGTGTTGTACTTCTTGAAGGTGATTTATGAGAACGTGTGTTTTTCATGTGTATCTTTGTGGTATTATTTGATGTATTTGTATAACACTTGGGGGTAGTTTAAGAATTGTTTTAGGTCTGAAAGTTCTGTTTTTGATTGGTATTGGTATGACTTTGGTTTTTAATGAGTGTTTTGAAATGGGTTTAGTGTGAAAACAACGGTTATACCTCTTGGGTTTGTTTCATAAAAATTGAAAATGTTTTATTTGGTGAATAAAAGTTGGGAAAGGGTGTATATGTACTGTTTGGGTGATTTTGCTCACCTAATGTGGGTTTTTGAATGGTAAATTGGTGATTTGAGATGTCAAACAGTTTTATAATGTTTTATAAATTGCTGAAATGTTTTACTAAATTGTGTTTTATGTGCGAAACACGGGTGTTGGATGTTTCGTGTGAGTTTATTCATAAAATGAATTATGAAGGTGAGAAGGGTATTATGTGACATGTGTGTGGGATGTCATGTGAGTTGAATATCTTATAATGGTTTTATAAAAATTTTTAAAGTATTTTTGGAAGTGTTAAAGAAATGTGAAAATTATTGTAGGCAATTTTGGTGTAAGTTTGATTTCAAAATGAATTTGAATGAAAAGTGGGATTTGTGACTTGTGTGATGTACATGGGGCTGTTTAGTTAATTTGTGATAGGGAAGTGATATTTTCATGTGAAAAATATATTTCATGGATTGTTGAACTTGTTTGAGCACAAAGGGAAAACCCGGGTATCTAGGTTGGTGGACGTGTACTAGTATGCTAGTGAATCCGTGGGGTTTAAACTCAGTTTCACTTAGCAAGATTGACGCTTAAAACTCTAAATAAATTATGATGATGATGATTGGGGACCACTAGGTTATGGGTATGATCCCTACTAGTGGCTCGTGCACGATAACGGATATTTTTTTTGGTTACTCTCACCGAGATACGAGGTACCTGGGACCCACTGCTAGCTAGTGCCTATGGGTTAATTCCTATTACTTGTGCTCATTAGATCCTTTGTACTTATCATCGGTATACGGTATTGTTGCCTGGAAAATTTAGTTGCTTTGTTATTTATTTTAGAATTGTTTTTCCTTTAAAATTAGACCACATGAAAACTGTTTTCATTTATTATTGCATCCTTTAGAAAATTGTAACAAGCATTTCTTATTTACAAAACTTGCAATGATTTTTGTCATGAAATATTTATCACATGGAATATCATAGTGGTGGTGTCCTACTGGGATTTTTCTCACACCATACATACACCTTTGGGTGTATGTAGACTTGCTTATTTTATGTCACGGGTTTTGGTACTAGTTTTATGCCTTTGGTTCGGGTTTTTAGCGGTCCATCGTGATGTAGTGTCGTAGAGATGGCTTGAGGGCGGTGCCTCTTTCCATGTGGAGGTTCATGGGCTGTATTTTCATAGGTTTGTACCTTTGTAATGGTGTTCAAACATTGTTTAAAATTGTGTAATTCAGTTCTGAATTTTAGTAAAAGATGTTTTGGTTTGAAAAATCCAGATTTCATTTCTTGGATTAATTTGTTGTTTTAAGTATAAAAATTTGGGTAATCATTCCCATTTTTCCTTTTTTGATACCCGGGCACTTGTGCCAGCCCGTGGGGATCGGGAACGCCCTTCGGGACTTGCCACGGGTCGGGTCGGGTGCCAGTTTTGGCGGCGACCAGATTCGGTTCATGACAAAATGGTATCAGAGGAGGTTCGCTCTCTTTGGGTCTTGTTATTTGGGGAGTAGTCGAGATAGTCTGGTGTTAGGATTTTTGGGACTTGGAATTTCAGTTACGAGTAGTGTGGCTGATCACCAGACCTCATGACGAGATTCAATTCTCCAGGGGAATTCGGGACCTTTCGGAGTCCTTTGGTTTTCTTGGTTTAATGATGATTAGGGGAAATGAAAAGAGAGTTGGGTTAATGGTCTCAGTAATCTCGAAGGGCCTGGAAAGCCATGCGGAGCTGGGGATATTCCCTAGAACACTCTCTGTGATAGTGAAGTGATTGGAATATGTCCGCCAACCATATGTCCAAGTCACCCACTGAAACTAGTTTCCTCTCGCATTGTCTTGTGTTATTTAGTTTTGAAATCTTGGAACTTTGGTTTTAAACTGACTTGGTTTTAAGAAGTGTAAAGTTTTTGTGAAATGATTTTCAAATAAATATGGAATGTTTTGATTTATGAAATTCTGGAACTGAATTTTCAGAATTGTTTTGAAATGGAAAATAGTATGCTTACACCTCTTTTGAAAGCCGGAACCATATTGAAGTTGGTTTTCAAAATTGTTTCCAATATAGTTTTCTAAAAAATTAAAGGGTGTTTTAATGGGATGAGATGTTTTTAAATTGATGTGAATAAATTGAAATTGAGTTCTTTTCTAAATGGTTGTGTCCTTATGAAAAGTTCTGTAAGATGTGAATTGGGATTTTGATCTCATTATTAGCAGTCTTGAGAAAAAGGTTTGGTTGGTTGACCATTTTGTTTTTTGAAAAGTGGAAGGAATTTTTGTTTTACCCTTTGGTATTTCCATGAGTGAACACATGCATGGGGTTATATGGGATGATGGATGGTTGATGGAATGAATGATTGAGTTCTTGGATGGATATGAGGAGGGTGCCCGATGTGGCACAAAAACATGCATGTGTGAGGCCCATGGGGTACCATTGGTGGATACGCTTACTGCTAAACCATTTGTTTTCAAAGAATTGGTTTTAAAGAAAAACATGATGTCTTCATGAATAGTTTGGTATGGTTTGTATTATGGGTTTTTGAAAATGTTGATGTTGTGGGATGTTTTGAGTTCAAGAACCCCTACTGTTTGAACTGTGTTTTGGGTTTGTGTTTGGTCGGTAAGCTGTGTTGTAGGGATGGTTAGTGGTCGGTTTTGAAAAAAAATTTGGGATTCCTTTACGGTGGTTCCCTTCATGTGTTTGGATCTGGTCTGTGGAATGTTTTGACCAATGGACCAGCTTGGTTGGGTACTTGGGTTCTCTCAATGGATAAGGTACACCCCCATTAAGGGTTAATGCACAACTGAAGTGCAACCCGTATTGTTTCGCCATTGGAAAATCCTCTAATTGATCAATATAAGGAATATTATATCGAATTTTTTTTATTGAGTCTACACCCATTCATTTCACTGATTTGTGGATCCTCGTGTAGTGGGATAGTGCCTGTGGAAGGTTGAAAGAGACCTTAGTTTCTTAAGTTTCCTGATTCATCGAAGCTGGAAGTGTTCTTTCGTTGTTAGTGTGTATGAGTGACTTGATGGTGTCTAGGAGGGCCTCTGGGTTCTTTATAGTTTCTTTGAAGAAAGGGTTATTTTTAAACCACCAATTTTGAGATTTCTGTCATGATAGGATATTGTGTCCACTTTTTGGACTTGTATGTTGTTTAGGGACTTTGAATATGGTCTCGTTCTATGTATTGTTTCTATCAATCGCAAGGGTCATGTTCGGTGACACATTGTGATGTTGTGTGCTCTTTTGACCATAAAGGTGAAGGTCACACAATCCGATGAGGTTATATGTTATGTTGGGAGTATGTCTCTCTTGGGAAAAACATCAAATAATCTATCTTAGAGGAAGGTGTTTATACGTGTCTTTCCCTTATGTTGTTTCTCACCCAAAGAAACAAGGTGCGATGTGTGTGCATATTCTGATCCCATGTTTCAGTGAAATGTCTGGTTTTGGTAAAGTGGGTTATAGAGTGTGTTATGTATTGTTGAACCCATCAGGGCATGCGGTGTAGTTTTTTGTGGCACCGAAAGAAGAAGTTCCACATAGGGGTTTCAACAGCCTAACTGTGTGGCCGAAGATTCTTCAATATTTTGAGCTCCAGCCATAGGTCCCGGAGAGAAGCTGTCGCGTAGTCAGGGGAAGAACCAGTGTTATTTAAACCCTTGTACAAAGTCTTATCCTCAGTATGAATTATAGGAAGAGTTTAAACCTATGGTGTCATAATATTTCTTCTGTTGTTCCCGTTCGGTGGAAATAGGTTGAGGGTCTTGTACCCATGTCATCACAAAATGTTATTCCCTCCCCCTTTGGTTTCCATTGATTCTTTGGAGAATGGTTGGAAATTTTTCTAGACAAGTTGAGCACACAGTTTTCACATGGTTAGTTCTAACCATGAAAAAAAAATACCAGGCAGATATAAGGATCCACATAGTTATTGCACAGTTTCCCAAACTATGCAGACTAACCCTGCGACCGTCCCAACTCCTTAATTTTGGGGTCTTTTCGTGTCGGCCCACGCCGATCGGTTAAGATGGTTGGTTCTTGTGGTGGGAAGACCCACCGTGTGTATCATGCATATTATTTTGTAAATTTCTAATTTATGTATACCCCTTGTACTAGAGATTCTGTTTGGGCCTCCCCCTATTAGTGTCTTGATTCTGTCTCGAGAAAAAAATTTAAGTTGTCTCTTACGGTGGGGAGCCCATTTGTGTCTCTCCATACGAGTAACTGATATTTTTTCCTTGGTTTCGTATGGGAAGTAGGTATTATCATTTGGAGGCATCTAACTAACTACATCTTACTTGGTTAAACATTGATATTGGAGAGTGACCAATGGTTTAGTTATAGTAGGTCAAGTGTAACCTTGTTCGATGTTGTTGTTTATTTGGGTAAATTGATTGAGTATTGTTTAGATTGTATTTGATGAGTTTTCATTTTGGATAAAGCCTGAATGTGATTGATTGTTTCAAGAAAGTGGTGTAAGTTAGGTTTGTGAGAGTATTCATTCCTTCATTGATCACTGGAGGTGTTTTGGCCTTTGGGGTAAAAGCATAGCAAAGGAGTCCATTTCTGCCTTTCGGTTGGGTTTGGTTTTTTTTCTTTGCACTTAATGTGGATTCCCGAGGGAGGAAAGTTTTATGGTGGGGAGAATTTTCACACATGTGACTTTTTTATATATTAATATTTCATTTAATTTCCATTCCTAATTTTTTTGGGGGGTTTACCACTCATTTTGGTGAAAATGGTTGGTTTTGAAAATTTGGGACAAACCGCGAGCCCAATTCCAGATTTAAAAACTAATTTTGTTTCTTCTATAAATCCTTCAATTTTTACTATTTTAAACACATTATACTTCCCAATTGGTATAACCTGATATATTAAAATCTCCATATCCCTTTTGACCACATATAAATCCAAAATCATGATGGATTTGGGTTTCTGATTTAGGCAATGGGCCTGCCCGTAGGCCCATTTCCTGCTTTAAATATATTATTTAAATTTTTCATATCTCATTCATTTTTTACTATTTTCCTGTGATTCCACCTCCCTCTCAAATACAATATCCCGAGGATCACCCCCATTATCTGTTTCGAAATTTTGGAGCTCTGGTGAGCCGCAAAGTAGGGGAATATTTCATACTATTTCTCAAATCAACCAGATTTGACGAGGTAAAATGAATCTTTCATAACTCCTTCAATTTTCATCATTTTCCCCCATTTCAGTTCCCACATGACCAAATATGACTCCTTGGAACCTCAATACCAGTTTTGGGTACTTGGAGATTCATATTTTGGTGGATTGGGTCTGATTTCTTCAAGATATTTCAAATAAGGGAATTTCTTCTTGGTTCCTTCCATCCTCTTTTAGTTTTAATTCCTCTTTCATGAAGTTCCTCATGTCCAGAAGTTAGGTTTCGATCCTAAGGTCTGATTTGGTATCTTTTGGGTTAATTTTTGGTGGTCTAGGTCTGTATTTATATTCATTGTGGTGTGGCGGTGTTGTGCTTAAGGTTTCAGACCAAGTTTTGAGGGTTTCCACTCAAAGGGTAGGTGATTCCATGTGTAACCATTTTTTGATGATTTATATTGCTTGGTCTATTAATTAAGTATGTTTATAATCTGTTTTTTTTTTGTTTTAAAATTTTTTTTGATGTATTTGGTTAAACATTTAATTTTCAGTTGTATTTTAGCTTGAAATTGGGTACTTTTCATGTGTGACTATTGGGGTAATGTTTGGGTTTAGCTCATAACATATGAAAGTGATTTATTATTTTTGAAAGGGGCTTCCAATTCTAGTTTGTTAATTAATTATTTTCATTTTGGCCTTGAAAAGTGGTTTTTGAATGAGTTTAAGGTGTAAAACCGTGTTGTACTTCTTGAAGGTGATTTATGAAAATGTGTGTTTTTCATGTGTATCTTTGTGGTATTATTTGATGTATTTGTATAACACTTGGGGGTGGTTTAACAATTGTTTTAGTTCTGAAAGTTCTTATTTTGATTGGTATTGGTGTGATTTTTGTTTTTTATGAGGGTTTTGAAATGGGTTTAGTGTGAAAACAACGGTTATACCTCTTGGGTTTGTTTTATAAAAATTGAAAATGTTTTATTTGGTTAATCAAAGTTGGGAAAGGGTGTATATGTACTGTTTGGGTGATTGTGTTCACCTAATGTGGGTTTTTGAATGGTAAAGTGGTGATTTGAGATGTCAAAATTTTTTAGAATGTTTTATAAATTGCCAAAATGTTTTACTAAGTTGTGTTTTGTGTGCGAAACACGGGTGTGGGATGTTTCGTGTGAGTTTATTGATAAAATTAATTGTGAATGTGAGAAGGGTATTATGTGACATGTGTGCGGGCTGTTATGTGAGTTGAATATATTATAATGGTTTTATAAAATTGTTTAAATTATTTTTGGAAGTGTTAAAGAAATGTGTAAATTATTGTAGGCAATTTTGGTGTAAGTTTGATTTCAAAATGAATTTGAATGAAAAGTGGGATTTGTGACTTGTGTGATGTACATGGGGCTGTTTAGTTAATGTGTGATTGGGAAGTGATATTTTCATGTGAAAACTATATTTCTTGGATTGTTGAACTTGTTTGAGCACAAAGGGAAAACCCGGGTATCTAGGTGGGTGGACGTGTACTAGTATGCTAGTGAATCCTTGGGGTTTGGCCTCAGTTTCACTTAGCAAGATTGATGCTTACAACTCTAACTAAATTATGATGATGATGATTGGGGACCATTAGGTTATGGGTATGATCCCTACTAGTATATCGTGCATGAGAACATATATTTTTTTGTGGTTACTCTCAACGAGATACGAGGTACCAGGGACCCACAGCTAGCTAGTTCCTAGGGGTTATTTCCTATTACATGTACTCATTAGATCCTTTGTAATTACTGTCGGTATACGGTAGTGAAGGCTGGAAAATTAAGTAGCTTTGTTATTTATTTTAAAATTGTTGGTCCTTTACAATTAGACCACATGAAAACTGTTTTCATTTATTATTGCATCCTTTAGAAAATTGTAACAAGCATTTCTTATTTACAAAACTTGCAATGCTTTTTGTCATGAAATGTCTATCACATGGAATCACTTAGTGGTGGTATCCTAATGGGATTTTTCTCACACCTTACTTACACCTTTGGGTGTAAGTAGACTTGCTTATTTTATGTCACAGGTTTGGGTACAGGTTTTATGCCTTTGGTTAGGGTTTTTAGTGGTCCATCGTGATGCAGTGTCGTGGAGATGGCTTGAGGGCGGTGCCTCTTTCCATGTGGAGGTTTTTGTGCTGTATTTTCTTGGGTTTGTACTATTTTAATGGTGTTCAAACATTGTTTAAAATTGTGTAATTCAGTTATGAATTTTAGTAAAAGATGTTTTGGTTTGACAAATCCAGACTTCGTTTCTTGGATTCATTTGTTGTTTTAAGTATAAAAATTTGGGTAAATCGTTCCCAATTTTCAGTTTTTGATACCCGGGCACTTTTTCCAGCCCGTGGGGATTGGGAACGCCCTTCGTGACTTTCCACGGGTCAGGTCGGGTGCTGGTTTTGGCGGCGACCAGATTCGATTCGTGACATGTGTGGTGTATGTACTGCCCATAATTGTCTTCTTTATGTAATAAAATTTAATTTATGTGTATTTACATATTCGTAGTATGATACCTCTTTCATGGGGTGTGTGTTTCGTAAGTTACCAAATTGGTAAGGGTTTATTTCACAATATCTTCATTATCAGAGGTTGTTTGTATGTAATTATATACCGGGTCCTCTTTATCATCCACATCCATGTTTCATAAAAATTTATTTCAAAACGTTCTTAATATTTTAAAGAATATAGTTTATAGTCATTTATACCCTTGATTGACTTTTTATAAGAAGTTTATAAAGGAATATTTCCGTTGTTCTCCAAAGAAGGTCATTTTTCACCTTTTCGACAGAATTAAGGTAAGACTGAATTTTTTTACTTATACGGCAGATGCGGTTATTCTCCGCCATATTAAACCTTTTATTCTTCCCTTAAAATATTATAATAATATTTTCAAAATAAAGGATTTTTTGTTGAATTATGTGACTTTTAAATGAATAAAAAAAAGATATTTCCCTCAAATAGTTTATATTTCATCTATGTCAATATCCTTTGAGGTATTTTAAGCTTATTTAAAGTTGATTTATTATGATACAAAACTTCCATAATTGTAGTGAAGGTTTTGTGATATGATTGATTGTGGATATGTTATTTGTATACCATTCATGGTTTATGGAGAAAGTATTGACATTTCATATTCTAGTTTTAATACTAATGTTTATTTATTGTTTAAACCTGTTCATATGAGGAATGCATTGGACTTAATAAGGGATGGGTGGAGTCCGATATAACTCCTCGATGCATCGGTAGGTCTAATGAGATAAACTAGTGTCTTGGCACGAGGCCTTGACAAAATATTATTTGTAGTCTTGGAACGAGGCCTTGGCTACGTGGTTATGATAGTCTGGAATTATGCATTCCATCATTATGAAAGTGGTTATTGATATTTCATGTGATTATTCTACTTGTAGAATATCCATGTGAATATTTAAATCGAATTATTTAATTTTATCTTTGCCATATTATGCTTAAGTTCAAGTTTAAAAGGCTTTTGTTTTTGTTATACATTGCCTTAAATATTTATGTTTATTTATGAAAGTTTCTGCTATATTATTATCCTTACTGAGCATCTGAGCTTACCCCTTTCTATGTTTTATTTTTCCCAGGATTCCAAGAAGTGTATTGCGATTGATATGCAGAGTTAAGACAAGAGAATAATGGCATTCATAAAGGATTATTTACTTTGTTTTGTATGTTATGAAGTGTAATGTAACATTCATTTATGTAATCTATTTTCCAACACTGCTAAACTGATCGGTCCTTCGGGACTTGATTCCTTGTAATCATGCCAATGTATTAAAATAATGCACCGACTCTGGGTAACTGGGGTCGGGGCGTTACAGTTGGTATTAGAGGAAGATTAGCAATAACCTTGGAAACCATATTTATATAAACTCTGATTAGAACACATTACCCTAAGATAGACTTTGAGGATTATTATAGAATAACTTCCTAGAATTTTGGTATTGTAGAGATTTTGTGAGTTATCCAAGAAATACATCCCTATCTGGAAACGAGCAAGTAGAGGTGGATCTGGCACAGATGTACCTAGGGGTAAAACCCAAAAACACCGCTTTGAGCTAGACTTGAACAGGAACAGGTGCACGACAACGGGCCTTTCTGTAGTCTTGGTTAGGATACTCCCAGGGGATATGCTTAGGATAATTCTATTTTTCTTTACAAACCGCTGTGAAGGGTTTATTAGTATATACTTCCTTAAAGAAAACATTTTTATGATTATGGATTATATCCATAAACTATTAAATTTATGTTAGGTATTTTACATGTTTGGAATTATGAATTGTGATTCATAAACTGACTTAGTGTATGCCATTGTTTAGAAATGACGCCCAGTAGAAGGAATGAGAACTCCCGCAATACGTATGATCCAAAGAGTAAGAAGGGTCATATCATTCATGGTTTTAACACCAAATTTATAAAGGAAATTGTATCCCACGTATTATCAACATATGAATAAATAGTATCAAAAGATCAGTAAAGAACTCTCTGATTTCTATGGCTTTGAAGAGAATCCAAAGAAGGAAAGGATGGTAGAAAGAAATATGGATAGAGGGAATAAGGGAAAGAAGGATTTTCCAATATGTGATAAATGTGGAATGAATCACCTTGGTAAATTATTGAAGGGAATTGGAGTTTTTATAAGTGTGGAGAAAAAGGGCACCAAGTACGTGAATGCATGGGTAAGAAAAAGTTTTCAAATGTACAATGCTTCATCTGCAAGGAGTTGGGACACAACACAAACCAATGTCCAAATCATTAGAGTATACACCAAATGATGCTATTGGATAATATAAAGTTATGATACTACCACATATGATGAGGAATGACTAGTGTTCTTATGTTGTTATTAAATAATTATTTCATTTGAGTGTTGTATCAATGATGTACTGGTTATATGAATTATGGAGATAAATACGGATTATACTATAGTACTATTTCGTTGAGGATTTGAGATATTAAGGTACTATGAAAAGTGACTCAACAGCAATTTAAACTTTTTTTTTAAAATACATGGTTAAAGGAAATGTAATCCTTAATATGGTCTTGATACTAAGGTAGTAATTTTGGAATAAGAGATGGTTGATTTGTATGAATTATATGGGATATTCTTGACTACCTTGGCACTGATTAATGGGTTGTTTATTTCATCATTGTTGGAATATTCAATGTTTTTGGATATAAGGAATATATCTAATATTCTATACGAAATAAGGGAGAATGAATGTAATCAATAAAGTTTTATGTTAATTTAGGGTGTTACCATATTTTAAAAGAATACATGATGAAGGTTTTCACATGCTATTACGTGAAAAAAGGATCTCCACTGTGTTTACCTACCTTATAAAGTTTGGACTGTGAGTTTGGGCAGAAGTATTTTGGATAAGTATAGTTTGAGATTATTTTTTGATTTCCATAAAAAGTACAGCCTGGAGGTTGGGCGGCAACCCGTCGCGTCCGGCAAGGCCGCAGGACTTGAACCCACAACCGAAGGGCGACAAGGGTGTATCACCTACCACTAGCCCACGTGGTGTCCTGGATTGAATAATGTAGTTTTTTTAAGGGTCTGATATGTGAATTATAAATTCATTGTTTTTGGAACCCTATACGATTAGGATAAATAGAATATATATATATATATTAAACCTTTTATAGTGAAAGATGAGTTTGTAGAAGGAATTAGTTGAAGGATGAAACTCTACTTGTCAAGTATATATAAATACATATATATATATATATATATTTCCTCTTATTTTATGGATAAATTAATTATTAAACTTCAGGGAAGGGATCTTAAAACCAAAAATGTGTTATCCTAATACCTTATGTTTGGTTGAACTGATGGTATTTTAAATCATCATAAATTGGTGGCTTTGGGGCCCACAATTCTACAATTGTTTGTGATTGATGACCTCAATCACTCCCTATAAATATTTACATTTTTCCTCAAATTACATGTCTCTAATTTTCACCAATGTTCTCCTAATAAATATCATAATATGGTGGTGACCCTATCTTTTCTCTTTTCCACTTAATAAGACTAAATTTTATTAACCCAATTCCCGATGCGGGTTTTCCCACAAAGATATTTTCTATTTTCAACCTTTTATTTTCGAAGAAAAATTTCAAATTGCAAGGATGAAATTTATTGAAGGAGGGTAGAATGTAACACCCCAAGCTTCCACGGTACGCTTCACTTTGAATAATACAGTAGCGTGTGTTGTACGCAACTTTGAGTTATAACACACCACAACCAATCAAACTTGCCGTTATGAATAGTAACAACCATTTTTTGAAATTTTATAAATTTTATCTTTCAAAACGGACTTAATTTTTTGATTCTAAATATCCAAATTATCTTAGGGTGAAATTTTGGTGCTTTTCGGATGAAGTTCATATTTTGATGAATAGTGAAAATTACTAAATTTTAATTAAAAACAACTTTTTTCTTCGAAATAATTAATGGTGATAAATTATGAATTTGAGTGGTTTTAAAGTATGTTTAGAATATATTTTTATCATTTAATATAATGTTGGTCATTGGAAGTAATTTCACATTTAAACCAGATATAACAAGTGTCAATCTTTTGATTGTTATTGTTTCTTAAAAACACACTATTTGTTTTGACAACGGGAATTAATTTTTAAATTAATTAATGCAACTTATATGTTATGAATTTTAAAAAATAGACAAAATTTTTGAATTCATAATATCAAATATATCTTAGGCCGAATTTTTGGTATTTTTCTGAAAACATTCAATTTTTGATGAATAGTGAAAAATACTGAATTATAGTTTAAAACCAAATTTTTATTTAAATAATTATTTATTTTATTTAAATTTAATTAAGGTAAAAAAGTATACATAATACCTATATAATTTCAATGTAATTCATTGAAGTTAGTTTAGAATAATTTTAGATATATAAAAATTTTATTGAACTTTTCACCGTCTTTTACCCACCTCCTAGGAGAATTTGGAAATTTACATAAAATTTAATTTTACCACTTCTGTGAGTTGAATTTTGAAAATCCGAGAGACATGGTTAATATCTAGGAGTAAAATGTTGTTCAATAAGATAAAACTAATTTTATTGTGAATAGTAACTTTTTACTTTTATTTACCACGGTTGAAAGTAAATAGGGTAATTAAGATTAAAAATGATATTAATATTACCCTCAAACACGTCCTAATTATATTGGACAAGTTTATCATGACTAAAATAAACCTTAGGAATAAAATATTATCATTTAGGTCCACTTGGATTAGATTAGTACATTTATCATTATTTAATTCAAAGAAGAGTTAAAAGAGTTAAAATCAAAGTTTAATAAATAAAATATTTTAAATATAGGGTTTTAAATAAGATAAATTAGATTATAAATATTAATTGGAAATATAAAAATATTTCATACATCATGGTATTTTATTTATAATTTTTATACATTAAATAAATAAATTTATTTATAACACAATGATGATGCAGTAATTACCTTATTCATTAAAGAATCAAATAAACTGTATTATAAATACTAAAATAAATATAATTTCAAAGTTTTTATGACATCCAAGATATTTCTAGGTAAATATTACATGTTATAATTGATTCAATGTATTTTTTTTTTGAAGTAATCATGTAGTTATTATTTTAACCAAAAACAAATACCAAATAGTGTCAAAATTGACATAAAATAGTTTTTAAAACAAATATTATATTATTAATTGATATAACGGTCTTAAAAATCTAAGGATCATCCAAAATACATATATAATAAAATATATGGCATTAATGAACCAATTAGGGTTATATTGGCATTATATAGTATGTTTATTAACCATATAGTGTAAGAATACAAGAAGACACGGTAAAAGATAAATTATTTAACTTAGAGTTAAATCTAAATGATAAGGTTAAAATGGTAACTTAAACTTGTATAAAACCTATTGGTTGAGTATTTTTCGACATATCCCCACCTTAGACTTCAAATAATCAACTTTCGAGCCATTATAAACTGAATATAAATTTATTATAAAATAATATTTTAAGTTTTTCCTAAGGTGCCCCTCACCCCTCTTATAAAAGGGAACTCCCCCTTATCTATAATTCACACCTTATAATCCCTTTGGCTCGGCCAACCCTGCCCAAATACCCTCTAAACTATCCTAACTTCAACGTAGAGGCATTATTTTGATCATAAAGCCATCCTAATTAGCCCTTTTGATCAAATCAAAAGGAAGAACCCGAAGAAGAGGTAATGATTTCACCACCCTCTTTCAGGTTCCTTTCTTCTTCCACTTCCTTTTACTTTGTTGTTTCCATTATAAAATAATAACTCCAGTATATTTTATGTACTGTGATGTTATTATAATTATGGTACAACCAAATTCATTATTCTATCCACCCTTTGAATGACATGTCACTATACGTGCGTACGTACGGCTTACCGTCTCCACGTCGTGGTGTAATTGTTATTCAATACATTATTATTTGGATGGGTATAATAATGATATGTATTTGATGTAAATAATAAATATAACATGATAATGGTTATGTATATATTATATATCATCCAATTATATATTATATTAATATCAAAATAATGATATTTTCGCTCGTGCGTACGTACGGATTACCGTCTCCATGACGCGATGAGATTCATTTCCAAGTTCACCATTCATCGACGATTATAAAAAATATATATGACTAATAAATATGTAATATATGAAATAATAAATCTACTGGAGATATATATATATATTTATAAGTATTTATGTTCTTACATATATCTTATTCACTTACATCCATTCAATACTATATGAAAACAGAAACAATGTTTATGCGTACGTACGGACTACCGTCTCCATAAACGGTGTTTTACATTTCATATATATATATGTCTATTATAAATTGTTATATTCTAAATATATATGGTAAATAAATTATGTTTTATATTCTTGAAGTATTTAAATCATGATCTAAGTGATACAATCAAGATTAACAAGTTAAAACACGTACGATAAAGAAAGCGATTATTTCCCGAAATATTAATATAACAAGGAAATTATTATTAAATGGGTAATATAAAATCATAAAATAATAATGTATGATATTATAAATATGAATATGGTTCTGGTATAATTTAATAACATACTATAGTCTTTATACAGGAGGCTAAACATACCCTCGACTAAAGGAAAGTGCAAGGTAAGGGGTTTTCATCTCACTCCTTATTCCAGTGAGATTCATGCCATATTGCCACTATTACCTTTTGTGTGGTGTATGTACTACCCATAATTGTATTATTTATGTAATAAAATTTAATTTATGTGTATTTACATATTCATTGTATGATACTTCTTTCATGGGGTGTATTTTTTGTAAGTTACCAAATTGGTAAGGGTTTATTTCACAATCTCTTCATTATCTGAGGTTGTTTATATGTAATTATCAACTGGGACCTCTTTATCATCCACATCCATGTTTGTTAAAAATGTATTTCAAAACCTTATTAATATTTTAAATAATATGGTTTAAAGTCATTTATACCCTTGATTGACTTTTTATAAGAAGTGTATAAAGGAATCTTTCTCTCGTTTTCCAAACAAGGTCCTTTTTAACCTTTTTGATAGAATTATGGTAAGAATGTCTTTTTTAAACATATATGGCGGAAGCGGTTATTCTCCTCCATTTTACACCTTTGAATCTTCCCTTACAATTTTATATGAATAATCTTAAAATAAAGGTTTTCTATATAATTATGTGACATTTAAATGATTTAAAAAAAAGATATATTTCTCTCAAATAGTTTTTATTTCATCTATTTCAACATCCTTTGAGGGATTTTAAGATTATTTGAAGTTGATTTATTATGATACAAAACTTCAATAATTGTATTGAAGGTTTTGTGATATTGTTGACTGTGGATGTGTTATTTTTATACCATTCATGGTTTATGGAGAAAGTATTGACATTTTGTAATCTAGTTTTAATACGAATGTTTATGTATTGTTTTAACCTGTTCATATGAGGAATGCATTGGACTTAATAAGAGACAGGTGGATCCTGCTATATCTCCTCGATGCATTGGTAGGTCTCATGAGACAAACTAGTGTCTTGGCATGAGGCCTTGACGAAATCGTATTTGTAGTCTTGGCACGAGGCCTTGGCTATGTGGTTATGATAGTCTGGCATTATGCATTCTGTCATTATGAAAGTGGTTATTGATATTTCATGTGATTATTCGACTAGTAGAATATCCATGTGAATAAGTAAATGGAATTATTTCAGTTTATCTTTTCCATATTATGATGAAGTTCATGTTTAAAAGACTTTTGTTTTAGTTATACATTGCCTTGAATGTTTATGTTTATTTATGAAAGTTTCTACTATATTATTATCCTTACTAAGCATCTGAGCTCACCCCTTTCTATTTTTTATTTTTTCCAGGATTACAAGAAGTGTATTGTGATTGATATGAAGGGTTAATACAAGGGAATAATGGCATTCATAAAGGATAATTTATGTTGTTTTGTATGTTATAAAGTGTAATGTAACATTCATGTATGTAATCTATTTTCCAAGACTGCTAAACCAATCGGTCCTTCGGGACTTGATTCCTTATAATCATGCCAATGTATTAAAATAATGCACCGACTCTCGGTAACTGGGTTTTGGGCGTTACATGGTCTTCATAAGATTTATTAGGACTCTATTCCATGATTTCTCCCCTCCAGATCAACTGGATCATCTATGTCACCTCTTGAACAACACTCGGCCCAACCAATGACTTCTCCCCCAAGCAAGGTCAACACAAGAGAGATATACATGCTTTCATATAATAATCAGTGAAGGGAACCATTTTTATCAAAGCATGATAACTATTGTTATAGTAAAATTCAACCAAAAAAATTATTTTTCCAATACCCTCGAAAATCAAGCACATAAGCCCAGAGAATATCATCTAGAACAGGGATTGTCCATTAAATAAATCTATCCATCTATAAATGATATTCCACACACAATTTGATCTAGAAACCCTTTTCCTCTTGATAAAATTTCCAAAATATTGATGTGAACCTCAAATCCCTATCAAAAACATTTGTATAGGGAACCCCATGAAGTCCCAAAATCTCTCAAACATATAAGTCCCTAATCTATTTCACCTCATTCACCTCTCAGATTGGTAGTAAATGTGATAATTTTAGGAGTGGATCAATGACCTCTCGAACTGAATCCTTACCACTAGGTGGTTGTGGAAAATAAATGATGAATTTCATGAAAATATTATAACATTTCCATACCAGAATGAGTAATGTGTGAAACAAACATATAGGTAATTGATGTTTCACCTTCATTCCCAAACAAGTAAGACGTCATGAAATAAAATCAGTAATATATCACCTCATTTCCAGCCACAAAAATCGACATATTAAATCATGATACAACTTTGTAGTACCTAGGTGCACATACCATAAAGAAGGATTCCACTTTCTATCAACTCCTAAATCAGGGAAATTGAAACAACCAAACTATTATGGAAGCACAAATCTCTATAAGAATACCATGAACACTCACCCTATGTATCCCCACCATAAATGTTTTCACTAAAACTCAGGAACTCAGTGTCATATTTTTTCTCAAGATAAACAAGCTCATCAAATGATGATTCATCCATCATCGATGGAAAACATAACTGTGTACCAGTGTATCCCACTTCATAGATCATGTCAATAAAAAAATAATTATATTCCACTCCTCAACTAATTTTTCATGGCTTGGGTAAAAACTTTTCCACTCAATGCATCGACCATAACATTCCCTCTCTCAGGGGTATAATAAATATCAAAATAAAAAGTATACAGATACTCCACCCAGAATTTCCATAAAAAATTCAGATCCCTTTAATTAAAAATATATTTCTAGATCTTGTTATTCGCATACACTGTAAATCACCACAAAGGAGACTATGACACCACATTTTGAGTGCATACTTAACTACTTCTAACTAAATACCATGGATAGGGTAGTTCTTCTCATGAGGTCATAACTATTTAGATCTATAAGCCACCGCATGTTTCAACTACATTAAGACACCCCCAAAATCTATAATATAAGAATCATTGAAATCATCAAAGCCTGATCTTGGTACTATAAGAATCAAAAAATTTCTAATGTCAACCCCACCTTCATCTCCTGAAAATAATTATAACACTTTTCATACCATTTAATGTTTACACCCTTATGGGTAAAATGTTTCATTATAGAAGGGATCTTGGAGAAGTCCTTAAAAAAGTATCTATAGTAACCCACCAAACCCAATAATCTATATATCTTGAACACAATTCTGGGTTTTTTCCTAGACATAATTGACTGTATGTTTTTAGGATCCACTAGGACTCCCCTCTTAGATATGAAATGCTACAAAAACATCCCTTCTCTAATCTAAAACTCACACATGGAAAGGTTATTATATAGATTGTGTTCATCCATGGTTTGAATAATGATATCCAAATGGTTTATATATCCCTCCTATTACAAGTATTAAAACAAAATATTATCCAAAAATCTCTAAAAACAATGAAAGATGAAATTATTCAAATCTATAAGCACCACATGATAAATAGTCAAATTGAATTGAATAACCTGAAACTAGAAATTCCCATATTTAATCCAAAATATTGCCTTAGGTATATCATCTGATCATAATCTCAACTAGATGTACCCTAACTACATGACAATATTAGAAAACAAAAAATCCTATCTAAGCTAGTAAAAGGGATCATCCATCCTTGGAATGTGATATTTTTTCACGCGATTCAACTTTTGATAATCAATTAAAGGTATAATTCTCCCATCTTCACTCATAGAAAATAGAATATGTGACACCCTTGGTGGCACAATAGGATTAAAAAAATCCTTTATCCACTTAGTCCCCATGATAAAACATTATTTCCACCAACTCAGTGGGTTCCATATGGTAAGGTGACAGAGAATAATAGATCACACTAGGTAGTATGTTTATAGTAAAATCGAACTATATTGGGGGGGGGGGGGGTAAACCATAAAAAAACATCTGCAATGACCTCAGGGTACAAAAAATCCATTTCAAAAATTTGAATTTACAAACAAGGTTCATATATATTAAGAAAAATATCTAGTAACTAGAAAAAGATTACCCCATCCAAAGGAACATCATGCCGAACCCTTCCTATCCTAGAGTCTCAATCACCTAGAAAAACATGAGTGAACCCATCAGAAGATAATAACTGAATCTGATGGTGATTAATCTCTATTTGGGCCTTAACATTGATAATCTACTCCATGCCTAAAGTTAAGTCAAATACGTCATTATCAAGCACAAACAAGTTCCCACTCCACCTCAAATTTGACTATCATCACCAGACACATGTGACATCTGAAATGTTGTTCGAAAATATTTCCCAAAGGTATGGAAATGTTAAAAAATAATGGAATATGTTCTAAACCAAATAATAAAATTTCAACTAACTTTTATGATATAAAATAATGAGTAACACCTGTATCAAACAAACTAGAGGATAAGATAAACATCATACCTCTAATAGTAGATGTCCCGACTTCAGATTCCTATAGAGCATACTCTAATATATAAATCCATCAAGTCATAGAAACCTGAACATCTCCCTTGTCCTGAGGATTAGACCAACCACCATTGGATTCAGTTTCTTGAACCTGCAAACCCTTGGTGAAAGTAGATCCTTCCCTACATCCCTAAGATATATTTTAAGAAAACAGTATAGATTTCTAGATCATCAACAATGATGAAAAGTATTAGGATGCCCAAAATTGTTAGTATTTGTATAAATATTCAACCCACACAAGTAGAATAAAACATGATACTTCAATGTCAATGTCCATGAAACTATTCCTGAGGAAAACTGATTATTCTTATGCTTCCTTTTAATGAAATAATATACACCATAGATAACTAATAAAAAACGGAATTTCCACACAAACATGTCTTCCCAACTATGTCTTTCTCAACCAAATATTACTTGTCAACTACCTCCACAAAGGCCATAAGGCACATGAGTATCAAAATTGACTGAGAATTAGGCCTTTTCCCTAACTCAATCCTCCAAGCCATCATATACTCAATAGTGACAATATCTGGTTCTAGATACACCAACTCAACAAAACAATTATAATACTCAATAATAGTATTACACCATCCTCTTAGGTGGGAAATTCTAAAGTCTTCACTACACACAATGTATCGGTATGAACTTTCTAGTTAATGATTTTTTTGAAGATAGCCTTGGTAAAATCCTTATGAAACATAGCTTGCACAATAAAGTTTCACCATCTCCTTCCTGATCCATTGAGAATATATGTGAAAAAACGAACCTTAGAGTTTTCATGAGTATCCATGAATTTTAACATCCCCTCTATCCACTCGAGACACACCTCATATTCTTGGGGTGTTTTTTCACCATGAAATATGGGTGTACATTTCTTAGTAAATTAAGTTCCATGATACACTTTGCAATTAAGATTCCGAGAATCCATTTAATGAAGACTATGAGAACTGTATATATAAGATTATACAAAGTAGTGTCCACTGGAAGGTTCACAAGTGGAACATTTCTCATATATTTATCTCTTAGATTTTGAGTAGATCTTCTCAGTGGGATCTTCTATCAAAATATAGAAACCAATTAGTTTTGAAAAAAAATTAAAAAATCAAAGGATCAACATTAAGTATAGATAACAATGATTTAAAATATTAAGAATTTAAAACAACCATAAACCTACCAATGAAAAGAATTACTTAAAAAATAACTTGTCAATTAAAATGAAATTCCACTCTACTTTATTCAAATGACCTTAAACTCCATGTCTGAAAAAAGTGAAATTCCACAATCACCCATAGTAACTCATTTTATGTCATGGATGTGAGACATCCAGTCCCATTTTCCATACCTACTATCTGAGTTTAGATGGAATAAAATATTGTATACCGAATACATAGAAAACAAATCAGTCAGTGCAAACACACTTCAGAATGAGCAACCCTTTAACATCAAATTATAACAAACCAACCTCGGTCAACTTGACATGCCACCCGAACATGTAATGATTAATAATTTTATAAATAAAATTCTTCTTCTTATAATTATGTCAAAAATCTCCTAAAACACATATTGTACAAAATGAAAACATTATATATTAATGAGTAGATAAGACAATAAGAATGAAAAACATTACAATGGAAAATTAAATATAAAATATGAAAATAAGAATGGGAAAATTTATATCTTCACGATCTACTCGAATATCTCAAATAATTAACAATTTATTATAAATGAAAAATAATGTTAATAATATAATACTCATTATCAAAATTTAAATAAATAACCTTTCATGAGAGTAGAAGTGAATAAATAAATAATTTAACAAGAGGTATTTATAGAAATTAAGGAACTTATACTGATGGCATAGTAACATGACTACGAGAATAGTAATATGGCCATTAGGAATAGTAATATTGATGTTAGAATAGTAAAATAACCAATTAAAGTATAAATTTAATTTAGGTATATTATCAACCAAAATATGATATATTAATACCATCGTATAAGTAAATAAATGTTTTAAGAATGATAAATTAAGTCTTTGTATTTTAGTAAGACGCACATTTTTATTAAAAATTTATAATTAATATATTGATTTAAATGAAATTTAATTTTCATAAAATAGATTCATAATGTAATATTAATTGGTATTATAGTTATAATATAATTTAATGAGACCTTAGGTAATTTTTAAAGGGTCGTAAAATATATTATAATATTAAAACCAGAATTATTCTAAGAAATGATGAATTTTTTTAAAAATTAATTTTTTCATAATAATTTTTTTTTGATAAAATTGAGTTCATTTTTCAAATCTACACATCAAAAAATTATTACATTGAATTTTGGGCATTTTTACAAAATAGTATAATTTTTGGTGAGTAGTGAAATGCGTTAATTTATAGTATTTAATGTTATAAGATAAATACATCGATTTTATAGTCATAAATGATGTATGAATGATGTAAGAACCCTTTACCTCAGACTCCCATTAACTATTTATTTTATTTAGTCATGGTAATTAACATTATTGATAAATGTGATCCAAAATAATAAACTAGTGAATACAATAATAAAAAACACTCCTCTCTTCTCCCTATAAATTCCACCCTTCACGAACCCTTCTCCTCACACCTTATAATCTTTTTAGAATGTTAGTATTCTGGAAAATTCCCTTCCAAAGCCTCTTTTCCACATTTTAGAGTTGCTGGTGTTACCAAAAGACCATACCCAGGTCCCTTACATATGTTCTCAAAGAGATGACATCCAAGAGGTAATATCCTCAATCTGTCTCTTTTAATTTCAAATATTTTCCTATCCTCTCCTCATATCCACAATCCAAATTTGAATTATAACTCCATTACCATATATATAATGTATATATATTATGTTAATGGACTATAAATCATCCAATCTCATCTCTTCTCATTTTATTATAAAAAGTATTACATCGTCTTTGACATGTCGATTCCAAGTCTTCATGGACAAAAAGTTTTATTTTTTCCATTAACACCTTCAACGATGGTTATAAAACCATTATTATGGTTAAAAAAAGTTTTACTATGTATATTATAACTTTTTCCATATTCAGTAACTAATTTATAGGTATAATATTAATTTAAAGGAAATTAGTTCGCGATGGTCAGTAAAACCACCAAAATAAACTAAATATTTATTTTTATTGTTTTATCAAATGAGTCATCATTATAAACAAAAAATAATATATGTAACAATTTAAATTCAATTAAGTTAATTAATTCCATATATTTCTACTTTTTTAGAGTTATTCCCATTTTACAAAAACTTCTATAATTGTACACAAGTAAACCGACTTTGAAACCATGAAACAAACACTCTCGGAACAAATAAATTAAACCTTATAAATCATAAAAATGGAAGAAAATGAAATTAATAATATTATAATAATGAAAATACAAGTATAACAAAAAAAAATTAGAAATGTGGTGACATGAATTTCTCACTCAATCCATGTCCCAATGAGAATTACTAAAAGACAGAAAGTAGCAATATAGAAATGAGGTGTAAAGATCTTATAGTAGAAGGGATTGAGGGTAAGTAACCAAAATTTCAACAAAAAAATAGAAAAACATCCAGTCAGAGTAGTCCACCACATGAATGTGCATAATAATCAGCAGAATTCAGTCCCTTGAAAATGATCCCGCCTAATAGATTCAATTTCCGGGGGTCATTAGCATATTCCCCTCATAGTGTACTAATCATATACAGAGACATCCATCCTTTCATCTCAAATATATATCCCACACCACACCACTAACTGCATAATATGATATAGAGACAAAAACAATAAAAACCTGTTAATGAAGATTCAACAATTTCAGTGATTTCATACCAACCATGGGGTCAACCATACCAATCATGAATAAGACAGCTTGTTAGCCTCTAGTATGAATCATGTTATAAAACATCCAAAGTAGTAACATAGTAACTTGATGGCACGAAAATAATTACTCTCTAGAACAAAATTCATGAACGCAGTCAACCTTGTGTTCGGTTTAGTGAACCCAAAATGACTCAAGAAAAGTCCCTCTAAAGAAGAAAAATCAAAAAAATCAAGCCCATCCACTCTATGTGATCCAAAGGAAAAAAACATCAATGAGCATCAGAAACGAGGCTAGTGACTAGCATGAAAGACATTAAACCAGAAAAATCGTATCTAGGGTATGTCTTTAAAATTGAACTTGGGATCCTTCCTATAAATTTCAATCATCCTTTTGACCATACATTTTCTAATTTCAAGGTATGTGTCAACATAAATATCTCCATTTGTGTATTTATGATGTACAATTTCATCTTGATCATCCATCCAATCACGATATTCATCACTCACCTCATCATCATTTTAGCATCTTCTACGTCAGGAATTGAAACAAGTTCTCCCGATTTTTTAGGAAGCTTAGAATCCTTCTTAGATGCTAGTAGTAACCTTGTAACTATTGTCCTTTCTATATCAGAATAGTACTTGTTTTCATGGGGTTTGGATTAATGTAACCATCAGCATCCACCATTGGTTGTTTCCCTTTCCTAGCGCTTGATTTGAGATATACTTCCTCTATTTGATTACAATGATCATCCTCCTCTTGAGATTAGTGATTTGAATTAGATAATTCCCATTATTCCTTGTCCCTTGAGTGAAGTGAATCACTAATTTTTTGACCCACCTATATTTGAACATATATAGTGTGGGTACTTGTGACAACAAGTACAACATCAACAAAATCAAACATTCCTTTTCATTCAAATGGTTTCTTGATATCCAAAGCCTTTTTATTTACCTCATTATTACTCCCTTATTTAGAAGATCCAGATGGACCAGCAAGACTAAAATTCCCTTTTTCCATTCAAGTGGCTTTTGTGTCATAAAAAAAACATCCTTATATCCAAAAACATTAGATGCCTACCCAAGCCTAAGGCATCACTAATAGTAATCAGGGAGAC
This sequence comes from Viscum album, assembly GCA_963277665.1. Classification (NCBI taxonomy): domain Eukaryota; kingdom Viridiplantae; phylum Streptophyta; class Magnoliopsida; order Santalales; family Viscaceae; genus Viscum; species Viscum album. Next base: position 2,032,092,066 of record OY728133.1, read on the forward strand.
TTTCATACACAACCTCTTGAGAGAATCTGTATTCACTACTCTAGGTCCAAATTTGAGAGGGAATGTCTTGAGATAAATCAATTTATATACAAATTATATCAACATAAGGCCTTGAATGTGTTCTCTTCTACGATTCTAGTTTCATAGGGTTACCAATAAGTCCATAAATCAAAATTAAAGTAGATTGTTTGAACAAGTACAACAATATGTTAGGAAGGCAAACCCATATTGAAACTATATGAGATTCAGAGAAGGGATCAAAGTCTGGATTCCATTAAAAAATATCATGGAAAACCCCCCAAAATTTCATGAACGCTTCACCCAAAACTAGTAATAATCATCCATTGTGGAGATCCAAAACACAACATTAGAGGAGTTCTGGAGACCTATGTGAAAACATGAGAAATGTACAACTTCAATAAAAGATCAAAAGAATTTCAACGAAGGTCTATGATGGTAGAGTTACCCAACAAGAACAAAACGAATATCCTAATAAATTTTTTTTACCTCATCTATTGATAAAAAAATTTATATTTTATCATGATGCCAAAAGGGTTTAGGGTTGACACGAAGCTTAGAAACCATGTCAACATGTGAATAGGGTCCTGTATGCTCAATTGTTTTCCTAGAAACCACATCTATTGTAATGAACCAAAGCTTGAAGTACATAGACATTACATTACTTTTGCAGAATACTTAATACATGACAAAAACAAATGCCCAAACACCGTATTAGTTTAGTGTCTTGGGAAAATCAGAATATAATCTTCTAATCATGGTGAAAGATATTCAACATCTCCCATAAGGATCTTCCCCTTTTGTTTTCATACCTAAAACCTTTCATTATATCCTGGGGAAAAGGAAAACATAAAAAGGGTGAGCTCAAATTCTCAGTAAGGTTAAACATGGAGAACTTAAAAACAATCCATATACATTTGAAGGTAAAAACATAAACATAAAACATCAAAATCTTGAGAAATGACAAAAATCATGGCAGTACATAATGAGTAGATCATAAAGGAACATTAATCCTGATAAAATGTCATGGGAATAAACCATGGAATTGTGTCATACCATTAAGCACATGATATTATTTCCATAATATCCAATGAATTGCTTCCAAGACCATCATAGTGGACAAAGTCCATTACTGAACCGGGTTTACATGTTGTTCCAGACCTGTATTACTGAACCATATTTACTTTCCATTCTAGCCATGTCTATCTCATGAGATATAAATCTTTACCCAATGCTTTGGAGGGAGATATAAGTCTCACCCATCTCATAATGAAATAATTCTTACGTGTGCCACAAAATAAACATAAATCAATCATCATAACCGAAAAAATAAAATGGGTTTCATAAACATCATCCCATCATAACATAATCCATATAAAACAAATGGATATAATTTAATTATAAGAAAAATAAAACCATTTAAATAACAGAGACATTATTAGTGAAACGTAACCATATTAAATAATGTCATCATAGATGGAAAATAGTTTTGTTAAAACACTTGAAATGAATTCTTGAGGAAAATATCCTTTCTTCTTTGAAATCATTTTGTTTTCTCAAAATGACATTCAATTTGAAAGAAAATAATTTTGTTTAAAATAATGATGAAATATTTTATAGCAAGCTTTATGTAAATAAGGCGTTATAAATTTTTAAAAATCCATTCATGCCGTATAAGTTAAAAAACATTCTCCTCAAACATTTAATGGAAAAGACAAAAAGTACCGCGTATGGAAAACAAAAGAAATATTCCATCCATAACACAAAGTAAATGTCAAAAAGAGGTAAACGAGACATTAAACATAAATGGAATAATATTAAACACTTTATGAAAACATTTTTATGGACATGGATAAAAAATATAACCCAAGTAAATACTTACATATAATCAATCCTGGATAAAAATGAGATTGCAAAATTATCCATTACCTTATGTCCAATTTCTTCTATATGTGTCCGAGACTCCTGTATAGTGGGTTTAAACATATAATTGACTTGTAATAGAACCATAATAATATTTATGGTATGATATATGATACACTTACGACTTTATATTACCCGTTCATTTTTCAATTCCATATTAAAGGAACATTTTGGGTAAAATCATTTCATTTATCGTACATGTTTTGACTTGTAATTATTCATATGATTACTTATATCATGATTAATTACTTCCAAAATGTAAAACATGTTTTATATATAATATATATTTAGAATATAAATATATATAATTTATTGATAAATGGAATTAAATACACCGTTCATGGAGACAGTAGGTCATACGTACGCATAAACGTTGTTTTCATTTCCTTATTTGATTGAATGGATGTAAATAGATGACATAAATGTAACACACTGACCCCAGTTACCCAAAGTCGGTGCGTTATTACGTAACATTGGCATGATCACAAAAGATCAAGTCTCGAAAGACCGATTAGTTTAGTAGCCTTGGAAACACTTGATACATTCATAAATGCTACATTACATCATAAAGTGAAAAACTAAAATAGCATAGCCTCCATAGTTCACACTCATATCCCATTCAGACTATCCCTATAGGTCAGACATAAAATATTTCTTCACATCCTAGTAAAAATAAAACATAGAAAGGGTTGAGCTTAGATGCTCAGTAAGGATAACAATATAGAGAAAACATTCATAAATAAACATAAAAATTTAAGGCAATGTATAACTAAAACAAAATCCAATTAAACATGAACTTCAGAATAATATGGAAAAAGTAAAATTAAATAATGTCATTTACTTATTCACATAGATATTATACTAGTTGAATAATCACATGCAATATCAATAACCACTTTCATAATGATGGAATGCGTAATTCCAGACTATCATAAAAATATTCCATTTTAATAAAAGTAAAAGTCAAAGGGGTTTATACACCATATAAAAGAAAGTTGTTTATAAAACAAAATATGCCTCAATGAAAGGAGATTGAGATGAAGTCCCTTACCTCGTGTCCGAATTGACTCGATCATTCTATAATATCATGAATAATAAACTAGATTTATTTTCTACTATATTAAGAACCTTTTTCATGTTCATTATTCCTTTTATATCACTTATTTCCATGTTATGAACATTATGTAGTCATTTAAGTTAATAACGGTCGTTTTGTCAATCTTTGGTACTTGAGTCAACAATAAACTTCTTATAATTACAAGTTGTTTATGTGGTAGAATATCCATTATCTATAGAATTATATTCATGATTTAGATATCATATATATCATATATATCCAGTATATACATGAATTTATAATATTACATAACATTTAGAGGTAAGAAATGAAATGCACCGTTCATGGAGACGGTAAGCCGTACGTACGCATGAACGCTACTTTCATTTCTATTTGGTATTTAATGGAATGAATTAATAATGATATAAAGGTATATTATAATTATAGTATAATATATTATATTATATCATTAACTCCATCCTTATACGTCCCACATATGGCATTAACGATTCAAATCACTTTGAGGGGGCGGTAGTCCGCACTTCCTAAAATGAAATTAGCACGTTTACCCATAATGGAAATCATAAAGGTATGCCATAAATGAAAAATAAAGAAGCATAAAGAAACCATAAACATAATTTATATCATATATATATATATATATTTTCATCATAATGGACACCATGAGAGGTGTTAAAAGAAGATTGAACAATCATCGTTTCGTGAGGCAGTAATTCGCCATCCACAGAAATAGTATGTTCTTTAACCATTAGACGAAGGTGTGTGTAAGTGTAAATCAAATAATTATCATAAAAAAATCCTATTATATTTAAGATACTGTTTTTTTTACGAAATAAAGGAATAAAAAAGAGTTAAAGGTGTTGGGGAAGAAAAATAATATAATAGAACATAAGAGAAGACATTACCTTAAAATCGGGTAACACTTTTTGATTTCAGCCAAATGCTTCCTTAGGGAAGTCTTCTGCCCAAAGTGAGGCTTCTATGAGTAAGAGAGGGAAGTTGAGAGATTATTTGGGTAGAGTTCGGCCAAGGAAAATGTCTTGGAAGGTGTGAATAAGGTGGTAGAGGTGGGAGCCTTTTATAAGAGGAGAGGAGGGGCACTCTTGGAAAGTCATGAAATGTTACATTATTATGAAATGATTTTCGGATTTTAAAGGTCCCACAATGATATATTTCTAGTATAAGGTAATAATGGTTCAAAATCCACCTATAAAATAGGCTTTAGACAAGTTTATGTCTTATATTTTACTTTATCATTTCATTTTATTTAAATTGTTCATTAATGAGGTAATCGTTTCATCATCATGGTGTGATAAATAAATTTATTTATATAATGCCTAAAAATTATAAAGAAATTACCGTGATGTAGTAAATAGTTTTAGATTTCCAATGGATATTTATAGTCGAAAAGATAACTTGTATAACCCATTGTAAAAATTGTTTTAGTAAAACAATTCATGTTAGTGATATTTTTATTTTTACTTTAAATAAAAGGTATTAATGTCATTATCTTACCCAAGTGGATCCATGGGGTCCCACAAATTAACCCATAGATTTTATTGGTCGGCCATGAGTCATCCAATAAGATTAGGACATGTGTCAAGGTAATTTCATATTATTATAACATTATTTTTACCTTAAATTACACTAATTACATCTAATCGTGGTTAATAAAACTCAAAAGTTACTATTCACCAAAAATTATTCTCATCCCGTTGAACCACATTTTACTTCCTAATTACAACCATGTTTATCTGTTTTTTTAAATTAAATTCACAGAAGTGGTAAAATTTCATTTAATGGAAAAATCAGTTTTTTAACTACCACTTAGTGGTTTCACTATTCATCAAAAATTGAAGCTTTTCAGAAAAATACCAAAAATTCACCCTAAGCTATAATTGATATTCTGAATTAAAAAATGATGTCTATTTTACAAAATTCATAACATATAAGTTTCATTAATTAATTTTATAATTAATTCCCGTTTTCAAAACAAATAGCATGTTTCTAAGAAACAATATCAATCAAAAGATTTACAATTGTTTATGTCCAATTTCAAAGTGGAATTAGTTCTAATGACCACCACTGGATAAAATGGTAAAATTATATTCTAATTATACTTTAAAACAACTCAATAGTAAAATTTATCACTATAAATTATTTTTATTAAAATGTTGTTTTTAATTATTTTTCACTATTCATCAAAAATTGGATGTTCTCAGAAAAATACAAAAAATTCAACTTAGGCTAATTTCGATATTCCAAATCAAAAAATGAAGTCCATTTTGAAATATAAAATTTATATAATTTCAAAAATTGGGTATTAATATTCATAACGACTACTTTTATTGGTCACGGTGTGTTAGAATCTCGATCTTGCGTACATGCAAGCTATTACATTATTGAAAGAGAAGAATATCGTGGATGCTTGGGGTGTCACATTCTCCCATCATTCAATAAATTTCATCCTCGCAATTTGAAAATGTTCTTCCAAAATAAAAGGTTTGAAATAGAAAATATCTTTTTGGAAAACCCATATCAGAAATAGGGTTAATAAAAATATAACTTTAAATGAAAGAAAGAGAAGTACAAAGGTCACCCAAGATAGCTCATACTAGGATTATATGAAAACATGAATATGGAGAAGAAGAAAAAACCATCAAGGTCTGATGGAGATTTGTGGAAAGAAAGATTAAGATAAAGTTAACTACAAGAAAATCAAAAACTTTTGATTGGTTAAACATTCATTGATTCCCTAGTTGGAAAAGTTAACCAACAATGTTTTTTTAAGATAACTTTCATAAAGATGAGGAATTTATTTAGGATATTTACTAAGAAATTAAGAAAATATACTTACTTGTAATTTAGACTTTTATTCTTTAATAAATTTTTACCACAAACCCATCTTTCACTCCAAAAGGTAATAGAACTCCAAAATATTCTATTTATCCTAATTGTATATGGTTACAAATATTAACACATAGCATTTAGATTCGGAAAACTATTTTGTAATAACCAGGGACTTCATGTAGGCTAGTGGTAGGTAATAAAGTCCTATCGCACTATGGTTGTGGGTTCGATTCCTATAGCTTTGTCTGACGCGACGGGTTATCCCCCAACTTGCATGTTGTCCTTTTCATAAAACCACAGTATTATAATATTTCAAAAATAATCTTCAAAAATGATTTCACCGTAAAAAATACTATATAAAGTTAAACTTAATCCATTCCACCCTTTATAGTTATCCAAAATACCTCTATCCAGACTCTCTCTAAAAGGTCTCTAAATTCCAAAATCAATTGTAACATTAGATTCCCCAAACAAAGTAAAGATTCTATTACTGTCATATACTAAAAATATGATTAATTTAATCATATTAAAACCTTAATAAAAACAACAATTAATGAAGTACAATCCTTATATATATCACATTATTCTTATAACAATAATATAGTACTTGATTCCAAAAACACAAATACAATAATTATTCAACTTCATCTATAGTGACAGTATAAGCTTGGCATTGCTCCCTTAGCCTTTTCTAAGGTAGGTTTCCTTGGTGCTTAGGGAATTAATTTTCATAATACCCCATTTCTCTAGAACTGTAGCATTCAACATTGACAACCTCTTTCTTTCCCTTGCAATCACGAGTCTGGTGACCTTTTTCTCCACATTTATAACAAACTCCTATTCCTTTCAAGCATGTACCAGTGTGTTTCTTCCCATAATTATCGCATAATGGAAAATCATTCTTTCCCTTTTTCCCATTATCTATCTCTTATTCTAATGTTCTCTTCTTCTCTTGCTTTACTTTATTGTCATAAGATTTAGAAAATTCATTTTCTTGTCTTGATAGAACACAAGACTATATCTTCGTACGTTGAGAAAGATTGTGATACTAAAGCTCAACATAGAAATGGTTTTAACCCATCAAAGAAACGATCAATCTTGCTTCATGTGTTATATATATAATCTGCATCATGCCTCGCTATCCTTGTAAAGTTAGACTCATACTTTTCGACATTCTCATCCTCCTTTTGCCTCAGACTCAGAAATTGCCTTTCCATATCTGCTCGATGGTCATGAGGAAAGTATTTTTCTATGAAACTCTCTTTGAACTCTCTCCATTCCATACTTGATACTTCTTCATCTTCCATTGTATTTTGAATTAATGACCACCATTGATTAGCATCTCCAGTGAGGCAGTAAACTGCCATGATAACCTTTTCTCTTTCACTACTCCCCCAGGAATGGAATATTTTCTCTAAGGAATTTATCCATTGCTCAGCTACTAAGGTATTTTTACTCCCATTGAATGTTGGTGGTTGTTGCCTCATGAAGCGGTCTGACATTGATCCTCCACATTGCGGATCAGGGAGCTCCATACGAGTAGGGTTATTATTCATAACCTGAGTGATTTGTCCCAGAATGGTGATAAGCAGATCAGCACCAGTTCTATCACCATCTCCACTATAATTACCTTGATCAAGAGGGAAATCCCTACATGGAGTGCATGCATTGATACAGTTTCCATTCCTTCCACTAGGTTCCTTTCATAAACAATTTCATAAACTAGATTAGTTTATGAATCAAAATACATAATTCCATACTTGTAAAACACTTAACATAAATTGAACAGTTTATGGATGTAATCCCTATTCATAAAAATGTTTTCTTTGAGGAAGTATATACTCATAAACCCTTCATAATGGTTTGTAAAAAAAATTAGAATTATCTGAAGCATATCCCCCGAGAGTGTTGTAACCAGGAGTGCAACAAGGCCCGTTGTCGTGCACCAGTTCCAATTCGAGTCTAGCTCAAAGCAGTATTTTTGGGTTTTACACCTAGGTACATCTGTTCCAGTGCCGCCTCTACCTGCTCGTATCCAGACAGGGATGTATTGCCCAGAAAACCCACAAAATCTCTATAATACCAAAATTCTAGAATGTTTTTTTCTATACTAATTCTCAAATTCTATCTTAGGGCTATGTGCACTAATCAGAGTTTTTCTAAATCTAACTTGCAAGGATAGTACTAAACTACCTCTGATGATAACTGTAATGCCCCGACCCCAGTTACCTAGAGTCAGTGTGTTATTAGGTAACATTGGCATGATCAGAAAAGATCAAGTCTTGAATGATCGATTAGTTTAGTAGCCTTGGAATCACTAGATACATTTATAAATGTTACATTACATCATAAAGTGAAACACTAGAATAACATAGTCTCCATAGTCCACACTCATATCCCCTTCAGACTATCCTTGTAGGACAATCATAAAATATTTCTTCACATCCTGGAAAAAATAAAACATAGAAATGGGTGAGCTTAGATGCAAAGTAAGGATAACAATATAGCATAAACATTCATAAATAAACATAAACATTTAAGGCAATGTATAACTAAAACAAAAGCCTTTTAAACATGAACTTCAGCATAATATGGAAAAATTAAAATGAAATAATTCCATTTACTTATTCACATGGATATTCTACTAGTCGAATAATCAAATGCAATATCAATAACCACTTTCATAATGATGGAATGCATAATGCCAGACTATCATAACCACGTAGCCAAGGCCTCATGCAATGACTACAAATAAGATTTTGTCAAGGCCTCATACCAAGACAATAGTTTGTCTCATGAGACCTACCGATGCATCGAGGAGCTATAGTGGTCTCCACCCATCACATACTATGTCAAATGCATTCCTTTAATGGAAAGGTTTAAACATATTATAAACCATAACATAATCGTATCACATAAAACTTGCATAAAGGAAACATAAAATTTCCACATATCAATCACAAGATATCAATACAATACATTGATATAAAAAAACCATTTTAAATACCAAAATAAAAGAAAAGTAAAACTCGGTATTTATTTTTCATTTAAAAAAATGTTATGGCTTGTAGAGGAAGTCGGAACTCAAATAATGGTCACGGCGGTGGAGAAGTCATTGTCACCGCATACGTACAACAAAAAAACATTCCCTTTTGTCATTTTGTAAAACGATTCGTATAAAAAATATTCCTTTTTAATAAAGGTAAAAGTTGAAGGGGTTTATACACCGTATAAAAGAAATTGTGTATAAAACAAAATATGCCTCAATGAAAGGAGATTGAGACGAAGTCCCTTACCTTGTGTCCAACTTGACTCAATCATTATTTAATCTCCTAAATAATAAACTAGGATTAATTTCTACTTTCTTAAGAACCTTTTTCAAGTTCATTATTCCTTTTATATCACTTATTTCCATGTTATGAACATTATGTATTCATTTAAGTTAATAACGGTCGTTTTATCGATCTTTGGTACTTGAGTCAACAATAAACTTCTTATAATTACAAGTTCTTTATGTGGTAGAATATCAATTATCTCTAGAATTATATTAATGATGTAGATATCATATATATCATATATATCCAGTAGATACATGCATTTATAATATTACATAACATTTAGAGGTAAGAAATGAAATGCACCCTTCATGGAGATGGTAAGACGTACGTATGCATGAATGCTACTTTCATACATATTTCGTATTTAATGGAATGAAATCATAATTATATAAATTTATATTATAAATCCAGTATAATATCATATATAATATCATTAACTCCATCCTTTATACATCCCACATATGGCATTAACGATTCAAACTACTTTGAGGGGGCGGTAGTCCACACTTCCTAAAATGAAATTATCGCATTTACCCATAATGGAAATAATAAAGGTATGACATAAATGAAAAATACAGAATCATAAATAAAACATAAACATAATATATATCATATATATAAATAGTTTTATCATAATGGCCACCATGAGAGGTGTTAAAAGAAGATTGAACAATCATCGTTTCGTGAGGCAGTAATTCGCCACCAACAGAAACAGAATATTATTTAACCATTAGATGAAGGTGTGTGTAAGTGTAAATAAAATAATTCTCATAAAAAAATACTAGTATATTGAAGATACTGTTTTTGTTACATAATAAAGGAATAAAAAGAGTTTATGGGGTTGGAGAAGCAAAATAATACAAAAGAACATAAGAGAAGACATTGCCTTAAAATTGGGTAACTCATTTTAATTTCAGCCAAAGGCTTCCTTGGTAAGACTTCTACCCAAAGTGAGGCTTCTAAGAGTAAGAGAGGGAATTTGAGAGATTATTTGGGTAGAGGTTGGATGATTCAAATGGCTTGGAAGGTGTGAATAAGGTGGTAGAGTTGGGGTCCTTTTATAAGAGGAGAGGAGGGGGACTCTTGGAAAGTCATGAAATGTTACATTATTATGAAATGATTTTCAAATTTTAAAGGTCCCACAATGATATATTTCTAGGATAAGGTGATTATGGTTCGAAATCCACCCATATAATAGTCTTTAGACAAGTTTAAGTCTTAGATTTTACTTTATCTTTTCATTTTATTTTAATCGTTCATTAATGAGGTAATCACTGCATCATCATGGTGTGATAAATAAATGTATTTATTTAATTCCTAAAAATTATAAATATATTACTGTGATATAGGAAACCGTTTTATATTTCCAATGGATATTTATAGTCAAAAATATAACTTTTATAACCCCTTGTAAATAATTTTTTAGTAAAACAATACATTTTGTGACATTTTTATTTTTACTTTTAATAAAAGTTATTAATGTAATTATCTTACCTAAGTGGCTCCATGGGGTCCCACAAATTGACCCATGGTTTGTATTGGTCGTACATGAGTCTTCCAATAAGAGTAGGTCATGTTTCAAGGTAATTTAATATTATTATAACATTATTTTAAACTTAAATTACACTAATTACCTCTAATCGTGGATAATAAAACTCAAAAGTTACTATTCACCAAAAAATTATTTTCATCCCATTGAACCACATTTTACTTCTTAATTGCAACCATGTTTGTCGGATTTTTGAAATTAAATTCACAGAATCGGTAAAATTTCATTTAAACGAGAATTTAGTTTTTTAACTACCACTTAGTGGTTTCACTATTCAACAAAAATTGATGTTTTTTAGAAAAATACAAAAAAATCACCCTAAGATATAATTGATATTCCGAATTCATAAATGATTTATATTTTACAAAATTCCAAACATATAAGTTGCATTAATTAATTTTATAATTAATTCCTGTTGTCAAAACAAATAGCGTGTTTCTAAGAAACAATATCAATCAAAAGATTGACAATTGTTTATGTCCAATTTCAAAGTGAAATTAATTCAAATGTCCACCATTGGATAAAATGGTAAAATTATATTCTAATTATACTTTATAACCACTAAATAGTATAATTTATCACTATAAATTATTTTTATTAAAAATGTTTTTTAAGTATTTTTCACTATTCATCGAAAATTGGATGTTCTCAGAAAAATTCCAAAAATTCAACTTAGGCTAATTTCGATATTCCGAAACAAAAAATGAAGTCCATTTTGAAATATAAAATTTATATAATTTCAAAAGGTGGGTATTACTATTCATAACGGCTACTTTGATTGGTGGCGGTGTGTTAGAATCTCGATCTTGCGTACATGCAAGCTATTGCATTATTGAAAGAGAAGCGTATCGTGGAAGTTTGGGGTGTTACATTCTCCCCTCTTTCAAGAAATCGTGTCCTCTCAATTTAAAAATGTTCTTCGAAAAAAAAAGTTTGGAAATAGAAAATACCTTTGTGGAAAACCCATATCATAAATAGGGTTAATAAAAATATAACATTAAAAGAAAGAAAGAGAAGTATAAAGGTCACCTGAGATATCCCATACTAGGATTCTATGAAAACATGGATATGGAGAAGAAAAAAACCATCAAGGTATGATGAATAGTTGTATAAAACAGGATTAGAAGAAAGTTAACTACAAGAAAATCACAAACTTGTGATTGGTTAAACATTCATTGATTCCCCAGTTAGAAAATTTAACCAACAATGTTTTTGTTTTAAGATACCTTTCATAAAGATGAGGAATTTATTTAGAAGATTTACTAGGAATGTAAGGAAATATACTAACTTGTCATGTAGACTTTCATTCTTTAATAAATTTTTACCAGAAACCCATCTTTCAGTCCAAAAGGTAATAGAACTCAAAAATATTGTATTTATCAAAATTATATATGGTTACAAATATTAGCACATACCATTTAGATTAGGAAAACTATTTTGTAATAACAAGGTACTTCTTGTAGGATAGTGGTGGGAAATAAAGGCCCGTCGCACTATGGTTGTGGGTTCAATTCCTACAGCTTTGTCTGACACGATGAGTTATCCCCCGACCTACAGGTTGTCCTTTTCCTAAAACCATAGTATTATAATATTCCAAAAATAATCTTCAGAAATGATTTAACCTTAAATAATACTATATAAAGTTAAAATTAATCTATTCCAACCTTTATAGTTATTCAAAATACCTCTGTCCAGACTCTCTCTAAAAGGTCTCTAAATTCCAAAATCAATTGTATCATAAGATTCCCCAAACAAAGTAAAGTTTCTCTTATTGTCATATACTAAAAATATGATTACCTTCATCATATTAAAACCTTAATGAAACCAACACGTAATGAAGTAAAATCCTTATATATATCACATTATTCTTATAACCATAATATAGTTCTTGAGTCCAAAAACACACATACAATAATTATTCAACTTCACCTGTAGTGACATCATAAGCTTGGACTTGCTCCCTTGGCCTTTTCTGAGGTAAGTTTCCTTGGTGCTTAGGGAATTCATTTGCATAATGCCCCATTTCTCTACAATTGTATCATTAAACATTGACAACATCTTTCTTTCCCTTGCAATCATGAGTCTGGTGACCTTTTTCTCCACATTTGTAACAAAATCCCATTCCTTTCAAGCAAGTACCGGTGTGTTTCTTCACACAATTATCGCATAATGGAAAATCCTTATTTCCCTTTTTTCATTTATCTGTCTCTTGTTCCACCATTATCTTCTTCTCTTTCTTTACTTTATTGTCATAAGATTTAGAGAATTCCTTTTCTATCTTGATAGAACAAAATACTATATTCTCATACGTTGAGAAAGATTATGATACTAAAGCTCGACGGAGAAATGGTTTTAACCCATCAAAGAAACGATAAATCTTACTTCATGGGTTATGTATATAATCTGTAGCATGTCTCGCTAACCTTGTAATGTTATATGCATACTTTGCAACATTCTCATCCTCCTTTTGCCTTAGACTTAGAAATTGCCTTTCCATATCTTCTCGATGGTAATGAGGAAAGTATTTTTCTATGAAAAGATCTTTGAACTCTCTCTATTCCATACTTGATAATTCTTCATCTTCCATTGTATTTTGAATCAATGACCACCATTTATCAGCTTCTCCAAGGAGGGGGTAAACTGCCATGATATCCTTTTCCCTTTCACTACTATCCAAGGCATGTAATATTTTCTCTAAGGAATTTATCCATTTCTCAGCTACTAAGAGATTTGTACTCCCATTGAATGTTGGTGGTTGTTGCCTCATGAAGCGGTCTGACATTGATCCTCCACATTGCGGATCAGGGAGCTCCATACGAGTAAGGTTATTATTCATAACCTGGGTGAGTTGTCCCAGTTTTGTGATAAGCTGATCAGCACCAGTTGTATCACCAGCTCCACTATAAATATCTTGACCAGGAGGAAAATCCCTATACGGAGTGTGTGCATTGATACGGTTTCCATTACATCCACTAGGCTCCATTCTCAACAAGGTCATAAACTAGATTAGTTTATGAATCAAAATACATAATTCCATACTTGTAAAACACTTAACATAAATTGAATAGTTTATCGATGTAATCCATAATCATGAAAATGTTTTCTTTGATGATGTATATACTCATAAACCCTTCATAATGGTTTGTAAAGAAAATTATAATTATCCTAAGCATATCCCCTGGGAGTGTCGTAACCAAGAGTGCAGCAAGGCCCGTTGTCGTGCACCAGTTCACATTCAAGTCTAGCTCAAAGCGGTGTTTTCGGGTTTTACACCTAGATACATATGTTCCAGAGCCGCCTCTACCTTCTCGTATCTAGACAGGTATGTATTGCTCGGAAAACTCAAAAAATATCTATAATACCAAAATTCTAGGAATTTCTTCTATAATAATCCACAAAGTCTATATTTGGGCTATGTGATCTAATCAGAGTTTTTCTAAATCTAGATTCCAAGGTTAGTACTAAACTGCCTCTGATTCCAACAATAATGCCCCAACCCCAGTTAACCAGAGTCGGTGCGTCATTACGTAACATTGTCATGATCACAAAAGATCAATTCTCGAAAGACCGATTAGTTTAGTAGCCTTGGAAACACTAGATACATTCATAAATGTTATATTACATTATAAAGTGAAAAACTAAAACAACATAGTGTCTATAGTCCACCCTCATATCCCCTTTAGACTATCCCTGCAGGTCATTCATAAAATATTTCTTCACATCCAGGGAAAAATGAAACATAGAAAGGGTTGAGCTCAAATGCTCAGTAAGGATAACAATATAGCGGAAACTTTCATAAATAATCATAAACATTTAAGGCAATTTATAACTAAAACAAAAGCCTTTTAAATGTAAACTTAAAAATAATATGTCCAAAGTAAAATGAAATAATTCCACTTACTTATTCAAATGGATATTCTACAAGTTGAATAATCACATGCAATATCAATAACCACTTTCATAATGATGGAATGCATAATTCCAGACTATCATAACCATGTATCCAAGGCCTCATGCCAAGACTACAAATAATATTTAGTCAAGGACTCGTGCCAAGACAATCGTTTGTCTCATGAGACCTACCGATGCATCGATGAGCTATATCAGGCTCCACCCATCACATACTAAGTCCAATTCATTGCTTAAATGAAAAGGATTAAACATATCATAAAACACAACATAATAGAATCACATAAAACACGAATAAAGGAAACATAACATTTTGACATTTCAATAACAAGATATCAATACAACACATTAATATAATAGAACCATTTTCAATACACAAATAAAATAAAAGTTTAACTTGGTATTTATTTTTCATTTAAAAAAAAGTTATGGCTTCTAGAGGAAGCCGAAACTCAAATAATGATCACGGCGGCGGAGAAGTCGTTGTCGCCACATACGTACGACAAAATAGACATTCCCTTTTTTCATTTAGTAAAACGATTTGTATAAAAAATATTCCTTTTGAATAAATGTAAAATTCAAATGGGTTTATACACCGTATAAAAGAAAGTTGTGTATAAAACAAAATATGCCTCAATGAAAGGAGATTGAGACGAAGTCCCTTACCTTGTGTCTGAATTGACTCGATCATTCTTTAATCTCCTGAATATTAAACTATAGTTAATTTATACTTTATTAAGAACCTTTTTCAAGTTTATTATTCCTTTTATATCACTTATTTCCATGTTATGAACATTATGTAGTCATTTAAGTTAATAACGGTTGTTTTGTCGAACTTTAGTACTTGAGTCAACAATAAACTTCTTATAATTACAAGTTGTTTTTGTGGTAGAATATCCATTATCTCCATAATTATATTCATGATTTAGATATCATATATATCATATTTATCTAGTAGATACATGCATTTATAATATTACATAACATTTTGAGGTAAGAAATGAAATGCACCGTTAATGGAGACGGTAAGCCGTACGTACGCATGAACGCTACTTTCATTTCTATTTCGTATTTAATGGAATGGAATCATAATGATATAAAGGTATATTATAATTTCATTATAATATCTTATTTAATATCATTAACTTCATCCTTTATACTTCCCACAAATGGCATTAATGATTCAAATCACTTTGAGGGGCGGTAATCTGCACTTCCTAAAATGAAATTATCGCGTTTACCCATAATGGAAATCATAATGGTATGCCATAAATGAAAAATACAGAAGAATAAAGAAAACATAATCATAATATATATCATATATAGATATATTCTCATTATAATGGCCACCATGAGAGGTGTTAAGAGAAGATTGAACAATCCTCGTTTCGTGAGGCAGTAATTCGCCACCCACAGAAACAGTTGTTCTTTAACCATTAGACAAAGTTGTGTGTAACTGTAAATCAAATAATTCTCATAACAACATACTAGTATATTTAAGATACTGTCTTTGTTACAAAAGAAAGGAATAAAAAGATTTTAAGGGGTCGGATAATCAAAATAACACAAAAGAGCATAAGAGAAGACATTACCTTAAAACCGGGTAACTCTTTTTTATTTGAGCCAATGGCTTCCTTGGGGAGACTTATACCCAAATTGAGGCTTCTAGTAGTAATATAGGGAAGTTAGAGAGTATTGGGGCAGAGTTTGGCCGAGCCAAATGGCTTTGAAGTTGTGAAAAAGGTGGTAGATGTGGGGGCCTTTTATAAGAGGAGAGGAGGGTCACTCATGGAATGTCATGAAATGTTACATTATTATGAAATGATTTTCTGATTTTAAAGGTCCCATAATAATATATTTCTAGGATAAGGTTATAAGGGTTCTAAATAAACCCATAAAATAGGCTTTATACAAGTGTATGTCTTAGAGTATACTTTATCCTTTCATTTTATTTAAATCGTTCATTAATGAGGTAATCGTTGCATCATCATGGTGTGATAAATACATTTATTTATATAATGACTAAAAATTATAAACAAATTACCATGATGTAGGAAATCTTTTAAGCTTTCCAATGAATATTTATAGTCTAAAATATAACTTGTATAACCCATTGTAAAAATTGTTTTAGTAAAACAATACATGTTTGTGACATTTTTATTTTTACTTTAAATCAAAGGTATTAATGTCATTATCTTACCCAAGTGGCTCCATGGGGTCCCACAAATTGACCCATGGATTTTATTGGTCGGCCATGAGTCATAAAATAAGAGCATGACATGTGTCAAGGTAATTTCATATTATTATGACATTATTTTTACCTTAAATTAAACTAATTACCTCTAATCGCAGTTAATAAAACAGAAAAGTTACTATTCATAAAAAATTATTTTCATCCCATTGAACCACATTTTACTTCCTAATTACAACCATGTATGTCGTATTTTTGAAATTAAAATCACAGAAGCGGTAAAATTTCATTTAAACGAAAAATCAGTTTTTTAACAACCACTTAGTGGTTTTATAATTCATCAAAAATTGAGGTTTTTCAGAAAAATACCAAAAATTCACCCTAAGATATAATTGATACTCCGAATTCAAAAATGATTTCTATTTTAAAAAATTCCAAAAATATAAGGTGCATTAATTAATTTAATAATTAATTCCCGTTGTAAAAACAAATAGCGTGTTTTTAAGAAACAATATCAATCAAAAGATTGACAATTGTTTACATCCAATTTCAAAGTGAAATTAATTCTAATGACCACCATTGGATAAAATTGTAAAATTATATTCTAATTATACTTTTAAACCACTCAATAGTATAAATTATCACTATAAATTATTTTGATTAAAAATGTTATTTTTATATATTTTTCACTATTCATCGAAAATTTGATGTTCTCAGAAAAATACGAAAAATTCAACTTAGGCTAATTTCAATATTCTGAATCCAAAAATGAATTACATTTTAAAATATAAAATTTATATAATTTCAAAATTTTGGTATTACTATTCATAATGGCAACTTTGATTGTTCGTGGTGTGTTAAAATATCGATCTTGCGTACATGCACGCTATTGCATTATTGAAAGAGAAGCGTATCGTGGAAGCTTGGGGTGTTACAATAAATATATATATAAATTAATCCATTATCATTATTATATCATATATTTCATTATTATCAATTATATATACATTATAATCATTCTTGAATGGTTAACATGGAGAATTAATCTCATCATGTCGTGGAGACGGTAATCTGTACGTACGCACGAGCGATGATATCGTTCCCATAATTATTGAATGGAATTGTATTAAAGTGTATGGTGTATAATATTTCAAAATAAATATCACTTTACAGTAATAATATATAGTTATTTCTTCCATCCTTATACCCATCGATGTATATTAGTGATGAAATAAAATATTACACCGCGGCGTGGAGACGGTAAGTCGTACGTACACACGCGTGGTGATTTCATTTTTTTCATAGGATGGATTGAAGATAGAATATGGTTGTTTCATATTCATAATAACATATCATTATACAAGTGATACTGTAGTTATTACTTAATAATGAAAAAACTCATATAGAGGTAGTAGGAGAAGAAATAAGTTTGAAAGAATCGGTAAAGGATATTACCTCTACTTCGACGCGCCTCCTCTTAACCTCCTCATAGGGCACTAAAGTTGTTCTTTGAAGAATACCAGGACCTATATTAGGTTTCTAGGGAATTTTAGAAGTTAAATGGGTAGGGTTTGGATGAATTTTAAAGCTCAAAATTGGTGTGAAGTGGAGAGGGGGGAGGGGCCCTTTTATATGGGAGTAGAGGGGCACCATTGGAATCCTAAAAATATATAATTTATAGTAAATTCAAACCCAAATTAAAAACCACCAAAAAATGACTCAATTCGAATATGAGATGCGATATAGTTGTAATATCATCAACCAATAACATTTAGACATCTTTTATGTTTATTTTAAACCTTATCATTTTGATTTATCCTTATTTAATCTATTTAATTTTATTTGTGGTAATAATATTCTAAATTTTGAATTGTTATAAATACACACATATATGTTGTCAACTTCCCATAATTGGATACTTTATAACCTTTTTGACAATATAATTTTCAATTTGAAATTTTTAAATATTTTTGTGTTTTTTAAATAATTTAATAATATGTTATTTTTATAAAATGCCAATAGTGTAAATTTTGACACTATTCATTTATTTGAATTTAAATAAATTACAAAAAGATAATATATTCGAACCAAAATATTTAATAGGTTTATAACATGTCATATTATTCTATAAAATTTGTGGAGAATATTAATTAGTTCATAAAATATTTATTTTAATATTTGTAATACCATTTATTTGATATTTTTCTTAATAAAATAATTACTACAAATTTTTGTATAATTATTTAATATACATATTTGTTGTTTAAAAATTAAAAATAAAGTACTATGATGAATATAAATCTAATAGATTTCATAAGAATACTTTTAGTCGAATTTATATTCTAAAACACCCTACTTTTAAAATGTTATGTTTATTAAATTATGAAGGTGACAACTTTGACATCAATTAAAATAAAATAATATAAGTGTCATAATTGCTTTTATAAGCCTCAAAATGGTCAAATATTCTATAATTGGATGATTATTGTTTTCATGTACACGACCAAAAAGTTTTGGTCAGGTTTTTGTGCCTTTTATGGTCACTATTTGTTTAATAAAAACACTATTATTGGTTTTTCACTAAATAAATAATTTTTGCATCATTAATGTATAAGATATTAATGTAATTATATATTTGTTAAAAATGACAAATAAATTAACATGATAAAGAAAATGATTTTTTATTTCAAATGAGTATTTATAAATGAATTTATATTCTGTATAATTTTATATTTAAATATTATTTAATTATTAAAGTTTGAGTGAGACATATTTCACATTCATTTAAATAAAAAAAATAAATGTCTAAATCACATACAAGTGGGTTCTAATAGATACCGTTTTGACCCGAGTATATTTTAGGATGAAATATAATCATCCAATTATATTAAGACAAGTGTTAGGATAATTTTATAATATTATTTTTACCCTTAATTACCTAATTTATATTTAACTATAGTAAATAAAATTACCACTATTACTATTCATAATTCCCAAAAATAAAAAGTAGACCTAGTGATTATTAATATGGAATCAATTTTTCCAAATTCAAAACACAGAAGTTGCAGTAATTAATTTAAAATTAATCTCATTTTCGAAAAAAGGGTTTTTGTTTAAAACATTGCAAAAAATAGAATTTATTTTTCCTATGAATTCAATGTAAAACTAATGCTAATGAAATAAATTATTTTAAACGGTAAAAATATTTTCTATTTATACTTTAAAACAATTTACTATTATAATTTAACCATATAAATTATCTCGATGAAAAAAGTTGTTTTTAAGTAAACTTTAGCGTGTTTTTACTATTAATCAAAATAAGAAAGTTGTTCCAAAAATATCAAAAAAAATTCCAATGTAAAATTTTATATCATGATTAAAAAGAAGAACTTTATTTTGTAAAATTTAACTTATAAACTTGTCAAAAGTTAGCTTTAAAATGGGTGCGCCTTCAAAAGTCAGCAAAACTGCATTTTTTGTAAAATACTTTTTTTATCTGAAAAAATTTATTTTGTTCTCATACCTCATTCCAGAAAATGTGTAAGATGAATTATAATGTTATAAACATCAAAATGCGGTTAAAAATATTCATAAAGTCTAGTTCATTATATCATAATAACATCTCATTTCTTAGTGAAACTCAGTATTGCGTATAACACATGCTATAAAGGAATGTCGCTCTTGCGTGCAACACAAGCCAAGAATAGTGTTGTGTATACTACAAGATAATAAAGTGTTTCCCATAGTGAAAGCTAATCTTGATGTAGAGTACAACACAAGACATCAAAGAAATTAAAAATAATATTTCTCATAAAATCTCAGGGTGTTACATTCTACCCCCCTTAAAATGAATTTCCCCCCCGAAATTCATCGGGGTTATAAATCATTTACTACTTGAATGTTTATTTAATAGAAACCCACATCGTAAAAATGAATACTAAAACATAATTTTAAAAAGGAAAGTTAGAAAAATAAGGGTCGCCCAAAGTAACTCAGCATTGGGTTTCCACAAAGTAGAATATATGTGAAAATATGGATATGGAAGAGAAATATAACCATCATGTTCTGATGGATAGTGGTAGAGAACATGGCTATGAAAAATCCCAAAATCACAAAGCCATAAATTTTTTATGATCTAAGAAACCATATGATTCTTCGGATATGAGGGTAGTGGGACAACATTTTTGGTTTTCAAGATCATTTCCCTAAAGATGATGAATTTTTTCATAAGGAGAAATGCTTACTTGATTTCAGTGTAGTATCATTGTTGGTCATTCCATGAACAATTTCTGCACCATACCTTATTAAATAAATGAAGTTGAATTGGTCATTCTTTATTTGTTAGTAGATCATGTGATAGAATGATAGGTCATTCCATCTGTATCTATCACAAAAATATTAGCACAATTTATTAAATATACGTAAGTCCATCTATCCTGAAATTAATTGTATATGGTTCCTAAAATGGACTAATAATTCATCTATCATACCTCTTAATAAAATAAAACTAATTTCTACTAACCAGGGACTTTCTGTAGGCCAGTGGTAGGCGATATAGGCATGTTGCACTTCGGTTGTGTGTTTGATTTCCCCTAACATTGTCCGAAGCGACGGGTTGTCATCCATCCTGTAGGATTTCCTTTTTATAAAACTATACTATTATAACATTCTAGAAAAAAGTTTTAGCCTTAAACAATACTATCTGATGTCCAACATAATCCATTCCATCCTTTGGGTTTATCGAAAATACTTCTGTCCAATTTCATAGTATAATGAAAACGATTACTAGAAATGTCATCTACCAAGAATGTGAATACCCTCAGTTATACCCAATATATCATATTATATATCTTTTTGGTCACATTCCAAACATGTGAATACCTTAATCAGGTATTCTCTTGAAACATGAATTACCATAGAACCTTAGTGAAAAAATGAATGTTGTTTAAAGTTAACTCTTTCCACATACAAAAATCCCAAAATTTATATATACTCAATCCATGATGTCACTTTGTCCTTATATCAGTCATGAGATCATTAATACTATCAAACATATTATTTTCTCCTTATCCATTCATTTTTCGCATATCATATGCTTTCCAAAAATATTTCAATCACTTTTCATGGTTACCGGTACCATATTGTTTTGGAAAACCACAATGGACCAACACATAGAAATTCCAATATACCATAAAAGTACCTCAACAAAATTATTCTTGAACACCAATACATAATCACTTCAATCCATACTATTCAATGATTTCCATGGAATAAGTCATCCTTGATTTAGAAGTAACCTCTTAGGTCAGGGAATTGAGTTGGGTAATGCCAATGTTCCCCGTAGATAAGACATTGAACTCCATAACAGTCTGTCACTCTATGACCCTTCTCTCCACCCAGATAACATCTTCCCCTACATTTTATGTATTCATCAAGGTAATTCTTCCCTTTTTTTTAAATCTCAATTTTCCTTTCTCTATGCTCCTCACCATACGAACATGCATAAAAGTCCATCTTCCTCTTATTTGATGAATTAGAAATACAACTAAAGTTCACCTTGTTAATCATATATCGCGATGACTCATTCTGCATAATCACAATATCTTTCTTTCTAGGCATTACACAATTTCATTGCTCATAGTCACCAATTTTTCAATTGGATTCAATGTTGACCCAATTCCTTCTGGTTCCCTCCATTGACTAAAACCAAAAACCATGGTGTAAGAAACAGTTAAAATAATGAGGAACCACATAATCATAAAAAGTCTAACTTTTTACACATTGTTTAATCCATGAAACCTCAGGTTAACCCTAGGTTATTCATGATCGTCAACATAATTCTAGAACTGTAACCTATAGTTATACTAAACCTTAGGGACATCCCTAGACATACTTTAGAAATATGTCTAGGGATCTCACTAAAGTTTTCGCATCCTAGTTTCCAATGGTTAACTAAACCTTCACTCTGGTACCAACTGTAGAGACCCAAAGCTTGACGTATATAGACATTAAATTAATTTTTCAGAATGATACATGACAAAAATAGATGCCCAAACACCATATTAGTTGAGTGTCTTTGGAAACGCAGAATATAATCTTCTAATCATGGTAAAAGATATTCAACATCTCCCATAAAGATATTCCCCTTTTTTTCTTACCTAAAACATTCCATTATATCCTGGGGAAAAAGAAAACATAAAAGGGGTGAACTCAAATGAACAATAAGGGTAATCATAGTAAACTTAAAATCAATCCATAAGCATTTGAACGTAAAAACCTGAATATAAAACATCAAAATCTTGAGCAATGACGAAAATCTTGGCAGTACATAAGGCATAGATCATAAAGGATCATTAATCATGATAAAATGGCATGGGAATAAAACATTGAATTGTGTCAAACCATTAAGAACATGATATTATTTCCATAGTATCCAAGGAATTGCTGTCAAGACCATCATAGTGGAAAAATTCCATTATTGAACCAGGTTAACTTGTCATTCCAGCCCTGTATTACTGAACCAGATTTACTTTCCATTCAATACATATCTATCTCATGAGATATTAATCTTTAACAAATGCATTTCTGGTAGATATAGGTCCCACCCATCTCATAATGAAATCATTCTTACGTGTGCCACAAAATAAACATAAATGGTTCATCATAACCCAAAGAATAAAATGGGTTTCATAAACATCATCCCATCATAACATAATCAATATAAAACAAATGGATATAATTTCATCATAATAAAAATAAAACCATGTAAATAATAGAGAAATTATTCTTGAAACATAATCATATTAAATAAAGTCATCATAGATGGAAAATAGTTTTGATAAAACACTTGAAATGTATTCTGGTGGAAAATATTCTTCCTTCTTCCAAATAATTTTCTTTTCTCAAAATGACATGAAATTTAAAAGAAAAGAATTTTATTGAAAATAATCATGAAATATTTTAGAGTAAGCTTTATTTAAATAAGGTTTTATGAAATCGTACAAATCTGTTCACGCTATATAAGTTTAAAAAACATTCTCCTCGTACTTTTAACGGAAAAGTCAAAAAGTACCATGTATGGTAAACAAAAGAAAAATTACATCCATAACACCATGTAAAAGTCAGAAACGGATAAACATGACTTTAAACATATATTTAATAATACTAAACACATTATGGAAACATTTTTATGGACATGGATGAAAAATATAACCCCGGTAAATACTTACATATAAGAAATCCCGGATAAAAATGAGATTGCAAAATTATCCCTTCACTTATGTCCAATTTCGTCCGTATGTGTATGAGACTCATGTATAGTGGGTTGAAACATATTATTAACTTGTAACATAACCATAATAATATTTATTATATCATATATGATTCACTTATGACTTTATATTACCTGTTCATTTGTCCATTCCATATTAAAGCAACGTTTTGTGAAAAATCGTCTCATTTATCTTACGTGTTTTGACATGTAATTGTTCATATGATTACATAGATCATGATTAATTACATCAAAAATGTAAAACATTGTTTATATATAATATATATTCAGATTATAAATATATATAATTGATTGATAAATGGAGTGAAATACACCGTTCATGGAGACGGTAGGTCGTACGTACGCATGAGCGTGGTTTTCATTTCTTTATTGGATTGAATGTAATTAAGCTGATGACATAAATATATATATATATATAAATCAAGTATAATTATTATATCATATATTTCATTATTATTCATTATATATACATTATAATCATTCTTGAATGGTTAACATGGAGAATGAATCTCATCGTGTCATGGAGACGGTAATCCGTACGTACGCATAAGCGATGATATCATTCCCATAATTATTGAATGGAATTGTATTGAAGTGTATGGTGTATAATATTTCATAATCAATGTCACTTTACACTAATAATATATAGTTATTTCTAAAATCCTTATACCCATCCAAGTATGTTAGTGATGAAATAAAAGATTACACCACGGCGTGGAGACGGTAAACCGTACGTACGCACGCATGGGGATTTCATTTTCAATAGGATGGATATAAGATAGAATATGGTTGTTTCATATTCATAATAACATATCATTATACAAGTGATACTTTAGTTATTACTAAATAATTAAACAACTCATATAGAGGATGTAGGAGAAGAAATAAGTTTAAAAGAATCGGTAAAGAATATTACCTCTTATTCGGTGCGCCTCCTCTTAACCTCCTCTTAGGGCACTAAAGTTGGTCTTTGAAGAATAAAAGGACCTCTAATAGGTTTATATGGAAGTGTAAAAGTGAAATGGGTAGGGTTTGGATGAATTTGAATGCTCAAAATTAGTGTGAAGTGGAGAGGGAGGAGGTGCCCTTTTATAAGGGATGAGAGTGGCACCTTTGGAAACCTAAAAAACTTTTAATTTATAATAAATTTAAAACCCACTTAAAAACCCCCAAAAATTAATCAACTCTAATATTAGAAGTGATAGGGTTGTAATATCATCAAAAAATAACATTTAGACATGTTTTAGGTTTATTTTATACCTTATAATTTTTATTTTTCCTTATTTAATTATTTAATTTTACTTTTTTAATAATTCTCTAAATTTTAAATTGTTATAAATAAATACTTATATGTTGTCAATTTTCCACAATTATATTCTTTATAAACATTTATACCATATAATTTTCAATTTATAATTTTTAAATATTTTTGTGATTTTTAAATAATTTAATAATACGTTATTTTTATAAAATACCAATATTGTAAATTTTGTCACTATTCATTTATTTGAATTTAAATAAAATAAAAACAGAGACTATATTCAAAAAAATATTTAATAGGTTAATTATATGTCATATTATTCTATAAAATTCGTGGATCATATTAATTAGTTCATATAATAGTAATTTTAATATTTTTAAAACCATTTATTTGATATTTCTCTTAATAAAATAATTACTACAACATTTTTTTATAATTATTTAATATACATATTTGTTGCATAAAAATTAAAAATAAATTAATATGATGAATAAAAATATAATATCTTTAATAAGAATACTTTTTGTCGAATTTATCTTCTAAAACAACCTACTTTTAAAATGTTATGTTTATTAAAATATAAAGGTGACAACAATGAAATCATTTAAAATAAAATAATATAAGTGTCATAATAACTTTTATAAGGCACAAAATGTTCAAATATTATACCATTGGATGCTTATTGTTTACATGTACATGACTCATAAGTTTTGGTCAGGTGTTTGTGCCTTTAATGGTCACTATTGGTTTAATAAAAACTGTATTACTGAGTTTTCACTAAATAAATAATTTCTACATCATTAATGTTTAAGCTATTAACATAATTATATATTTGTTAAAAATTAAAAATAACTAACCATGACAAATAAAAACATTTTAGCTTTAAAATAAGTATTTATAACCTCAATTTATATTATGTATAATATTATATTAAATATAATTTAATTATTAATGTTTGAGTGAGATATATTTCACTTTCATTTAAATAAAATATATTAAAGGTCTTAATCACATAAAAGTGGGTTCTAATAGATACCATTTAGACCCAAGTATATTTTAGGACAATATATAATCATCCAATTATATTATTACAAGTGTTAGTATAATTTTATAATTTTATTTTTACCCTTAATTACCTAATTTACCTTTAACTATGGTAAATAAAATTTACCGTAGTTACTATTCATAATGCCCAAAAATAAAAAGTAACCTATTAACATAATTTTTATCTACTGATTCCATAGATGGAA
Organism: Viscum album; assembly: GCA_963277665.1. NCBI lineage: Eukaryota > Viridiplantae > Streptophyta > Magnoliopsida > Santalales > Viscaceae > Viscum > Viscum album. The sequence goes on from OY728133.1 coordinate 2,032,118,724, forward strand.
TCCATTTTTCCAAATTCAAACCACATAAGTTGAATTAATTAATTTAAATTAATACCATTGTCGAAAAAATGGGTTTTTGTTTAAAACATTGCAAAACATTGAATTGATTTTACCTACGAATTCAACGTAAAATTAATGATAATGAAATAAATTATATTAAATGGTAAAAATATATGATATTTAAACTTTAAAACAATTTACTATTATCATTTAACCATATAAATTATCTCGATGAAAAAAGTTGTTTTTAAGTAAAATGTAGCCTGTTTTTACTATTTATCAAAATAAGAACATTGTCAGAAAAATATCAAAACATTGTCAAATGTAAAATTTTATATCTTGATTCAAAATAAGAAGTTTATTTTGTAAAATTTAACTAATAAACTTGTCATAAATTATATTTAAAATGGGTGTGCCTTCAAAAGGTGGAAAAACTGCATTTTTTTGAAAAATACTTCTTTTATCCGAAAAATTGATTTTTTTCTCAAACCTCATTCTAGAAACAATGTAAGATAAATTATATTGTTATAAACTTCAAAATTCAGTTAATACTATTCATAAAAACTAGTTCATGAAATTATAATAATATCTCATTATTTAGTGAAACTCAATATTGCGTACACCACATGCTATCGAGGAAGGTCGCTCTTGCATGCAACACAAGCCAAGAATAGTGTTGCGTATACTACAAGATAATATGGTGTTTCATATATCACAACCTAATATGTGTGTAGATTATAACAGAATACATCAAATAAAATTAAAAAGAATATTTCTCATAAAATATTTGGGTGTTACATCTACGAAGGAGTGAATTTTTGTAGTAGGGTTTCCATTGCACTAATTCGGGTATAAGGTATGAGATCTCTCTAAATCTCCATTTTTTCCTTCAAGTTACACTTTCTATCTCTTTTCCCTAATGTAATTAATCATTATTATTATATAATTATCATATATTATGTGTAAATGTTTTAATAAATTCGTATTTATAAATTCAACTTTCTTGGATGGAAAAAATACATGTTTCATAAGATTCTCTTCTCGACTCCTCTCGATAAGAATGTATGATTAAACATGTAACCCCCCATTTTATTTTTTCCAGAATTGAAAAGGATCCAAACTTCTTATAAATTAAAATGATTGATATGGGAATTATAAAATATGGAACATCATCGTTCATTTCTAAAATGTCTTTTCAACCATCCCTTATAGACAAAATACATGATTCTAAAAGAGATAATGTGGAAATTCAGAAGAAGGTGGAATCTATCAAAAATGGGAAATCCTAATAATTAACAATTTATGAGGAAGTATTTATGGGATTTTGATCATGACTATGTGTAACATAAAATAATGAAATAAATAAAGAGATTTTTAATGTTGTATATAGCTCAACCTTGTCAATTCACATTAGAAGCACATTGATGTATGAAGATCTGCAAGAGAAATATTTGTGGTATAATATGAAGAAAGAGATATTTGAATATACATAAATTTTTCTGGTATGTCAGAAAATGTAGGATGAAAGAAAATATTATTAGGGGATGATGCAACAATCACCCATACCTAAATCAAAATGGGAAAACATCACTATAGACTTTTTCACTAGACATATAGAGTAATCCAGAGGAAATAATTCTATATGGGTTGTTTTGGATCATCATACAAAGATTAATCATAGTATTTTTATTGAAGAGTACTTCTTACTTGACGAACTTGCATAGATATACATCAAATAATTGGTGAGGAAGCATGGAGTAACATTATCAATTATATATAGTTACTATCCACGATTTAAATCTAAATTTTGGAAAAGTCACCAATATGATCTAAAAACTAAGATGAACTTTAGTATGACTTATCACCACCAAACTGATGGCCAATCCAAGTAGAGTATTTAGACACTAGATGACATGTTCAGAGAGTTCTTAATGGACTTCAATGGAGGATTGTATCAACATATTCTACGAGCCAACTTCTATTAAAATAATTGTTTCTAGTCAATCATCATAATGCATCCATATGAATCCCTTTTTGGGAAAAAATATAAAACACTTGTAATCTTGTATGAAGTTGGAGAACATAAGCTGGTAGGATTTGAAATGGTAACAGAAAGGGTAAAAAAGGTGAAGACTAACAAGCAGCACCTTAGAGATACCCAATATCAATAGAAGATCTATAGATAATATTCAACTAGACATAGAGTCTTATGTTGGAGAAAAATTATTCCTCTTCATATAACCACTGAAGATAGTCATTATATTTGGGAAGAAATGAAAGCTATGTCCTTGGAATATCTGCCCCATAATGAGTATTGATCGTGTAAAAGTTTTGGCCTATTGACTATCACCTACACAATCCATGTCTTAAGAACATTATGTAATCCACATATCCATCTTGAGGAAGTACACACCAAATCCCACACATGTAATGAACTCGGATGTGGTACAACATGAAAATGATATCTCTTATGGGGATAAGAATATGATTGTTTTAGACCATTGATATATGGTTCTATGTGATAAGACTAATCACCCGGTAAAATTACTATGGTAGAAACTTTAGTATGAAGATGATACATGTGAACTAGATGAAACGATGAAGGAGAAGTACACATATATATTTTCACCTTAGAATGTAAAATGAAATTTGTGGGTGAAATTTCATAAGGGGTAAATTGTAACAATCCAAAAAAATTCAATAAAATTTCCCTTCTTTTAATTATTTCATAAAGAAGATACATCACATTGAGAACCCGATAATAAATTAATATATTATTCATGAAATAAACCAATAAGAATTCCAAATATTATAGGGGCATAATAAAATGAATATAAGATAATAATAATGGAAAAATTTAGATTTTCTCAATCAATTAAATTACTCCCACTCTTGAACAAGGCTCTATAAATAATAAATAATGTTAATAATATAATATTAATATTAAAAATGAAAATAAATAAACTTGAGATAAAATTTAAGTGAATGTAGAATGATGAAAAAATAGGTATTTATTGAAATTAAATAACCTATACTGATGGAATAGTAACATGACTGTAGGAATAGTAATATAACCATTAGGAATAGTAATCTAGTTGTTGTAAAAGTAACCTCACCAATTAAGGTGTAAATTAAATTTAGGTATCTTATAAATAAAAATATAATATATTTATATCAGAGTATAATTAAATAAATGTTTTAAAAATGATAAATTAAGTGTCGGTATTTTTTGGTGAAAGGGAATTTCTATTTGCAATTTTATAGTTAATATATCTTTTTAAAATGAAATTTATTTTGAGAAAATATAATCATAAATAAATATTATTTTTTATTATAATTGTAATAAAAATTTATGATACCTTAATTAATGTTTCAAAGGGCCATAATGTTGATTATAACATTAAAGTCGGTATTTTTTGAATTACTGATGGTTTCATTTAAAAATTAGTTTTCTATTATTTTGAAAATTATTTTCTTAAAATAGAGTCCATTTTGGAAATTTATAAGTAAAAATGGATATGGTAATTTTTTGTTATTTTTCTAAAATTGTTGAATTTTTGGTGAATAGTGAGATTTGATAATTTACGATATTTAATAGTATAAGCCAAATAATTGATGTTTAGAGTCATAGATGATGTATGGATTATGTAAGAATCAATTATATCTAACTATCCTTATTTTTTTTTATATTTTTTTATGGTAATAAACACTATTTATAATCTTTGTAACATCATGCCCCTCTTCATTGGCCCAAGAAGGTGGGTGGAGAATAGTTAGCATTAAGAAACGTCCTCAAGGTCCCAAAGGAAACAAGTAAATTCCAAGGGATTCATTAAAATATGGGGGATGATGTTTTAGTTTAATAATAAAACAATACAACCAAATAATCCAAAAAAAAATAATCACTACATGATGCATGATAATAATGAAAAAAAACTCAAAGTAATATCATTAATATCAAAACCAAACTACAATAGTTTACCACAAGAAAATACAACTAATATCAAAGTACACAGTAGAAGATAAGCCCAAAAACTCACAGAAACCAAGGAATACCTCCAAGATCCATCTCCAACTCCATGCCCATGTATCATGAATCACCACTAAAGAAGTATGATGTTTTACCTTTACATATATCTCATTAAACAATATCCCAAAATCACCAATGTGTCAAAGCAGAGGTGAGTAATGAATCTCGATATTTTTTTACCAAAATACTTTATAACTCATGCCACTATTATAGAACATGTTATCACATTTGTATAATTTTTTTTGTATAATACAATTTAAAACAGTATATAATAAAATTATGCAATTTTACACAAAAAATAGTTTGTAATACTAAAACAGTTTACCAAGGAAAGTAAACAAATAATTTATTTAACCATTTATAAATTTCAATGTTTTCATAACCCATTCCATTTATCATAACCACACATACAAACATTCAATCACAGAAGCATTGTGTTACTATTTATAGTGGAACTTCACATCTATAACATGTCCCTTTGATGGTGGTACTTCAAGATCATTATCCACCCGATTCAACTCACACTTAACCATTTAATTCAACCACATTCGAAAACCATATTTTCCAAAAAATATCATTATAAAATTTATTTTATTTAGAAAACATTTCTATGAATCAAAACCAAACAACCATTTTAATATCATGTCCCCAAATTCACTTTTTTTTTCAAAACACCCAATTTGAGAAACTTCACAATCCGTCACCAAAGTATGTTTCCATAAGTAAATTTCACAACAACTTCATAGTAAATTTCAATAAAAAATCAATTTTTAAATAAATACATTAATATATAATAAGATGAGTTGTGATTGAAGCCACCAACCATAGGAGTTGTTGTGGAAACAATGAACGGAATAGAATCATCAGCAATACCAGGTTGAATCTCCAAAAACCTACATTAGATATCTTCCCCTAACATCAACAGGGATAAATCTAACCATTATAGAAACAAAAAACATTAGACCTATACATAGAATACTATATCTAAGAAACAAAGAGTGGGAAGAAACTAAATCTATTAAACACCATGAATAAACTACAATAAATGAGGACTTACCAAGGGAATCTGGCTTCAACACACTATGAAATGCCTCTAGATCACTTCTGGATCAATGGGGTAATGGTTTCCCAACCTTTTGGAGAAAGAATATTATAGTTATGGCCTAAATGGAGAAAAAAGTTGTTTAAATCTAATCCTGACCTCGATCCACTTTTTTCAGAATTTTATTAAATTGTGCATGGTTATTCACACAGTTAGGAAAAACATTAAACTAACTATGTACTACCCACTACCTTAAGAATCACCTCACACTATTACCCATCATGGTTAGAAAACCCATTTTACATTGGAGAAAAATCTCACTATACTAAATTGAATGATTTCTCCTAAGTGGTCACATGGTTTATACAAAGAATACTCCTAACTATGTTACTTCCACTTAGCCACTATCTCACTATGTGTTATTTAATTTAGGAGTTGAACGATTTCCACAAACCACACACCATCCATGTAACTTTATAAATGACCCAAAAACATTTCAAAATTATCCCAAACCCTCCCAAAATTCACCCAAATACTTAACATACATAAAAAGATAATGGCTTCCTGACATTAAATTGGGGGTTCTATATTCTCCCCACCATTGGCCATTCCATCCTTAAAAAGTAGAAAAAACAGAATTTCCCCAAAAGTGTTTGGGCCATTTCTTGATCATTTATTTCTCCTCTTCCCATGTATCTTCCTAAATTTGACCATGATTCCACAAAACATGTACTAGATTGATGCATTTTCCACACAAGTATTTCTTATTACTATAGAAACATTCCACAGGAAGATGCGCCAATGAAGCATTAGTTTCCAGGTCAATGTGATACCATTAAATCACATGGTCTGGATTAGGTTGATAGTTTTTCAACTGAGATACATGAAACACATTATGTACTACATTGAACCATGAGGGAAAATAAAATTGATATTCCACCTCACAAACATATTCTATTATCTCAAAAGGGCCTATGTATTGAGGAGATAATTTGTTATTCTTCCATATATGATGATTCTGAATCATTGGATAAATGCTCAAGAATACATGATCACTCACCTTGAATGTTAATGGTCATTGATGATGACCCACATATGATTTCTAATGACTCTTATCCATCTCCATTATCCTCCTGATCAATTGAATATTCTACTTGTTTCTGGGAAAATTATTGGCTTGACCAGTAAAGCCTCAACTATTTTCACCTAGATAAGTGAAGAATGAAAAAAAGAAAACTCATACAATGCTTCAAATGAATCCATATGTATCAGGTCCTAATAACTATTGTTATAAGATAACTCCACTAATGGTATGTGCTCCTCCCATGCGCCAAACATATATATTACCCATGTCCATAACATGTATTCCACTGTTTTTGTCAACCTTTCAGATTTACCATTCATTTGAGGATGATATTCCATACTCATAGTCCATTAGGGTTCTAAGGGATTGTTGTAAGGACTTATGAAAATGATACAAAAACCTCATATCTCTATCTGAAACAATATAATGTAGTATTGCATTCATTTTTACCACTTCTTGAATAGATATTATTGAAAATTCCTATACTATATGAGATTCAAATATTGTACTAAAATTTTCCAAAATTGTGAGATGATCCACTATAACCCATATGGAATTTTGTTTTTGAACCATTCTTGGGAGAATTGTTTCAAAATTGAAAACTATCTGCTCCTATTTCCATGAAGAAATAGGTAAAGATTACAACATAAAATCTGGTCACTAATGCTCTACCTTACCCAACTCACAAGTTAAGAATCTTGAAACAAACTTATCCACCTTCTTTTTCATTTTAACCTACCAAATCATTGATTTCAATGCCTTATACATCTATTGTATTCTATGATGAAAAACCCATATTGAATGGTGGTAAGCAAAAAAAATCTATTCTAAACAAGACATAAGTATGAAAGTCAAATTTCAAAACCACAACACTAAAATATCTTCCATCTTCCATCCCTCAATGGTATCCCTACCATTTAGTTTTGACCTGATCATCATACATTATGAATTAGACGTATGTTCCTATTTAACTATCACAACAAAATCATGAAAAAAATAAACAGGAATGATAACTACAACTTCCCCTTGATCTTCATATTACATGTTCATGTCATTTATCACTAGCATTAACTTCCACTGATATGATGCATCTTTTATCAACTATTCATATGAATTTTTGATAAATTCATATACCATAGTATTTCGTTAACCAATGTATACATCAAGTAAAAGTACAAAAATGTGGAGATACTCTATCTATATTATTTACTTTATGTTAATATTAATTTGTGTGAAAATATGTTTCAAGATCATATGGTCTATAAATACTATAAATTTCCCACCAAAGAGTTAGTGATGCCAAGTATTCAAAGCATGGACTATGGAAGATAACTCAAAATTCTGTGTTGGGTAATTTTTCTCATGAAAATGTAACTTCCATAATCGATAAGAAACAACATTGTCTTCCGGTATGAGAACACATACCAACCCAGATCACAAAGAATCACAATACACCACTTACACTTTTCACAATTCTAGAAAAATAAATATTAGTGCTAATGTAATGAAAAATTTTAACTCTTTAAAATACATCTAACATTCCTCACTCCATTATAATGGAACATTATTCCTTATCAAAGACATAATAGGTGATCTAGTCATGAGATATCATGAACAAAGTTTCAGTAATAACTAGAGAGGCCAAGGAAACTACATATATGAAAGACATTCTTTTGTGGTTTCTAGGAAATAATAACCTCTATATTTCCTGGATCCACAGAAACACCTCTCTCAAATATTACATGGCCAATTAAACAATCCTATTGTATCCCAAAAATATCACTTTGATAATTTTTCATATAGATAATTGTTTCGCGCGGAATCCGGGGATGACCTCCTGGACGGGAGATTCAAACGTTCCGATCGGTTTCTAACGGGTTTGTTCGTAGAACCGGAAACATCCAATGATTCCACATCCGTTTGGACCTACTTTCCAAAGGCAGGCGCTCATTAGCTTGTGGGCTAATGAGGCTTAGTAATTTGCATTGGTCGAGAGGATGGGAGGTCGGACTCATCACACCTTTTTTAGGGGAATTATTGTCTACTCCGGGACTCTCTTTATAGATTTAAGTTAAGTTCGTGAATCCTTATTACATTACCAAGTATAAAATGAGCTTTCCTTTAGTTTTAACAATCAATGATTAAATATGCAAGAAATTTAGAGAATATTTTATATGTATTCGAGGTTCTTCATCAATATAGAATCATCTATATTTGTTTAGAGATTCTTGGTCAATGGTATCCTTCAAAACATTTATATAAAAGTCTCTTGGTCATTTTGATGACCAGGCTGGTTTTAAAGCCACTCAGTGGGGCACTTGAAGTTTATCGTCATTCAGAAGGACAGAGATTATTTCAATGTTGGGATCGAACCCATAAATGGGCTACCTACGTATCCTTTGTTTTGAAAAAGGAATCAGAACCCACGTAGTTCGAGGAATGGGATATGATGTTTTATGATTGATGGCTCAAAGATGAATGTCATAATTACTTTTACACTCTAAGCTCACGTGAGTCATGCTCGGTGTGAGAAACAAGAGGTATTGGTAAAATTCAGACAATTGTGCCATAAAATATGCAATCATAAGAATTTGTTTTGGGGCTTATGTATAGATGACTGCCCAGATAGACGAAGGTTTAGGATTTACTTTTAGGGAGAAAATCCAAGAACAGGGTCCACAAAGTTATATGTGCTTCATGGAGATTTGAATACTCTAATCTTGGGGCTTATTCCTAAGGAGGATGCCCAAGTTAGGAGGGGACTTATGATTGGGTTTTATTCCTGAAAAAGGAAACCCAAATCAAAGGTAATTTATGACTGGTTAAGAGAAATTTTAAGAGACTTGGGGCTTACTCCTAAGAAGGATGCCCAAGATTTATGACTAGGACTTATTCCTGAGAAGAAAGCCTAGGTTAGGGGACTTGGGGCTTACTCCTGAAAAGGAAGCCCAAGGTTATGACTGAGTCTTATTCCTGAAAAGGAGACCCAGGTTAGGGATTAAGGTTTTGGGGCCTACTCCTGAGGAGGATGCCCAAGATTAAAGGACTTGATTGGGGCTTATTCTTAAGAAAGATGCCCAGATCAAAGGTTTTATAACTGGGGATTATTCCTGAAAAGGAGACCCAGGTTAGGATTCTCTCATTTTAAAGGATGAGGTTGAATGAATGAACTCTCAATCTTTGGTGACATAAAGATGTTTAAATCACTAGGTTTTGAGAGATATTTCACAGAATTCCTTTCAGATAAGGATGTCAAACCAAGAAATCATGCCATAGATGGCTTTGAAGAGTATCTTGAAGACTGAATCTTGAATAGGAAGGGTGAAATGGCTTAAGAGGGGTAAAAATGGGAAAGTTGGGCACCCAAAAAGATAGGGGCGCGCAAGTATTAATAGTCGCGCAAGTCCTGCGGCGGCGTGCAAGTATTGGTCGCGCAAGTATACTTGCACGACATGAGGGATACTTGCGCGATTTTCAACCAGAGTTGAAATACTTGAGCGACTCTTTATTAAACCCTTTATCATCCTCTTGAGGTTCTTCCAGAAGAGGGACGCGCAAGTTATATTGAAGGAATTAAGTTGGCGCGCAAGTGTTTGATAAGTTTCAACACTTAGGCCTTCCTTCTTCCCTTTAGATCTTCCATTCTAGGTAAGAAATTACCTTAGAAGTGTTCTAGAAGCTTTGAGAAGAGACTTGGGTGTCGGGAGCTTCAATCCGAGTTTCTGGAAAAAGATCCTCCTCAATGGGGGGCCCACAGGGTCTATTTATAGGCAAAAGAAGACCCCGGGCGGTTACTAGGCGGTTACCAGGCGGTTACCACATATTTCGCGCAAGTCCCTTGCACGAACATGAGGAGTCGCGCAAGTATTGAGGCGGCGCGCAAGTGTACTTGCGCGGCCAAGAGGGAACTTGCGCGATACATGGGCAATGTTCTCCTTTTTTATCCCTTTGTCGATTTTTGATGTTTCTTCAAAGGATTCATCACTTTGAGCTCAGATATTCCCTTTTCCGAACTTTAGATTCCGTGACGAAAGGAGAGTCAACAAAAGTCCCCCCTCAGAGTTGGATCCGGAGAGAAAATGAGGATTTGACTCTGAGGAAATCGAATCCCTCTAAAGGAAAAGGGCGGCGCGCAAGTCTTCAATGCACAGAAGTCAGCGCGCAAGTCTTCGTCGCGCAGGCATTTGAGCAATCTGGATGCGGCGCGCAGATAGGCCCCCTGGCCTATAAATACACGGCTTCCGGCCGTAGATGGCATCTGAAGTTCCGGATTTCTAGAGCTCTCGCCGTGCAAGTCTTCCTCGCCGCGCAAGTCTCTTGTTTTCGCTGTTTCTTCGCTGCCACGCTACTCTCAAGGTAATAGGGCTTGCGCGTTAATACTTGCGCGACCAAAACTTGCGCGGCACATGTACCACTTGCGCGACATCTCCATACTTGCGCGCCTTAATGCCTTAGCCATTTTTTTCAAATTCTTTCACAAATTTTATGAAAAATAAAACCCATTTAAGAGTTTAATTTATTCAACTCCTGTGCAGATTCAATGGCTCTTAGACCTGGATTACTTGATGAACTGGCTAGCAAGCGGATAGATGATATGATGAATATCATTGGCCCTGATTACTATACTGTCAAAAACAGCACTCTTCCAGATTTGGCTAAGTATCTGAAGAAATATCATCACGACTTTACTCACTGCACTTATCTACCTTTGTATGGTCATGGTCATCTGCAAGAAGTCATTATTCCAGAAGTAAAGAATTATCTTCCATTTCTTGGTTTCAGAATTATACCAATTTTGCTTCAGCAAATATCTCAGGCGGAGGAGTATTTCAAACTTCTGGAACAGTAGAGAAGGCTTATGTGATGCATCATAGCCCTTGCACACCAGATCTGAAAAAACATACACCTGAGCTTCAACCACATTGTCATCCTTCAATCTTCCGAGATGCTCAGATGGATCAGTCCAAAGGCTGGAAGAAAAGTTGGGATTTCCGCCCTGGGGGAGGTGTGAAGCCAACTTGGATGTGGGCATACTGGGTGTGACAGACTTGCGCAGAGTTTATTGAGGATCTGAAGAGAGCTGCAATATATGAAGCTGTTTGGGTTGGGCAGACATATATTTACAGACATGATATCTTCGTGCCAGAGATACTCAGTCACTGGAGTCCAGCGACTAATTCTTTCCACTTGACTCATGGAGAAGTAGGTATCAGTTTGTGGGATGTCCACAAGATTTCAGGAGCTCCAATCTTGGGCGATATGTATGATGAATTCATTCCTCCCAAGGTGACTTGGAATGATCCAGAGAAGACTCCTGTTTTGGCTCGAGAATTATTCAAAATCTTTCACAAGCTCAAGAGTTCAGAGACCTCATTAACTCATTTCAGAAAAGATATCCATCCGGAAGAATGGATGAATGTGTTTCTTACTGAGAAGAAAGGGATGGAGCCAAAGGAAAAAGGATCCAAGAAAAAGAAATCCAAGGATACCCGGCCCAGACGTCCTACCACTTGTCCAAAACCTGAGAAGAGAGGAGCTCCTGGCACATTCTGGCCAACTCTAGAAGCAGGAGAGTTTGAAAAATGGGGCTATGAAGTGAATCAAAGAATTCCAAAGAAAACTCGTCTGGCGGGTTTCTTGGCAATGTGGCTCAGTATTTACCTCTTGCCGTTCAGGGATTCGAAGGGAGGCGTTAGGCCAGGGACCTTCGTCATTGCGGCTAAGTTAGCTGAGGGAAAAATGGTTGGGTTAGCCACCCCCATTTTAGCAAAGATCCATAGGAGTTTACTTCACGTCTTCCAGGGTAAATCTCCTTTAAGAATAGTGGGACCATTCCAGGTTTTGTGGGGATGGATCGCCACTCACTTCAGGACTTACAATGTACAGAATGGATTACAAATTCTTGGAAGCTCTTTCAGACCGTCAGTGCAAGCATTCTCTGGAATTGCTCCATTAGATGTCAATGGTTATGACATAAAAGTAAGACTAAGCATGTATAAGTAATTCAACTTCTTTCCTTATGGAAGTCCGCCATCTGGGCGGTTTGTTGATGATGGGAAAGCCCCTTTGGATTTGAGGGCATACATGCTAGCTTGTAGGGATGGCGTGTTAGTAGCCAGGATTGATGGAGAAATCATATGCGAGGCCTATTCTCCATATAGATTTGCACGCCAATTCAAATGTTTGCAACAGATTGTTGTATCCCCTCCAGTACATGTCAGGTTAGAGCAACATCCGATGGTTGCTCGACAACTATGGTTGCTGACATCAAGAGAGAAGACTGGGGCAGTATTTGATCTACCAGTTGAAAAAGCGGCACATTATCTGACTACATTTTATGCCGAACACTGGATAGCATCATACCCCAAAGGGATATTGAATCATCCTGTATATCAAGTGGGAAAGAGGAAGAGGACTGTAGAGAAAGAAACTCTTCCTCATGAAGGTGATGCTTCTCCTCCTGAAATAGGTTCAACAGAATCCTCCCCTAGAACTGATTCCTCAGATCATCATGATGGGGATGATGAGGCACAACCGGCAGCAAAGCGGTTTCGTGCCCGATATAATCCTCCGGCCAGAGTTAAAAGACCCACTCCATCAGCTCCTGGTGAGTTATTTGATTGTAATAACTTCAATCACTGCTACTTTATAAAGTAATAAGTCTCACTTTCTTATTCTCTATCTGTAGTTGCAGGAGTTGGGAAGAAATTAAAATCAAAAATTGTAGGACCTTCCTCACAGCCTTTATATCTGAGACCAGAGGCTGTTCAGCTATGGCAGAGCTTATACTGTGATACTGAAACCGCCTGGCTGGATTTGTGTGAGGGCCTACAACTTCCTGGGATAGGATATCTTCTAGCTTCCAAAGACCTTCAATACAGAGATAACCCCAATGAAGTGCGGGCTTACATCAGAGAGCTGGAAACGCTCATATATTCCACTGATAATTCGGTTCCTATCACCAGGCGGGTGAAGGAAATGATTGATCGTGGCACCACTAAGGGGGCTGGTGGTTCTGGAGATGAGGAGTGGCAAGAGTACGTGGCTCCTGAAGATGTAAGTTTTCTTTCCTTATTTTCTTTGCAACTTGATTTCAGTTGAAGCTTTGTTACTTAAGGAAGTTATTTTCTTCATCTTGCAGCTTGCAAAGAAAGGGACCGGGGTTCCTTCGCCACAATATAGCCCTGGTGGTACCGCTATTGGGGCTGCTGCTGATTCTCCTCGCGAACCAGGCGAGATATCTCCAGGCCAGCAGGCCATGAATGAGGCACTGGACATAGCCTTTCATTCGCCAATCCAAGTGCCAATAAAGGAGACAGCTGAAACTCCAAAAAAGCAAAAGAAGCCAAGGCAACGAAGGAGGAAATCCTAAGCTAAACGTTTCATTAGCAGTGGTAAGTCCTTCGAACAATCATGATTTTATACCCATAATCATATGGTTACTCATATTTCTGAGGATTGCAGGGGCTTCTTCAATTTCCCCTTGAGGGAAGGGACTGATCCTTCTTCAAAGGCCGTGGAGGGTGCTGTAGAACAACCACAGACTCAAGCTGACTTGGAAGCTCCTGGAGAAGAGCTGTCATCCATTCCCAGTATCCCTCCCACTACTGAAGATGCTGTCCAGGGTCTGGGGTTGCAGGACATAAGTCAGCAAGAAGACATAGCAAATGCTCCCACTGGTGAGACTAACCAAGATTCTGAAGTATCATTGGATGAAATGATGAATCAAGGAATGACTTTTGAAGAATTTTATGATCATGCTAGATTGTCATGTGATTTAGAAGACCTTGGGCGTGAGTGTTACCCTTCGCCCAAATTTTTCTTTTAAAAGAAAATATTTCTAACCATGATGTAAAATAATATGCAGTTTCTTCCGTAGAAGCTGCTGAACTGCCAATGCCTGAAGAGGGTGTGGACACTGATGTCAACCCTATCATTGCAGAAACATTAGCTCAAGTAGAGCTAAATCCAATAAACTCTCCTGAGACCCATCTTGAAAATCCTGTTGAAACCGGGAAAGATGGGGAGAAGTCTTCTCATGTTGCTGAACCACCATTGGGTAAGGGATAACAATATTTGTGATTGTACTTTATTTGCAAGACAATCCATTCTTTTGTTATCCTTTAAGATTCAACTAAAATCTTTCAATTGATCATGTAGGGCCATCAACTGTAATGGCTAGATCCGGAGATGAGGCTTCAGCCTCTGCCCCAACGGGAATTGAAAGTGAAGAAGCCCATGTCAGAGGGGAAAGAGCAGAACGAGGCACTTCCTTAAGCATGTTAATTCCAGATTACATACCCCCTTCTGACGAAGATGTTGAATCAGATCCAGAGATGCTCAAAGAGTTCAGCTTTTCACGACGTAAGGCGTAGAACAATATATGGAACATCATATCGGGGGTGCCCTTAGAAGAGCTACCATCAAAAATTTCCCGATTGTCATCCCAATTTGTTATAATGGGACTTGGTGGTTTTGGGTATGAAAAGATCCATGCTGCAGTGAAACAGATTATCTTCAGGAGGGAGCAAATGCAGACAAGTCGCGAAGATTTGACCAGAGTGAAATTGTCAGTCAACATAGGCGAATTTGAGGCTGCGATATCCCAGGCTGAAGCTGATTATGTTGTCAAGATGAAGGATCTGAAGCAAAAAATCAAAGAAAAGGTCGTCCAGTAGGTGCAACTCCAGCAACAGTTAGATGCTGTTACTGGGGAACTTGATCAGCTTAATGAATCATTGGATGAAACTCATATAAATGGCATGAAAGCCATTGCAGATGCTAAGAAGGCACTTCAGCAAGCTGCAAAGAGTGAAGCTGGTCAAGTGCACGAGCTTCAAGCAACTGTTGATAAGGCTCAAGATGCTATACATCAAATGAAGACTTTTGTTGACAATCTCCTGTAATTTCTTGAAAAAGAGAAGAGATTCCAATCTGTGGATTTCCTTCTAACCCTTGTGTATCAATGAAAAACACTTTTGTCTTCAATCATTTGTACTTGCATTCTTCCATTACCTGCTTCAAATTTACTTAAGCCAATGGGCTTAGTAAGCATAGTTTGATTTTTACTAGGATTATTACAAATAACCCTACAAACTTTGAACCTTTTAACTGCTCAATATTACCTAAATCATACAAAAAAATATATATTTAGTGAGCTGGAACTTGACTTTTATTCAGAGTTCCTTTGTCTTTTGTGTGGGCAGTTTAAAGTCATGCAAGCCGGACATAAAGGGGCTAATGTTTAAGGTCGAAATAGCTTTGACCCAAAATGGATTAAAATGGATTCAATTCCTTGACAATTTATCTGAAAACATATTTACCATACTCAAGTATGAGGGAAAAAATGTAAACTATGGCTTTAAGAATATTTGAATCTGAGGAATGATATGAAAAAGAGCTAAATAGCATTAGAAGAAGTAGTTTCCAAGAATTAAGTTACTATTATTTAACAAAACCCGTTAGGGGGTTGAAATATGCAGGGCCACCTATGGGCATTGGCTGCATAGTCAAATAAAATAGCATCTTTTGGCTGACAAGTCTGTTATGTGGACTGTTTATGCAAGGCCACCTATGGGCACGTGCTGCATAGTTAGGCAAAAGAACTCTCAGAAATTTACTTTCCTAGTGCTAAAAGCCAGTGAAAGTTTATGGAGATTAAAATTTTCTAAAGCATAGAGTTTGTTGTATGGAAAGCGGTACTTGAATATGGAGAAGATATTTCCAAACAAGAATATCGAAGAACTGGATGAATATCACTCCTACGAAGGTCTGACCCAAACGTAGGGAAGAAGAATAAACCATAGACTTGAATACTTTCAGATCATGAAAAAGGATATGGGACAAATATGTTAAGGATGGCTATTTTTGCGGATCCCTACATACTGTCGTTTAAGGCAAATAAGGACAAAAGAGGCATTCTTCCCAAGAATGAAGTTACTATTATTTAACAAACCCGTTAGGGGGTTGAAAACATGCAGGGCCACCTATGGGCATTGGCTGCATGGTCAAATAAATAGCATCTCTTGGCTGACAAGTCTGTTATGTGGACTGTTTATGCAAGGCCACCTATGGGCACGTGCTGCATAGTCAGGCAAAAGAATTCTCAGAAGTTTGACATTTTTGTGACTATAAGTCATGAAAAGGGTTATGAAGATCTGAAAATATTTAAGGTTAGGATTATAATACATAAAGATGGGTATTTTCCAATGTATATAGAGATACATAGGTCAATGAAAACCATAATCATGTTGTGGCTGGGTCCTGAATTGAAACTTGGACTTCACTACGTATCTCGTAAGAATGAGAATCAAGCCATACGTAGTTCTTGAAATGCAGTTTAACGTCGTGTAGGACGAAAGTATGAGTAATCTTAGTTTAAGGTCATAGAATTCGGACCATAATAATGAATACACAGTGTGTGTTTTCATGAAGACTTTTCAGCCAAGGGACTGAAAGTGAAATTTGGGGTTAGGCCCAAAAGATTTGGGACTGGATTCGAGGGACACTCGAATGTTCCTACGTATCCCATAAGGATGGGAATCAAGTCCACGTAGTTCTAGAGCTACCCTTTGTACAAATTTGGTTCGTACACGTGAAGGGTGAAAAGAGACTTTAGTGCAATGATGGTTTTAACCTAAGATAAAAAGTTTAGGCATTACCATGTATGTACGTAGTCTTTTGAAAATGAAAACCATGATTGAAAAAGAATCAATGTTAATAATGGTTCCTTCTCAAATGAGGAAATCAAAGAATATTGTAGTTTATTGTCGTACCGGACAAAAGTGTTGTATAGTTTTAACGTCATATAACAAGGACGAAAGTGAATCAATGTAAAGATATTGATTCCAGGGGTGGTTTCACAAATCATCATCTATGAGATGGTGGTGAACCAATGTGAAGAGATTGTTTTTGGGCTTGAACCTTTGGGAGGTTGCCTACATACCCAGCCTGGAGGGCAAGGATCAAAGTCCGTGTAGTTCAATTAAATAATGAATTAATGATCAAGTTGTTCTTGTGGACAATGATCTAAAAAATGTTGTTGGGACTTACACATGGTTAGTGGCCCAAAAGGAGTGTTATGGTTGATGTTCGCTCTAAGCTCACGTGAGTCATACTCGGTGTGAGAAACAAGAGGTAATAACAACCTTAACGATGCACAGTTTAATGTCATGTAGGACATATCAAGGACTTTCTGTACAGTTTAGTGTCATGTAGTTAGGACGATGGGGACAATACAGTTTAACGTCATATTGGACGAAAGGGGGATTGTGCAGTTTTAATGTCATGCTGGACTTTTGATGATTATATAGTTTAACGTCTTTCCGGACGTGAGGGACTTTTATACAGTTTAGCGTCATGTAGTTAGGACGTCACAGTTTAACGTCTTGCTGGACATATTTGCAAATAGTTTATGGTCGTATACATGGACCAGGAATGATGCAGTTTAAAGTCATACGGGACCATTGTTGTATAGTTTAACGTCATATAGCAAGGACGAACTGGTGTTGTACAGTTTAAAGTCATGTAGCTAGGACTAAGGTGAACCAATATGAGGATATTAGTTCTGGGGATTTTTTACAGTTTAATGTCATGCTGGACGATGAAAGCGCCACACAGTTTTAATGTCATGTTGCTAGGACACAATATAGTTTAATGTCATCTCGGACATATACAGTTTAGTGTCATGTAGGACATATTAATAACCAATGTGACATTTTAACGTCATGTTGGACGATAAGGGAACTGACACAGTTTAACGTCATGTTGGACGATGAAAGTGCCACACAGTTTAATGTCATGTTGCTAGGACACAATATAGTTTAATGTCATCTCGGACATATACAGTTTAGTGTCATGTAGGACATATTAATAACCAATGTGACATTTTAACGTCATGTTGGACGATAAGGGAACTGACACAGTTTAACGTCATGTTGGACGATGAAAGTGCCACACAGTTTAATGTCATGTTGCTAGGACACAATATAGTTTAATGTCATCTCGGACAAAATATAGGAACTTCTATACAGTTTATTGTCATGTAAGACAAAATCAGGGACTATGCAGTTTAAAGTCTTGTAGTTAGGACTATTGGTGCTGCACAGTTTAGTGTCATGTTGCAGGGACATAAGTGCGAATAGTTTAAGGTCATATGCATGGACCGTACAGTTTATCGTCATGCTGGACGTATTATAGTTTAATGTCATCTCGGACAGAATATGTGACACAGTTTAATGTCATGTTGGACGAAGTTGTAGTTTAAGGTCATACTGGACCATGGTGTAGTTTAAGGTCATACCGGACCTTTTCTGTATGAACCAATTGTAAGTCTTGGTTCTGGGAACAATATTTTGTGTTTATACAAAATACTTCTTCAGAAATCTGGCATTAGTTGGAGTCGTGATGTGTTCTCCATCCATTGAAATCAGAGAATACGCTCCATTGGAGTAGACCTTATGTACTGAATAAGGTCCTTCCCATTTTGGTTCAAGCTTGGGAGGCTTCTTTCCTGGTATCATTGGTGTTCTGAGAACCAATACCAATTCTCCCTGAATGAATGAACGAAGACGAACTTTTTTGTTAAAAGCTCGTGCTATTCGATTCTGATAGATTTCCAAGTGGTGCAAAGTGCACAATCTTTTCTCATCTAACTATTCCAATTCATTCAACCGCTTTTGGGATTGCTCATCTATTGATAACTGATCACAAATGGCTATTCTGAGTGAGGGCAATTGAAATTCAATTGGCAAGACTGCTTCTGTTCCATATACCAATGAATATGGAGTAGACCGTGTTGCATTGCGAGTGGTAGTCCGATAAGCCCATAAAGCATGATAGAGTTTATCAGGCCATGACCTCTTATCTTTATCCACCATCTTTTGCAGTATATTTGAAAGAGTCTTGTTGAAGGCCTCTATCTGGCCATTAGCCGCTGCATGATATCGAGATGAATGGTTGGACTTAATGTTGTATTCTTGATACAATCTCTTTACCTCAGAAGAACAGAAGTTGGTGCCGTTGTCTGTCAATATGGTATGAGGGACACCAAATCTAGTAATGATGTTAGACTTGATGAAGCTAACAATGCATTTAGAACTGACTTCTTTGAGAGGTACTGCCTCTGCCCATTTGGAAAAGAAATCAGTAGCAGTAAGAATGTACTTAAACTGCTTGGCCGTAGCTGAAGGGTAAGGTCCTACCACATCCATTCCCCATGTGGAAAATGGCCATGAGTATTTAGCTGTATGAAGCAACTCTGGAGGTTGATGAATGAAATTGGCATATACTTGGCATGAATGACACTTCTTTGTGAAATTAACACAATCTTGTATCATTGAAGGCCAGAAGTATCCAAGTCTTCGAATTTGATCATACAATCTATGTCCAGACTGGTGGGCACCACAGACTCCTGCATGCACTTCTTTTATGACAGCCATTGTCTCTTCACCATCAATACATCTGAAGAGAACTCCATCAAAACCACGTTTGTAGAGAATTTTCTCGAGGTGGTTTGGACCATCATAAAGAGTAAAATTGACCACACATCGCCGAATTTGTTCTCTCTCGGCTCTATCAGGTGGAAGTGTTCCATTTTGAAGGTATTCCCTGATAGGTGACATCCATCCTGTAGTATGACCATATGGTTCAGGAATGGGACTAATTTCATTAATTTCCTCTGTTCTGACTTGAACATAAGGTGAAATTGCACGACGGTGGGCAATACCGATGGTTGTCTCGTCCCGATTTGGATCTGCTAAAGCTGTGGCTATATTAGCCAGTGCATCAGCTTGAGCATTTTGTGATCTTGGGACATAAGAAAATGTCGGTTCTGAAGGGAATTCCGACATTAACTCTCTGACGTAATCATACAAAGGGATTAATTCTTCTTTTCTGATGGCATAATCTCCATTGACTTGTTTGATTACCAGGTCTGAATCACCTTTCACCTTTAAGTGATTCACTTGTGCTTGAAGCGCTAACTCCAAGCCTGCAATGAGAACTTGGTATTCAGCTTCATTATTGGTACCACCTTCCCACAACAAAAAGGAATAAGGTAACACTGCCTTATCTGGAGAAATGAGCACAATTCCTAAACCAACTTTGTTGAATTTAGGATTTTCCATTTTCTTCCCTGTTGGACTTCTAGAAGCACCATCAAAATACATTTCCCATGTTTGAGGATTCTCTTGAATAGAAAAAACTTCCTCATCAGGGAGTTCGATATCTGAATACGTGTCTTCCACTGAAGGGTGTTCAGCCAGGAAATCAGCCAGAGCTTGGCCCTTAATTGCCTTTTGAGACACATGCTGAATGTCGAACTGCTGTAGAATAACCGCACACCTTGCCAGACGTCCTGTAAGCATTGGACGACTAAGGATGAATTTGAGTGGATTATTACGAGATACCAATTGGACCTCGTGATGTTGCAGGTAGTGTCTCAGTTTCTGAACTGCAAAGATTAATGCTAGGCAGCACTTTTCAATACTCGAATACCGGGTTTCTGCTTCAAGCATAGTTCTACTGAGATAGTAGAGACTATTTTCGTTCCCAGCATCATTCTTTTGAGCGAGAAAGGCACCCAATGATCGCTCTAAAGCTGTCACATAGAGGATAAGAGGTCTACCCTCAACAGGTGGCATGAGTACTGGTGGACTTAAGAGGTATTTCTTGAGAACATCAAATGCTTCTTTACATTCTTTAGTCCACTGGTAAGTGACTCCTTTCTTCAATAATTTGGTAAAAGGTAAACTTTTGCCTGCCAAATTGGCGATGAAACGCCGAATATAGGCTAAGTGTCCTTGAAGTCCTCTTAATTCTCTCAAATTCTGAGGAGGTGACATACCAAGGATTGATTTGGTCTTCTCAGGATCGACTTCAATACCACGATGGCGTACAACAAAGCCGAGGAATTTTCCTGAGGTTACCCCAAAAGCACATTTTAAGGGGTTCATCTTCAAATTATGTTGTCG
Organism: Viscum album; assembly: GCA_963277665.1. Taxonomy (NCBI): domain Eukaryota; kingdom Viridiplantae; phylum Streptophyta; class Magnoliopsida; order Santalales; family Viscaceae; genus Viscum; species Viscum album. The sequence continues at coordinate 2,032,139,852 of OY728133.1, forward strand.
AAGCTTGTGGAATATGATTTCCAAATTAGCCAAGTGATCAAAACGTTGTTTGGATTTAACCACCAAATCATCTACATAGCATTCAACAAATTTCCCTAGAAAAGGTTTGAAGATACGATGCATGGCGCGTTGATATGTTGCACCTGCATTCTTTAAACCAAAGGGCATCACCCGGTAACAAAACACACCTTGAGGAGCTCTGAAGGCTGTATATTCCTCATCTTCTGGGGCCATTCGGATCTGATTATATCCAGAATATCCATCCATGAAAGAAAGTACTTCATAGCCAGCCGTCACATCAATTAAGAGTTCTGTAATCGGAACTGGAAAATCATATTTGGGATAATACCGATTAAGATCTCTGAAATCGATGCAAACCCTAATTTGTCCGTTCTTTTTCTTTACTGGGACAATATTAGCCAACCACTTGGGATATTGAACTTCTCTGACGAAGTTAGATTTGATAAGCTTATCCACTTCAGCCTCGATTTTGGAAGCATAGGTTGTGTGTGTTCTTCTCGTGGCTTGCTTGAATCCTCGATGTTCTTTTGGCAAACCCAAATGATGGGTGGCAACATCAGGATCAAGGCCAGGCATCTCTGTATAATTCCAAGCAAAAATATCTTTATTTTTCTTTAGAAAAGAAATATACATCTCTTGTTCTTCAAGGGTCATGGCCGCACTAATTAAAGTGGGGCGTGGATCTTTCTCTGTACCCAGATTTACTTCTCTGAGTTCATCCACAGTGGTAGAGATACCTTCTTCAAATGCTGGAGGAGCATCTCTAAGATCTTCCTCTTCCTCTTCATCATGTGTTATATCTTCCGTTTCTACTTGCAAAGTAGATGAAAAAACGAAATTCTCATGATCATAAGAGATGTCAAAATTTTCACATTTTGAAGAAGAAGCTTCCATTTCCGACCCTATTGATGAAAAAGGGTCTTCTTTGGGAAATAAAGAGGAGATGATGGATTGAGAATCGACATCAACATTCACCTCTGGTGTTGCTATAAATTCTTCTTTCCTGATTAGCGAAGTATAGACTTGTTGTATTTCAGCAGACGAAATGAAAACGTCACCATTTATGCTTTTATCACTGCTTGGTAAGTTACCAATTTCTCCCATGTTGTCTGGCTCGATTGCCGTAATTGACATTATGGATCTTTCCATAAGAGTATTTTGATTTGGGCCTATTTTGTCAATTTGACTAATAGGTAACACATAATCTGTACTCACATGTGGAAATGGATTTATTGGAATTTTTTCCAAACCATATGGAGCATTAACTTTGGTAATTTCCTTCATTGTAGATTTTTCTCTTCCCTTCATGTGATAAAATTCCGCCTCAATGTATTGAGACTCACATGTTTTGAACGGGGCCTTATCACCATACAATGTTCCAACTTGACCATCGAAATAGTATTTGAGACATTGATGGTATGATGACGAAATAGCTGCATGCTGATGTAACCAGGGTCTTCCAAGCAAGATATTGAAAGCTGAGTCTTGATCAACAATCATGAAATCTGAATTGGAAATAAGATCTCCAAACTGAGTTCTGAGCGTAACTTCTCCCAGTGGTTCTTGTTCATTTTTATCATATCCTTGCAACATCATGGTAGAAGGAGATAAATCAGATTCCGTGAGGCCCAATCGATGAAGTGTGCGAATGGGCATGAGGTTGACTCCTGAACCATTGTCAATAAAAGCTCTTCGAACATCTATACCATTGACTTTGCCAGATAGGTACAAAGGTTTTATGTGCCCATGCACAACATCATATTCATCTTTATCAGTAAAAGATATCACTGCATGGCATTCTGCAGGATTATTCTCTATGTGATAAATTTCGGCTGCAGCAATTTCAGCTTCAAACTCCTGAGGACTTGACAAAGCTTCGATGAGTGCTTCCCGAAGATCTTTTGATAGATTCAAAGAATCCAAAATTAATAATTTGGCTGGTACTTGGGCCAAGTGTTTCAATATATCATACTTTTGATCTAGAGGCCTGCGTTTCCCAATAGGAATATGCGGTTTAGCAGGTACCTTGGAAGCAGATGCTTTGGAAGCTGATGCCTTTTGTATTGAAGTTGGCAACATATTTGGTTTTGGAAAATTAGACTGATTAGATCCATTTACTTGCTGAGATAAAGAATATGGAACATTTAATCGGTCTTCCAAAATAACTGTGCCGAAGCTGAGTTGGCCATTGGCAGAAGAACTTGCTTGTTCATTTTGAGCTCGCTGAAGGGCTCTACCACGAGTTTCTGCAGCATATACCGTGCTAGCAGGGGTAGAATTAGAGTAGTGGCTTCGGAAAGATCCACGTCTTCCCCTATATCCTGAACCTCTAGAACTTCCTCGGGTTCCTTTATTTGATACAGGGAATTCAGGCTCATCAAGACTGGAATATGAATCTGTTAATTGAATCATATTAACAGAACCAAAGATCAATTCTTCGTCTGATAAAGACTCTGCCAAGTTAGCCTGTTTAGGCTGTACCGTTTGGTGGGACGGTGCCCGTGGCTTTGAAGTAGATGGCATGAAATCTGCCAGAGTCAAAGACAATTTAGGCTTTGATACATACTCATCTTCTCATGATTCCTCTTTCTTCTTTGAATTGCGCTGCCCTTTTGAGGATTTGTCCTTTGATGGAGGCTTTACTGCAGCTTTTGTAGGAGACACAATTGGCTTCTTCAATTGTGTTCGCAAAATGGAATGGGTCCGATTGATTGTCTTTCTGACCATCCAATCATCATATTTTTTCGCAGTTTTGCTTTTGACTTCCTGCCACTCGCCTCCTTCCTCTGGATCTGTAGCGGTAATACACGCTACATGAGCTGAAGAACCCTTCAATTTGACTTGTCCCAAGTCAACCATCTTTTGTAGGAGGTCTTTAAAGACAAAACACTCCTGGATGGGATGTCCCAACATTTGATGAAAGGGACAATAATTGGGACGGTCTTCATCTCCTTCCTTGTTTGGTCTCTTCGGCACTGGTAATTGAACCAAATTATTTTCCAGGGCTGAAATGAAGTAACCAGGAACTTGCTCACTTCGGAAAGAGTATGTTTTACTCTTCATATCCTCAAATTGTTTTCGTCGTTGATCTTTTTGATCATTTGGACGAAACAGCCTTTTTTGTTGGCGTTCAGGAGGTGGAGCCCTTCGAGAAGATGAAGGTTTTGAAGTAGAAATAGGTACAGGTGCCTGTTTAAGCATAACTGTAGCAGTTTCTGCTTTACCCATTCTTCTTCCTGGAGCTGATGGAATTACACGAGATTTAACCTTAGCCTGCATAAGGGAATCTTCAATCTGTTGAGCGATTGAAGTAAGGTCTCGAAACCCTCCTGTGTATTTCACAGGGATCAATGGCGTGCGTAATTCGTCACGCAAATTTGCCACACAGATTGGCAACAATTCCTCCTGAGGGAGTGATAAACTCAAGGAATACATTAATCCCTTCCAACGAGCAATGAAATCAGAGACTCTTTCATTCTCCCTTTGCTTGCAGTTTGTAAGATCGAAAACTGTCGTTTTTGGCAAAGTTGAGCTGAACTGAAGAAGGAATTTTTGACGAAGATCCTCCCATCCGATGACTGACCGGGATTGCAAGCTTGTATACCAGACAAAAGCTGGTCCTTGCAAGGTTCGCACGAAGCATCTGAGTTTCACTGCTTCTTGTTGTTCTGGAGTTCCCATCATAGGATCACAACAAGACACGTAATGCGTCAAATGTTGTTCAGGGTCGCCTGATCCATTGAAAGTAGGGAAAATAGGGTTTCCAAAACTAGATGGAGGAGAAATTGAATCTACCCATTCAGGGTAAACTTTCTTTTCAGGTTGAACTTGCGCCCGTTTCCCTTCCATAGTTTCTAACCGAGCTGTTAATGACTCAATAGTAGTTATTAACTTTTGAGAAAAGTCAGGTTGAACTTGGTTTTGGGTAGGTGCAATGAATGGAGCTTGGACAGACGTGGAGGTTGGTGCTGCAACTAATGGTAGTGCTGCCAACCGTTGTTGCGTTTGACCCGTAGGATTAGACCTCTGTGGGTGTACTGATAAAGGAGGATATTCCTGATCCATCTCAGTATTTACAACAAATTCCTTCGGCTGTCGGACTTCAGCATTCTTAAGAAGAAGACTACTCTGAAGTAGTTCTGCATTCAACCTTCTTAATTCTTTCATTTCTTCCTCCTGTTGTGCAAGCCTTTGCTCTAATGAGAGCGATTGACCTCCTTCAGAGGAAGGGTGATAAGTAACCTGATTCTTTCCTTTCCCCTTATTGGATCCTTTTCGGAGAGGGGGAAGTGGGTTACTTGAAGGAATACCCAGATTTTGGGTAAGCCTTTGATTACGTGTGCGCACACCTTCTTCATTTAGGTTTGTGTGCGCAACTTCTTGAGCAGGAACCTCTTCGTCTGATCCCTCTGATTGAGCCTCATCTGGTGAATCAGTAGCAACGGCAGTGATGACATTAATGGATGCGTATTTCATGGAATCCTTTCTATCAGCATTTCTGTGATATTGTCTCCTTTTATGTCCATGATAAGGCATGGCATTCCGTTGACTTGATCCCTCAGGAATTTCTTGGAGAACCGTCACTTGGAGATAATCTCCTGACATCTTGGCTCTTCGTTCCTCTTGAGGCTTATTCCCTAATCGAGAGAATACTGACTTTCTCTGAGGGAGGGATTGAAGATTTGAAAAAGTCCCCAGTCCGGTGGACTGGGGGTGTTCCTGTTGCTTCCGCTCAACTCCTCGAATCCCATTCGTTGATTCTGAGGGTTGGGTTAGAGAAGTCCCCAGTCTGGCAAGCTGGGGTGTCTCTTGACATGCTATGTCTGAGATCTTTTTAAAATCTCTCTTGATCTTGCGAATCTTAGTTCGGAAATTAGCTGGATGCATTAACCTGTATCCACTTTTATCACCTGGTTCAACAGACCGTTGGATGATTTCCGAAACTTCTGTCATTTGATGACGTGTTTGCTCCAGATGAGAGGCTTGCGCAATATTCTCGCCTGCTTGATGTAGGAGCAATTCAACAACCTGTTCTCTATATACTTGATTTTGAGAGGAACTAGTTGAAGCTTGATCTCGAGCAAGATTTTGATTATGAACAAAGCCCATTGACTGTGGCCGGCCATGGGCAATAACATTGCATGAGACCATTTTCGGCGGGCTTTGATGACCGGAAAGCACTGTGAAATGTAGTGCTCCGTGAATACCCCATCCTCTGATATGAACATTAGATGGAGCATTGGAAATTAACTGACGCAATCTTCTTAGTGCGCCAAGGCATGAACGTTGAAGGGTTCTCTGTTGCTTTTCAGCCTTCGGATACCGAGAGACTGATAGAGATACCAAATCAATCTGGCGTTGTAACCCTTCTATTATCTTAAGATGATTTTCATATTCATCGTAAGATAATACCTTCTTCTTTAATTGACAAAGAGTTTTCCATATGTTAAGACGAATATCATGGATTCCATCATCCGTCAACATCTTTGGAATGTCATACTGTGAATCAGCCAAAGGCCAAAACATGACTGGTACTTCACCTTTTGCCAGTTTTTTCCTCATGTTCAGCATTTCCTTTTTATCATTAAATGAAGATTCTTCTACCTGTTTGGACCAGAGTTGGTGTTTCCTTGTTTGCTTCATCGGATTCAACAAGATTGGTAGAGGAATCACTATTCATGCTGGAAGATGAATGACCCAGGGAAGGTTCGGAGAATAACCTGAACCCCAAGCTATCTTCTGATGGAGAAAGAGTTTCACCTGCCGATAGTAAAACTTCAGACATGACTGGTTTTACGTTTGCAAGTGCCTCGAGATAGGAGGGCTTTCTCGTCACTACATTGCCTTCTGAAGAATTTTCGAGACAATGTGAATCACTACTGCGGAGAGGACTTTCGCAGCGAAGTTCATCACCATGAGGAGGACCTTCATGATGGGTTACAGCAAAAGATGAGATCTCTTGCTCCTTGGTCTTCTGACCACACAGAGGGTTCCTGTGGTTCTCATCTGAAGAAGAAACTTCAAGATTGACCGAATTTTCATGAAGCAAGTCTTCATGAGGAAGTGTCTGTTGAAGACCTTCGGGATTAATGTTCCTGTTATTGGGAACTGAGGGAGTAGAATCTTGAATTCCGACAGATAAATGTCTGAGGGCTTCAAGAACTCCAGCATCGAGCAAGGCCTTGTTGCAGATTGGCCTTTGATCTCCTGGCTGTGCTGGGCGGATCTTTTTCTTAGATGCCTTCTTACTCGCTTTAGAAATCACTTGATGACGAAAGTGATTGCTCTGAGCAGGTGTATGTGCCTGATCAGGAAAGATGGTCAGGTTAGGCTGACGATCATCGCTCAAATCAGGTGTATGTGCCTGACTTGGTTGTCCATATGATATGGGGGAGTAGGCCCCACAACCCTCTTGGACTGGAACAGATGTATGTGTCTGTCCCTGAGATGATGCTGAAGCTGTTATGATATCCTGGCAAGCATCCAGAATATGAGCAGGAATTTGCTTCTTCTCTTTCACCATTGACAAAATATGTTTGGTGACTTCAGCCGCCGGAACAGGGATATACGTCCATTCTGGGCTTGGAGTAGGTGTATGTGCCTGCTCCTGTCCTCCTTTTCCTGTCAGTGAATCCTGACAGTACTCAAGTGTGGAGGCAGAGAGTTTAGTCTGCCTCCTGTTTGTCGTCGGGGCTTTCCGACTGACTTCTCCGTGCGCTACCAAGCGAGACTGTTGGTAGGCTTGATTAGTATTAGCAGGTGTATGTGCCTGCTGATTACACTTCGTCAAACGCGGTTGACGAGATCCACCATATGTAGTCAGACGAGCCTGCTGACTAACTGCTGATGTATAAGCAGGTGTATGTTCCTGCCTATAGTACTCCGCCGGAATTGCCTGGCGGGATCGGCTTGATGCTGCCAGACGAGTCTGCTGGACAGCGGGATTAAAACGGGCAGGTGTGTATGCCTGCTCGTTGTTTGCCACCAAGTTAGGTTGGTGGACTTCTCCGGAGATTGCAGGGATGACAACCTGCCTATTGTTAACCGGATTCCGTCTCTGGCGATTCATCTTGCCTGCTCGGGTTCGAGGAACCTGAGCTGAACGCCTGGAGTCGGTACCCTCATCATGTTGAGGGCGCACTACCGCACGAGTCTGGCGGCGATTGTTGATGGGAGCCCTTGAGAAGGACTCCTGTCTTTTTGAATTAAGGTCCTGCGGGACCTGCTCATTCACTTCCTCGGAGTAAGGGAGTGAATGGAAATTGCGTTCCGGGGATAACGACCCGAAACGGTTGGAGACGGTAGTCAGCACCGTCTGCTTCTTGATTGCTGGTCGCCGTTGTCCGGACGACCAGGTAGAATTGTTAACTTGGAGGGCTTGACAAGCGGCCTCCAGAGTTGGGATAGTACCGTTGCGACGGTACTCCTTAACCAGTGCATTAGAAACACAGCGTTGAAGACGCTGAGTTGGTGATGTCATCCTCAGAGCGGATGACGTTCCAGCAGGAGTAGAAGTATTGGTTTTCACGGCAGCAGACCTCACAGTAGAGGTGTTCCCAGCAGCAGTATTCACAGGGGTGAATTTAAGGAAAGCCATTTTTTGTAGAAGATCTTGAAAAAAGAGTGCCTGTTCCATGTAACAGACATAATCAAGATGAATCCGGCTACTGCATCTTTTGGATGATCATATGTCAATGATTGCCTTGTTGGCCCAAAGGGCCTAACAGATAAGAAGAACATCACTTTAACTTGGTTAAGGATTCACGTCGGGTTCACCATTTTTGTTTCGCGCGGAATCCGGGGATGACCTCCTGGACGGGAGATTCAAACGTTCCGATCGGTTTCTAACGGGTTTGTTCGTAGAACCGGAAACATCCAATGATTCCACATCCGTTTGGACCTACTTTCCAAAGGCAGGCGCTCATTAGCTTGTGGGCTAATGAGGCTTAGGAATTTGCATTGGTCGAGAGGATGGGAGGTCGGACTCATCACACCTTTTTGAGGGGAATTATTGTCTACTCCAGGACTCTCTTTATAGATTTAAGTTAAGTTCGTGAATCCTTATTACATTACCAAGTATAAAATGAGCTTTCCTTTAGTTTTAACAATCAATGATTAAATATGCAAGAAATTTAGAGAATCTTTTATATGTATTCGAGGTTCTTCATCAATATAGAATCATCTATATTTGTTTAGAGATTCTTGGTCAATGGTATCCTTAAAAACATTTATATAAAAGTCTCTTGGTCATTTTGATGACCAGGCTGGTTTTAAAGCCACTCAGTGGGGCACTTGAAGTTTATCGTCATTCAGAAGGACAGAGATTATTTCAATGTTGGGATCGAACCCATAAATGGGCTACCTACGTATCCTTTGTTTTGAAAAAGGAATCAGAACCCACGTAGTTCGAGGAATGGGATATGATGTTTTATGATTGATGGCTCAAAGATGAATGTCATAATTACTTTTACACTCTAAGATCACGTGAGTCATGCTCGGTGTGAGAAACAAGAAGTATTGGTAAAATTCAGACAATTGTGCCATAAAAGATGCAATCATAAGAATTTGTTTTGGGGCTTATGTATAGATGACTGCCCAGATAGACGAAGGTTTAGGATTTACTTTTAGGGAGAAAATCCAAGAACAGGGTCCACAAAGTTATATGTGCTTCATGGAGATTTGAATACTCTAATCTTGGGGCTTATTCCTAAGGAGGATGCCCAAGTTAGGAGGGGACTTATGATTGGGTTTTATTCCTGAAAAAGGAAACCCAAATCAAAGGTAATTTATGACTGGTTAAGAGAAATTTTAAGAGACTTGGGGCTTACTCCTAAGAAGGATGCCCAAGATTTATGACTAGGACTTATTCCTGAGAAGAAAGCCTAGGTTAGGGGACTTGGGGCTTACTCCTGAAAAGGAAGCCCAAGGTTATGACTGAGTCTTATTCCTGAAAAGGAGACCCAGGTTAGGGATTAAGGTTTTGGGGCCTACTCCTGAGGAGGATGCCCAAGATTAAAGGACTTGATTGGGGCTTATTCTTAAGAAAGATGCCCAGATCAAAGGTTTTATAACTGGGGATTATTCCTGAAAAGGAGACCCAGGTTAGGATTCTCTCATTTTAAAGGATGAGGTTGAATGAATGAACTCTCAATCTTTGGTGACATAAAGATGTTTAAATCACTAGGTTTTGAGAGATATTTCACAGAATTTCTTTCAGATAAGGATGTCAAACCAAGAAATCATGCCATAGATGGCTTTGAAGAGTATCTTGAAGACTGGATCTTGAATAGGAAGGGTGAAATGGCTTAAGAGGGGTAAAAATGGGCAAGGTGGGCACCCAAAAAGATAGGGGCGCGCAAGTATTAAAAGTCGCGCAAGTCCTGCGGCAGCGCGCAAGTATTGGTCGCGCAAGTATACTTGCGCGACATGAGGGATACTTGCGCGATTTTCAACCAGAGTTGAAATACTTGAGCGACTCTTTATTAAACCCTTTATCATCCTCTTGAGGTTCTTCCAGAAGAGGGACGCGCAAGTTATATTGAAGGAATTAAGTTGGCGCGCAAGTGTTTGATAAGTTTCAACACTTAGGCCTTCCTTCTTCCCTTTAGATCTTCCATTCTAGGTAAGAAATTACCTTAGAAGTGTTCTGGAAGCTTTGAGAAGAGACTTGGGCATCGGGAGCTTCAATCCGAGTTTCTGGAAAAAGATCCTCTTCAATGGGGGGCCCACAGGGTCTATTTATGGGCAAAAGAAGACCCCGGGCGGTTACTAGGTGGTTAACAGGCGGTTACCACATATGTCGCGCAAGTCCCTTGCACGAACATGAGGAGTCGCGCAAGTATTGAGGCGGCGCGCAAGTTTACTTGCGCGGCCAAGAGGGAACTTGCGCGATACATGGGCAATGTTCTCCTTTTTTATCCCTTTGTCGATTTTTTATGTTTCTTCAAAGGATTCATCACTTTGAGCTCAGATATTCCCTTTTCCGAACTTTAGATTCCGTGACGAAAGGAGCGTCAACAATAATGATCCCCCATGATTACTAACATCGTTCCCTTGTGTTTCTCATGTTCAACATTTTCCCTTGAATACAGAAATACGTCATCCATAAACACCACCACAAATGAATCTAAATACCTCTAAAATATCCAATTCATCAACACTATAAATACTAATAGTATATTTATAATACTGAAAGTCATTAACACATACTTGTAATAGCCATATCAACTTCTGAAATCATTCTTTGGAATATACACCTTCTGAACCCACAATTTGTGATATCCAAATCCCATGTTAATCATAGAGACCCACTGAGATCCCCTTAATTTATCAAATATATAAATAATGTTTATAATTTGATATCTTATATTTATCATAACTTTTTTAAGAATAAAATAATCCACACATAATAAAATAGTTCAATTTTCATTTTGGATAAACAAGACAGGTGCTGCCCCTAGAGATGTATAAGGAGGATTAAAACCTTTTCTTTCTATCTCTTCCAAATTCACTTTCAGTTCCCTTAATTATTTTGGATCCATCCAAAAATACAAATTTTAAATGATGTTGTTCCTTTGAAAGTGATCAATCATAAACTCCACTTCTCTTATCGGTGGAAACCCTTTAAAATTTGTAGGAACAGAATTCAAAATCAGATAAAAAAACATCGAAAAACGGTTCATCTGGATATCTTCCAAGGATATTGAAGTCAAAGATCCCAACTGGTACAATATTGTTCCAACTACTTGTGTAAAAAATATCATTTCCCCTTCCATTACATTCTAGTCTCCTCTAAATAGATTCTTAGTGCCATCCTCTGTTGTAAAACTAAGTCGTCAGTTATAACCATTTATGTAATCTTTAAACATTATCAACCAATAATTACCTAGGACTATATAATATACATCCATATCTTAAATAGAAAAAAACCATATCAACTCAAATCTATCAATAGTTATAAAACATGCCCTACACATAAAGGCTCAACATTCTCTTTAAACAAGAGGCATTTGATGTTTCAAAATAGATTGGATCATCTAAACTTTCAAACCCAACATATCAATACTACAAGAATAAATAAATGAATATGTTTCACCCATATCAAACAAATATTTCAAAATGGTGGAAATAAAAATAATCATACCTTTAACCTTTAATGTCTGAGACTAATCACTTACAATTACATTCCCAGATCCATATAATTTCTTTTTCACTACACTTTTTTCCCTTATTTACCTACTAATATAGCCCTTTCTAAGAAGTCATGGTATTCCTGGAATCACTATGGATGTCTATATTCATTAGATGAGAGGTATTATTCTTACCTCATCCCATCAAAGAATAAGATGAATGTGACACATGATAAGTGTCCTAAACACCCATCCATGGAGCACTATGAAAATAGCATTGAATATTCCCCATCTGGTTTCAATTGTGGAATTATCATGGTGGATCTATACACTATCGCTTCATGTGGTTCAATGAACCATATTGGAAACATTCATATTTATTCATGGGTCATAGAGGAAGATTCACTAATCCAGCCGTTTGATTCTATTTCTGTCCATTACCTTGGAAATAAGTGTCCATATTCTACTTGTTACCAGTAATAAAGTCCCCACTTTTCTCATATGTATAAACATGTTACCCCCACCTGTATATCCAGAGATGTCTCATTCTACCATCACCTCCCTAATGTCCACTTATATATAATCTATAATAAAAATCATATCATCCCTTGAGTTAATTTCATAACTCATCCCCATTTCAAAAATAGACCCCATCAAAGATGTATATGAAGAAACATTGGGTCAATAGAAGACTCAATTCAATATAATATCCACATAATCTGTTACCATGATGATCTCTTTCTTCAAATTGAATAGGATTGTTGTTCTTTTGATCTTGAACATGTGAGGATTGAATTTTTTTTATTGAATAGTTGTTCAAAATCATCCCATGCGCGTCTCTGCTCTAGTTTATATTGAAATTCTAAATCCCAATATTTACATACATGATCTTCCAACATAGAAATTGCTAACTTGACTTTAAGCACTACCGGTGTGCCAAGGAAATTGGATATTTGATTCATCCTATTTATCCACACCTCTTCTTTCTATAACTCTAAATCATCCCAAAAGATGGTTGGATTCTTCTTTTGGAACTGAATGGAAGGATCCACTTGCTTTGGTTCATCCCTTTGTTTTCTTATATCTACAACCTAAAAATATTAGACAGTACTCTGAACTAGCTATTGGTTCACATGTGTCTTAGGTGAAACCACATTCTCAATATATTTTTCCAATTGGTTTATTCTATTCTTATTGTATTCAATTTTATATAAACATAGCAAAAACCATAAGTCTTACTCTATAAAAACTGAAGGCTTTGCAATTTCAAATTCTACCATATCACCACTATCACAACAAGGATATCCAAAATTCAACAATTTTCATGATCATCCTTTTTTGAAAAAATATACCATACCTATTTAAATCATACAATTTTCAAAATACCACAACTAATATCTTTTCAAAATATCTTATTTGTAAACAATTTCAACATTTTTAAAAAATAAACAATTTTTCACAGAATCTATAATCTGTACTCAAATTTAAAAATGCAATTCTTATAGGAAGTCATTTATAAAATGCATGTCATTATCTTATCATTATCTAAAACCATGGGAATTAGATTAAAATTCCTATAAGTGTCTCCCAAACATATATGTGAGAATCATTTAGAAAGGAACCAAAATGTCAGAACCCTTGCCCTTCAGGGTCGACCACTTATCCTCGGTGATGACGACACCGACAACAGCTGCTCCCCCCTTGTTGGGGGAGGTGGAATCGTCGCTTCATGCTGGAGGAGGGTTCTTCTGGCCATTTACTAACCTTGACTTTATTTATCCATTCCCGGAAGCTTTGTTATGCTGGAAGGTTCCAGATGTTCTTGATGGCCTTCATAACCTTCAACTCATGACCTTCGAGTTTGTGGAATACTCGGCTCTCTTGAATTGCACGCTGGTTTCTCACTTCCAGCACAGGAGACCTTTAGTTTATTCTTTTGACTGGTTCATATTCAGATGTTGGGACCTTAAATAAAGAGATATTTTGTCTTGCTCGACAACAACCACATCATGATTCAGTTTGAATCGGAGGTGGATCTCATCAAGGCTTGGGAGAGGGCTCTTCATAACTGCAACGTATTTCATTTCCTTCTGCTGCGGTGGTCCTTCGATTTTCACATGGAGGATGATTCTCCGACCATGTCGGTTTGGGATAGTTTTCCCAACCTCTCTATTCCTTTTCAGAACCCTTTAGTGATTTGTATGATAGGTAACCTAGTAGGAAGGTATCTCTATTCTGATAGCCGCACCGAGGCCGTTTTCCATCTAGTTAATCCTCGGGTATGTGTTGAAATGGACGCTTGTCGTTTTCCGTTCAATTTTGTTTGGATTACTATTGGAAAGGATTACAGGTGGAACCAAATGGTGGTTTACAAAAATTGGACAGAGTACCATCCATCGTGCAAGCGTTTGGGTCACCATTTGGGAGTTTTCCACAGGAGAAGATATGTTCCTTCAGCGGAGGTTACCCATAAGGGGAAGAAGGTGGTTACAAAAAAAGGGGATGCTGCTCTGGGAAAGGAACCAGAGGTTGGGGTGATATCTGGACTGGCTAAAGAGACTTCAGGGTGCATCAATGGGGGACCTTCGTCGACTCCTGTGGTGAAATATCACTGTGAGGAGGCTCATAAGGTGTCAATGGTGGAGGTGCATGCATCTAGAACTACAAGTGAGATAAAAAAATAAGGCTAACCCGATGGTAGTGGAGGTGTTTAAAAGGTTGCGACATGATTTGGGGAGATCCTCTGTCTCTATTGCTCGGAAGGAGACCGATCCGAGTCTTAAGGGGGATTTCCTGGAGCAACACTCGGCTGGGGAGAATATGGATAAGACACCGATAATGGGGAGAAAGGGAGCTGCCTCAATAGTGACCAGTCCAATTAGTGCTGGGGGTCCTATAGGTTTAGAACCTTTGTCCATTCCCTTCCTTGAGTTAGCCAATAGGTTTTAAGGTCTCTCGGAAGGTATTCCGGAAAAGGGTCTGGAGATGGTTGTTGTGAATGGTGATGATGAAGAAGGGGTCTATGTGGATGGGATCAATGTTGAACGGTATGGACAAGAGTAAGTCCCTATGGCTAGGGAGGAGACTGCTAATGACGTGGGGTGTCTGGCCGTGATTTACAGAAACACGCCGGAGTTCAAGAGGGGGATTACTACTGCTTACAAGGATGATGGTGCGATGGGGATAAAGGTTTCCGGAGGGAATAAAGAAAATATGAGCGGTCCAGTGTGTCTATCATAAAATTATGTTGTTTAGAACAGTAATAAAAGGAGGACCGAATGTGAAGAAACTGTATCTGTTACACCAAGAAGACGGACAAGGAAAGACTACTCTTACCTTCCGAGACCAGCATGTACCAGATCATCCCTCAAGTAGGAAAAAGGTGTTATTCTTGCTTTCAAAAAGGACAGTTTGGTTAATCAAACTTGAACAGTGCAACCTTCACTGGACAAGATGAAGAAATTTGAGAGAAGTGATTATTTTCTGATGTGGCATAAGTCGGTCTCTGAGTGGGAATCAGTTATAGCAGTAGGGGACTCTTTTGTGGGATGTGGATATGATTACGGGTATTAATAAATGTAGTTCTGTGGAGGGATGTTCGGTTTTTGGTTGTCCAGTAGATTTTTTTTGTGAATGTATCAATTCGCATTCGGGTTTGTGTTATGGTTTGTGCGGTTTCTCACTTTTCCTAAAAGTGTTTGGAAATAAAAAATTTATTTTCAGTTAGTCAGTCTCCCAAACACATATGTACCCAACTCCCTAATAACTTGATGTTCATCCTAAAAAGGATAAATATTCCTTTTATTATCTAAATTTAAATTACCCATAATCCTACTCCATTTTACCATCCCAACTAAATGAATAAACCAAAATGAATTTCCAATTAATGACTGAAATGTTTAACAAAAACTTTTTAGTCATTGATCGAATATTCTGATACAACTTGTAACATCCCACCATTCCTAATTAGATTGAGAATGTTTAAGTACATTACCTTGCCTTTTGAGACATCCCCAAGGCACCAAAGGCTCACAATAAATTTAAAGGGATTCATTAATAGGTGGGGATGATTTTAACTTTGAAAATAAAACAACCCAACCAAATCACCCAAAAATAATTAACCACTACATGATTCATGATTAAAATTTAATAAAACTCAAAGTAAAACCGTTGAAATAAAAACAAAACTGAACTGATCACCATAATGAAAGACTACTAATATCAAAGCACATAGTAGAAGGAAAACCAAAAAAAACTCAAAGACTACAAGACATAAATCCAAGATCCAACTCCAACTCCATGCCCAAGTATCACAAAGCACCAATAAAGAAATGTGATATTTTACCATTACCTGTATCGTGATATAAAAAATATGAAAAAGCACCAACATACCAAAGTAGGGGTGACTAATGAAACTCATTAGTTTTTTTTCAAACAACACAATACTAATGACACTAGGATATAACATTTTAGCAAATTTATATAAAACTATTTATATAAAACAATTTAAAATAATTTATTTAGAAGGCAATCAGTTTCACAAAAAAAACATTTCCCATACTTAAACAGTTTTCCAAGGAAAGCTACCAAAAAAATCCATTTAACAATTTCTCCATTCCCATTTTGAAATAACCAATTACATTTCACATAACCACACATTCACAATTTCAACAAAAAAATCATGGTGTTACCACTTATGGTGGAACTTCATGCCCATAACCCATCCCTTTGATGGTTGTACTTTACACCCATTATCCAACCCATTCAACTCCTGCTTAACCTTTTAAGCCAACCACATGACAAAAACATCATTTCCAAACCATTTCAATTAAACCGAAATTTTGTTAAAAACAATTTTCCATACATTAAAACTAAAAAACCCTTTTAAAATCATCATGTTAAAATCATGTTACTAAATTCACTTTTTTCTAAAACACCCAACATGCACAATTTTATAAACCATCACCAAAGAAGGTTTCCATCAATAAATTTCAAAAATAAATCACAATAAATTTCAAGATAAACAATAAATTATAAATCAAGACTTTATGTTCTAATAATAAGAGTCTAGATTGAAGGCACCTACTTTGGTCTTTATGCTGGAAATGAGGAATGGGATGAAAATTAAATGAAAATCAGGTTAAATATCCAAAAACCATCTTTAGATCTCCACCCCTAACATAAAAAAAGAAAAATATAACCATAATTCGAATCAACAACCTTAGATATTTCCACAGTGGACTGGATCTAAGAAAATCACAGGGGAAAGAAAGCATATCATATAAAAATCCTGAAAAACTACCCCAAATAAAGACTTACCAAGAAAATCAGGCTTCAAATCACCAAGAAAATCATCCAGATCATTTCTAATTCCATGTGGAATGGATCCACAAACTTCGTGAGGATTAATTTTTTAGTTAGAGTAAAAAAGGTAAAAAAATGAGGGGTTTACAAAAATTTAACTAGATCAGCCTTTTAATATCCTTCTTTTAAACCATTAATGGTCAGCCACACGGTTAGGAAAAATCATGCAGTAACCATGCATTGACCACTACCTCAAGAAGTACCTCGCATGGTTAGCTCATACATTTAGAAAAACCATGTGACAACCATGGAAAAAATTATTATCCCACTTTATACAGTTTTTCATAGGTGGATGCATGATTTAGAAAATCTATATTCCTTCCTCATATAACTTGTCTCATAGTGCACAGTTTCCTATAGGAGTTTCACAGTCTTCAAAAACCGTAAACCAACCGTGCACCTTTAGAAAATCCCCCAAAACATTCCAAAATTATTTCAAACCCTACAATTATTTACCCAGTCACATTACACACATAAAAATTATAATGAAAGGGCTATATAGTTGATATCAGGGATACTACAGTCTTGATACAAAATTATAAACTAATTAATATAACAATCAAAACTACTCATCTCCTCACCCTATAAATAACACCCCTCACTACCCCTTCCCCTCACACATTCTAATCCTTGTATCTTGCCAATGGTCTTCCTAAAACCCTTCCCAAGGCACTAACCTTAATTTCATTATTTTTGTTATTACCAAAAGACCACTCCCAATTTCCTTAAGGAGGTTCCCAAGGAGACGAAATTCAAGAGGTTAAACCCTCAATCCTTCTCTTTTAATTTCTTTTCCATTCATATCCTCTCCTAACTATCTCTTTCCAAAGAGTAATGATGAATATAGTATAATATAAAAACTGAATTTCTATTATGTTGATGGAATATCAATCATCCAATACAATCTATTATCCTTTAATTCTAAAATATAAAACATCATTCGTGACTTATCGGTTCACCATATTCATAGACGATGAGTTTTCATTCTCCATCACCGACTTCAAGGATGGTCATAAAACCATTATTACAGTTAATTTTTTTTAATATTTATATTATAATTTTTTCAATGTTCTTAAACTAATTTATATACATAATATTATATAAATCGAAATTAGTTCGTGATGGTTGAAAAACCAACCTAAATAAACTACACATTTATCATTAAAAATTTATCAAATGATTAAACCTCATTTTAGAAAAAAAAACTTATATATTGGAATATTTAAACTTATTTAAGGGAACTAATACCATATAATTACACTTATAGATAATTATACCCTTTTTAAAATAACATCCATAATTATACACAAGTAAACCGACCTTGAAACCATGAAATAAACACTCCTATAATAATAAAGTTACACATTTAAACTCATCAAGGGGACCAAAACTGAATTTAATAGAATTATAATAAATAAAATAAATGTATAATTGGTTTTAAATTAAGTAATTAATTAATTTAATTTGATTATCCATGACATTTAGTGTAAATGGAGAACGCTTTTAGACATAAGGTAAGGGGTCTCTTTGAAGTTCCATTTTTTCATCGGGCTACATTTTCTCTCCCATTAACCCAATTTATTTCTTCATTCATCTTATATAATTATTGTAAATTTTATTTAAATGTTCCAAACAAATGTATATATCTCAATTGATCCTTCTTTTTGGGGAGAAAATTCATGTTTTAAAATATTCCATTCTCAACTTATCTCGACAAAAAAACCGATTAAAGTGAACTTCTCCACTTCATACCCGTTTTTATATACACTCCATAAATATTTTAAAGCCACCAATATTTTTCTAAAATCTCTCATTTTATCATGAAAAACAATTTTAGTTATGCTTTTGTTTTATAAAGAAATTGTGCATTTTACCTCTTTAAAGACTCTTTATTCTTTTCTTTAAATCCGCACTTGAGAGGCACATTTCCAATGATAGATAACAACTATTTATTTATATGCTCAATTCAGTTGGACATAATTATCAACGATATATTTTATCTTTTTTTCCTTTATTAATGTCAAATAATTATTTAAATCCCTTATTTCAGGGATACCATTATGATATTACATATGATTTTTCCTTATGACATGATTAAGATACCCAATTATATACATGGGTAACCATTATGTTTATTCATTATGTTTGATTATTTATGTGGAACACATATTCCTGAACATATTATGATGGGTTCACCTATATAGCACTCCAATTCTCTAGGTAATGATTACTCTCTTGAGATGTTATGTATGGGATTATGGAGTAAAACTAATCCATTATAGGACTTTTTCCACTGTGTGATACTCTCTCGGTAGTTAGCCTTGACTAATTTTTATGTCATGTTGTATATTTATGCCACATTACAATATTTCCATGATCATATGATTCCATGTTCTATATGTTATTCTTCTATATGTTTGCTCAAAATCCATTCTTTCATGACAACATGTTATGTCTTATAACTTATATTTTATAGCTTCATTCACATGTTTTTTACTTACATTACATTTTAAATAATACATTTTTGTCTACAAATTTCCTAAGGTTATACTATTTAGTTATTGTAGATCAAAATGAGTCAGGAGCTCATTATGAAGATTAATAAAATGATGCCCTATATTAGTTTTATTTTTTCTATTCATGCAATTAATCATTTAAAGAAACTATCCAATTATATTCTTGGTTTGTATTAATATTAAAATCTTGTAATATTATATATAAAAGTGTTGGGTCACCATATAATCATCCCTCAGGTTATAAATGTAAAATAAGAAAATAGAAATTGGTCTTTAATATGTGAAAAACAATAAATACAACTAGATTACAAAGAGAAAATTTATGATATACCAATAAGGAATACAATCCAATCCAAAATAGTATTAACAATAAAGTAAATGAAAACTCAACATGACTAATAGTCACTGCTAGACCAACCCAAACTGAACGAAGTGGAAACAATAGAATCTGTCATACTACAAGATAATTTCCCCTTTAACTAAATCATGTAATATAACAACTAAAAACACCAAAAGGGATAAGTATGATATGAGCCAATTCTTAGTAAGATACCACAATATTTTATATAAAAGGTAAAATATCTATAATTCAACAATTCTAGCTTTTAAAACAAAATAGTGTTTCAAAGAATTTTTATAATCTAAATATAGTTAGTATTTATTTCCCTTTGGTTTTCATAAGATCATTTCCTATTATTAAACCATAAATATGTCATGTAGAGGGGATAAAATAGAAAATAATATCCTTACATCAAGAGGTACACATATGCATGAAATAACCCTTCATCTTAAGATATGTTATACAACCTCATATAAAACCTCTGAGAAAACTTCCATGATAAAAAAATCATTCAATAAATTACCATAAATGAAAAATAAAAACCAAATTGTATTAAGAATCTATGATAATTGATCCATAATAAAAAAAATAATGTTATAAATAACCATAAATGAAAAATGAAAAGGCTCCTAATATTAGGACCTAGCCTATTGGACAATGCATTTTAGACATTCAAAACACAAAAAAGAAATATGTTCCATCCAACGGATATCGAGTCCTTCCAATTGATATCACAAAAGGCACCTCCTAGTGGTGTAACACACACTAAGTCAACCCTAAACTCCTTATTGAAAAACCCAATGTTAGAAATGTGAAATTTTCTAAATATATTTTTAAAACCATGCCCAAAATTTTATAACACTTTTCAAAGAACATCCCATCCACTTTGGAGTTTGAGAAACTATTTTCAAATAAAAAAAATCATTTTTCAAGGAAAATTTTTTTGAAAACATTTTTCATTCAATGAATTAATTTCAAAACACTTATCACATTAAATCAATGAAAAAACTAAAGGGATTTATCAAGAAAAACAAGAAATTCGTCAAATTAACCCACTGTATAGAAATACCTTCTTCATCATGGTATAATCCAAGTATCCTACAACATCGGTGAATAGAAACCAAGAGAACATCTTTCAAAAGACAAGGCATTACAATAAACTAAAAAGGATCAATAAAAAGCACTATCATATCATAAATAAAGAGTTCAAAACACAAAAAAAACAAATAATATCCTAATGTAGTACAGAACCATAGAGAAGAAACCCATCTAAAATAGTGAAAAATAAATGAATTAATAGATCTATAAGGGAATTATTCCCCCCGAATCCCCTATAGAGAGCCTCATGATTGAGAGAGGTAAGGCAACAAGTAGAATGAAATGAAAATAATCTGCGACCAACCCTAAAACCAAACATTGTGAAATTTACATGTCTTTTAATCCCATTAAGAATCATATAATACACGAAGAATATATACGCTGAAACCCATTACTTTTTTTTATTAAAAACCATATTTTCCAAATATATAATTTGAAACCTTTACAGGGTTTGTAAAATATTCATGATGTATATCCAATTCACTGGTTCTGCCCAAAATTCATTACATGATTTTTACTCCAATTACATTGTATGTAATTTCCTAGTGAACAAAAAAAGTAGCGGGGTCTATACTTGAAATTCTGTAAAATCCCTGACTTCACCATTACCAGTATCCTTATTAATCATTTTTGTCATTACTCAACCAATAAAAATGTAAAACCAAAAACAATGGTTAGAACATACATGATAGAAAGGTAACTGGGCCTTAAAATTTCACCATTACCAAATTTTTATGTACCAATTTAAAATATAATGTCTATTTTATGAAAAAAATCAAATGTATGTGACATTTTTATATTAAATAAATATTAATTATTTCATATAAAATATTTTTAAAAATGGAAATGTATTATTCATTAACTTTAAGGAATTATGAATTTTATAATATCATATTCACTTGTTTTTAAAACATATTTGGACATATAATAACATACATAAAATATAATAATAATAGTTTTAAATTTACATTTACATTGGTGTTTTACTATTTCCTTGGATATTATTACTACTACAATTATAATATAATGGTCATATTACAATGGTTAGGTAATGATCAGATAAAAAATGATCATACCACCCTTTACACCAAATATATACTCCACTATTATCATTCATTCAAATTCAATAATTTTCTTAAAAAAATGTTCTAATTGTTCCTTGGTAGTGTCTATCATATTCCTAAGTCATCTCTTTATTTTTACAGTCATCATGGAATGAGTGATCTTCATGGGATAATTCTAGCATATGGAGTTTCCTATAGGGATGGTAGTATTCTTTTTGTGTTTACTTACATGTACACTTCATAACTGTTATAATCAAAATTATTCAATGATTTGAAATGATATTTTGAAGTATAATAGTTTTTTATATGAAATTAACATAGTAAAATAGTCATTTCGATACATGAGATATTTTAATAAAAGGGAAATAAATTTTGTACTATTATAATGCTTCTCAGAATGGTTAAGAAGGAAAGTCAAAGGATTTGCACTAAGATGATCTTTAAAGTGAAACCTCTAATTGATTATAATTTTTTCTTCTAATTCTAGGCTCTACCCAAACATTTAATAGAGTGTTTGATCAATATTTTATCATTTCCAGAATAATGTCTAGAATGTATTGATTCTTTCATAGTTCAGGGTCACCCTTTTTTCGAGTTAATCAGTTAAGATTCTTTAGAGTGAATTATTTATTAGAAGGGATATTGGTCATTAATGGTTAAATTATTATTTTATATTCATAGACTATCTCTATGAATTTTATTAGCGGGGTTATCATAATTAGTCTCCAGTGTAACTAGGACTGGTGAAATTTTATCATTTTACAGGTTCCTTGTTTGGATTGTTGATCAGTTCTTGTGAAGTGTTGGTTTTTTTGTCATTATTAAAACGTCTTGGAAGAATTATATTTATTCGATTAATTTGGTTTTGAGGATTTATTTTTTTTGTGATATTCCATTAATTTTAGTTGTGGGGTGATTGAGGCTGCTTTTTTATTGGTTGAACAAGGGTGACATTTGGGTCTATGAATCAAAATATTAGGTATGAGGTTTCATTTTGGGGAGAAACATATGGTTAATGTTTGGTTTTGGAGGTCCATAATGACATAATTTCTTATAGTTGAGGTCTCAATTTAATAATTTGTGTTGATGGCCAAAGGTGGTTTTCCATTTTTTTCATGTTTCATCTTGGTTTTGTGTTTTTTCATAGCATGTTTTGAATTACAAGGCATCGATGATCTTCTTAACAGTTTGATGAGATCATTTTTGGACTTTTTGAATGAAATTATGGGTCGTGCCTCGTTTGTTGTTTTAGAAAACATCTTGGAGTGATCATTTATGGTTAGTTGATAGGGCCTATTTTTGTTGTCGTCCTTCATATTAGTTATTAGTTTCACTATAGAATAATTTTAAATTAGGGAGAGACCTCAATGGATCTCTATAATATTAGGAATTAAAATTATATGGTTTAGGTTTGACATTTGTTTGATATTGGTTTGTGTTATTTTAGTATTTGTGTTCTGCTGATTAAGTAATTTTTTTTATGGCCTTTAGATTATTCACTGTGTTTAGTGATTTTCACCATTTTTTGGGGGAGTTTTTATTTGTATTTTCCTTTTATTTTAGGCCATGGGATTTATAGGGGATGAAATAATTATGTTGGAGAGATTGAAACAACCCATGCTACTAATATTATTCTTTATTTATTGTTATTTGGTGGTATTTTTTTAAATTTTGTAAGATTTTGGCTTGAATTTATATTTTTCTTAAATTTTTCCACTTTATATGGTCTGATAAATACTACAATATTATTTAGTAAACTATTCAGATGAAACTTACATATGTGTTTCCTTCTATAATGAATTTATCACAAAACTTTTAGTGTGAAATTTGTGGGTACCTTTAATTATAAGGATCCCTAGTGTATTTTAGAATATGCATGGTTTGTACATAGGGATAACAAAAGGTTAGTGAGATTTCCAAGAGAAACTGTGTGGAATGTCTTAATAGGTGAGTGTTAATAAGGGTAATAGATCATGATTTATTCATTGTTAATAGAAAAAAATTGATTTAACCATTAATCATGTTATAATGAAAACATTTCCTTCAATAAATATGATGCACTGTTTTTCAAATCTTGTGCTGAAACCTTATAGTCTACCAATTATTTATTTAATGTTTTAATAACCAAGATTATCCTATCAATGGTCAACAAATCTATCCTCCTATCATATCCCCTATTTTTTGATATAATGGATCATTGTTTTGAGTTTTATCTCACTTTACTTTCATTTTGGATCCATTTTCTCTTAGATTAAATCATTATTCAAGGAAATTTTACCTCTTATAGTATTTTACTCTACTCCCATCTTCCCTTTTCCATTACCCCCAAGATTTTCTTTATCTATTGGAACCATAATCACTATCTTGGATATATTATTGGATTAAGTTGTTCTAATCTAATAGTTTTTTTAATTTAGGTATTTTAGAGGGTGGTTCATGACTCATTTGATTTCTTTCCATGGGAGGTGATGTGTTAAACTATTAATTTTATTTCATTGAGGTAGGTGAATCTATGGAATCACATTATTTTTCATTTCAAAAAATTTTTTTTTTATACATATATTATTATATAATAGTTTTTATGGAAATTAAAATTGTTTCTAACAAAATCATGACTTATAATAAAGGGGTTTCATATGGATTTTATCATATCATTTTTAATTAAATGTTTTCATTTTCCATGTGATTATTAAAATGGACCAAAGAGATCCTTTAAATTATTTGATGTGAAATGTTGTAATTGCACCTTGTTTTAGGTTTATAAGGGAATATACCATCTATTTTATTAAATATTTTTAACTGGAAAAAACTTTTATGTGTTTTAGAGTGTAAAATTTTGTTTTGAAATGTTGAAATTATAATGAAAATTAGAAGTAATCTATATCCTAGGATAGATTTTTTATGTGAAGGCCCATTTGGAAACAAAAAAAGGAATTATTTCTCATAAGACCCTAATTTTTCAACTATTATTGTTTACACATTATAGATAGTTTATTGTTATATGTTTATTATAAGAATTATGTGAATGTGGTTATTCAATGTGAGGGTAATAGAGGTGAGAGAGAGATTTATTGTGTATTACTTGTTTCTTTTAATCTTGGATTTATTGTTTTCTCATCTATATTTTATGTTAGTCTTAGGAACCTAGGAACTAAGAGATACATATATTTTTATTAAACCCTATTTTTTACAAAAATCCAAAGGGTCTCTTCTATCTTGATATATGTCTTGGTGGGGGTGAAGTCCCAATGTTGTTAGTGTCGGAATTTCAGGCATCTGGTGTATTTTTTTAGGACACAATGTAGGAAAATATTTTGTCCAGTGATATTTTTGTAGTATATGATTATCTGACTTTAGGACCTAGAGAGTTTCCCAATTAAATTATTCCTTGATAAATGTTTCTTTTTTGGGGAATTATATTTTCTCTTCTCAATTTATGCCTTATTTTCTTGTGGAACCATTTGTGCTTGTTGATTTTTATATTTCTCCTTGATATTTTAGTTCAATTTGGTATTATGCTTCTCTATTTTTAGATTGGTTTGTTTCTAAATATAGTTTTCAAAGTCGTTTTTGAAAAGTGTTTTCAAATAAAGGAAATACATTTGGATTAAATTTTCTAAATTATCTTAAAGATGTTTTTTGGGTTTTCATAAAAATCAAGGATTTAGGAATTTGGTTTCAAAATTGGAGTCATTTAATCATACATAAAATGAAGTATATCAATCATAATGTTAAAAATATGTTATTTTATTTCTTTATTAGTTTTAAGATAGAATACATTTTTTTATTAGTTATTTGAAATTATAATTCATGACCTATTTTATTAATGGAATTGTATATATTCCATAGTGTGATCCTAGTGAACCAGTTAACCCACTCCCTATACAAAAACAAATGTATGTGTATATGTAGATCTTATGTTTATAGAAGTTCTAGGTTCAACTTAATTTTTGTTATGTATTTTTTGGGTCTATGTATAAGTTTAGTTGTGGAAAAAAACCATGTTTCTGAGGGAGGTGGTCATTTAGTTTGTTTTATGTTTGATTATCAAGGTATCTTCCAAGATTTTGTTTCTTTTTTATGTATTAATTTTCTTTTATTATCATATTATTTATATCTTCTTAGGATGTTGTATTATAATTAAGAAAATTATTTTTATAATTCTTGTAACCTCCTAAGAGTCTACAATATATATTTTTTAAAATAAATTTGATTTATTTGATAGCTAATATCAAAAACAATGTCACATTTAAACAAACCATGATATACTATTAAAATATTTTTATTTGAAAGTAAAAAATCATCATATATCTGTCAAAATTGGTAGTTTGAATAGTAAAAACTGGGTTATTCAAATTATTTATAAATATTTTAGATTAAAAAATTATATTGGTAATTAACCACACAATTTTTAGTAAAATCATTTTATTATTCAAAAATACATTTTCCATAAAAATGGATTTTATTTCCTTTCGTGATAAAATATTATAATTTCTAAAAAATTAATTAATTTTAATAATAATGATATTATTTTTGAAATTATCTTATAAAAATTTTCGTAGTATGAAATTCATGGCTTTTTCTTAATAGGTTGATCTTTTAAGAAATAGTGAGAAATATAAATTTCTATAAAACTATCACTTTATTTAAATAAAATAGACCCAAAATTCATTTAATTTAATTAACATTTACTATAACCATTATTTATTAAGTATTAATCTAATTGATTACATTTTATTCATCATTTCACTTGATTTTGGAATAATTCCATTCTTGGAATTAAAACACATTTTAAAAAAGAATTCGTCATGATTTGTCTTTTTATCTAAAACTAAAACTACATACTTATATTAATTGTGTGAAATCTTGGTCCAAGTTCACTAAAATATTAATAGACCCAAGATGTCACATGTCATCAAGTGCGCCTCCTTTTATTCCATAGGCTACTTAATAATAATGAGGGTTTTTGACTGTATGGTGGGGAGACTATGACCTCTTTATTAGAGTGAAACAAAATGGAAAATAATAAAGTGGAAACATAAATAATATAGATAAATAGAGTAATAATACAAGGAATTTATTATAAACATATATATTATTAAATTTCTAAAACCCATAAGTAGTATCATATTCATATGATGATTCCGTGTGGACTTATAGGAAGGGGAGAAAAGGGAATAGGGAAGAAAACACACATACAATACATGATACAATAAAATATTCAAAAATAAAAAACTCTAAACTATAATAGAATCATGAAAACTATCTATTTCCTCTTCTCTTGTATCACATCCTAGTATAGAAGACCAATCATCAATAGTTGCCAGCTTTCCATTATTCCCACCCATAAAAATGTAATCTTCCTTCGTAACAAATTGCAGCATGATTAGGGTGTGATTAAAACTCAGTTGGCCACCACCAATAGTGTATAATACTATATATTCTGTGAATATAAATTGAGCATTGTGTGGGTAAGAAAAATAAGGTTATGAAATATAAAGTCAACTTGTCTAATCATTTTCCCCATGGGATTCCCAGTTCACATTACTTGCCTCATCCTAAGTTGGAAATACTCTTAAAAATTAATATTTTATATATATTTATTTATAATCCCATGTCCTTTGGCATACACCAAATGTTATCTTGTAAAATTATAATCATATTGGGAACTAAACTATTCCTTATATTAAATATTAATAAAAAAGGGTAATTCATAATGAAATCAATAATAATATAGTTTCTTTTAACCTATGAGATCATCCAAGGAATTTTATATCCAAACCCATGTATCCTCTAATGCCTGATAAATTTCCATTTAATATATGATCCCATCCATGGAATTCTATATTCAAACCAAAGTACCACACAATTAATAATATAATTATCTTTACCTTGTGATCCCATTTAAGGCCTTCCCTATAAGGAACCCAAGTATCATTCAAGGAATTATATAATTCCATTTTACCTACAAGACTATCCAAATAATTCCTTACAAGGAATGCAAGTATTTCTAAAATCATAATATAGTTCTATTTAAACCATGATACCATCCATGTAATCATGTACATGGAATCCATGTATCTCCCAGGTCATGATATATTAATTAATCACATAGAATTCAATAACAATACATAGGCCATGAGAAATTTCCATGATAATTTATAATAATCAGGAATCAATTTATTACTCTATTAATAATTAAATTCAATTAAATATATAAAGATTCTCATTTGTATATAAAAGGTCCCAAGAGATGGTATTCATCCACTTAATAATTCACTTATATAAATTATATCTTTCATTGGTAAGATAAAATCTCTACATAATTTATTTATAAATAAAATCGCATGCCCTTTTTAGTTTCATAAACCATAATTGACACTCCATTAATAAGAAATAAGTGAAACACACCCCATGAGTGGTTTAATTACAAGGAAAGGAAAATAAATATAATTAAATTTAATTGAACCCAATTTAATTGGTGGTTTGGGTTGCGTTTGTGAACCTCTAACAATGTCTAAAGGTTTATGCAACATCAAAATCTTGGAAAAAATATCCAATTGTTTATTTTATTGATTAATCCTCATAATTAATACCATTAAATCTATAAAATTAATTAATAAATTTATAAATGTAAAAACGGTAAATAAAAGTATCTATAACATTTACCATTTTATTTATTTCAAATTGATCATTATCCTTTTTAAGAGTTAAGAAAAGCACACCTAAATGATGTTTTTTCTAAATATATTCATTGGATGATGAGATTAAACAATAGGACACACCCAAAGAGGTGATAAATGTTGAGGTCAAAAGACTCAAACAATGCCAATGGATCTAATTCGGGCAAATAATATAGATGAATAATTTAAAGAGTTACAAAATTTATAAGAAATGTAAAAAATGCCTATTGTGCGACACAAAGGAAACAATCTATAAATAATGATACTTTGAGAGAAAATTTATAGATCACCTGCCTCATGATTAGGATGCTTCACCCATCCAATATCAACATTTGTGTTGAGCTAAAATGAGATAAAATGAAGAACCAAATGAATTCTGTAAAAATAGAGAATAATAGCTCATACGACGGTAACTCTTAAGGGATGGATGAAAATATAGAAAAGAGGTAAGAATATTAATAGACTTCCCTATTGAATTCCCATGCATATGATGGTGTTAAAATCAGACCAAGAACATGGGAAAAACATCCCATGTAATGGGGAAGGAGGAGGCGATATGTGGGGAGCTATTAAATGAGAATAAGGATGAAAATGGGGAAAATCAATTTAATATCATAGGGGGAAACGATTATTATGAACATTTTTAATTAGGTTTATGGTTATTCCACATGGTTAGAAAAAATTTTCATCAACAGTGAAAGACTCGCCACCCAAGTAACCTTACCTCACATGGTTATCCTGCATGGTTAGGTAGATTGTGCACTAACTGTATGGGATTATCTTCCTAAAGAACCTCACCTTTTGCGATTATAAAACATTGTTAGACAAATTGTAAACCAACCATGTGAGTCACTTAATAATTATACACTAAAATAAATAATTTTATAAATCACATTTCATGGTTAAAACTTACCATTTTCTTATACATATAGGTCACATGGTTATCAAAAATTGGGTGCCAATAGTGCTCCCTAAGCTGCCCCACCTACAAATGGGTTTGCGAAGCTCGATGCTTCCAAAAATCATCTGAACTAAATAAACAAATTTTGTGCCTTAAAAATAATCTATAAACAATATTTTAGAGTGTTCCAACCCTAATATTTAAATTCTAAATCTCAGTGTGACATTTAGCCCATCCACTAAATTAAAAAAAAATCAAAATCACTTAGAAAATTTCAACTCATCCAAAACAAGAGATATTTCAGCCACCACACAATTAAATGCCTCATTCTAGAGAAGTATTAGCTGGAATCAAAATAAACAACTTGAACTACACTTCTCCTAAAAATCCATTTAAATGGAATCATTACATTTTAAAATTCCAAATGGACCTCTAAGAATCACCTTAAACATATAACACTTAAGTTAATAAATTTAATCCCAAGCTCTTAAACATTTTGTAACATCCATATGGAAGTTAATTTTACTTGTATAAACAAAACAATTATCACATTAACATTTGGTAATGCAACAAACCAATGGATCTCCATTCCATAGGTTCTTGCCTTAACACCCAATTGTGATCCATGATACTTTCACCATCATAAATTCCTATAAGATAATGATTTTGGAATCCATATGATGCTCCTAAAATGATTCCCAACTTATTAAAACTAATAAAACATGTGGATACTACTATCAGTCCACAATTTTATTGAAATAGTCAATTTCCAACTAACCACATATAACGTGGCCATACTAGCATTTCCTTGAAAATCATCAGCTAACATTTACACTATACATACATAAACCAAATTTTATGCTAGATGTGATTCCTCATTTAATTCTTAATATATATCATTGGAACTCAATTGAAATTACCTTCGAACGACTATTTTCAAAAATTCATGTCTTCAATATCCGATGTAGAAATAAAACTAGATTCAGATGCCTTTACTTTAAGGCACACCAAGTACATTTTGATTATACTCACTAAATCCCATAACAAAATTTACAGTACATCTCTTGGATGAATCATACCTTGTTTAAATATAATTGTAGCATCATAACATGAACACTAGTTTATACCCGATTCAACATCCTTGGATCATCACAAGAACTCTGGGTATAAAACTCGCACTAGGTCCTCTCCCAATTTTATATTCGAACAGGTATATGAAATTCTATGAGGAATCATATCATAAACCATTCTATATATCCAATTAAATCAATGATCCTAATGATTTTCCAATGGTAAGACCAAACTAGTAAAATACCCATCTCATACGAGGGTTATCCTCTAAGAGAATATGCTTAATTCATCACCACAAGTCTTTCATAACACATCTCCCAAAGTAGAACTCACATGGATTCCATATGTCAATCCTATAATGAAATTTAATTTTTAACTCGGTGTCTATTTGATGCTCTTTTAGCATACCCGGTATGATGCCAATCAATTCAGTCTACAAACATATAGTACACTAAGATGTTGTTAAATATTACCAATATAACTCAATAATCTGATGTTACACATAACCTATTCATAATCATTCGAAACATCAACGACTTCCTAGACCACAGATTTCATTGATAGGAATGTATCTCTCTCTATAAGCTTCACTTTATTAAAAAATTCCATACTTGTTGTTAACTAACTCCTGACACCATGCCTCCCAAAAATGTTTGTCCCAGTCCAACCATGAGTCAACTACCTCATAGCATGAAATTTATTTCCTAATGGAACATATCACCCATTCCTAGAACAATAATGTTATCCTTCCCTTGAATTACCTTCAAATATAGCCCGATATAGTCCAATCATATTCACTATGAAGTTCCTAGAGTGTTTTCTAACTAACCACATCCAACTTCACATAGACAAGAACGGTGAATAACCTGTAGCTGTCTCTTCATAAATTTTTTTACTATGGACCCTAACACATCATCAATAATTGATTAAGATGTCTTCCCAACTTGAGAAATACCATGATCATTCAATCATGATCTCTTCAGTGTGAATTAATGGTTTTAATTTGAACTAACCATTCCACCATCAAACCACATTTCAAGATAGACACACTATCGAACCACCAAAATCTTGGATCTCTTATGCACCTTGAGCTTGAATCTATTGTCCATACCTGATTTAGGATAATACCTGTGTTTAAACACAATTTCCCCTTCAAAAACAGGAATCTTGAACTTACCATTTCACTAGATTCCATAGCCCACTATGTTCATTCCCAAATTATCCTTTACGGTCACATTCCATCTTCCTTGAAGAACAAACTAATCATGACTAATAAAACACTCCCCTCCTTATTTATTTCCAAGTAATTTCTTTATAGGGAATGAAAACTCATCCCACGAAACATGATCCGTCCACTACATAATACAGTTATGAGATATAGATAACATGCTTATACAAACAAACAACAGGAAAGGATAGAAAAACGAGTTTCTTATAAGAATACTAGATCATGTTCATTTTTAGATGCACACATGCCACTCTTCTCAATCCATTCTCATGTGCATCAACAACATAAATATAAAAGAAATTCCATTTAAAAATAATGGTGTAATATAACCCTTTCATTTTTGCAATGTAATATCAAGAATTGGGATAACTTTACCATCTATTAATAGCTCAAGGCTTTGATAATCATAAAAACCCATTAACACTCTAGTCAGTCTACTCAATAGTTGACACATGAATGTATATTTCACTTACTTGTGACCCTCTTCAAGAAATCATGAAAAATATGGTTTAATTTGTTATATTAACTTATCAATATACTTATCTTGAGACATAATAAATTATTACTAACTGAATATGATTCACAGTATAACATATCAATTGTATGGAACCATGAATAATAATTCACACGACCTTAATATCACAACATCACTTCTGGAACACCCAAACTATTTTTGTTCATGGGATTAATTGAACTATGTATCCCAATGTAATATAGCCTACATAAAGTATTGAACCAGATCCATATTATTCCATATAAATATTTAATAAGGGGGAGACCTTCTAAGTCAACTATAAGAAAATAAATAAAGGTCACACAATCAACAATGCTACAAAAAATTCCATGGGTGTAACACCCCAAGCTTCTACGGTACACTTTTATTTGAATAATGTGATAGCGTGTGTTGTACGCAACATCAAATTCTAACACACCACAACCAATCAAACTAGCCGTTATGAATAGTAATACCTACTTTTTGAAATTATATATATTTTATATTTTAAAATGGACTTCATTTTTGGATTTGGAATATTGAAATTAGCCTAGGGTGAAATTTTGGTACTTTTTGGATAACTTTCATATTTTGATGAATAGTGAAAATTACTAAATTTTTAACTAAAAACAACTTTTTTAATCAAAATAATTAATAGTGATAAATTATAAATTTTAGGGGTTTTAAATTATATTTATAATATATATTTATAATTTAATATATTTTTGATCATTTGAAATAATTTTACAATTAAACTGGACATAAACAAGTGTCAATCTTTTGATAGTTATTATCTCTTAAAAACATGCTTTTTGTTTTAACAACAGGAATTAATTTTAAATTAATTTCTTCCACTTCTGTGTTTTGAATTTGGAAAAATGGATTCCATATTTGGAATCAGTATGTTTAAATTGTGTAAATAAGTAACTTTTATTTTTATACATTTTGAATAATTACTGCGGTAAATATTTTATTTACCATGGTTAAGGGTAAATCCGGTAAATAAGGGTTCAAAATAATATTATAATAATACTAAATTACCCTAAAACGTGTCCTAAGATAATTTGTGGATAAATTTCCAACCATGGTAATCTTTGGGTCAATTTGGGGACCTCATGGATCCACTTGTAGGTGATAGGGACACTTTATTTTAATTAAGTTAAAATGAATACAAAAATGACACAAGCATATATCTTTTAGAAAAACAATTTGTATGTAGGGTTATATATGTTGGATTTTAGATTATAAATATTAATTAGAAAGATAAAACTATTTACTACATGATTATATTTTATTTATAATTTTTAGACATTAAATAGGTTAATTTAGTTATGACACAATGATGATGCGGTAATTACTATAATAGTGAAAAATTAACATAATTGATATTATAAATACCCAAATAAATATAATATGAAACTTTTAACTAATTAAACTAATTTTATAGGATAATATTATATATTATAAGTGATTTAATTTACTTTTTTTGAAGTAATCAATCAGTTATGAGTTTCACAAAAATCATCTATTGAACAGTGTCAAAATTGATATAAAAGAGTTTTTAAAACAAATATTATATTATTAATTGGTATTAAATTCCTAAAAATATAAGGTTCGGCCAAGAGACTTATATCATGACAGGTGTCTCATTAATAGACCACTTGGGGGTCTCTTTTATGTATATGGTATGTTTATTAACCATATACTATAAAAATACAAAGAGACATTTTAAAAGTGAAACCAACTACTTAAGAGTTAATACTTAACGATATGGTTAATATAAGTACCCAAACCTGTCTAAATTCTATTGGTTGAATGGTTTCCGACCTATCCTCACCTTAACCTTTGAATAATCAACATTGGAGCCATTAGAAACCGAATATAAATTTATTATAAACTAATATTTCTAGCTTTTCCAAAGGTACCCCTCACCCCTCTTATAAAAGGGCACTCCTCCTTCTCTTTTCATCAAACCTTCAAAGCCTTTTGGTTCGGCCAAACACTGCCCCAATACTCTCCCAACTTCCCTCACTACAGCCTAGAGGCCTTATTTTGGTCATAATTCCAACCTATGGAGCCCTTTTTATCAAATCAAAAGGAAGAACCCGAAGAAGAGGTAATGATTTCAGCACCCTTTTCCAAGTTCCTTTCTTCTTCCACTTCTTCTTCCTTTGTTGTTGCCATTCTCAAATAATAACTCTAGTATCATATATATACTATGATGTTATTATAAATATGGTACAACTATATTCAGTATTCAATCCACCCTTTGAATAACATGTCACCATACATTCGTACATACGGCTTACAGTCTCCACGTCGTGGTGTAATTGTTATTCAATATATTATTATTTGGATGGGTATAATAATGATGTGTAACTCATGAAAATAATTAATATAACATGATAATGATTCTTTATATATGATATACCATCCTATTATATATTACTTTAATATCAAAATAATGATATTATCGCTCGTGCGTACGTACGGACTACCATCTCCACGAATGCGATAAGATTCATTCTCCATCGTATCCATTCAAGTATAATTATCATTTTATGATTTAAAAATAATTTTTAAGGACTTGATATATTTATGGATATGAATAAGATACAACTCATCCATAACAAACATGGCTTATGTAACAAAACATATAAACGAAAACGAGTAAGTTAACACCCGAAACGACGATAATTCTAAGATATTATTAACAAAGCAATGTTAAAAGATCATATATGATATCATATGAATGAATATGATTCTTGTATAATTTAATAACAATTATTTCACTATTATACAGGAGGTTAACCTACCCCAACCAAGGAAAAGTACTAGGTAAGGGTTATTTCACAATCTCTTCATTATCCGAGGTTGTTTATACATAATAATCTACTGGGATCACTTTATCATCCACATCCATGTTTCTTAGAAATGTATTTCAAAACATTATTACTATTTAAAATAATATGGGTTAAAGTCATTTATACCCTTGTTTGACTTTTTATAAGAGTTTTATAAAGGAATCTTTTCGTCGTTTTCCAAACAAGGTGCTTTTTATCCTTTTCGACAAAATTAAGGTAAGAATGTTTTTTTAACTTATATGGTGGGTGCGGCTATTTTCGGCCATTATAAAATCGTCGAAGCTTCCCTTACATGCTTATAAGAATATTTTCAAATAAAATGTTTTATTTTATAAATATATGACTCTTAAATGATTTCAAAAATAGAAAGAGATATTTATCTAAAAATAGTTTTGATTTCATCTATGTCAACATCCTTTGATGGATTTTATGCTTATTTGTAGTTGATTTATTATGATACAAAACTTCTATATTGTATTTAAGGCTTTTTGATATGTTTGACTGTGGATGTGCTATTTTTATACCATTCATAGTTTATGATGAAATTATTGACATTTCGTATGCTAGTTTTAATACGAATGTTTATGTTATGTTTAAACATTTTCATATGGGAATGCATTGGACTTAATATGTGACGGGTGGAGCCCGCTATAGCTCCTCAATGCATCGGTAGGTCTCATGAGACAAACTACTGTCTTGGCACAAGGCCTTGAAAAAATCTTATTTGTAGTCTTGGCACGAGGCCTTGGCTATGTGGTTATGATAGTCTAGCATTATGCATTCCATCATTATGAAAGTGGTTATTGATATTGCATGTGATTATTTGATTAGTAGAATATCCCTGTGAATAAGTAAATGGAATTATTTCATTTTACTTTTGCCATACTATGTTTATGTTTTAAAAGGATTTTGTTTTAGTTATACATTTACTTAAATATTTATGCTTATTTTTGAAAGTTTCCGCTATATTGTTATCCTTACTGGCCATTTGAGCTCACCCCTTTTCTATGTTTTATTTTTCCCAGGATGTGAAGAAGTAGGTTATGAATGACCTGAAGGGATAGTATGTGGGGATATGAGTGTGGAATATGGAGACTATGTTGTTGTAGTAGTTTTTTCACTTTGTGATGTAATGTAAATCTTTATGAATATATCTAGTGTTTCCAAGGCTACTAAACCAATCAGTCTTTCGAGATTTGATCTTTCTTGTGATCATGCCAATGTTATGTAATAATGCACCGACTCTAGGTAACTAGGGTCAGGGCGTTACAGTTGGTATCAGAGGAAGTTTAGTACAAACCTTTGAAGCTAGGTTTAGATAAACTCTGATTAGAGCACATAGATTTAAGATGGATTTTGAGGATTAGTATAGAAGAACATCCTAGAATTTTTTTATTGTAGATATTTTGTGAGTTTTCCGAGCAATACATCCCTGTCTGGATATGAACAGGTAGAGGCGGCTCTGGCACAGATGTACCTAGGGGTAAAACCCGAAAACACCGCTTTGAGCTAGACTCGAACGGGAACTGGTGCACGACAATGGGCCTTGCTCCACTCTTGGTTACGACACTTCCATGGGATATGCTTAGGATAACTCTCATTTTCTTTAAAAATCATTATGATGGGTTAATGAGTATATAATTTATCAAAGAAAACAATTTTATGATTATGGATTATATCCATAAATATTTCAATTTATGTTAAGTGTTTTATAAGGATGGGATTATGTCTTTTGATTCATAAACTGATCTAGTTTATGCCATTGTTTAGAAATGGCGCCTAGTGGAAGAAACAGAAACCGAATCAATGCACGCACTCCATGTAGGGATTTTCCTCATACTCAAGATAATTATAGTGGAGCTGGTGATGCAACTGGTGCCGATCAGCTAATCACGATACTGGGAAAACTCACTCAGGTTATGAATAATAACCTTACCGTATGGAGCACCCTGATCCGCAACGTGGAGGATCAATGTTATATCGATTCATGAGGCAACAACCACCAACGTTCAATGGGAGTACAAATCCCTTAGTAGCTGAGCAATGGATATTTTCCCTAGAGAAAATATTTCATGCTTTGGGGAGTAGTGAAAGGGAAAAAGTTATCATGGCAGTTTACCGACTCACTGGAGATGCTGATCAATGGTGGTCATTGATTCAAAACACGAAGAAAGATGATGAAGTATCAAATATGGAATGGAGAGAGTTCAAAGATCTATTTTTAGAAAATTACTTTCCTCGCGACCATCGAGCGGATATGGAAAGGCAATTTCTGAGTCTGAGACAAAAGGAGGATGAGAATGTCGCAAAGTATGAGGCTAACTTTACAAGGTTAGCAAGGTATGCTGGAGATTATATACATAACCCAAGAAGTAAGATTGATCATTTCTTTGATGGGTTAAAACCATTTCTCCATCGAGAATTGGTCTCACAATCCTTTTCGTCATACGAAGACATTGTCTCATGTGCTATCAAGACCGAAAAGGAATTCTCTAAGTATTATGACTTTAAAGAAAAACAAGAGAAGAAGAGACCTGCTGATCAATCTGGGAATGGAAATAAGGGGAAGAAGGGAAAGTTTCAATATCCATCCTATGGTAAATGTGGGAAGAAACACCCCGGTACTTGCTTGAAGGGAATGGGCGTCTGTTACAAATGTGGTGAAAAAGGCCACCAATCGCGTGATTGCAAGGGGAAGAAGGAATCCACCAACGTTTAGTGCTACAATTTCAGGGAGATGGGGCATTATGCAAATGAATGTCCTAAGTGTCATGAGAAATTACCTTAGAAAATGCCAAGGGATCAAGGCCAAGCTTATGCTATCACTACTTCTGAGGTAGAAGCTCCAAAAGACGTGGTGGCAGGTAATTTAATGGTTTCCTCAAGTTTAGCAAATTCATTATTTGATTCTGGATCATCGCATTGTTTCATATCTTCCCAGTTTGATAAGAAAATTAGATATTTCCAATTTGATTTAATAAGGGAGTTGTCACTTAAAACTCCTAAGGAAAGTATCATTGCAACAAAGTTTTGTGAATCAGTCCCCATTAGAGCACATAAATGTTCTTTATCTGCTGATCTCATCGTCATACCTATGATTGAGTTTGATATAATCCTCGGTATAGACTGGCTTTCCGACTATGATGCGAAGATTTATTGTAAGAAGAAAGAGGTTATGATTCTTGATGATAATGATAAGGAACACCTTATCTTTAGAGTAGAATCGTCACCACCTAATTCTTATTTAGATCCACCCCCAGTAGCTCAACTAAATTCAATTATTGGGGAGGAAGAGAATGAAATGACTGTGGGTGAGGAAAGGAATGTTCAAATAGAGGATGTACCTATTGTGAAAGAATTTGTAGATGTATTTTCGGAAGATTTAACTGGACATCCTCTAGAACGAGAAGTTGAGTTTTCCATTGATTTAATTCCAGGATCAAGGACTATATCAAAGACCCCTTATAGAATGGCCACTGTAGAATTAGTTGAACTAAAGAAACAACTAGAGGAATTGAGTAATAATGGATTTATTCACCATAGTGTTTCTCTATGGGGAGACCCTATTTTTTTTAAAAAAGAAAGACGGATCTATGAGGTTATGTATCGACTACAGGGAGATAAATGCTATAACAATAAAGAACAAGTATCCCCTACCTCACATTGATGATTTATTTGACCAACTGCATGGATCTCAATACTTTTCAAATATTGAACTTCGATCTGGATACCATCAGTTGTGTGTGATGAAGGAAGACATTCCGAAGACAGCATTTCGAACCAGGTACGGGCATTATGAGTTTACTGTAATGCCTTTTGGATTGACTAATGAACCCTCTGTATTCATGGATCTGATGAATAGAGTTTTCAAGGAGTGTCTCGATGAATTTTCGGTGGTATTTATTGATGATATCTTGGTATACTCTAAAAGATACGAAGATCATGAAAATCACTTGCGCATTATCTTAAATACTCTGAGAAGGCATGAATTATATGGGAAGTTTAGCAATTGTGAATTCTGGCATCAGGAGATTTCTTTTCTTGGCCATATTGTCTCTAAAGATGGAATCTCTGTTGATACTTTTATTACCAAGGCAATCCATGAATGGCCAGCACCTACAAGTATAATTGAGGTACGTAGTTTTATTGGTTTGGCGGGTTATTATCGACGATTCGTCCAGAATTTTGCCCGATTGGCTAACCCACTAACGAAGCTCACACGTAAAGGGGTTAAATTTTTTTGGACAAAAGAGTGTGAAGAATGTTTTGAATAACTGAAGAGAAGATTAGTCAATGATCCTATATTGACTCTACCATTGGGGAATGATGGGTTCGTTATTTATAGTGATGCATCGAAGAAAGGACTTGGTTGTATCTTTATGCAGAATGATAGGGTTATTGCCTATGCATCACGACAGTTGAAAATTCATGAAAAAAACTATCCTACTCATGATCTCGAGTTAGCAGCTATGATCTTTGCTTTGAAGATATTGAGGCACTACCTCTATGGTGAAAAATGTGAGATTTATACTGATCACAAGAGTTTGAAGTATATTTTCTCACAAAAAGAACTCAACATGAGGCAAAGGAGATGGATTGAATTACTCAAGGATTATGATTGCACGATACACTACCACCCGGGGAAGGAAAACAAGGTGGCAGATGCTTTGAGCAGAAAATACCATGGAGTTTTGAACGTGATGAGAATTGAAAGGGATCCAATTTTGATGGATCTAGTGAAGATGGACATGGGAATAACCAGGGAAGGTGAAACATCAATGCTTTTTCAAATGGCTGCCAAACCATCTTTACTAGAAAGGGTTAAGTCTTCTTAGACTGATGATGAAGAATTTAAAAATAATATTAAAGCTGTGAATGATGGGAGATTGAGAGACTTTGTGTATGAAGATGGAATTTTGAAATTTGGGAAGAGACTTTGTGTTCCCGATATACATGATCTAAAAAGGAAATTACTGGATGATGCTCATAGTTCCAATTTCTCTATACACTCTGGGAGCACAAAAATGTATATAGATTTGAAGGAACATTTTTGGTGGGACAACATGAAGAGGAAGATTGCTGATTTTGTGTCAAGATGTATGATTTGTCAATAAGTGAAAGCTGGAAGGCAACAACCTGGAGGATTCATGCAACCTCTTCCCATACCAGAGTGTAAATGGGAGAATATTACGATGTAATTTTTCATGGGGCTACCAATGACTCCTAGAAGGAACGATGCAATATGGGTTATTGTTGATCGTCATACCGAGTCAGCACATTTTCTTGCTATAAGAGAAGATCTACCACAAGAACGTCTAGCAAGACTATATATTAATGAAGTTGTGAGACTTCATGGAGTACCCCTATCGATTGTTTCTGATTTTGATCCCCATTTTACTTCAAGATTCTGGAAAAGTCTTCAGAAATCCCTCGATACTAAACTTCATTTGAGAACTGCTTACCACCCTCAGACAGACGGACAATCAGAATGAACTATTCAAACCTTAGAAGACATGTTGAGATCCTGGTCACTTGACTTTCAGGGTATGTGGGATCAATATTTACCTCTGGTAGAATTTTCCTATAACAATAGCTTCCATTCGAGTATTTAGATGGCACCATATGAAGCATTATATGGTAAGAGATGTTGTACACCAACCTGTTGGGATGACGTTGGTGAAAGAAAACTTTTAGGCCCAGAACTGGTGGAGGAAATGATGGAAAAGGTGAAGGTAATCCAAAATCACATCAAAGCAGCTCAAAGTAGGAAGAAGAGATATGCCGATAATCGAAGGAAGGATTTGAAATTTCAAGTCAGTGATCATGTTTTCCTGAAGGTATCTCCATGGAAGGGAGTCATACATTTTGGTAAGAAAGGTAAGTTGAGTCCCAGGTACATCGGACCTTTCGAAATTCTAGAACGAATTGGGGTTGTAGCTTACCGATTGGCAATGCCGCCAAGTCTCTCCAAAGTTCACGATGTGTTCCACGTATCTCTATTGAGGAAATACATGCCTCACCCAATGCATGTGCTCACTTATGAGGAATTAGAACTGGAACCCGATCTATCTTATTGCAAAGAGCCCGTCAAGATTCTTGATACAAGAGAACAAGTACTGAGAAACCGGACAACGCGTCTGGTAAAAGGTTTGTGGAGAAACCATAAGATGGAAGAGGCAACGTGGGAACCCGAGGAACTTATGATGAAGATCCACCCGAGTATTTTCATGTGATAAGTATTCTAGAAATTTCTAGGATGAAATTAT
Source organism: Viscum album (assembly GCA_963277665.1). NCBI lineage: Eukaryota > Viridiplantae > Streptophyta > Magnoliopsida > Santalales > Viscaceae > Viscum > Viscum album. Next base: position 2,032,180,890 of record OY728133.1, read on the forward strand.
TTGAAGGAGGGGAGAATGTAACACCCCAATCTTCTACGGTACGCTTCTCTTTGAATAATGTGACAGCGTGTGTTGTACGCAACATCGAATTCTAACAGACCACAACCAATCAAACTAGCCGTTATGAATAGTAATACCTAATTTTTGAAATTATATATATTTTATATTTCAAAATGGACTTCATTTTTGGATTTGGAATATCGAAATTAGCCTAGGGTGAAATTTTGGTACTTTTTGGATAACGTTCATATTTTGATGAATAGTGAAAATTACTAAATTTTTAATTAAAAACAACTTTTTTAATCAAAATAATTAATAGTGATAAATTATAAATTTGAGGGGTTTTAAATTATATTTATAATATATTTTTAAAATTTAATACAATGTTGATCATTTGACATAATTTTACAATTAAACCGGAAATAAACAAGTGTCAATCTTTTGATAGTTATTATCTCTTAAAACGCGTTTTTTGTTTTAACAATGGGAATTAATTTTAAATTAATTTCTTCCACTTCTGTGTTTTGAATTTGGAAAAATGGATTCCATATTTTGAATCAGGATTTTCAAATTTTGTAAATAAGTAACTTTTATTTTTAGACATTTTGAATAATTACTGCGGTAAATATTTTATTTACCATGGTTAAGGGTAAATCCGGTAAATAAGGGTTAAAAAATAATATTATAATAAAACTAAATTACCCTAAAATGTATCCTAACCTTATTGGTGGATACATTTCTGACCATGGACATATTTGGGTCAATTTTGGGACCTCATAGAGCCACTTGTAGGTGATAGAGACACTTTATTTTAATTAAGTTAAAATGAATACAAAAATGACACAAGCATATATCTTTTAGAAAAACAATTTTTACGTAGGGTTATATATGTTTGATTTTAGATTATAAATATTCATTAGAAAGATAAAACTATTTCCTACATAATGATAGTTTATTTATAATTTTTAGACATTAAATAATTTAATTTATTTATGATACAATGATGATGCAGTAATTACTATAATAGTGAACAATTAAAATAATTGATATTATAAATACCCAAATAAATATAATATGAAACTTTTAATTAATTAAACTAATTTTTTAGGATAATATAATACATCATTATTGATTTAATTGACTTTGTTCGAAGTAATCAATATGTTATGAGTTTCACAAAAATCAACTATTGAATAGTGTCAAAATTGACATAAAAGAGTTTTTAAAACAAATATTATATTATTAATTGGTATTAAATTCCTAAAAATCTAAGGTTCGGCCAAGAGACTTATATCATGATATTTGTCTCATTAATGGACCACTTTGGGGACTCTTGTATGTATATGGTAAGTTTATTAACCATATACTATAAAAATACAAAGAGACATTGTAAAAGAGAAACTAATTAACATAGAGTTAATACTTAAATATAAGGTTAATATAAGTACCCAAACCTGTCTAAATTCTATTGTTTGAATGGTTTTAGACCTATCTCCACATTAACCTTTTAATAATCAATATTGGTGCCATTAGAAACCGAATATGAATTTATTATAAACTAATATTTCTAGCTTTTCCAAAGGTGCCCCTCACCCCTCTTATAAAAGGGTACTCCTCCTTATCTTTTCTTCACACCTTCAAAGCTTCTTGGTTTGGCCAAAATCTGCCCAAATACTCTCAAAACTTCCCTCACTACATCCTAGAGGCCTTAGTTTGATCAGAAAGCCAACCTAAGGAGCCCTTTTGATCAAATCAAAAGGAAGAACCCGTAGAAGAGGTAATGATTTCACCACCCTTTTCCAAGTTCCTTTCTTCTTCCACTTCTTCTTCCTTTGTTGTTACCATTGTAAAATAATAACTCCAGTATCATATATATACTGTGATGTTATTATAAATATGGTACAACCATATTCATTATTCAATCCACCCTTTGAATAACATGTCACCATTCGTGCGTACGTACGGCTTACCGTCTCCAAGTCGTGGTGTAATTGTTATTCAATATATTATTATTTGGATGAGTATAATAATGATGTGTAACTCATGAAAATAATAAATATAACATGATAATTATTCTGTATATATGATATACCATCCTATTATATATTATTTTAATATCAAAATAATGATATTATCGCTCGTGCGTACGTACGGACTACCGTCTCCACAAACGCGATAAGATTCATTATCCATCGTATCCATTCAAGTATAATTATAATTTTATGATTTAAAAATAATGTTTAAGGACTTTATATCTTTCCGGATATGAATAAGATACAACCTATCTATACCAAACATGGCTTATGTAACAAAACATATAAAAGAAAACGAGTAAGTTAACACCCGAAACGACGATAATTCTAAGATATTATTAACAATGCAATGTTAAAAGATCATATATGATATCATATGAATGCATAAGATTCTTGTATAATTTAATAAATATTATTTCACTATTATACAAGAGGTTAACCTACCCCAACCAAGGAAAAGTACAAGGTAAGTGTTATTTCACAGTCTCTTCATTATCCGAGGTTGTTTATACGTAATAATCTACTGGGATCACTTTATCATCCACATCCATGTTTCACAGAAATGTATTTAAAAACATTATTAATATTTAAAAGAATATGGTTTAAAGTCATTTATACCCTTGTTTGACTTTTTATAAGAGTTTTATAAACGAATCTTTCTGTCGTTTACCAAACAAGGTGCTTTTTAACCTTTTCGACAAAATTAAGGTAAGAATGTGTTTTTAACTTATACGGCCGGTGCAGATGTTTTCCGCCATTATAAAATCGTCGAAGAGTCCCTTACAAGCTTACAAGAATATTGTCAAAGAAAATGTTTTATTTTATAAATATATGACTCTTAAATGATTTCAAAAATAGAAAGAGATATTTCTCTAAAAAGAGTTTTGATTTCATCTATGTCAACATCCTTTGATGTATTTTATGCTTATTTGTAGTTGATTTATTATGATACAAAACTTCTATATTGTATTTATGTTTTTGTGATATGTTTGACTGTGGATGTGCTATTTTTATACCATTCATAGTTTATGATGAAAGTATTGACATTTCCTATGCTAGTTTTAATACGAATGTTTATGTTATGATTAAACATTTTCATATGGGAATGCATTGGACTTAATATGTGACGAGTGGAGCCCGCTATAGCTCCTCGATGTATCGGTAGGTCTCATGAGACAAACTAGTGTCTTGGCACAAGGCCTTGACAAAATCGTATTTGTAGTCTTGGTACGAGGCCTTGGCTATGTGGTTATGATAGTCTGGCATTATGCATTCCATCATTATGAAAGTTGAATTTGATATTGCATGTGATTATTCGATTAGTAGAATATCCATGTGAATAAGTAAATGGCATTATTTCATTTTACTTTTTCCATACTATATTGAAGTTTTAAAAGGCTTTTGTTTTAGTTATACATTGCCTTAAATGTTTATGCTTATTTTTGAAGGTTTCCGCAATATTGTTATCCTTACTGGGCATTTGAGCTCACCCATTTTCTATGTTTTATTTTTCCCAGGATGTGAAAAAGTAGGTTATGAATGACCTACAGGGATAGTATGTGGGGATATGAGTGTGGAATATGGAGACTATGTTGTTGTTGTAGTTTTTTCACTTTGTGATGTAATGTAAAACATTATGAATATATCTAGTGTTTCCAAGCCTACTAAACCAATCGGTCTTTCGAGATTTGATCTTTCTTTTGATCATGCCAATGTTATGTAATAATGCACCGACTCTAGGTAACTAGGGTCGGGGCATTACATTGGGTATGTCTGACCTTATAGTCATGATAATGACATGGTGCCCATATCCCTAACCAGGTTTAACATTATGATTGACCACCCTTCTACCAAGGACTATCATTTCATTTAAAATAATCCTACCTGAGTGAAAATAGCACTAAAATGACACATTTTGTTCCTAAAAACACATCAAAATGCATGCCAGATTCATATTTTCAAGGGTTCTACCATAATGGTATAATCCTTTACAAATGCAATGTAAAGACTCAAATTTTTCCTTATAAGACATTGGAATATTTCTTCATATATTTCCATAGTTAGACACTGAGATGATGTGTTATTACAAGGCTGGATGTGCCTGAAATAAATTATACTAAAATATTAAGTATATTGTATATAATTCATGCGATGGAAATGGGATATCTATTAAATGGTAGCTCAGTCCAGAAATCCAAAGCCACAATTGAGTCCAGAACATGGTGTTTACCCTAAGAGGGACATAACTTTTGTTAGCATGGTCCTTCTGTAGAGGACACCATGGAGGACGTAGGTGTAAATAATATAATTAAATAAAAATATTTTATCTTAGTTTTTAATTTGAATAAATTATAAATGGGGACTCAGAATGGATATCTGAGACCACCGTTCAGTTTTTAGCACGATGTTTTAACTAAGCACGATATAAATTGAGAGGGTGTGGGATTTTTGGATCCCACAACCATTAGTGGGAGGCCTATTAAATTATATAAATATATGTTTAAGTAAATAATAAATAGGTTGTATCATTTACTCTAATGGATGGTGATATATCCTCCTCTTCTTCTAATTGGTGAATCGACACTGAATCCTTGATGGATCGTGACAAATCATCAGATCTGATTATATAAGAGTACAGATAATACAATTGCGGATCCAAATCCATGTACGATTATTCTTTCAGATCCAGAATTAAACTAATCAAGGTTTTATTGTCGAATTTTATTCAATATCATTTTGACTTCATTGGTTACCATCTTCAATGTCCACACTACCAAGGCCATCGACCGATTCATTTTTTGGACCCTTGTTATTCGTCTTTCTTGGATGTATAATTTTTTCCACACAAAAAAGATATCAAAACATTGAACAGAGCATGGATCTGGGAAGGTCGTGATCCAAGTATCTTAGATCAATAACAATTTTGAGTTTTGGGCCCCAAAAGAGGCACAATGGATAGTAGAAGAAGTGACTACTTTTTATCACATCGAAACATAGAAGAAATTTCAAGTAGAGAATGTGGCAGTGTAGATCAGTATCAGAGGATCCCAGATCTGCTATCAAGATTAATTTTTGATCAAGAAATTTTTCTATGTGGTCCACAGAAGGGACCACCGGAGAGGTGGCGAGCCGTGGTGCAGCAACGCAGTAGGACGACGTCAGAACCCGCGGTACAGCGGCAAAGCACCGAGCACGCGGGGCGGTGAAGGGAACTCAAGTGGTGGCATGCCCGAGAGCCGAAGGGGCCAGAGGGCTATGCTGGAAAGCTGGGTCGAGGTGGCGGGGCCCAACCAGAGTGGGCCGGACTGGCCAGAATGTGCCGGGTAGCTTCAAACCACAATATCTTCTGAACTGTGTGTCATTTTTACTTTTCATCTATGGCCACATATTTTAATATTTAAGAAGGACCTTTCTAGGTCAGTTTGAGAATTTTATGTTTCAGTCTTGTGGATTGGGTCCCCAAAATTCACAAATAGTAATAATATATTATTATTATTTCAAATTTCACCCACCATAAATTTGGAATAAAATGTATGATCGACACGTCGTCAACTGTGTTGTGACCCTGAATTTAAGGTAGACATTTTAACACTTATTTTGAGTGCTTAAACCGAAATTGAGGTGTGGGCCCCATAGAGCTCAGATTGGGTGTCTTGCTGTGAAATGTGAATTTTTCATTGGGTGTCTATTTTGGACTAATTTATAGCTGATCCCATGTGTTTTTCTATGAGGATCACAATGTTGAAGTTTGTATAATGTGTTTTGGGATCAAGACATGAGCCCCACAAGGTACTATTTGTGTGCAATGTAGTGAAATGATGTTTATTAACTAGGAGTCCTATTTGGGTGAATGAATAGTCTATCCTATGCATTTTTTCACAAGGAGTGTGATGATGTGATCTGTTTAGTTATTCGGAGCAATTTGAAGAGGCATGTTTGTATAACTACGTTTTCACCCTCTAGATCAACAACAAGAAATGTGAATTCATCAGCCTTTTGGATAGACATATCATGTACTCTAGGATTACAATGGCATACCTTGGGGATACTTGATCACAGTGTGGTACCCAAGTATGGAATGGAACACATCGAGGTGATGAGGCTGGGTCACACGTTGTTTGGGTCCCATACACGTTGTGTACCACTTGATAAATCTTCTATATAAGATCTCCTTCTTTGACTCAGATTTTCGCATGCAAGTAGCCTACCTTGAGTGTTTTTCTTCCTAAAACATGATTGTTCCCCCTTTAGTGGATTCCAAGATATGATGAGAGATGTTATGTGCATGACACCTATAAAATGTGATGCTCGATGTTCCAGGCATGATGCCTATCCGATGTGACACTCGACAAAATCAGTGGTCAGGTGATGAAATCAGAGATTTCTGAGTGGAACCCTCTAGCCGAGCTGGGAATGGGAACTCGATGACACTAAAGTGGAACCATACAGTTGGGTTGGGAATGAGTTCTCAAACATTTCATAGTGGAACCTTGTAGTCATCCTGGGTATCGGTCCTCGATGACACTAGAGTGGAACCCTCCAGCTAGGTAGGGCTTTGTTCTTCAACCTTTTTAGATTTTAACCCTCTACTTGGGCTAAGAATGGGTCCTTAGTGACATTTACACCACTATAAATTTAGTTTATAGCCATATTTATATATCCATGATTTATAAAAATCATGGATATAGCCTAACATACACGCATAGTTCATAAAATACACATGGAACTAAGCCCCCCCCCCCACCCCACCCCACCATTGTAGTGATTCTCTACCCCCACTTATGACCTGATCACGATCTCTCCTCCCCATCTGTTTGTGAACCTCCTCACCTGATGAATCAACCCAACCTCCTGCTATCCTCAAATGATGATGAAACCACCCAACCTTGAGACGATCCTCCTTTGATGTTGTGACCGCACAACCTCCCTTGGATCCTCTTCTTCCAATGCGGTTCTGCCTCTGACGTGGCTCAAACTCCGTATACACCTTTAGGTAGTCCTGTTCCTTGACTCACCACTGTATAATTTTTTTTCAATCATCACACATTCCAGGTTCCCCGCAACATATCACTTGTGGTCCAAGACACATAGCATCTGAGTGGGCTGTAGTAGGGCGCGTTAAGGTTTGTTTTCTATTTCCTGAAATAATTATTTGATTTATGTTGTTGGGGTTTCAATTAACTGTTATTTTCTCAAATAAATAGTAGTATAATTATACAACATTTGAACTATGATGGTTTTAATTCCTCATATTCACTCAGATTTCTTCCATAGAGAATGGTTTCTTTAATTTCAAATCCAAAACCTCTTCAATTTTCATTTAGTATGATTTATTTGCTTCAATTTATTTTCTCATTAATTGTCACATTTTTCTTGAATAGGGCTTATTTTTCTCACTTATTATGTTGGGTATGATTTCTTTGATATTTTTGTCTTATTTTAATTAGGTTTGATTATCTTATCAGTGTCGATGATTTCGAACCATAGGAATATGAGTTCAAACTATTAAATAAAAATATTTCATTGAATTTTAATAAAGATAAAATTTAAATCACATAATATTATAACATTAGATGTTAGGTACATGATATCATGATTTCAGTGATGTGGATGACGTGATGAATTGAAACTATGATGTTAAGTAGTGCAACAAATATGGATTTGGTGATGTATTGATCAATGATCTGGATTTAATGTAAAGGATACATTTAGGAAAATGAAATATATGTTTTGGATTCTCTTGCATAATTCTAAAAATAGATAATGATACTAAATTATTCATGTTCAAGATATTGAAGAAGTGAGAATTTAAGATCAGTAAAATAAAATGATGTTGAGCGAGTTTAAATTTGAAAATGCCATAAATTATAATTTGTGGTCATCTAATTTTATGATGGATGAATGGTCTACGGTGAGTTAAAAAAGGAAATTTCCTAAATATATAGTATTCATTGATTATATTTACTTTGGTTAATGTAAAACTATGTTTTATAGTGATGAATATAATAAATATCATGATATTTTTTATAGTTGGTGATTAGAAGTAAGGTTTAGAGTATTTACTAAATTGAATTTTGAGTTATAAATTTTTTTATAGAGAATAAATTTCCCATATAATTAAAATACAATACTATTAAGATGAGTCACATAGAAAAATAATGTTTTGATACCATGATGTGATAGACACCTAGGATATTGGAATAATGAAAGGATTATCATGAATACTAATATTGAAAAGAATACTACACAATTTTATAAGAAAATATAAGGCGACCCATGTTTAATTAGATAATGGGAGACACAAATAATTTTTAAAAAACATTTTCCAAAGAACCTAATCAATGATCACTATAAATAGGGTATAATTGTATCATTTAATCATCTTAATGAATTGAATTTTATCAATTACCTAGAAATACCTTAAAAACATTTTTATTAAAATATTTACATTTACTCATAGTTTGTACAAAAGTTTGTGAATAATGTTTTTAATTTAATTAAACTCTTCATCATTATTGACACTTTTTACTTTTTGAACTTATGAAATCATTATTTCTTATATATTGATTTACTCTAGTTCTCTTATTCCCTTCTAGAGATTTTCATGTTTTATATCCTCCTAAAGTATTTATCTTTTATCTTTGATATACCCACATTATATTTTAACATATTTTTTAGAAAACTAACTTTCAAATAATTTTAAATTTTATAGTTTGGTTTCTTCTTTCATTTATTATAGAAAATAGTGGTTTGTGACCCTTGGAGTCTTTACCTCTTAATAAGAATTATTATCCTCCTTCTACTTATTTGGGTTTTATTTCACAATTATTCACATCTATTTTGTATACTTTTAAAACTGTAAATATTATTATAAATCCAGTGCATGACCCATTAACTAATATTAAGATCTATTGAAGTATATGAATAGGGGATAAAATATTCCATCTCATTCTTATGATTTCCACCACATTCCAACCTCTTTTCCTTTGTTTTTTAGATTTTAACCCATCTTAAAATTTAATTTTAGCTTGTTGATTCAGTTATAGAATTTCAAATCCTATTTATTCATTTTCTTCTCCAAGAGAAGTTGGTTGCAAATGTAGAAATTAAATATTAATTTGCTTATTTTCCTCTTCCATGAAAGATTTCACAAAATCTGAAATTTCTATGTGTTTTCCTCCCAAAAATATCTTCTCATGAAGTTATTATGGTCTGAATTTCATTAATCCTTTTCCAAGTGTAGATGAATTTATTCCTAATGATTTATTGGGTTATTCATCGAAATATTCTCATAAACACTATTAAGTGGATTTCTAATTTCAAGATCCTTTCCATTGATTATTTTGATTTCCATGGCACTTTCTAAGATGGGTTTTTGTTTGGATTAAAATAAATTATTTCCTCCTTTAATAATTTCATTTAATAAGTATCTCTGATTGAGCTTCAAAACCATTTATACAAGAATGGGTCTTATTAGAGAGCTTTTAATCCGTGTTTCCATAGTTGAGATATTTTATTGACTACCATTGATGTGGTCCATGGTGGTTTTGATCATTCTTCTAAAATTTAATCTATGAAGGTATTCATATAAATATGATGTTAATCTATGACCCTTCAATAAAAATTTCATACAATGTTCATAAACTAAACCAACTAGCCATATCAATATCAATATTCTTTGTTCATTGTTAGTTATTGAGTCATGTATCATTTATCATTAACAGTTGACACACTGATCGCATACATATAATAAGTGTTATGTTTATGATTTGTTTCCTACTTTATATTGATTGGTTTTGTTGGTGACCACTTTTATTTGATATATTTTACTCATACTAATCATGAATTCTTATTTGGTGTTAATCAATATGGCTATTTCAGTTTATGTTCAACATGTTAATATGCTATAATTTTTACATTAACTTATTCCTTTTAATCTCTTATTCTTGTGAGTTTATTTTTTTCAATCAATATGTATATATTTTATTTTTTAAGAATGCATTTTCGGATTGGTATTATTCAAGTATTATTGGTTTGAACTATTGTCATGATAATATTCGAAGAAAAATTAAACCCATACTTATCCAATAGATATTGAATGTAGACTTCCCCATAACAAAACCCACAATAGTTATCAAAACAAAAAAATTTACATATAGTATATGATATATGATATTCTATTTTATGATACACATCATAAATAGTATAAAAATAACATTATATAAATTGGTTGATTCATCAGTTATATAATTTTTAGAGATGGGGAGGTTAATAATAAATTAATGATACAATACTATAGAAATAGTGATAAAAATGAATATTATATTTCCTTTTTATTGCAATAGATAAATGAATACATTTATTAGTGATAGATATGAGAACTAATAAAAGTAAACATTTATCAATCTTATGATTAAATTTGATAAAATCATACCTTTGTTAGTTATTATTTTAGTGATGATAAAAGTAAATATTTATGAGTGATAAATCTAGTGGTGATAATGTATTTACCTTAAAAAAATTTCAATAAATGTTTTATGGCCTGCTCCCACTAGGGCTCCAACAGGGTTGGGTATATAGACAAGTTTAACCGCTGAAGCCGCCTTAAATAGAGATGGGTTAGAAACTATCACCAGGGGTATAAAATAGAAATATAAGATATGAATTAACATAAAAATTCATAGGAATATAAATGAACCTTTAATCATCAACATGATTTAATGGGAAATCCATCCCAACATGATTTCAATTTCATACATAACTAAAACGACAAAAAGTGAAATACACAAATGAAAACTCCTATAAAAACCACACAAAAACCATCGAATTACTCTACTAACATACATGTGTTATAAAATACTAGCCCATCTATTGACTCCCTCCCATATAGCTGGAAATAAATACACACACACACACACATGATATGAGTGGACATAACATTTTAATTAGTAGTATCCTCCCCAAAACCACTCATGTAAATATAAAACAAGAACATTAAAGCATCAATGAACAAAAAATGAAACCAACTTTGTACCAAAACTATGTCAAATAAATTTTCATCCTCACTAAATATTTCTAACCAAATACATCATAGAGACACAAGTAGAATTGTATTTAATATATATATAATTTGAATGGTACCTCAATTAAACATACCCATGAAACAAGTCACCATAAACCCCCAATGTCAAACATATCAGAACTCTCGCCCCCCCATATAAACCATATAAACACGCAACACATCAAAATAATCAATTCCAAATTTTAATAATCATAGCCACATCACAATCACATCCACATTGTAATGGAACACAACCAAGAATAATTAAATCCCTCATACAAACACACACACATCACCATCACATCTTCTTCCTCCACCTATTCTTATCCCTCCAATTCCTTCTTTTACTACTTTTATATTGTAAACTTGTTCACTTTTGGTGGGGGGAGCCTAGTCTTGAGGGAATGATGGTGCAGAAGGGGGAGGGGCAGGATGGTGCAGGTGGAGTCTTGTTCAGGGGTACTGGATGGTGCAAGGGTGTAGTCTAGTGTAGGGGTGTCACGACCCATCCTTGGGGCCCGTGTCGTGACTACACCAAACCTGCCTACCTTAGGCCAGGGGCTGGTGACTAGCACCAAAGGTAAATCCCTAATAAAAATGGACGGCATTGCCTTTAAACCAATAACACACACACTCTGAACACAAGCAGTTGAAGCAACAAGTACTAATATAGAAAAGAAAATTTTCTGAAAGTAAGTGGGCTAGTATACAAACCAAACTGAACAACAAGTACAAGTACAAGTAAAAAGGGAAAACAGCTCCTGGATCATCCACCAAGGAATCCTACATGAAGGGTAGGTACAGAACTTGAAAAAATAGTCACTGAGGTACTTCCTATATACTCCACCTCTGAGCAGCCTCCCGTCTATCACCCTCAGCCACGATCACTGCTGAACGTCGTCTGCACAAAACACAACAAGGTGTGGGCGATGCCCGTGTAGGGGTGAGTATAACAATACTCACTAGGGGACCTCGAGACCCCCAAAGGTCTCCCAGAATCCATCAAGGATAAACCACAGTAGAAATATATAATCACGAAGTATCAATAATCCCTTCTTAGGTATATGCCCATACATATACCTAAGTTACCGATCACAGTTCGTCTCCAACACTCGATCCCAAGCACAACCCATTCTACAAAGGAAGTAAAGTCAATCATCTCGATGATATCAACTGAAAGTCAAGACTTATCTCACATAGGTATAAAACTCATGTAGGGGGTGTAGATTATTAGTTGTAGCCACCGAATCATCTCCTTTGTCGAACCCACGTATGATCCTGGAACAGTGTTCGCGCTGACAAACCCACGGAGGATCCTGGTAAAGAAGTCATCACTGTTGAACCCATGGAGGATCCCGGTCTAGTACCATCGCTGTAAAACCCATGGAGGATCCTGGTATAGTATCGTCACTATCAAACCAATAGAGGATCCCGGTACAGTATCGTTTTTGTCGAATCCATGGAGGATCCTATCATCTTAGTCGCAGCCATCCATAGGGTTTCTTCACATAGCATGCTCAATTCTAGGATGGTCCACTCCTCAATCCAAGTTTCAATACATCAACTGCCATGATGTCTTGAGTTGATGTATCTCATAGTTCCGTCTCATCATAAGGATCCCAACATGAGAGATGATGCGTCAATCAGACACACGGTCTGTGAGTATTTGGAATTTCTGTTAAAGGGGCCTGGTTGGTTTTTTAGGTTCAATCCAATCAGGACGTACCTCAACTATGTCCAAACCTCAAGTGGGGTATGACAAAAAAATCTTCTTTCTTTAATATTTCCGTCGCCGTAGACGGTTCGTCGATCGGACACCCAAAGCCCAAGATAGGGGTGAAAAGGTGATTTTGGGTTAAACGGGTTCGGACAGGGGTCCGACCCGGTCTGCAGGTCCAACCCAGCCTGATTGAGTGTCCTAGCCTGATGGAGTCCTGGCTCGCATGGCGGTCCATACTGGTGGTGGTCTAGCCCAATTGGCGACCCACTTGGCCAGGCCGGCATGCCCGCCTGGCTTGGCCGACTGGCCTGCGTGGCTTGGCCGGATGGCCCGCATGGCCTAGCTGGCAGGCATGCATGGCCAGGCCGTCCACACCGTGGGTTGTGCCACGCCCCCCAGCTTCTGATATAACCCAAGCTAGGCACCGGTTCGGAGTGCCGTGGGACCCTTCAGATCCCGCCTTGTGAAGCGTCGGTGGCGGCCGGCTCAACCGACCCCCATCCTTCGACCGCCACAGACTTTGGTCGCGGTCCCTCTCCGGCGTGGCCTGACAGCGTCGTGCCCCTTCGCCGCAGCCCACCCTGGCCACGCTTCTTCATCCCCAGTGTAGATCCAAGGCACCGCGCACCTCCGCGGCGGCCCGTTGTGGCTATGGCTTCCCTTTCAGGTGGCACGTCGGTGCCACGCCCTCTTAGTGACCCGATAGCCGTGCGCCGCTAGTTTTCTTCGCAGTCGGCCCAATGCTGGCTGCCATTGCTCTGCCTCCACAATCAACACAATGAGAACAAAAACAATGGGGGAGGTTCGGACCATGTTTGTGCAGTCCGAGCCCTCCTTGTTACGTTGTTAACAATCGACATATCTCAACCATCATTTGAACGTCAAAGATCGGAAATAAAACTCATACATAAAACAACTCAAATTCCCCTACTTCACGTTCGGTGATCATTGACAGAGTCACCGAAAAAGGAGGGCATTGATTTCGTTGTTCTCCACATTCGTCACACACTCCAAATACCCATGCTCGAGCATTGTAATTTGTTCAGAGCTGACAAAGTTGAAGATGGCATTCTTCGTGGTCTTCATTTAGAGAGGATGGAGTTCTTCCAAGAGTTCCCCAAAGCTCCACCAAAAAGGATCGCCAACCAAAATAATGGTTTAGGCCAGCCCATTATTTTATTATTGGGAAAAGAATTAAAAGTAATTCAAATGGGTTTTAATTAATTAATTGAAGGAGCTAAATTAATTAATAATGGGGGGTTGGAACTTTAATGGGAGAATTTCAAAATCCTCCCCCCACTTAAAGAGAGTTACATGGGGGTTTAAGCTCATGTAGGCCCCACCTAAAAAATATCCTCTCAAGGGAGGTTATGTGCGAGTGGGCCCCACCTTCAACCTCCATATGGAGGTTTTAACCACCAACAAAATGAAAATAAGTACACCTTATTTTTACTTAATTTTTTTTAAAACCCCAAAACTTCCATCCATTCTCGTGAGAAGCAACTGCGGTGAAGGTCTTACTAAGAAATCACCAGTGTTGTGAGTTCATCGGTTCCTTCAGATTTCAATTCCGAGCACTGGTTCAAAAGATATAAAATCCCTCTTGTACTTTTACTGAACGTACCCGAACAAAACTTCAGAAATCGATTCTTGGAACACCAGGCCTCAGAATCAAGGGCCTTCAGAAACTTCAAACTTGTAAAAATACCATGTATTTAAGAAAAATATAATTCAATGGATTTTACAGGTCTTTATATTCTCCCCACCTCAGGGCTTTACATCCCCGTAATCTACAACTCATAATAAAGAAACAAATGGGGGTATTGAGCAAGAATCTGAGACTACCTCTCCCATGTGATCTCTTGGAGGTAACCATGCTACCAGAGAATGTGCACCAGAGGTATCGACTGTCCTCACAGGACCCGATCCTATTGATCCTCAATATCCACTATAACCTCTGTGAAATTCACCCCATCATTGATTTCCATCACCCCATGGTCAATGATGTGAGAAGGGTCATGCACGTATCTCCACAGTTGAGATACGTGGAAGACGTCGTGCACCTGGTGCAACTAAGGTGGAAGAGCCAGGCGGTAAGCCACCTCACCTACTCTGCTGAGGACATAGAACGGTCCGATGAATCATATAGATAACTTTCTACCTTGGACAAATCTCCGTAGACCTCGTCGAGGTGAGACCTGTAGGAAGATTGGTCGTCATCCTCGAACTCCAGTGGTCTCTGTCTCCTGTCAGGATAGGACTTCTACCTACTCTGTGCAGTCTTCATCTGCTCCTGGATGATATGTAACTTCTCCATCTTAGCCTGCACCATCTCTGGTCCCACAAGTGCTTACTCCCTTGGGTCAGTCCAGCACATAGAAGATCTAGAAGGTCAGCCGTACAATGCCTCGAAAGGTTCCATCTCGATGGTGGAGTGGTAGTTGTTGTTATAGGAAAACTCTACCAAGGGTAAATGATCCTCCCATATATGACCGAAGTCCAGAACACATGAATGGAGAATGTCCTTGAGGGTCTAAATGGTCCTCTTAGTCTGACCATCCGTCTGAGGATGGAAGGAAGTACTCAAGCAAAGCTGCATCCCGAAAGCCTCCTGCAACCCATTCCATAGCCGGGAAGTGAAACAAGCATCTCTATTGGAGACGATCGTCAATGGTACACCATGAAGTCATATGATCTCTTTTATATAGAGGCATCCCAAGATCTCTATTGAATCCTACTCTCAAATCGGTAGGAAGTGGGCCGACTTGGTGAGTCGGTCAAAAATCACCCAGATAGAGTCGTGTACTCTAGATGTACATGGAAGTCCCATCAAGAAATCAATGTATATCCTGTACCACTTCCACTTTGGGACCTCTAAAGGATGAACCAAGCCTACTGGAACCTAGTACTCCACCTTCACTTACTGACAAGTGAGGCATCGTGAGAAAAACTCCACAACTGCCTTCTTTATACCTGGCCACAAGTACTGTCGTCAGAGGTCCTGATACATCTTCACCACTCCAGGATGTACCACTAATGGAAATGTGTGTAACTCCTTCAACACTTAATCCTAAAGAGCAACTGGTACCGTGGTACGTCCTCTAAAGAGAATAATGTGCTCCCCACCTTTAGAAAATCCATCAGGTGTCTTCCCTGTGGATATATGAGCATGTCGCGTCTCACAGTCAATGTCCCCATGTTGTGCCTCCTTGAATCGCTGGAGAAGAAGAGGAGTGACTGTGAGAGACTGTAGAAAGGCTGCTCTATCTCTATCCACAAAGGATATTTGCAACGTGTCCAGCTGCTCTGTCACCTCTCCTAGCAGTTGAATACGTGATCTTTTACTGAGAGCATCTATTACAACGTTCTCCTTCCCAAAATTATAGACTATCTTGAAGTCTTAGTCATGGAAGAACTCAAGACAACTTCATTGTCTCAGTTTCAGGTCCTTCTATGAGAAGATGTACTTGAGACTCTGGTGGTCAGAGTAGACTGTAAAACACTCTCCCATCTGATAGTGTCGCCACATCTTCAAGGCAAAGACCATTGCTGCTAACTCCAGGTCCTGGGTAGCGTAGTTCTTCTCGTGTTGTCTCAGTTTCCGAGAACCATATGTGATCACTGCTCACTCCTGCATTAGGACACACCCAAGTCTGGTCCCTGATGCATCGCTGTAAACTATTTACCCCACGCTTTCTTCTAGAAGCCTTAGAATGGGGGCACTAGTCAACCTCTGCATCAGCTCTTGAAAGCTCTGCTAGTATCTCTTTGACCACATGAAGGGTTGACCTGTCTTCATCAATGCTGAAAGAGGTGCTGCAACTCTGGAAAGTGTGGCACAAACCTCCGATAGTAACCCGCCAGTCTCAGAAAAATCTATACCTCCATCACACTCCTAGGTGGCTCCCAAGCAAGCACATCCTCAATCATCACTGGATCCATTGCAACTTCATCCTCTGAGATGACGTGTCCTAAGAAGTGAACCTCTCGAATCCAAAACTGTCACTTTGATAGCTTACCATAAAGGTGGTGCTCTCGGAGTGTGTCCAGTACTACCTGCAAATGGTAGGCATGCTCCTCCTCAGTAGTCGAGTAGATCAGTATGTCGTCGATGAAAACTATGACAAACCGATTGAGGTAAGTCTGGAAGATCTTGTTCATGAGACTCATGAACACTTCTGGAGTATTGGTTATGCCGAAGGGCATAACCAAGAACTCGTAGTGGCCAAACCGACACCTGAAGGTCGTCTTCTCCACATCCTCATCTAAAACTCTAAGCTGGTGATAACCTGACCTAAGTTCCATCTTTGGGAACCATCGTGCTCCCTTGAGCTAATCAAAGAGGTCTTCAATCCTCGAGAGTGGGTACTTGTTCTTCACGGTCACCTTGTTCAGGCGATAGTAGTCGACACAAAGCCTCAAGCTCTCGTACGCCTTCTTGGCAAACAGAATCGGGCTGCCTAGGGAGAAACACTAGGCCGGATGAATCCCTTCCCCGGAAAGTCCTCCAACTGTACATGTACTTCACGAAGCTCAGTGGGAGCCATCCGATATGCTGGAGTAGATATCAGTGTCGTCCCATGGTATAGTTCATTGTATAAGTCCACCTATCCATGAGGAGGTAGTCCTGGAACATCGTCAGGAAAAACATCTGCACACTGGTCCACCCCAATAGGAAAACTCAGACTCCTCACATCAACTGCTCTGAGAATGAGGCTGGACAACTGATGTGTGATTGGCTACCACCTCCTCTGGGTAAGTCCATCTTGTGCTTCAAAGGCTCCCTCCTCGCCGGTGAAGGTAAACCTCATCCCATCCTCACAGACACACCACACATTCCACCTAATACAGTCAATCTGAGCATGAACTGTGGATTACTAGTCCATACCCAAGATGACGTCATAAGGCCTCAACGCCACTACGAGGAGATCCCAGCCGAAGCTATCACTTCCCAGAGTAATCTCACACTGCCAGAACAAGTGCGTAATCATCGAGTCTGCTCCCATAGGAGTCTCTAGTCGTAAGGATCAAGCCAACGGCTCTGTCAGAATCTCCGAGATCCAAATGAGGGCAGAGGAAATAAAAGAATGACTCGCACCTATGTCTATAAGTATTGCAGAAAGGGTGGAGTAGACACATATAGTACCTCGAATCATCTTAGGTGTGCCATGGTCGTAGGCCTAGACTTCCTGGAGCTGAGCCCACCCCTTTTTGTCAGATCCCAATGATCGGTGTGGACCTCCTGGTGGTGGTGGTGGTAGGGCCTCAAATCGTCATCCACAACATGATGCTCAGCCAGCTCCTCTTCCATGTCCGCCTACTCCCAACAGACCACAATGGTCGAACATCTGCCTCTACCTAGGAGGTCCCTCGACTGTATGCTTCTCATCTGCATGGTGGGTCAGGCAGTCACGAGCCATGTGACCCTACCCGCCGCATGCATAGCACTACCTACTCATTATATGGTTGGATCTGTCTCATGTGCCCCGTACGACCGAACCTGAATCTAGGGGTCACCCACTTGATGGTCTGGTCTGCTTGGACCTCTGCAAAATCTGTTTACTACCGGCTGTAGAAGACTTCGCTACGTGTCACCCTGTGGTGGGTCTCGCTGCTGGTGATTGCTTATCAAGAAAACTATCCACTATAAGGGCTCTCTCCAGCACCCCCGCCTACGCCTAAATGCTGAGGGAGATCATCGAAGCCTAGATATCATGCCTGATCCCCTGCTCAAAGGTTCGGGCCCTGAATAATGGGTCCCGTACCATATCTGTGGATTTTCATGAGAGGTTAGTGAACCTCGTTCAGTACTGAGCTACCGTCATGCTACCCTGGTGTAGATGCAGTAACTCATGTATCTGCACCGCAAAAAGGGTGGATGGAATAAACTCTAACATGAAGAGAGTCTCGAAGTCTTCCCAGAGGAATGATGTCTCATCATGCACTTGGAGCATCATGCTCCACCATCTTACTGCTGCTACATGCAGGAAACTTGTGTTAAGAATCACCATGAGGTCAGATGGTGTCACTACCAACTTGAAAACTCTCACAACATGCTCCAGCCAATCCTCAGCTACCTATGGGTCCATCTCTCCCCTGAACCTGGGTGGCCTCTGGCGCTGGAACTCGTGCAATGCACTCCAAAAGTGTGCATTAACTACTACTAGAGTTGGTGTTATCGGTGGCCCAGCGGGTAGTTGTACCACTGGTACCTCCGCTATGATGGGGCCTGCACCGAGGCCCCGTCGCTCAGTGGGCCGCCATCTTGTACGAAACTCGAAACCCTAGCTGGCTGCCTACATGGGGCCATGATGAAAAGAAATAGGTGTTCCATGGATAAAAAAATATACCTGGTGAGCTGATACAAAGAAATCACAAAGAAAACTTTTCAAAGGAAACACACACACAGTCAGTGTTTTCATGCACCAAGTCAGATATCAGAAGGCAGAGTCCTTGGGTATGGATACGTCAGCCACCGCACCAACACCGGTTTCCCAAAACTGATAACAGAACACAAAACACTTAACACTATTACTATTAAAAGAATCATTGTCCAATATCTGCACTATAACTGACTCCTATGATACAAATTTTTCACGACCTGTCCACGGGTTCCATGTCGTGACTACCCTAAGCCCTCCTTCCTTAGGCCAGGGGCTGGCGACTAGCAACAAAGGCGAATCCCTGATAAAAATTGATGGCATTTCCTTTAAACCTATAACACACACAGTCTAAAAAAAGTAGTAGAATAAAAAAGTACTAATATTGAAAATAAAATTGTGTTGAAAGTAAGTGGGCCAATATACAAACCAAACTGAACAACAAGTACAAGTACAAGTAAAAAGTGAAAAAAGCTCCTGGATCATCCACCGGGGAATCCTACCTGAAGGGTAGGTACATAACTCGAACAATTCATCCATGAGGTACATCTCATCTAGTCTATCTCTGATCAGCCTCCCGTCCATTACCCTCAGCCTCGATCACTGCTGAACGTCGTCTGCACAAAATAAAACAAGGTGCGGGCGATGCCGTTGCAAGGGTGAGTATAACAACACTCAGTAGGGAACCCTGATAATACTGAAGGAATCCAAAAATCCACCAAGTATAAACCACAATATAAAGATAAAATCACAAAGTATCAATAATATCTTCTTAGGTATATTCCCATACATATACCCAAGTTACCGATCACAGTCCGTCTCCAACACTCGAGCCCAAGCACAACCCATTCCACAAAGGAAGTAAAGCCAATCATCTCTATGATATCAACTAAAATCCAAGACTCAGCTCACAAATGTATAAAAATCATGTAGGGGTGGATATGATTAGTTTCAGCCACCGAATCATCTCCTCTGTTGAACCCATGTAGGATCCTGGAACAGTATCAACACTGTCGAACACACGGACGATCCTAGTACATAAGTCATCACTATCGAACCAACGGAGGATCCCAGTCTAGTACCATCGCTGTTAAACCCACGAATGATCCTGGTACAGAATCTTCGTTGTCGAACCCATGGAGGATTCTGGTACAGTATCATCGTTATCGAACCCACAGAGGATCCTATCATCTTAGTCGCAGCCAGCCATAGGGTTTCCACACACAACACGCTCGATTCCGTGAGGGTCCACTCCTTGAGCCAAGTGTTGATACATAAACTACCATGAAGTTTTGAGTTGATATATCTCATAGTCTTGTCTCATCATAAGGAACCAAATGCAACAAACAGTGCGTCAATCGGGCGCCCAGTCTGTGAGTTATTGGCATTTCTGTTCCAGGGGCTCGATTGATTTTTTAGGTTCAATCCAACCTGGTCATACCCCAACTTCATCTGAACCTCAAGTTGGGTATGACAAAGGAACCTTAATGCTCTAAGATTTCTTTAGCCGCATACGGTTCGTCGATCGGACACCTAAAGCCCATGATAGGGCCGAAAAGGTGATTTCAGGTTAAACAGGTTCGGACAGGGGTCTGACCCGGTCTGCGGGTCCAACCACGCCCGATGGAGTGGCCTAGACCGATGGCGGCCCAGCCTGATGGCAGACTGGCCCACAGGGTGGCCCGGCCTGGTGGCGGCCTGACAGGCAAGGGCGGCACGACCCACATGGGTGACCCTACCCGGTGGTGGCCCGGCCTGCATGGGTGGCCCGGCTCGGTGGCGGCCTGAAACGCATGGGCAGCCCATGTGGCTTGGCAGGCCACACCACTAGTGGGTGCCCCTGGCTTCCGAAGGAACCGGCGCTAGGCGCCTGTTTAGAGTGCCGAGGGACCCTTCGGGTTCCGCCTTGTGGAGTGCCGCCGAAGGTAGGCTCAGCTGGCCGCCCCTCCTTGGACTACTGCGGCATTTGGTCGTGGTCCCTCTCAAGCACGACATGACAACACTGCACCCCTCTGCCGAAGCCCGGATAGAGGCGGCTGTCTGCTGGCCTTCGCGCGGCCCGTCGATGCCACACCCTCTTGGCAACCCGTTGGCCTTGAGCTGCTGGTTTTCTTCGCGGTCGGCCCAATGCTGGTCGCCATTGCTCCGCCTCTGCCATCAATACAAGGAGAACAACAACAAGGGGGGAGGGTCGGACCAAGTTTGTGCAGTCCGACCCCTCCTCATTATGTTGTAAGCAATCAACATATCTCAACCATCATTTTAATGATGAAGATCAGAAATAAAACTCATACATAAAACAACTCAAATTCCTCTACCTCGAGTTCGGTGATCATTGACAAAGTCACGGAAAAGGGAGAGCATCTATTTCCTCATTCGCTGTGTTCGTCACGCACTCCAAATACCCATGCTCGAGTGTCGGAAAGTGTTCGGAGATGACAAAGTCAAAGATGGAATTCTTCACGTTCTTCATTTGGAGAGGATGAAGTTCTTCCAAGATTTCTCCAAAGTTCTACCAAAAAAGATCACCAACAAAAATAATGGGTTAAGAGAACCCATTATTTTGTTGTGAAAAAATGAATTCAATGGAATTCAAATGGGTTTTAATTAGCTAATTGAAGGAGCTAAATTAATTAATAATGGGGGGTTGCCACTTCAATGAGGGAAGTTCAAAAGCCTTCCCCCACTTAAATAGAGTTACATGGGGGTTTAAGCTCGTGTGGGACCCACCTAAAAATATCCTCCCAAGGGAGGTTATGTGCAGGTGGGCCCCACCTCCAACATCCACTTGGAGGTTTTAACCACCAACAAAATAAAAATAAGTACACCTTATTTTTGTTTAATTTTTATTTTAAAACCCCAAAATTACCTTCCATTTTCATTAGAATGAAACTGCGTTGAAGGTCTTACTAAGAAATCACCGGTTGTTTCTAACGCTTTCTCTAGGTTGCATACATCCATCTGTGGAGGACACGCAACTATTGCCCCGCATTCCCGCTTTCCAAAGGTGGCTGTCATCCGCTCCTTATTTAGGGACGTCTGCTCCTTGATCGAAGCCGGGATAATGGGATGTCGGTTCTTCATTCTGTGGATTCCTCCTCGGAACTCGTCACCTAGTCCGGGTCTCCCTCATAGATTTAATACATTGTCTGTGAAACTTATCCTAGTTCCATGTTTCCATGGACGCCGGTTAATTACACTGCTTCTATCAGGACATTTCAAAGGGTTTGGTCAGGGTAGCAACCTTCAGTCGGGGGAGTAGTCACGTTGAGGCATCAGTAGCATGTCTGAACGCTAGGGAATTGGCATGTCTATCTTTTGTCCCTTGTCATAGGGCTTCTCGAGGGCGTGGAAGCCCAAGGAATCCCACATCGAGCACAGTGAATCATATGTCATAGGCATGTATCTGAGGTTTTCCTAAGCTTACTATGTTTAACACAGGTTATGCCAAAGGTTTAACGTCCAACGAAGATGGATCGGCCTGATCAAAACACTAGTTGGAGTGGATCATATTGAATAATTTCCCTTGAAGGGGTGTCGATGTCGGGATTAGCTCATGGGCGGCTTTCCAGACGCTGTGGAGGGGAGTGGAGTGGCATGATCTCACCAGGATGTTGTGGCCCGGGTAAGAATCAGGGGGGATGATGGATGTGTGGATGGATGAAGTAGAGGGGGAATGAAATGGGACCATCGCAAGGGTGATAGTAAAGTTGGGCCTAAGCCTCAAAGATACCTCATATATATTCTCGTGGTAGGGAATCAAAGTCCTCGTAGTTTATAAGAAAACAGGGGAGGGTCTTGGCACACCGACAAGGATACGGTTTGGGACAATGATTGTTGGGATTGAACCTCAGGAAGGCTTCCTACATACCATGCATTGACACGGATCAAAGTCCTCATAGTTTGGATGAGATGTGGAATACTGTTTAACATCATGCGGGACGGGGGTGAACCGACGTGAATGGGGTCGGAACGACCAGGTGATGAGCTTGAACCTCATAGAGGCTTCCTACATACCATACCTTGATATGGAGCAGAGTCCTCGTAGTTCAGGGGTGAATGGTGGGTGTCGGTGAACCGACATGAAAGAAAAGAGACCTTGGTCCATATGGTGTGGGGCTTGCACACTAGGCTGCCCAGGTGTTGGTGAACCGATGTGAAGGAGGTCGGAATGACCAACGAGTGATGGGGTTGAACCTCATGGAGGCTTCCTACGTACCATGCCTTGACATGGATCAAAGACCTCATAGTTCAGGTGGTGGTTTTCATCAGCAAAACGACATGGAGGTGAACCCATGGGTCCATTGGTGGTGGGATTGAACCTCAGGGAGGCTTCCTACGTACTGTGCCTTGACATGGATCAAAGACCTCGTAGTTCGGTTTGGTCGCAGCGGCTTTCCGTCGGACTGGAATACAGTTTAATGTCATACTAGATGAGGGTGGAACCTGACGTGAAGGAATGGTGGGTAGTGGGCCTGAAACTTATGGAGGCTTCCTACGTACCATGCCATGACATGGATCAAAGTCCTCATAGTTTGGTTGTGTAGTTTAACATCATGATAGATGGGGGCATACAGTTTAACTTCATGCTAGATGAAGGCAGAACTCAACATGAAGAAACAACCGAGTGTTGTGCTTGAACCTCGTGGAGGCCTCCTAGGTACCATGCCTTGACATGGATCAAAGTCCCTGTATTTCTCTTATGGTGGGGGTCAGGGTCGATGCTCACTCTAAGCTCATGTGAGTCATTCTCGGTGTGAGAAACAAGAGGTTGCAGGGACCTGATGATCACCTAGCGAAGGATGCGCCTGTGGGAAACGAAGAGGGGCTCACACGTTAGGCATCCCATGGTGCTGGGACTTACTCCATGATGGAGGCCCAAAGTGCGAAAAAGCGCAGTGGGAAAGGGGGATCCACTTTCCTTGGCAGTGGGGAAGTACAGAGGTGCGTGTGTGCAACCTCCCGTGAGAGAGGCTAGGGGATTACACTCTAAGGAAGCCCTTCCCCTGTGGACAAACACCACCCCGACAAGGAGGATCTCATTCCATGTGAGGAAGAATCTATTCCCATGGAGACTAGTGGGCGTAAATAATGTCCGAGATGGGGGGACCCTGCATGCGAGGCACGGGGTCAGATCACAGTTTAACGTCATGTGTTGAGGATGAGGTGCTTGGCAGTTTAACGTCTTGCAGCTCAGATGAGGTGGGTTTTCTCCGCACCCCTAGGACATTCATAACTTGTACCCTCTACCCCTTGGGGAAGGGAAGGTACCAGCAAAGCCGTGGAAAAGGGGGGTCACAGAGCGAACCATTGAGCGGTCCACGTTAGTGTGGCTATGAGAAGAAGTAATAGCCGTTAGCGTTCCTATGCGAAGAAGAATTAGGCGAAGCAACACTACAGGTGGTGTTGTCCATGGGAAATTGAAATCACATCATGAAAACTTGGAGGGTCGCACTGGAAGAGGAATTTCCAAGAAAAGGAGTATGCTTATCAAAGTAGAATGCCTTGGCCTTAGTATGGGGTAGGGGTGTGAAAGGGAGGTGCTTCGCGAAGTGGAATAGTATTCACAGAGCACTGCCTCGTGAAGCAGAGGTGCCTCGCGAACCATAGCTTCCTCGTGAAGCAAGGTGCTTTGAAGTAGTGTGCTTCGCAATGTATAGAAACCCCACCTTGGCATGTGGATCACTAGTACAGGATGGGTGTTTCATGAAGCATAAACGCTTCACGGCTTCCCGGGTTCCCTTGTGAATCCCCTTCTTTTGCGAATGCACTTAGGCTTTGCAAAGGGCATCCCTCTCTGAAGAGGGGCTCAAAACAAGACAAGGTGAAGGAATCTCGCGAAGTAATAGTACCTCACGGAGCTCATGATTCCCAGGGTGAAGGGTGCTTCATGATTTGGGAGTTGAGAAGACGAAAGGTCATATTTTCCATCCTCCTGGACTCAGGGGAGCCTAGTATTTATAGGAAAGGGGCGCTGCGAAGCAGAGCTCACACGGCGCGAACGGGCGGTGGGTGCTTCGTGGCGGGCTCGCGAACATCAGGCTGTTCGCGGAGCGTTACCGCATCCTATGATTCGCGGTGGGCTCACGAACGTCAGACCGTTCACAGAGTGTTACTGCCTTCCCTTCTTCATGGAGGGCTCACGAACATCAGGCCATTCGTGGAGCGGTACCGCCTCCTCTACTTCACAGCAGCCACGTTGCTGGGGTGCACTCCGCGACTGAGCTTCGCGGGGCAGCGCGCGAGCTACTTTTCCTTCTTACTTTGTCGTGAAATATTTTGGCACCAACCAGTGCCCCACCTCAGACTTGGATCCCGCAAGGGATCAAGGGTCTATATCTGAGGGAAGGTCACAAAAATTATCAGCCCCTCGCAATGCCGCCACGCGAAGAGGGCGCGCAGGGTGGACAACGGCCGCGCGGTCTGGACGCGTAGCGATGTTCCGTGCGGGTGGGACGTGCCATGATACTATGGGGTCACCACCTATAAATAGGGGATGGACCTCTCTTTTTTCCTATCACAAATTTTGTCCTTTTGTGCTCTCGACTTCGCGAAACTCCGCGTACTACGCGTCCACTCTCCGCGAATCGAGTTTTGCGGCGAACCGCGAGTCTCCCACTCCGCAACCGTGCCAAGCAAACTTCTGTTTGCCGGCCTAGGCCAGGGTCCACGATTTGTATTTGCGCCCAAACTTCGTGAGAGATCTTCACGAGCAACCTTTGCGACCGAACCTGAACTTTTTTCGAGTTTCAAAACCGAAATGGCCCACCGAGAAGCTGTGTTGGGGGTGCTTGCAGACACCACCCGGAGGGATGAGATGGCTAACTGTCTGGGCCTTGGAGAGATGGTCCAAAGTCACTCTGACCATAATTGTTTGACAACACTACTATCAGAGAGTCAGAAGAACTATCCACAGTGCAAAAAGATTCCCTTGTGTGGCTTCGGGCTGAGGGATTATGTCTTCATCCCTGAGGCGAGTAGGTACGAACCAGCTTGCGGGTTCAAGAGCACGCCATGCCAGCACCAGTGATTCAGGGTGGCCGATGGTCATTCATGGGGGGACTTCACACCCATCATCGCCAAATGTCTCTACAACCATGTGACCAATATTTATGGGAAACCACTGCAGCTGGAGACGTCCCCTCCTCTGTACTGCACCATGCTGAAGGCGACTTTGGAGGATTCGAAGAAGGGGTGGTCTGATGAGTGGGACCTGCGACAGGGCGGTAGCATCACCAATGACTGGGCATGGGCCTACTGGGTAGGCGCTTTATGCAAGGATTTTGGGGCCAAGTTAAGGATATTGGGTTTGTATGATGCAGCATGGGCCTCCCAATTCCACATTTAACAACCGAAATAGCTGATGCCGGAGCTGCTGAGCAGATTGTCGTCTAGGACCAATAGTTTTCACATGCACCATGGGGAGGTGGGCATCAGTCTGTGGGATGTCCACTAGATTTTGTGGGTTCCGATCTTGGGGGACATTTATGATGATTTCCTCCCCGTCATTAGCATGTGGGAGGATTCGGAGCAAATGTCGCGACTGGCGTCAGCGCTGATGGTGCTGGTCCCTGGAGAGGACAAGGAGGTAGTGAGAGATGTCCACTTTAAGAAGTGGTTTGAGCGATTCCTAAACTTCCTAGAGAATCGAGAGTTCTCTCCGAGGCCTCGAACTTGTCCGAAGGTGGCTCAATGGGGAAAGGAGCACTCGTATTAGCGGGTCTTGGAGGACAACCAATGGAAGACTTGGGGTTTCAGTGTCAGCACTGAACAACAGCAGATTGTCAGGCTGGCAGTGTTCATCGCAGCCCTTATCTGCGGTTGGATTCTACCAGTGAGGGATACCAGCATGGGGGGTGCAGCCCAGCTCATTCATCATGGCGTCTATGATGGCAATGGGGCAGCGGGTCAATCTGGGGATTCCAATGCTCACCAAGCTGTACAGGATGCTGCGCCACGTTAGCGAGGGCAAGAAGCCACCAAGGATATGTGGTCCCTTCCACCTTCTGTATGGGTGGATTGTGGGGAACATCAAGGGGATTTATGAGTATCCAAACCCTATCTCACGGTCGTGATCAAACTTCCTCCCCTCCATTCTGAATGTGTCCGGGTGCTTCCCATTCAATATAACCATACCGATGGTAATGAACCTGGTGTGGAGGGCGGATGAGTTTAGCTTCCATCTGTTTCCATTGCCTACGGGGGTACTCATGGATGACGGGAAGGGGATGAAAGAGCACTGGGCTTATCTCTTGGCCTTTTGAGGTGGAGTTTTGGTGGAACGAGTGGATCATGAGCCGCTCTATGAACCGTACACCCCACATCAATTTGCGAGGCCATTCTGGTGCCTCCAGCGGCTGACCCCGTAGGTCTACTAGGAGGTGCGTCACGAGGAGCACCTGTGTGTGATGAGGAAGATGTGGCTCATATTCACATGGGGAGATGGGAAGATTCAAATTTCATTGCCTCCATCCACTGCCACTTTAGGATTGGTGAGGGAGTATGCCATCAGTTGGGAGGCTGCTTATCGTGGGGAGATGCTGAGGCAACCAACCATTCATGTTGGTGACGGTGGGACTCCCCTATCCTGAGGTTGGGGTTGGAGGGCAGCAAGGGCCTCTCACGGTGGCAGGTCTGCCGTGGTGGTGAGACCCGCACCAGCCGAGGGTGTGGAAGCAGCGGTGGATCTGGTGATTCTAGAAGAGTAGGGCCATTCGTAGGGGCGGCCGCCAAGGGGATTTTGTAGGATATCCACTCAGGCTTCAGGGAAGAGACTCCGCCACATTGACATGTCGGAGGATGCCATTTTTTCAAAGGCCTAGAACCTTTAGGATGTCAACCGGAAATTCCTTAGTCCACTCGAGATGTGGGCACACTTGAATCACCTCGGTATGGAGTTACTGGGTATTGGCCCAGTCCGGGCTGGTTTCATGACATCTCTGGCGGAGGCGGAGTAATACTTGGACGAGCTGGAGGACTACGTTCACTCCAGTGGTGTCCCACACCCAATGATAGACTGGGTAATGTTACTGTTGGATCGGATGGTTCCCCCACAGCTATCAGCTGCCGATCTAAGGGAGAAATTCCCCCTTCCGGAAGAATTAGAGGACTCCTCTCTGGAGGATGAGGCTGGCAGAGGGAGCCCGTTGGAGGAGGGTGAATTCAGAGAGCAAGACTCAGATTCTGATGATTTTGCAGAGGCTCTCAAGGTAGCATTCTGAGATTCTTTCCTCATGGTCCATTCTTGAGCCATCATGGATTTCTCATCGATGTTTGAACCGTGCAAGAGGAAGTTGTACGCTGGCCTCTCTCTCGCCCCTTGGCAGGTGATGATGTAGGACCTTCAAAACCCGTGCCTACGGCTTCGTCCAGTTCTGTGTCTGGCTGGGCTAGAGCACCCGAGGTGGCTCCTCCAGAATCTCCAGACCTTCCAACAGTATATGGAGGGCCACGCCTCAGGGTACCATCCGCATCAACTCAAGATCAACACCAGGAGTTTGATCTCCGTTAGTTTCCTCTACGGGATTCATTGTTGTCATATATAAATTGTGCCAACTAACGTTTATGACCCTCTCTGTTGTACAGTTCTCCGACTGGCATGGGCTTCTACGGCAAGGCTAGTCGGGATGTCTGGTTGCATCCTTCCTACGGGCTTGCCGGTGATGGTGGAGATAGTCCCCCCATCTCCTAGAGCTTCAACACACACCATCATTGGCAGGATCACCAGCAAGGTCGTGCCCGAGGTTATTGAGGTAGAATCCAATAAAGAGGATCAACCAGCCGCCCCAAGTCCTGTCATGCCTTCTCAGGTGCTAGATGTCGCACCGAATTCAACGCCAGATACAGATCCTGCCGAGGACTTCCTGTGGGCGTATCCTGCATACGAGCCTGCCAATCACGCAGACTGGGACAAAACGGCCTCCGACGAAGAAGACAATAGCATAGTCCACCGCCGATCATGGAAGATAATCACGCGCTTCATCAAGGACACCCCCAAGCGTTATGACTGAATGAAATGGATAGACTTCACTTACGGATACACGAATAGTGCGTTGGGGAAGTGTATGCCCAACGTCCTCATGCATTAAACTGAGATCTCATGGCCGAGAAGATCCGTGAGTATGATCACGGTCTCAACATGGGCTGGCAGTGGAGGAAGGCGACAAACATCAAGAAGCTCCAGGAGGATGAAAGTGAGGTCCAATAGCTACAGGCCGGGGCGGATGAGCACTCAGACTCTCTTAATACACAATCTGAGCTGATCTAACAGTTGAAGGCCCAGCTGGCAGAGGTAGAAGAGCATATAGGCAGGCTTCTGGAAAGATGGCTTCCATTCAGGCTAGCATAGAGAGGGCCAGGGCCAAGGCTGACGAGCTATGCCCCACCGCTACTGAGGAGGAGCGGGAGCTGAGTCAATGACAGCAATTCCTGGACGCCACAATTTGAAGGGTGGTGGAGCTACAATGCTCTTTTGACCGGATCAACCCGCCCATGGGGGGAGTCGACCCCCGGGTACTGTAACAAATTACAAACCTTCTAATGGTTCTTTTGTGCTTCAATTTTTCTTCTTTTGAATGCCATAGTATGCACAATTTCCACTGTTTGCGTCGGTTCATTATATACCTACAATGTTTGTGGGACGTTCGACGATAATTCCCCAAGATCACGTAGGTCAAGCCCAATGTGAGAAACATGAGATACTTGCCACATCATCCCAACCATCATTGGAGTGGAAACCAAGCTTCGGGCATCCGGGGTTTGGATAAACAGTCATGATTTCCAAAAGATGTGAGAGGCCTGGCCGGAGAAGGAAGTTCTCAAAATATCCAAATTACTATTTCTTTAATGTGCTCTTATGCACGAACGGTGTGATGCCATGGGCACTGAAATCGGTCCAAATAGATGGAAATGGGATGTGTGAATCATGATACCCATGATTCGGAACACCATGGGGATGGCGTGACAATAAGGGACAAACGTTAACCGTGGCGGAGAAACGATATCCTTACTGTGTTAGCCTGAAATGGGGACAAAAAATGAGGGCCGACCGTTGACCATGTTCGAAACATAGGACCAAGTCACAAATTATGTCGATCAATCCTTCGGGATGTTGGCCCAGGATAGTAGGCAGACCCTAGGTCGAACATCCATACTGTTAGGGGGTCCTTCCAAACATGACCAGTCTTCCATAACGTTGGCCCAGGATGGTAGGTGAGCCAATGCGGCATGAGACCAGGCCGTTAGGGGGTCCCTTCAGACATGAAAGGGGAAGAGGGTCCGAATAAGGGGTACGCAAAGCGTGGAATATGGAGTGATGATTTGTCCGAACAGAATCCAACACTCATGTAATTACACCACCATGGTGGGAGTACTCCAGATGAGCGCATCGGTTTGATTACGGATCCTTTATTCTTTGGGACAAGGCCTCTCTAGCGAGGGGGTATATCTCTTCCCAACGGGATCATGGGGCATCCTGAACTTATTCAGGGTAGAATCATAGTTACATTGTCCTCTATGAGGGGTCCATCTAGGGGGACGGAAAGCGGAAGAATAGGATTAATGAATCCTATGGGCTGGACCCTAGGCAAAATAACAGGGTGACTCTACGTATCCCATGAGGATAGAAATAAAGCCATACGTAGTTCTGAAAGCGCAGTTTAACGTCATGTGGGACGATGAAAAGCCTGGCCGTGTTGGTGCACATCCTGCCAAAACTACTAAGCCCACGTGAGTCGTGCTCGGTGTGGGAAACAAGATGTAATGGTGGGACTTTCCTGACACAAAAAGGGGGCAGGTTAGGGTGAGGGTACTCTCTGTAAATACTGGTCCCTTAATACTAACACGACCATGTGGTGCACCTAGATGCGCGAGGAGTTGGAGCCGAGTACATTGGAATCCCACTTGAACATGAGGAAGTAGAAATGAGTGAATCATGACGCTCGAGATTTGAATCATAATGACGACGGCGTGGCGATAGAGGATAACTGTTAACAATGGAAAAAAGGCATCATCCATATCACGTTAACCTAGAATGGGGACAGACAAATGAGGGTCGACCGTTGACCATGTTCGAAACACGGGACCATATCACAAATGTTGTCAGAGATCCGTAGGGATGTTGTCCCAAAACGATCAGAGGGCCCTTAGGTCCAGCATTCATGGAGATCCCTTAAGCCTAGAATCCATGTCGTCCAAGGGTCCTTTTGGATGTGGAATAGGATAAGGATCCAAATAGCGAGCTCACGAAGCTTTGTCATGGGACGAGGGGAATGTCCCTATGAAAATCCCACTCTTCGGGATCTTTGTCAAAATGAATCTGAACACGACAACTAGGCATATTAGATAGAGGGAGAAGAGTCCTTTCCCATAGGGGGATCTTAGTTTAGGGACGTAGAATTTGGACCATGGGTGGGAGGAAGCACAGGAGGCACGTGACGGGTACTTGTGAATAACCCAACGTGGATGTGGACATATGCCCTACCTTCCATGCATTCTCTAGGGAGTGCTCGAGTCGAGGGACCGAAAATGAAAGTTAGGCTGGGCCCACAGGGAAGTTCCTAGGTGCTCCTACGTATCCCATGAGGATGGGAATCAAGACATACGTAGTTCTAAAAGGGTGGCACGGTAAGGTACCAGTGCCAGAGAAAAAGGGAGGTGCGGGCGTGGCCCTTGCACCGAAAGAAGCAGAATTTGATAAATCTTGTTTGTCATTTAAGGTGAGTGGTTTTTTTGTGAAGTGACGGGACTAGGGTAGCAATACCTATTTTCGCCACATGAATGAAGATGTGATAGGCGTTGACAAATGGCATGGCACGTGACCAATACCCAACGTGATTTACTCTACAACGAGGTCATCACAATGCAGTGCCGTTTTTCGTCGTGCAGCCAGGGCAATAATGTCACAGTTTAGGGTAGTGTGATAGGACCAAGCATTCATTTTAACATCATGTAGTGCAGACGTAGCAGAGATGATGCTAGGCGGGGAATGTGTATGGTGTCGTGCGGCATAACCGACGTGAATGAGGACATGATCCCTCTCCACACCACGTAGTCCCGTAGTCAGGGTCTCGAATGAAGGATGGTAAACTCAATCTAGACCAAAATATAGGAGGTCTAGGCATTCCTATGTATCCCATGATGACGGGAATCAAGAGAGACATAGTTCTTGGGAGATCTTAGTCTATGGTCTTTTGAGCTCGGACCATTAGTGGATGACAGCTTTCCAGGTAAGCACATACCTCAACCCGATCCCTAAGCCCACGTGATTTAAACTCAGTGTGGGAAACAAGGGGGGAAGATCCTTATCGTAATACCCAAAACATCCATCGAGGGGAAGTTGGTGAAGATCCCCGAAGGATTCCTTTGACACGGCTTTGTTCCCCCAACGCGCAGACGTGCACGGAGGAATAATACCAAGAGTTTCGAAACTCTACTTGGACGTGATGATACTGGAGAATGATGTAAATCGTGTAACCGACATTTTGGCCTTAATGGGGTTGGCATGGAGATAGAGGATAACCATTATCCGTGGTGAAAAAATAGTCTCCATATCGCGTTATCCTGAGGTGGGAACAACAAACGAGCATCGACCGCTGACCATATTCGCGACACGGTATTTTTATCGATTTGTTGTCCGAAACCCTCGGGGGCGTTGGCCCGTAACGGTTGGAGATCCCTTGGGAGTGGTATCCAGTCCGTTCATAGGGGTCCCTCAGGGTGTGAAAGATGATGGAATTCCTGATGGAGGGATACACAAAGCCTAAAAAGTGGGTGCGGACGTATCCGAGTAAAGTTCAACATTCCAGGTAATAAAACAGAGTACCTTTAGGCATATTGGTGAACCACCGAAGAGGGTTGACGAAACATCTTGGGAGGGAGAGGTACATGGAATGGTCATTACAAGACCTTCGTGAATGAGGAAATAATACCACACCACACTATATAATCCCCTCATGGAGGAAGGGTAGGCCAAGGGGCCAAGGTGGGATGATGATTTTCGAGAGGTGGGGCTGGACCCGAAGCTTAGACATTTAGGTGATCCTACGTATCCCATAAGGATGGGAATCAAGTCACACATAGTTCTAGAAGATACCCAGGGGCAGGATACCCTATCAAGTACATGTGCAGCATAGCGAATAATGAGGATATAATCCTGCTCCACTCCGCACAGTCTCGTAGGAGAGTACCTGGGCCAGGGGGCCCAAAAAGGCCACGAGGCCTGATAGTTGGGTTTTGGTCAAGAAGGTCTATCCTACTCATAGTTTAACGTCTTGTAGTAAGGACGATGGTCGGGGAATAGGAATACCTAGATGGAGGAGGTGTATGGTACGACGAACAAACCGACGTGAATGTGGACATAATCCCTCACCAAACCATACACTTTGGGTAAGAACTTGGGCTAGGGCCCGAGAAGGCCAGGGGGCCTGAGGCTAGGCCTCGGTGAGGGAGGCCTGAGGCTGGACCTCGGTCAGGACAGCCTGACTAACTTTCAGTTTATGGTCTTGCAGCAAGGACGGGGGCCATGGGCCCAGAAAGGCCAAGGGGCCTGAGGTTAGTCTTCGGTCAGGAAGGCCCGACCAGTTTGTAGTTTAATGTCTTACATGAGGACAGTGAAAGAAATAATTGTATCTCATCTGGGGATGTGCATGGCATGGTAATTAACCCGGTGTGAATGAGGACGTAATTATACACCACACCGTACATCCCTTATAAATGAATCGAGGCCATGGTCCTGACTGCTGGCACCACCCAGAGGGAAGTTTGTTGCTTCGGGATAGGTCAGAACGAATCATTGTACTCGATGTTTGGGACATCTCGGGGGTGGACCTGAAGATCCAGGAAACTATTGTCCATGTTTGAAACACATCGCCCTTATGGTGACCTTATATGGGAGCAACAAATGAGCATCGACCGTTGACCAAATTTGAAACACGATACTTTTATCGGCTTGTTGCTTGCAAACCCTTGGGGGTGTTGGCCCGTATCGGTAGGAGAGCCCTTGGGTGTGGTATCCAAACCGTTCATGGGGGGCCCTCTGGGTGAGGAAAGTGATGGAATCCCAGTCAAGGAGTGGGTGAAGCATAGCTGTTCTCATCCATGAAAAAGGCGAACATCTCTAGGGGGGACGTACAGCCGGGTCGAGGCTTGCTCAACATGAGTTGCGACAAAAGTTTGCACCCTTGCTATATGTCTTGACCCAAGGGGAAGATTTTGGCTTTTGGGCTGGGCCAATAGATGAAATTTCCAGGTGTTCTTATATATGCCATTAGGATGGGAATGGAGCCACACGTAGTTCTTGAAGGCCATGAAGTTTAACTTCGTGCGGTAAGGACGTGGGAGAATAGAAGAACGGAAGTGGTCACATGGTGCGACCCTTATAATCCTTGTATGAGTGGGGCTAAGAAATCCTACTCCTCATCATGAAATAATCTTCCAAGGAAACTATACCCAGGGGGGTAGTGAATGAGAAGAGCTCGTGGCTGGGCTCAAGATGAGATGTCTGAGTGTTCCAACGTATCCCATTAGGATGAGAATCAAGCCACACACAGTTCTTGAAGCGCAGTTTAATGCCATGTTGGACGAGATGCATCTCGTTTGGGGATATGTATGTTACGGCGGGTAACCTGACATGAATGAGGACGTGTCCCACACCACATCGTACAATCCCATAAGAGAGCCTGAGTCGACGAGGTCCAAGGGGCCTGAGGCTCAGCCTCGGTCAAGGAGGCCTGACCAGCTTGTAGTTTAACATCTTACAGTAAGGACGGGGGCCAGGGGCCTGAAGAGGCCAAGGGGCCTGAGGCTGAGCCTCACTCAGGGGGGGCTGATTGGCTTTAAGTTTAACGTCTTATAGTAAGAACGAGGGAGATCTTAGTTTAAGGTCATAGAGCATGGAACATTTTGTAGCTTATCATCGTGCGGGACCGTAACGTTCAATTTAGGGTCGTGCGGGACTGTAACGTGCAGTTTAGGGTTGTGCGGGACCGTACAGTTTAAGGTCGTACAGGACCAAAGATGCCTAGGCAAAGTACTGCTTGAGGAACTTGGTGTTGGTGGGAGGAGTTATGCACTCACCATCTGTGGTCACCAAGGAGTATGCTCTATTAGGGTAAACCTTATGGATGACGTATGCTGCTTCCCATTTGGGCTATAGCATGGGCGGTTTCCTACCGAGGATCATTGGCGCTTGAAAGGCCAACACTAGGTCGCCCTGCAGAAATGAGCGAAGTCAAAACTTCTTGTTGAAGGCTCTGGATATCTTATTCTGATGCCTTTCCAGATTGTGCAGGGCACGAAGCCTGTTCTCGTCCAGTGCTTCCAATTTATCTACACAGATTTCAGCCACATTATCTAGTGCCTGCTAGTCGTAGACTGCAGTGCGTAGCGATGGCAGCTGGATCTCAATGGGTAGGATGGCCTCAGCCCCATACACCAGGTAATATGGGGTCACCTGGGTAGAATTGCGAGTCATCGTACGATAAGCCTAGAGGGCGTTGGGGAGCTTTTCTAGACAACTTTTCCTATTCTGACCAACCATCTTTTACAGAATGTTAGAGAGGGTTTTGTTGAACGCCTCGATCTGTCAATTTTCCTGTGCATGATAGTGAGAGGTATGGTTCAAACAGATATTGTACTCGGCATACAATTTCATCAACTCGGCCGCTCGAAAATTGGTGTCGTTATTAGTGAGGACAGCGTGATGGACTCCAAACCAGTGGATGATATTGGAGCTCACAAAGTCGATGATGGAACGGGCCTTGACCTCATTGAGTGGAACTACCACTGCCCACTTGGAGAAGAAATATGTAGCAGTCAGGATGAACCTACACTGATGAGCTTTTACCGGTGGATAAGGTCCCACTACATCGAGTCCCCAAACTGCAAATGGCCATGAATACTTGGTGGAGTGAAGAGGTTCCGGCAGCCAATGCAAGAAGTTAGCGTGAACATGGAACACGTGGCATCTCTTGGAAAACTCGATACAATCATGGATCATAGAGGGCCATAAATACCCCAACCTCCGAATTTGATGGGACAGCTTTGGCCCAACTTGGTGGGCACCACAGGAACCAGAGTGAACCTCTTGCATAACCTGAGAAATCTCGACTCCGTGAATGCAACAGAGGAGAATGCCATCAAAGCTCCGCTTATAGAGGATCTTCTCAAGACTGGGACCGCTCTAGAGGGTAAATTGCAGTGCACGACGTCGGATTCGCTCGCGCTAGGCCTAGTCGTCGAGGAGGCAACCATTTTGGAGATACTCGACAAAAGGTGTCTTTCATTCGGGAGTGGCCTCCACCACTGTGTCTGATGAACCTGGGACCCCTGACGTAGAAGGTCCGGAAGTGAGATGACTTACCCGCAGGATGTCATTGTCCTCTGGGGTGATGGGGGCAATGACTCTCTGGTGTGCCACAATTATGATCAAATCATCTTGCTCGGGTTCTACGAGCGATGTGGCTAAGCCATCCAAAGTGTCAGCTCGACCATTCTGTGATCGAGTGACATGGGTAACCTCTGGTCGAGAAGGGAACTGGGCCATTAGATGGAGGGTACACTCCAGCAATGGCACAAACTCCAGCTTCCTGATGACATAGTCGCCATTGACCTGCTTGATGACCAGCTCAGAATCTCCTTTCACATGCAAATGGGGCACATTGATCTCGAGGGCCAACTCGAGGCCGTTGATGAGAGCCTGGTACTTTTCCTCGTTGTTGGTACAACCTTATGAAAACAGGAACGAGTATGGAAGGATGTCTTGCGCCGGGGTGATGAAGACGATACCCAGACCCACTCTGTTGAGATTAGGATCATTGAGCCTCCTACCGGTGGGGATCCAGGAGGCACCGTCGAAGTGCATTTGCCAGCATGAGACGACATGATCGACTGAGATGATCATCTCATCAGTAAAATCCATGTACAGGGATTGATCTGCGGAGGTTGGATGAGAAGCTAAGAAGTCTGCCAATGCTTGTCCCGTGATGGCCTTCTGAGGCACGAACCTGATGTCAAACTACTGGAGGATCATCGCCCACCGTGCTAGTCGGCCGGTCAACATGGGGCGGTTCAGGATGTACTTCAGTGGGTCTACCCGAGAGACCAACTGTACCTCATGGTGTCGTAGGTAATGCCGTAACTTCTGTATGGAAAAAACAGGCACAAGGTAGCTCTTTTCGATAGGGGAGTATCTGATCTCCGTATCGAGAAGCATGCGACTGAGATAGTAGAGACTGTTCTCCGTACCCTCGTTATTCTTCTGGGCGAGAAGTGCTCCATGGGATAGTTCCAAGGCGGTCACTTAAAGGACCAGCGGCTTTCCGGAGACGGGTGTCATCAAAACTGGAGGTTGGAACAAATACTGCTTGATTTCCTCGATGGTGGTCTGACATTCTTCATCCCATTTGTAGGCCGCACCTTTCTTCATGAGCCGGGAAAATGGCTTACACATGCTGGCCAGATTCACGATGAATCGGCGTATATAGGCCAAGTGGCCTTGGAGACCTCGAAGTTCCCAAATATTGCTCGGGGGAGGCATTTGGATGATGGCCTTGATCTTCTCTGGGTCGATCTCAATGCCCCAGTATCTAACAAAAAATCCAAGAAACTTCCCAGAGGTGACCACGAAGTCACACTTTAACGTGTTCATCTTCAGGTGGCGGGAACGGAGGAAACCAAACATTTTCTTAAGGTATTTGAGATTTTCCTGGAACGGGTGAGATTTGACCACTAGATCATCCACAAAGCATTCCACTAGCATCCTGAGAATCGGCTTGAATATACGATGCATGGCCCGCTGATAAGTGGCACCTGCATTTTTCTGGCTGAAGGGCATAACCTAGTAACAAAATGTACCTTGGGGAGCCCTGAAGGCAGTGGAATCCTCTTCCTTAGGGGCCATCTGTATCTGGTTATACCCGAAATACCCATCCATGAAAGAGAGGGCATGGAACCCGGTCGTGGAATCAATCAATAACTCGGTCACTGGGAGGGGAAAGTTATCCTTTGGGAAGTGGCGATTGAGATCGCCGAAGTCGATACAGACTCTGATCTTCTCATTCTTCTTCCTGAATGGAACAATGTTGGCAAGCCACTTGGGGTATTGGACTTCCATAAGGAAGCTGTCTTTGATAAGCTTGTCAACTTCGGCCTCAACCATGGAACCGTAAGAGGGGTGCATCATTCTGGGAGGCTTCTTAAACCCACGATGGTTTAATGGGAGGCCCAGGCGGTGAATGGATACCTGAGGATCTTGTCCTGGCATCTCTCCGTAACTCTAGGCAAACACATCACGGTGTTGTTTGAGAAATTCTACGTATCGCTACTGCTCCTCGGGGGACATGGCTGCACTGATCATTGTGGGTCTCAGATTTATCTCACTTCCAAGATTCACCTATACCAGTTCATCAACCGTGGTAGAGACACCTTCCTCAAAGGCGGGGGGAGCATCCTCCAGATATTCCTCTCCAATCATGGAGGGATTTCCCGCAAGGGGAGCTGCCTCTGAGCTATCAAACCCTGACGGGTAGCTTGTTCCATCTGGGTCAGTAGTGGAAACCATATCAGGAGACCCATGCGCCACTTAGACCATAGAAATGAAGGTAGTCGATCCTATCCTATCTGGCCTTTGGCCTAAGGGGCCACGTTTTATGACATCAAAGCAGTGGTGACGTGTCGTCCTGAGTCGGTTGATTCTAGCCCGGTGGAAGAGACATGTATGACGTACAGTCATTGTCATAACCTTGACATTCTGATACTGCACAGGGGTAGGAGGTTATGGGATCACCTGGGCCTAGTTGGTGTAGGAGTACAAGGTGATTTTCCGCCGTCGCTTGGACATGGAAACATGCCTTCCTTTCATACCTGAAACAACAAAACATTGTCCCATTCCGGGGGGTCGTGGCCTCCAATCGATGGATTGGGAAGATTTAGGTGTCATCCAGGTTTGTCCAGGGATCACTTGTGACCGGGGTGGGTTCATCCTCACTTGCTAGGATTTGATTATCCTTGCTCTTGTAATAGTCGGCATCCAGATAGAGGGCTTCACAAGAGGCGAAAGGAGACACAACTCATTGGAGCACGCCTACTCGACCATTGACGGAGTATTTGAGGCATTGGTGATATGATGAAGGGACTGATGCATGCAGATGGAGCCATGGCCTGCCCATCAATGCGTCGCAGGCAGTGTCCTGGGAGACAACCTTGAACTCAGTGCTGGAAATTAGGCCACCGAACTAGGTCTTCAGGCGGATCGTGCTGACTGGGGATTGCTCGGTCCTGTCGTATCCTTGGATTATGAAGACGGAGGTAGTTAAATCATCTTTTAACAAACCCAGCTTTCGCAGTGTCCGATTCGGGATTAGGTTGATCCCAGAACCCATGTCAACGAGGCAGCGGCGGACTTCCACGCCATTGAACTTGTCAGTGATGTACAGTTGGTGAATATGACCCTGTATGGGAGGGTCTTAATCTTCACTGGAGAATGAGATAACTGCCTGGAATTCGGCGTTCTCAATTGCCTTAGCATGGAAAGCTTGTGCAGCTTCTACCTCTGTCTCAAACTGAAGGGGGGTCATTAGGGCCTTGGAAAGTGCATCACACATTTTAGATAACAGGAAAAGGGGCTCAAGGATAGAAAGACTTGTTGGAATGTCAGCCAGGTGCTTCAGGACATCGTACTTTCATACCAAGTGCGAGCCTCTGCTTACAGGATGGCGTTCTGCAGTTGGAGGCATAGCGGGTCATGTCGGTTGAACCGGCGGCTGGCTAGTATTGGTTACATCCCGCTGCCTACTAGTTGAAGCTTGGAGAGTAGCTGAAGGATTAGAATTGGAAAATGAAATTGGCCTGTAGCCCAGCAAGACTGACCGCGATACGGATGAGGCAGCTATGCCTGATCTAGTAGCACAAACGGCAGTGGAGGTAGAGCTGAGGGCATCAGATGAGGGTGCACATGCTGAGCTTTGCGCTGAGCCTCCTGTTTGGTTTTAGTATCATGCACGGATTGACTGAAATCACCCGCTGACATGCCTCGACGACCTGTGCGGTCGTAGTCCCACTGACGTTGGCGTGGGATGGGGACGTTGGGGAGGTTCTCCTGGCGTTCCCCCTCGTCGGGAGCCATATAGGGCTTTACCAACTCCACGGTTTTAACTGAAGCGTACCCCTGGCTTTCGATCAACGATTCATCCACCACTGGGAGGATTCTGGGAGGAATCCCAATTTTAGGGTCCATAAAGTCACCAAGAGTACGGGATGTCGATGGAAGAGGTGGTGCACGTTTCTTCTTCTTGCGCCGTCGCTACTTTCCCTTTTGGGAAGAGGTCGACTGTGATGATGATATAGATGTACTGGCTACTTCTCCGAAGGCTCCGGCTGTTTCAGGCCTGCCTGAATGATACCATGGGCACGAGCGACGGTTTTTCGAGCCATCAAGTCATCGTATTTCTAGGACCCACTGCTGGGAACCTGCTGCCACTCGCCTTCAATGTCGCTACCAATATCTAACCCTATAAAGACACCCGCTACTTGTGTCGGTGCTGGGCCCAACCTAACTATGTTGTTGTCGACTTGGTCTTGAAGCCAGTCTTTAAACACATAGAATTTCTTGAGGGTGTGCCCAAGAATCTGATGATAGGGACAATAGTTGGTGTGATCGGTGAGATTCGCCTCTTCCTGTCTTCTTCACTCGGGTAAGCGCACAATCCCTTGCTCTAGAGAACTTCGGAAGTAACCAGGGACCGGATTCTCGTTGAATGAGTAAGTCTGGTGCCTTCTTTCTGGATAGGGGGCCCTGGTATCCTAGCCCTAATGAGGGGCTAGAGGGGCCTACCGAGGAGGTGGTGCCTGATTTTCTCCCCTAGGTGGTGGTGGCACATTGTGCGGGGGAACCTGTCGATTCTGAGGCGGTTGCTGCTTGGCAGGAGCCTGTGCTTGAGGTGGAGGACCTATGCGGGGTTTTGGGGCCGGTGCCATTGGAAGTAATTCCAGCTGCCTGGGGGGCTTCTATTTGGGCCACCACGGTGGGTTTGGCTCTGGAAGCACTCCTGGCTGGGATCACAAGGGGCAGAAAACGTGCCTGACTATCCTGTTGCAGAGTCTCGTCGAGGTGCTGAGCCTTATCTGAGAAATCCTTGAACCCTCCAGGGTAGTTCTGGGTGATCAGGGATGGAACCAGCTCTGTTTCAACATTCTATACACAAATTGTCAGTAATTTCCCCTAAGTCAGTGGCATGTCGAGGGAGTATGTATGTCCCTTCCACCGAGCAATGAAGTCCGCAACTCGCTCATCAGGCCTTTGTTTGCACTTGAAGAGGTCTGCAATGCTGGTCTTTCGTGTGGTGGAGCTGAACTGGTATAGGAACTACCGGCGGAGATCCTCCCAGCTAGTCACCGATCCGATAGGGAGCTGGCTGTACCGGACGAATGTGGGGCCCTCCAATGTCTGCACGAAACATTGGAGCTTGTCAGCTTCTAGCTGGACCGGGGTCCCCAGCATGGGGCCGCACCAGGAAGAAAAGTGGGCCAAGTTCTGTGGCGGGTCCCCTGTCCAGTTAAAGGGCGAGAAATTGGGGTTCCCAAAACCCGGGGGTGCGGGCATATCATCTACCCATGTGGGATATGGCTTGCCATCCGGTGGGACTACCACCTACCGCATTTCCAGTGCTTCTAGGCGGCCGATGAGTGACACTATAAGATCATCTAGGTGGGGTTCCCTATCTTGACGGGGATCCCTAATCACAAGTGAGTTGCTGGGTTCTTCGACACGGTAGATGGCTTCAGCAGCTCGTGGAGCGACTGGCGGAATGGTATGTGTGGTGGCTGGGGGGACCCCGGCTGGATTACTCAGATTTCCCCATCGTTCAGGAGGGTTTAGTGATACGTATCACACCCTCTTGCCATGAGTTCCTTCTTCTACCCTGTCTACGGATGTAGCGTGATTAGGGTTTCCCGAAGGCATCTCGCAGGGGGGAAATTTTCCCTGCCCCGGCTTGGGATTACCATAGTCGGGTTGCCGATCTGCAGCGCGCTCGGCCAAGAGTTCATCAACCAACCTATTCTGCTCAACTAGCTGCTGGCGTAATGCGGCCTTCTCAGGATCTTCGTCTGCCTTCTATACAGAGGCGGACGGGTTGGAGTGCTTAACGGTTCCAACATGCTCCTTACCCTTACCGGCATTTCGACTGAGTACTAGCGACTCGGTGGGTACAGGGAGGCCTAGAAGGTTCCTCTGCTGATAGGTAACCCTCCCTGATGGGTCCAACATTAGTGGTACACCCTCAGGGGGTAGGTCTCCATCGAGAAATTCAAGATCGTCCTCCTTGACCACTATGTCAGCCATGTGGACCGCGACCCTCCTTGGGGCCATGTCGTCAATGTCGCATAACGGATCGGGCTGTCGTCATATAGGATTAAAGAGGAGGGCATCATACTGTCCCTAGCCATGGACTTGAACATGGGGGTAGCTTCCCTGATGATTTTTTGGTGTTCTTTGAGACTCTGAACGCATTTCTGTTGAAGGTTGTTCTGGTGGCCTGGCGACTCAGGGCAGTGGGCCATAGGGAGTGCGGCCAAATCGATCAGGCGTCCTTTCTCGCCTAGTTCTTCAAAGTTCTCTCGGCTCCTAGGGTACACTACCCGCTCATAATGAAGGCGGAAGTGTGTCTCCCATAGGGTTCAGCGGAAGCACCCTACTTCCTCTGGGGTAAAGGATTCCGGCGCAAAAAAGTTCGGCGTTGTCGTCGACCAGAACTTCTCTAGAAAGTGATCCGCTGTGAGAATGTTCCAGATGCTCCTGGGCTCGGACTCAGGGTCTGGCCCCGTATTTCCCCACTCGTAAACCGAAGGTGGCTAAGGGAC
Source organism: Viscum album (assembly GCA_963277665.1). Taxonomy (NCBI): domain Eukaryota; kingdom Viridiplantae; phylum Streptophyta; class Magnoliopsida; order Santalales; family Viscaceae; genus Viscum; species Viscum album. The sequence goes on from OY728133.1 coordinate 2,032,223,940, forward strand.
CGGAAGTGGTACCGAGGCAGACCACTGGGACAGTAAAGTTGGCGGCGGAGAATACAGTGAACGTGCTGACTGGCCGCCGAATTTCGGGCCATCCTCTGAAGAGTGAGGTGACCTGACCACAATATCACGATACGATGGGCTGATAGACACAGCCTCTGGTGCAGGGATTTCCACCACCGGCGATGGGTCACACCGTTTCTCTACTGTCGTTGGTCCCCAAAACAGCTCTTCGTGATTTCTGGTAGAGGAAGAGGGCACTTCTAGTGATTATGGTGGTGATTGTGCGGTCAGGACCTGCGGAATTTCCACACTTTCTTCCTCCTGGATGTACCTACGGAGAGAGGCGGGAATCCGGTGGACTTCGTATTCTGGGAGAACGAGGGTGACGGGCTTTATTCATGCCCCAGTACTTGACATGGAGGAGCGTAGAGAACGTTCCATCGCTGAGTTGTACTCCGCTTTAGAATCTGAGAAATAGGGTTGTTTGACCTCCACTCGGGCCTTCCCCGAACTCTTCTGGTGGCGGTGACGACCCGATCTCCTGCCCCTAGATGGCACTTAGAGACAAGGTGGATTCTCAACATGTAGTCTCAAAGAGAAGCTGTCGCCATGGTGGGGAGGACTCCCGCTTGAGATAGACGGGGTGTGAGGGGAACCAGTGAAAATATTGAAGTGTACATGGGGAGGACCTCCATGGACAGAACCCATGTGGGAGGAACCTTTGTTGGAACCGGCAGGAGCATGGGGGGAACTCCATGTTTGGTGTGGGTGGAGAGAGGCTGACCTTCACTCCTTGGGTTTCCGGGGCGAGGAGGACCTTTTCCAGTTGCAGAGAGGACTTAGGGAGGACCCCCACATTAGAGAGGGACCGAATGGGCAGTGCCTTCACATCGACGGTTGGGGGCAGGAGGAGGAACTCCATTCCCTGAATGGTGAGTGCGGGAGAGGCTTCTGCGCCGAGTGTCACTGCCACGGGACATGTATTCATTCGGGATGGGAGTAGCACAAGGAATACCCCCATGACGATCATCGGAGCGGGAGAGGCCCACGTTCTGTGGAATGGTGGTACAGAGAGGACCTCCATATGGAGTGACGTCACCGAGGATTTGTTCACGGAAATCCCCACTCGGGCCTGCGTCCCCAAGAGTCAACCCAGCCTGCCCATGGGGCGGCTGAGGCCTCGATCTTGGTTGGGTGAAGGAGTGCCCCTACTCAATATATGAAGGGACTCTATGATGCATGTCGGCGGTGGCTCAGGCTACAGTAGTTGTTGACGTCGACGCACCTTGACGAGCGTCCTCAGCTCGGGCCCGACGCTGACGTCAGGTTAGACGAGATGGCGCAGGTGGTGCAGGGGCATAGCATACCTGCTCCTCTGGCGAAGCCGGAAAGCGGATTTGAGGTGGCCGTATGGGTGCCCTTTCCTGGAGCCCTTGGATTGGGACTCTGACCGGGCTGAACTGGACATCACCCGCCTCATCAGCGTAAGGCGAGGAGTCGTCGAGGCGTTCCGGGGACAGGATCCTGAAATGATTGAATGTTGGGGTGGGGAGTAGGGGCTCCCTGCGTGGCCTTTGAGGGCGGCGTTGACGGCGGGGCCTAGATGCCTCCAGGTCCAGGCAGGCCATATCCCGAGTTGGGATGAACCCTTCCTCCTCGTACCTGCATACAAGGTTGTTGATCACCCTTTGTTGGATGATCTCTGACGGGGAGAGGGGACGTGGGCGTCCCGTATTCACGGATGTAGAGGCCATCGTCGCGGCATTGGATCCACGCAGAGTGGCTATGGAGCCACACGGAGCGGCTGTGGAGCCACGCAGAGCGGCTGTGTTGGTAGTTCCCCCGCCCCTGTGTAGGCGAGCTGGCAGTGATCGTGTCTCCATAGCAGCAACCTGGTTCCTAGGAAGCAGGGAGATCGACTCGTCAGTACTACGAGGAAAAGGATCGACAACTAGTGCCCCATCATCATTCCCTCTTCCATGGTCGGTGAGAGTAATCCACGCCAACACGTTGCAGAACAGAATGCCCCACGTTCTACTGCCCCAACTTCCGGTGAGTTTCACGCCAGACCTGCTATTTTCATGGCGGGACCCAGCAATGGATATCTAGATCTGGTGACACGTCAATCTACTGGTGTCTCGAACACTACTAATCTCCACATTGAGAAGAATAATTTCAGGTCGGGTTCACCATTTCTATTTCCGACGCTTTTGCTGGGGCGCACACATCTGTCTGTGGAGGATGCGCATTTATTGCCCTGCATTCATGATTTCCAAAGGCGGGAAGCATCCGCTCCTTATTCAGGGACGTTTTCTCCATGATCGAAACAGAGATACTGGGATGTCGGTTCATCCTTCCGTGGATTCCTCCTCGGAACTCATCACCTAGTCCAGGTCTCCCCCATAGATTTAATATGTTGTCCGTGAAACTCTTCCTAGTGCCTTGTTTCCATGGACGCCGGTTAATTACACTACTTCTGTCAGGACATTACAAAGGGTCTGGTTAGGGCATCAACCTTCATTCGGGGGAGTAGTCACGTCGAGACATCAGTAGCATGCCTGAACGCTGGGGAATTGGCATGTCTATCTTTTGACCCTTGTCATATGGCTTCTCAAGGGAGTGGAAGCCCGAGGCATCCCATATCGATCGTGGGGGATCATATGTTGTAGGCATGTATCTGAGGTTTTACTCATCTTCCTATATTTAACACAGGGTATGCCACAGGTTTAACATCCAGTGGAGATGGATCGGCCTGATCAGAATACTATCTGGAGTGGATAAGATTGAGGAATTTCCATTGAAGGGGTTCCGATGTCGGAATCAGCTCGTGGGAAGCTTCTCGGACACTGTGGAGGGGAGTGGAGTGGCATGATCTCACCGGGATGTGGTGGCCTGAGTAAGAATCAGGGGGAATGATGGATGGGTGGATGGATGAAGTAGAGGGGGAATGAAATGGGACCATCACAAGGGTGACAGTAAAGTTGGACCTGAGCCTCAAAGAGACCTCCTACGTATCCCCGTTGTTGGGAATCAAAGTCCTCATAGTTCAGATGAAAATGGGGGAGGGTCTTGGCACACCGACAAGGATACGGTTTGTGCCAATGATTGTTGGGCAGGAACCTTAGGAAGGATTCCTACGTACCATGCCTTGAAATGGATGAATGTCCTTGTAGTTCGGATGAGATGTGGAATATAGTTTAACGTCATGCAGGATGGGGGTGAACCGACGTGAATGGGGTCGGAACGACTGGGTGATGGGCTTGAACCTCATGGAGGCTTCCTACGTACCATACCTTGATATAGATCAGAGTGCTCATAGTTCGGGGGTGAATGGTGGGTATTGGCGAACCGACGTGAATGAAAAGGGACCTTGGTCCAGATGGTGTGGGGCTTACACACTAGGCTTCCCAGGTGTTGGTGAAACGATGTGAAGGAGGTCGGAATGACAAATGGGTGATGGGGTTGAACCCCATGGAGGCTTCCTACGTACCATACCTTGTCATGGATCAAAGAACTCGTAGTTCGGGTGGTGGTTTGCATCAGTGAACCGACGTGGAGGTGAACCCGTGTGTCCATTGGTTGTGGGATTGAACCTCAGGGAGGCTTCCTACGTACTGTGCCTTGACATGGATCAAAGACCTCATAGTTCGGGTTGGTCGCAACGGCTTGTCGTCGGACTAGAATGCAGTTTAACGTCATACTGAATGAGGGTGGAACCTGACGTAAATTAATGATGGGCGGTGGGCCTGAAACTTGTGGAGGAATCCTACGTACCATGCCTTGACATGGATCAAAGTCCTCGTAGTTTGGGAGTGCAGTTTAACATCATGCTGGACGGGGGTATATAGTTTAACGTCATGCTAGTTGAGGGTGGAACTCGACCTGAAGAAACGACCGAGTGGTGGGCTTGAACCTCGTGGAGGCTTCCTACGTACCATGACTTGACATGGATCAAAGTCCCCGTAGTTCGCTTAAGGTGGGGGTCAGGGTCGGCGCTCACTCTATGCTCACGTGAGTCATGCTCGTTGTGAGAAACAAGAGGTTGTAGGGACCTGATGATCACGTCATGAAGGATGTGCCCGTGGGAAATGAAGAGGGGCTTACGCGTTAGGCGGCCCATGGTGCTGGGACTTAATCTAGGATGGAGGCCCAAAGTGCAACAAAGCACAGTGGGAAAGGGGGCTCCACTGGACTTGGTAGTGGGGAAGTACTAAGGTGCACTGGTGCAACCTCCCGTGAGAGAGGCTAGGGGCTTACGCTCTGAGGCAGCCCTTTCCCCGTGGACAAAAGCCACCCTGACAAGGAGGATCTCATTCCATGTGAGGAAGAATCCATTCCCATGGAGACGATTGGGCGTAAAGAATGTCTCAGATGGGGGGACCCTGCATGGGAGGAATGGGGTCAGATCATAGTTTAACATCATGTGTTGAGCACGAGGTTCTTGGCATTTTAACTTCCTACAGCACGGATGAGGTGGGTTTACTCCGCACCCTTAGGACTTACATAACTGGTACCCTCTGCCCCTAGGGGTAGGGAAGGTACCAGCAAAGCCATGGTAAAGGGGGGTCACAGAGCGAACCATCGAGGGGTCCACGTTAGCGTTGATATGCGAAGAAGAAATAGCTGTTAGCATGCCTATGTGAAGAAGCATTAGGCGAAGCAAGGCTACAGGTGGCGTTGTCAATGGGACTTTGAAATCACATCGTGCAAACCATGAGGGTCGCACTGGAAGAGGAATTTCCAAGAAAATCAGTATGCTTCATGAAGTATAATTCCTTGGCCTTAGCATGGGGCATGGGTGTGAATGGGAGGTTCTTCGTGAAGTGGAATAGTATTCGCGGAGCGCTGCCTCATGATGCAGAGGTGCCTCACGAAGCAAGGTGCTGCAAAGCAGTGTGCTTCGCGATGTACATCGACCCCTCCTTGGAATGTGGATCACTAGTACATGATGGGTGTTTCGCAAAGCATAAATGCTCCGCGGCTGCCCGGGCTCCCTTGGGAATCCCCTTCCTTCGCGAATGCCCTTAGTCTTCGCGAAGGGCATCCCTCTCTGAAGTGGGGCACAAAACGAGACAAGGCGAAGGCATATTGAGAAGTAAAAGTACCTTGCGGAGCTCATGATTCCTGGGACGAAGGGTGCTCCGTGATTCAGGAGTTGAGAAGCCAAAAGTTTGGATTGTCCGTCCTCCTGGACTCAGGGGGATCCTAGTATTTATAAGAAAGGGGTGCTGCGAAGCAGAGATCACGCGACGCGAATGGGCGGCGGGTGCTTCACGGCGGCCTCGCGAACGTCAGGCTGTTCGCAGAGCGTTACTGCCTCCTCTGCTTCGCGGCGGGCTTGCGAAGGTCAGGCCGTTTGCGGAGTGGTACCGCCTCCTCTACTTCGCGGCGGCCACGTTGCTGGGGTGCGCTCAATGGCTGAGCTTCACGGGGCAGCGCACGGGCTTCTTTTCCTTCTTCCTTTGTCATCCAATATTTTGGCACCAACGCCTGTGCTATGAGTTCATCGGTGCCTTCAGATTTCAATTCTGAGCACCAGTTCAAAAGATATAAAATCCCGCTCGTATGTTTACTGAATGTACCCGAAAAAAACATCAGAAATTGATTCTGGGCACACCGGGCCTTAAAATCAAGCTCCATCAGAAACTGATGACTTGTAAAAATCCCATGTATTTAAGAAAAAAATTCCTTAGAATTTTAGGGTCTTTAAAAGGGGTGCAGGATGGTGTAGGGGGAGGGGGGATAGTGTAGTGTAGGGGAGGGGGAGGGAATTGTTCAACGTAGGGGGATATAATGGAATGATGAAGTAGGGTTGAGGGGGATGGGCTAGTGTAGTGAAGGGGAGAGTGGGGCTGGTGCAGTAGGGTGGAGGGGAGGGGATGGTTCCGGGAAGGGGGGAGGGGTTGGTGTGTAGGGGGGATGGGGAGGGGAAGGACTGGTGCACCTGGGGGGAAGGGCTAGTAAAACATGGGGGAGGGGTAGGGTAGGGGCTAGTGCAGTACAGGGGGGAGGGTCGGGGCTTGTGCTTTTTGGGGATGGAGAGGGGGCGGGGCAGGTGTAGTGTAGGGGGAGGTGCTAATGCAGGGGGAGGGGGTTGGTGTAGGTGTTAGGGGGGAAGTGTGGGGAGCCTAGTCCGGTGGGGGGTGGGGGTGGGTTTGGGTCCATTGGGTTGGTGTTGATTCCATTACCTGAAACGAGTAATAGAGAACAAGAAATGAAAAAACATTAATGAATACATAAAATCACATAAACTCATCTAAGGAAACTACATATTTCTATGGATTAAATCATATATTATTTTCTATAAAACCCCATTGGTAACTATAGGTGGTCATGTGGATGACCCTTTGGACAATGTTTCTTGCACAACTGCCTATGGTCCCAAATATGCTTATCTTAGGTTAAGTACATCGATATGTCCTCTCACAGAATTCTATTTCATCTAGTAACTACAAGGTTCACTTTTTCAATCCACATCATTAATATTGTATAAGCCATTTGATCTGCCCAATAAGTTAGCAGATCAACCATTTGAAAGAATATAAGAATCATAGGGTTGCAATATAGAATCAGCTGAGAAACCCATCACTTATTAAGTTAGACTTGGTTCTTTTTGGTGATATTGTGGATTTTTTCCTTTTTTAGAATTTTCCCATTGATGAATACAAAACTTTTGTGCACATATTTATAATAATTCAATATAAAAACATAGTGATATCCAATTTTATAATGTGTAATTAAAGGGATGGATTATTCTTATGAAAATCATTGATAAAATTATAAAATAGAAGCTATTACACTTTTCTTTGGAGTATTCTCCTATGTTTATTTAAAATTAGAATATAGTGTATCTAGATTTATCCATGTAGTTGGAATGGTAATCCTATATTTCAATTAAAATTCAGTTCTCCTTTATTTCCTCTTATATTATGTTACACGATGATCTCATTGTGATAATATTAAATACATAAACTGATTAGGATTATAGGAATAATTTAAACATAACAACGTACATATTACTAATATGAAAAATATATAATAATTTATTTTTAAAATATAATGATTTTGATACACTGTTATGTTATCATGTTGTGGTTTGTGTTATCTCTTTATTTAGGATACCAGTCCATGGTATTTGTATTGAATGAATTTGGATATGATTTGAACAAAAATCCTTTATTAATGATCCTTTTATTCATTATTTATACTTATATATCAATGTGAATATTATTTTTTATTTTTTGGTTATAGAGCCACATTTATCATGTAAATTTGACACCCTGATCTCATATATATAAGAAGTTGTTATATCTCACTTCTTTTCCCATTATTTACTTACAGGTGGTTTCTTATGATGATTTTGGTTCTGTAAACCACCATCATATGTAGAGAGTTCAACATCAGATTCATGTAAGGTTTCTTCCATTTTTATTCATTGGCCCAATTTAAATGTTAGATTTTGTGATTTTTGGGTTCCCTATATTTTTTCAGTGTGTTGTTGATCTCGTTGAGTAGGATTCGAGCAACTGTTGGTGAAGGTGACTTACATGTGTATGAATAGGTAGGAATATACATATATAAGTTCCCCCATTTATATATATTTAATAATTTCTATATGAATATATATATATATATATATATATATATATATATATTTGGGATAAGTGTACTTATATATAGACCAGAAAGATTCATACTTGAAGAGGGGTATATGTAGGTATAAACATATATCTAAGGACCCCCTTATGCATATTTATCCATTAAAATATGTACAAAAGTTCTATGTGTCATTATATATATGTGAAGCTTCATATTCATTCAAGTAGAAAATAGAAAGATTCGAGTTTTCAGTATCAAATGTATCGCGCCTTGAGGTTGAGGTAGGTTCCCTATTCCTAACAAATTAATTTTAATTCTATAGTTTCTTTATTATTTTAAAAGCGTGTTTTAATTATTAGGGATTAACATTAATCTCCCTTCATGTGGGCCATATAAAATTCCATCCGACTCAATTTCAAATTTCCTCCACTTTAGAGATGAAAATATCCCCATTTTAGAAAACATTAGCTAAGTATTCTCATAAAAAGATTAAACTTAAACAAAATATTTGTTTTATTTTCTTAAAAAACATAAAACTACCCTATAAAAGTTGATACTATATTTAGTAACATTTCTATGAAGTTTAACTAGATAAAATCGACTACCTTACTAGGAAAAATTCACCATTTAGTACCTAAGTAATCAGTTTTCATTGAACTACTTGTAGCACCTTCATCGGTTCTCCTTGAGTTCCCCACTTGGTTGAAGTATCAATGTTTAAGTGATTGAGTAACATGGTTCAATGTGTTTGGAAATGGGTGAGAAAGAGAATGAACTATGATGTTTCCTGACCATTTAACAACTAATTTCATGAAATCGAATCTCCATCTAGAATAAATAATATCATCTTGAAATAATGAGATTCTTGATAGATGAGCTCTGAATTGAGAAAGATGGAATGATTGTAAAGGCATGACTAGTTAGGGGAATCCTTTAGTGTCACAGTAGGAATGGGTTAGTAATTATCTTAAGGGTGGGATGGTGGGTTGGTTTATTAATAGGACCACTAACATTCATAGGTGAATGATCCTGTTTTGGAAATATACCATCAAGTTGTGACCACTATATAAGTAGTACTAAATTTATTATATTAATTGTGGGATGCCAGTAGTTCTTTTGAGATTAAAATGGGTATGTTCTATAGTCTATATAATAAAAAAGGATGAGAAGGATATGATTCTCTTATAATTGGTATGGATTTTAAATAGATCTTATGAAACAAAGTTTGATAAATTCCCATGTATGGAGTGGAATAGGTAATCCATTCACTTTAATATGGATTATATATCAAAGCATGGTATGTAAGGGTTGTCCTATGTTGATTAGTGATTGATATGTTATATCACTATGGCTTATATATCAGAACATGGTATCTAATAGATAACATATATTGATTAGTGAGTGAAATGTTATATTATTATTATAATTGTATGTCATGATAGGATGACTTATACTATATATGTTTCAATTAGGATACAATCATGTTGGATATTCAAAATACTAGTAGAGTAATAGGACATGGTTCTATATTCCATATGTTATTTGGATTACTATCTTTATCATGTTGTTATACAATGTTATTTTGAGATCATGATGATCTTTTGATGTTGATTCACATACTTGGAACCCGATGGAAAGCTAATGGGACACAATAGGCTTCCTTTGGGGTATTTTCCATGATCCATCACCAATATATTTATTAATAAAAGAGGATTTTATTCACCATTATTATATTGGGTCCTGTTGTTAGTTTATAGCCTATGTAAACTGGTAGTGTGACCAATACTCCATGCAAGTCCATCAATTATATAGACTAGTTTTGTTGTAATTAATGATTTATACTAAAATGATTCGACATAAAAATATTGTAATTATAAATTCTTTCTACTATATAGATTAGATATATTGGGTTCAAAAATTGACTCTGAACATGTTAATAAATAGTTATAACTATTTTGATTTCACTATGACTATCTTGTTTTAGTGCATGGGAAAAACATGAAATATATATGTACAATTATCCCTACATTTTTAATCATTGCATTCATACGAGATATATCCCATTGTCATCTTTTCCACCATTTCCCATGGTAGGGTTTTTCCATATCCTATTTTACTTCTGGGAAAGTTGTCATTTTACCTTGTCACATCCTTCAATCTACAACATAGCCCCAACATAGTTCCAAGTGGTAATCCTACTCATCACATTATGATTGGGATTTAAAATATTTCTCTTTTGGTAGAAATTTTTATGTTCATTCTCATTATCTATTTCATAAGCATATGCAGTGACATCCAATATGGTCAGTATCAATTTCTTTTATTTTGAAGCTGTTTGAGTGGGCTTGACGTAAAATTTTTAAAACCTAGAAATGTTGCACTATTATCAGAGGAAGAGGAATTTTTGGGTGGTATTTGGTGGAAATGAACATCTGACCAGGATCATTTTCAATTTATATTTTTTATTTATCCCTCTTTATAAATCTATTACAATGTAATGAGGATTTTGAATCTTTTTCAGGATTTTCATAGTATGTTATTATTATTTTACCCTATTAGAATGTTTTTAAATTTTATTTATTCTTGTTTGTGATTCATGTATTCTCATGGATACCACATATTCATTTTTAGTGATCATATGCTCCATCATTCTATATATATATATTAGGTTTGTCCAACACTAATACAAAAATGGGCAAGGGAAGTGCCACCTTATATCAGCGCTAAGCAAAAACTTCTGATAAAGACACCCTTTATCAGTGATAAAATTTTAGCGCTGATACAGAGTCCCTCAATCAGTGCTAGAAAAGCACTGATAAAGTATCCCTTTATCAGCACTAAAAAAGTGCTGATAAAACAACACTTTATCAGTGCTAGAAAATCACTGATAAAGAATCCCTTTATCAGCACTAAACTATTAGCGCTGATACATGAAGGATTTATCAGTGCTAAAAAAGACCTGATAAAGGATACCTTTATCAGTGCTAAAATTTTAGCGCTGATAAAGGTAGTCTTCATCAGAGCTTTGTTAGCACTGATAAAATCGTAGTCTATTTTTTAATAAAGTTGGTCGCACAGTGCCCTCGTTTCATCACGACCTAAAGCACTCACGGTACTAGAACCCTGCGACTCCCCTCTGCTGCCTACTAAACTTTACATTACTAGACCTCCGCTGCCCTCGAGCTTCTCATTTCTAGACCACCACCGCCCACTGAGCTTCGTATTTCCATACCTCCGCCACCCTCGAGCATCACTTTGCCGGACCTCCGCTACCCGCTCAACTTCACGTTGCTGGACCTTCGCCGCCTTCGAACTTCATGTTACTGGTCCTCTGCCACCCACTGAGCTTCGCATGCCAGACCTCCTTCACCCTTAGAGCTTTGCTTTGCACAGTCTGAAAAGTCTATGAACCCCCATGTAGTGGCATATCATAGGATGAATGGTTTATTTTTATTTTGGGATTTTACTATTGAAGATTGTGATGAATATTTTTCTTCTTGTTTGGTATTTGGTACATGGGAGACCTTAGATTTGTGAGTAATCAAATGGGTTCTACTCCAGATAGCCTTGAGGTGATCACCTGATTCAATTTTTTATTTCCCCAAGAGGCCTCATTTATATTGATTGTCTAGTCACATGACCAGGTGGTGTTCCGTGAGTGATTCAATTTCCATTATAACCTATAGGTCAGATATCATCCTTTATTTCTCCAATTAAAATAAGTTTCTTTCCCATAATTATTTTAATGGATGATTTTTTTTATTATGAGTTACTCCCATTAATTACCTTTATTATTTACTTTTTCTACAGTTTAGTTTTTATCTAACCTTGATTATTTATTTTTTCTTGTATCATTACTCCATAATTATAGGATTTTCTATTAGTACAGTTTTTTTACTTTAAATCAAAATGTAGAATCTTTGGAGAATGTTTGACATGTCTTGATTTTATTTAAAAGGTAATTCTTAATATGTGTGCTGTTATTTTCATAAAATTAGATTAAGTTAAGAAAATATAATTCTAGGTGAATTTTTTCATTTAGAAAAAATGAAATATATATTTTAAAAAATGGTTGACCACAATGTTTTGTTTTTTTAATAGATTGAATGAAATTTTTTAATAGATGAAGTGCATCCGTGAGTGAGAGAAAAACATGTTTTCATTGATGGAAGTGTTGAGGTAGTTCAATGAGTGAGCTGAGCCAATGATATATAATTTTTCAATCTCTTGATATCCCATGATATTAAATAGGAATCAATCTTTATTTAGTTTTTCAACATGGTGCGGTAAGTGATCGGCATCAGAAAGAGGCAGCCCTCACGGTTGAAGGATAAATTCATTTCAAAGTTTTATATCATACAATAGGTACATGAACCAATGGACACACATTTTAATATCTTGTGATTAGGATTATGATACTGTATATTAAGGTTGAATATATTTTACCAAAATGTCACACGGTTTCATATCATGCAACTTGAACATAATGTGAGGGTGAGGTGAATTTTCCATCCATAGAGTCCCTACACCATGTGAAATATGGGTAGTGGATGAAAAAGGTTTATGTTCATGATTCATGGACCAAAGGGGGTGTGTCCCAGAATTTTTGGTGTGTCATGCAAGAATAACGACCTGATGTCAGAAGGGGCTTGTGGCGGCTCAACACCACATGAAAGAACATATAACTAGGATGTTGTATTTTAAGTTCAAATCCATATATTTCAGACTAAAGGGATGGTTTATTAATGTAAAATATCTCTTGAGAAACCTAGTATTAGTGGAAAGATTAATATTCTCATCATCAATGGCGATCTATGAGTTTACACTATCAGGGTGAAGTTTATGAAAAATTTAAGGTCCATCACACTTGGATTCTAGTTTCACTAGATTCCTCCTAGGTATCATAGATTCCCTTAGATCCAACACCATGTCACCATAAAGTAAGGAATGAAGGATAAACTTTTTCTTTAAGGACAACACCACCCGGTTCTGATGCATTTCTAGGTCATCTAATGCTTGAACCCTATTTTCTTTGAGGGGTTACCCCATTCTTTCATTCATGTTATCTAAGTGACTTTGTCTGGTAGTGAACTTGTATGGAATGATGCACAGACCACCAATCCTTTTAGCCTTGCCACCCCTACCTCCATCTCTGTCCTTCTCCCTCACTAAGGTTACTAACTGCTTCTCTATAGTGGTCAGGCCCCTTCCTAGTAGTGTTTGTTCTGTCTCCCTTGGCTCTGAGCCTGTCATCCAGCTCCAAATACTTATTGATCCATAGAGAACTCCCTCACCAGCCGTAAGTTTAATTATCGATCCTTCCCATGCCCCTTTGGATCCTCATCTCCCACTCATATGAATCTTACGAACCAGAAGGGATTATGAACATGTTCAAAATCAAGGGACCTCAATGAGAGATCATCCTCCCACTTCAATAAGGCTACTAGCTCTAGATCCAATGCTAGATCCATGTCCTACCCATCATTATTATCTTCATATGTAATGCTCATGGTCTTAGTGCCCATGTTAAATTGGACTTCCTCACTATAGAAATAAAAAAGCATAATGTCATTGTTGTTGTTGTCAAATAACACAAAAAACCCTATAATAATCATAGACTTCTCTTGGAAGATTAAGTTACATGGATTTCTACACTCTGAACCCTCCAACAGACACAAATGGGTATTTTGGCACAATAAATATGTTGTTGAGACTGTTCAAGATTACAATCAATTCATCACTACCAAGGTGTCCAATGGTGACACCTCCTTCCTTATGACTTTTGTTTTTGGAATCTTTGACCCTCTTCAAAGGGAATCTCTATGGAGTGAACAAAATACCTTCGATCCAGCCTACCACCCATCGTTTGTTTGGGGTGATTATAATTTCATTTCCAACCCAAAGTAAAGGAAATGTAGAAGCCCATTCCAGAGGAAGGCCATAATAGAGTTTCTTCAGTTCATGGCTAGGAAGGGCCTCATTGATCTCATCTTCTTAGGTGAATGTTTCACATGGTGAAACAACTGCAGGGGCCATCACCGCTTGTGGAGTCTATTGGATTGGTGTCTAGACAGCATGAAACCCACTAACCTATTCTCTAATACCATGTTTTTCCATCTTGCTTGAGGTATTTTGATTCACTTCGCCCTCTTGGTTTCCCTTTCTTCTTGGCATGATCATCAGGAATGGTTTCACTTCCACCATCAGTGGATTAACATACAAGGGTACCAAGGCATGGTTTGTGAAATATGGAATGAACCCTTGTAGGAGTATCAGGCCACTTTCCACCTCAGTGACCTGACCTCAAACCCTGATAGGTGCGTGTTCGCCCCTTCCTCCAGAGGAACCTTCACCACCTGGGACTACTGTCGCATATCGGCTCCTTCAGAGTATTCTGATAGATGGAATGATACATTGGGTTTATTAGATTATTAACACTAGTTTGAGATTTATGTATGACTATATACTTATTATATTTTCATATTATTTCTTACACACCACCACTTGAGTCAAGTAACCTGATTGAAATCCATATTGGTACTTTGGTTCTGATGTTGATATGGGTTTTTATGTGTTTGTGACATGTGTATGTGTGTATATATGGGTATTTAGGCATGATGATATTGAATGTAGGGAAAATACCTAGGAGTGGTGGATGTATCATTCTTGATTATTCTTGTGTTTTGTTTGGGGTGATTTGAGGAATCTATAATGAATCTAAAGCAATTATATTTAATGAAGATGAATAAATACTAATGGTTAGGCTCTATAAATCTCTATTTTTATAAAGAAGTGGTTCTATTATACTATATTTGGAAGTCTTTTTTTGTGTAATTGAAACATAAATACTAATATTTGACATTCAAATAGGATGAAGATGAATAAATATTGGATGGATTCTAATCGTTTGACAATAGAGTACGAGAATGGAGTGAAAGAGTTCATCAAGTTTGCAAAGGATCACACAAAGGTTCCTTCTCAAATCCTTTGTCTGTGTTTACATTGTTGTTATTCTAGAGTACTTACTCCAGAGGAGTTGGAAGAACATTTGCTATGTCACAGAATATATCAGAGTTATAAATGTTGGAATAAACATGGAGAAAAAGCGAATGTAGCTATTGGCTGGGATAAAACTGCGTTTTATGGATCATCATATATGAGTACAAATATGGATAATGAAGAAGATCGTATGTAGGATGTGATTACAGATGTCAATGATGATGAAGATCGTATTGAGGAAATGAAAAATGCAATTTAAGATGAACTCTGTGATTGCCCAAAATTGTTTGAGAAATTAAAGAGTTGTTAAAAGATGCCATTGTATGCTGGTTGCACTAAGTATATAACATTTTCATCTGTACTGAAGTTGTATAAATTTAAAGCTGGTAATGGATGGAGTGATGTTAGTTTTACGGAACTACTTTCTCTCTTAAATGACATGTCCCAGAAGATAATGAGCTCCCAAGACGGACATATGAAGCTAGATGAATGCTACACTTGATGGGTATGATTCCTGAAAGAATAAATACCTGCCTGAAAGACTGTATGTTGTTTCACAAGGAGAGAAAATCACTTATATAATTCCCAAAGTGTGGTGCTTCTCGATACAAGAAAGATAAATCCAATCATACAAAAGTTGTTTGGTACTTTCCAATCATTACAAGGTTTAGCCATCTATATGGAAGTGAAGAAAGTGCAAGACAATTTTTGTAGCTTGCAGATAAAAGAAAAAAAGATGGGAAATTACGTCATCCGACCGACTCTCCTCAATGGAAGAAAATTGATCATGAGTTTCCTGAATTTGGAAAATAGTAGAGAAGCCTTCGCCTTGTATTATCTACAGATGCAGTGAATCCTTTTGGTTTTCAAACCAGCACTCATAGTACATGGCCTGTTATGTTGATAAATTATAACTTTCCACCATGGTTATGCATAAAGTAGAAATTCTTCATGTTATCTATGCTTATATCAGGACCAAAACAACCAGTTAATGATATTGATGTTTATCTGGCTCCTTTGATCAGGGATTTTAAGTTATTGTGGGATTTAGATGTTATGTTGTATGATTCTTATAAAATTGAATACTTCACATTGAGAGCGATGTTGTATGGGACAATAAATGATTTCACTGCTTATGGAAATTTGTCAGGCTATATCATTAAAGGAACTCAAGGGTGTCCCATGTGTGAAGAAGATATAGAATCAATTAGGTTGAAACATTCATCGAAATCTGTGTTTCTAGGACATCATAGATTTCTACCTCATCCGCATAAGTTCCGATCTAGGATGAAATCATTCAATGGATGTTCGGAACAACGCGCAACACCATCTCCACTAATAGGTGATCATCTGTTTGAGAATGTAAAAGATCTGATCACTATTTTTCATAAACCATTTTTGAAAAACCTTATGAAAATCGGTTGGAAAAGAAGATCAATATTTTTTTGAATTTCCATACTGCAATTGTTTGTACGTCAGACATTTTCTTGATGCGATGCATGTGGAAAAAATGTATGTGACAGTATTATCGGAACGTTACTAAATTCCCCTGGAAATAAAATGTGGAATTAAGGCAAGGTTGGACATGGTTGACATATGAATACGAGAAGATTTGGCTCCCATGAAGGGTGAAAATCGAATGTTTCTTCCTCTAGATGCTTATACTCTTTCTAGGGAGGAGAGATATTAGTTTTTCAACTTCTTCAATGATGTAAAGGTTCCATAGGGGTATTCATCAAATATCAAGAACATTGTGTCAATGAATGATTTGAAGTCAAAAGGTTTTAAATCACATGATTTCCATGTTTTGATGCAAGATGTAATTCATATAGCTTTACATTGCATTTTTCCCAAGAATGTTCGTCATACGTTAACCAAACTTTTTTTCTTATTCAAAGCTATATGTAGCAATGTTTTAGACCTGACGAAATTTCCAGCTATAGAAAAATAAATTGTCATTATATTATGTGAATTATAAATGATCTTCCCGCCAACATTCTTTGATATGATGGTTCATTTGATGATTCACTTGGTGAGATATATTTAACTTTGTGGTCATGTACACTATATATGGATGTATCCTATTGAACGGTATATGAATATTTTGAAAGGGTATGTCAAAAATCAAAGTCGGCCAGAGGGTTGAATAGTGGAGCGATATATTGGTGAGGAAGCCATTGAATTTTTTACTGAATACCAATCTGATGTGGAAAGCATTGGTCTCCCGAAATCTCATCACACTGAATGCATTGAGGGTGAGGGAATTTCTAGAAGAGAAGTTGTGACAATCAGTATTACAGATCGGGAGCAGGCCCACCATTATGTTTTTCATAATAGTTGGGAGGTTGCTCTATATATTGAAACTCACAAAGAAATTCTTATGCAATTGAATCCATCAAGGGCTGAAAAGTGGTTATCAAATACACATAATTACCAGTTTATAGGATGGTTTTAGGACCATATTTTTAAGCAGTTGGATGAAAATCTGATTTCAATTTCATAACAACTTCGATGGCTAGCTGCTGGACCAAGAGTGTATGTTTTATCTTACAGTGGTTATGTAATTAATGGTTATACATTCTATACAGATGAATATTGATGAACATAGTACCATGAAAAATAGTGGATTTACACTAGTGGCTGAAGCAATACATATTTCTGGAATTAAGGACAGAAATCCAATTTATGAAAATATGTCATACTTTGGCATTATAAAACTAATATGGGAGTTGGATTATACGACATTCCAATTGACGATTTTTCAATGAAAATGGGTTGATAATAATTTTGGTGTTAAAATAGATGAATGGGGATTTGTAAAAGTTGATATTAGTAATGAAAGGTACAAAGATGAACAGTTTATAATGGCATCACAAGTGGTACAAGTTTTTTATGTTCCAGATCCTGCAAACCGAAAGTGGTTGATTTTTCTGTTATCATCCAAAACTACTGAAGGTTCAAATGAAAATTCAGTTGAGGGCGGTCCTTTTAGTAGTACTTCACAAGAATTTCAGAGCGGTCCCAATGTAGATGATGTTTTTTTATGTTAGAGGAGACCATAATGAAGAAATTTGGATAATTGATAGGGGTGTCAAATCCCTTCAACCATTGAAAAAAATTAAGAGAGTTTAATAAACATGTTATATTTTGTTTGTAATATAGATCTTGTTATCTCATGTTATAATCTTATCATTACTAAATTCATGTAATCTAAATTAACTGTTCAACCACTTTTGTAGATAATGACTTCTTCACATTCTGGTACTCAAAACATTGAGGCTGAACAAGTCTCTCAAGCTGCTGGTGCTGCGGCTACTGCTGCTCCTGCTACTCCTATAGCTACTGCTGCTCCTGATGCTGCTCCTTCTATGGCTCCTATTGCTCCTACTGCTCCTCCTACTACGGCTCCTGCTGCTCCTGCTGCGGCTGCTGCTACTCCTGCTGCTGCAGCTCCTGCTGCTCCTAGTGTTGAGGTCCAACAACCATTAGCACATGCCATTGATACCATTTTAGATGAACATATATATGATGTTGATATCGATGAAATGGTCAGGAATGAAGGACCGACGTCGCAGAAAACAAAGGTGTGTCATAGTTTGATGGTGTTAGACAAAGTTCTTAAGGTGAGAAGCAAAGGAGGAAAATTTGAAGTAGGATGGAATACACGAGGCCAACATGTTAATCCCAACAAGGATATGTTTAGCAGCTACATTGGAATTGTCACTAAGAAACACGTGCCGATTGATATAGATTCATGGCGCCATGTTGTGTCCGGGCTGAAGGCTGTGATCTGAGAAGAAATTATGGTAACATTATGAATTTATTTCTTTAATTTACAAGGAAATAATATAATGAAACAATGTCTTACTCTTCTCAATATCTTGCAGAGTACATTTATAGTAGATGATTCACACAAGGATTACATACTAAGGCTTGCAGGAAGGAGTCATCGAGGTTTTCACTCTATTTTAACAAGATGTCACCTGAAAGATTCCAAAGGTAAAATAAACCCGTACCCACCCATTGTCTACGCTCACCTGATATCCCAAGAAGCATGGGATTCATTTATTAGCCGCCATGGGGATGAGATGTTTTAGGTACATTTTGGGTGATAATACATTGTTTGAGGATACCTGTATTCATTTCTTTGATTGTCAATATTTCATTTATGAAATAGAAACACTGTTATGAAAATAAAGAACGTGCATCAAAACCAACAAACCCCTATCGTAAAGAAAGGATGGGGTATGCTTCATTAGAAAATAAAATGGTATTCATTTTAAATTTATAGTAATATTATTAGCTACCAATAAACAACACCATAATTATCTTTCTATATTTATATATATATTGATGAGTCTAAAACCAAATACAATTTCATCCCACGTCATGTGCTATGGAAGGAGGCACGTGTGAATAAGGGAGGGAAGTTAGTATATGAGAACACACAAAAATTGTGGGAAATATGTGTAAGTATGACATGACGATAAAAATATATGTTTTAAATTGCTATTACATAAAAATAATTAGTTATTTTCTTATATCCGACAGTCACAGGAATCAGCTACTCCTGTAGCGGATACATACTTATTATCGATGGCTTTGAAGCAGCCATAGAAATATGCTCGTGTCAGAGGTGCAGGGTTTGGGGTGACACCCTGAGTATATTTTTAGAATAAGGAAAAAATGGATGATACCGATGAAAATTTGGAACAAATGAGAGAAAAAATAGAAACCCTTGAAGAACGATGGAAATGGCAGGGAGAGTTGCTAGCAACTTTTATAGGTTGGAAGAAAAGGGAAGACACAACTCAGGAACAACCAACACGTGAACATCCCAACCCACCCCCACCAGATTTGAGGCGAGCCATTCCCCTCAAAGAACTGTCTTAGCCATGGTAATAAATATTCTAATAATTGTTCCCATGAAATGTGAATCAGACAAACACTACTAATTTCTCTGTACTGATCTTCTACAGGGTGATAATTATTGTTATTTATATCTATCAACACCCACCTGTCACCTTGTAGCGAGGGATACAGTGTTCAATATCCCATATGCCACACTGCATAATAAACCTCTTCCGAAAGACCATATGAAAGTGACGATTACTGTAGCTCATGATCCAAATGCAGAGCTACCTATTCCACTTGACGACGATGATATTCATATGGTTGAAAAGGCTATTGGGACATTCATTTCATGGTCATCACAACTTGTAAGAGTATATACAGACAAATAGGTATTTATTTTCATTTTTTTAATCTAAACCATTAATAATAAATGAAAAAGGGTCTGAACCATTGGTTGTTGTTATAGATGGAGAAAAGGAAGGGGGTGACAAACGTCAGCTCAAAACCATCTAAAGGATCAACCAACCGATCCCAAGGAGATACTGAAAGCACAATAACACCACCCTTTCTCTATCCACATTTACTAGCATTGATGACTCATGTGGATTGGAATCTAAAGGATGGTAATAGTCATATAGTGGTTTTCTAAGAGAATATATATGGAGAGGAAAGTCGAGATTTCACTACTGGAAATTGCACCTATACCCACGGTTTGAAACCGTGGGTATAGCCCTTGAAACCGTGGGTATAGGGTATACCCACGGTTTCGCCAACCGCGGGCTGGAATGCCGTCGCAATAGCCCTATACCCACGGTTTTTAAAAAACCGTGGGTATAGACCCAGAAATTTTTATATTACCTACGGTTCATTAAACCGTAGGTATATATGTATACCCACGGTTTTATAACCGTGGGTATAGTTTGCAGCTCCGGTATATATGTATACCCACGGTTATAAAACCGTGGGTATAGTTTTTGCAGCTCCAGAATATACCCACGGTTTACTTAAACCGTGGGTATATATGTATTCCCACGGTTTTATAACCGTGGGTATACTTTTTTGCAGCTGCAGAATATACCCACGGTTCAAGTGAACCGTGGGTACAGATGTTTCCAGCGCCAGGATATTTCCACGGTTCAAATGAACCGTGGGTATTTGCAATGTCCCCTGCATCAACACAGGCCTGGCAGCAGGCTCTACAATTCTACCTGAAGACAAAATATAAGAACAAAATATAAGAACAAAAAGTATGCAGCTTGCAATTGAGAAAGTTCCGCCAAGTTCTGTTTTCCGCTTAACAAATTTCTGATCATCCTACATGGAACAATGTGCAAGTTAAAAATAAGTCTAATTATAGGCATTGAAAACATTACATGGCTATAGCTTGAAACCGCAGGGAAAAAATGAAGCAATACAGATACTAACAGCACAATGGGAATAATGGATATTGCATTAAAGATGTTCAACAAGAATAGTGATTTGGAGACAGGAATTTAATAATAAAAGAAACTTTCAAGCTGCACAACATAAATTAAAATGCATTAAAACATCAATAAAAGCCATGGAAATAAAAACATCTAGCAAAAATTTGTGCCAGCCCCCCCCCCCTGCCAGCCCCCCCTGCTTGTCCCCCTGCCAGCCCCCCCCCCCTGCCACCTGCTTGTCCCCCTGCCATCCCCCCCCTGCCCCTTGCTTGTCCCCCTGCCATCCCCCCCTGCCCCTTGCTTGTCCCCCTGCCAGCCCCCCCCCCCTGCCCCTTGCTTGTCCCCCTGCCAGCCCCCCCCCCCCCCCCCCCGCTTGTCCCCCTGCCACCCCCCCTGCTTGTCCCCCTGCCCCTGCCAGCCCCTGCCAGCCCCCCCTGCCCCTGCCAGCCCCCCCTGCCCCTGCCAGCCCCCCCCCCCCCTGCCCCCCTGCCAGCCCCCCCCCCTTCCCCCTGCCAGCCCCCCCTGCCCCCCTGCCAGCCCCCCCCCCTTCCCCCTGCCAGCCCCCCCCCCCTCCCCCCTGCTTGTCCCCCTGCCAGCCCCCCCACTCCCCCCTGCTTGTCCCCCTGCCAGCCCCCCCCCCTTCCCCCTGCTTGTCCCCCTACCAGCCCCCCCCCCTGCCCCTGCCAGCCCCCCCCCCCTCCCCCTGCTTGTCCCCCTGCCAGCCCCCCCCCCCCCCTTCCCCCTGCTTGTCCCCCTACCAGCCCCCCCCCCTTCCCCCTGCCTGTCCCCCTGCCAGCCCCCTACCAGCCCCCCCCCCCCCCCCTGCCCCTGCCCCTGCCAGCCCCCCCCCCCTTCCCCCTGCTTGTCCCCCTGCCAGCCCCCTACCATCCCCCCCCCCTGCCCCTGCCCCTGCCAGCCCCCCCCCCCTTCCCCCTGCTTCCTTTTGTATGTTTTATAGGTTCCAGTGTCAAGGTACCTTGTTTATCCATGTTAGTGTGTTTTGTTTGTGCCTTAGCCTAAAGAGACTTTAGACTAATATGAGGATTCCTATTTTTTATAGGACAACCAGTGGTATGAATGACGTTTAGATTAGTGGAGAGTTTTCTGGTTTTTATAGCAGTGCCAGTGGCATCCAGAGTTTTAGAGTCATAGGTGTAGTGAGCAGAGGAAAAAGAACCTAAACCATTTGTCTGATTGTTTGACTCATTTATTATCTCTTGGTTTGGTTTGAAATTCAGTCAAAAGCAGACATTGAATTTCTATCACAACAGGCTGATCCGGTTCAGACGACATGTGCAGAGGATGAGGATGATCTGGTTCGGACAACATGAAAGGATGTTTTCTCAGAAGATTTAAAGAAATGAATGGTAATCTGTGATGAATAGAGGATTGGATGACCCCTGATATACCTAATTCGGTGAGGTTTGGAGATCTAGAAATGTGTAGGAATACCTAGAGGAATAAAATATGCCAGACAATTCCAAACCAATGTTTTCAGTTGAATTGAGCTTTTGTACCACCTGCTATGCACGTTTTGTGGAAAGATGGATGAGAGGCAGCGCTGAGAGGAGATATATTTTAGGAATGAGGAAATACGAAAAATTATAGAGCTAACCATTCAATGTTTCTCTAAGGAGGAGTAACCGCCGCAGGGTGTCGTCCTGGAGCAGGGCCAAATCGCGACGTGACCGCGGCGTGACCGCGGCGTGACCGCGGCGTGACCGCGGCGTGACCGCGGCGTGACCGCGGCGTGACCGCGGCGTGACCGCGGCGTGACCGCGGCGTGACCGCGGCGTGACCGCCGCAAGGTGTCGTCCTGCTTGTCCCCCTGCCAGCACCCCCCCCCCCCTCCCCACTGCCCAGCACCCCTCCCCACTGCCCAGCACCCCCCCCCCCCTCCCCAGCACCCCTCCCCACTGCCCAGCACCCCCCCCTCCCCAGCACCCCCCCCCCTCCCCACTTCCCAGCCCCCCCCCCCCCTCCCCACTGCCCAGCCCCCCCCTCCCCACTGCCCAGCCCCCCCCCTTCCCCCTGCCAGCCCCCCCCCCCTCCCCCCTGCTTGTCCCCCTGCCAGCCCCCCCACTCCCCCCTGCTTGTCCCCCTGCCACCCCCCCCCCTTCCCCCTGCTTGTCCCCCTACCAGCCCCCCTGCCCCTGCCAGCCCCCCCCCCCCCTTCCCCCTGCTTGTCCCCCTGCCAGCCCCCCCACTCCCCCCTGCTTGTCCCCCTGCCAGCCCCCCCCCCCTTCCCCCTGCTTGTCCCCCTACCAGCCCCCCCCTGCCCCTGCCAGCCCCCCCCCTTCCCCCTACTTGTCCCCCTGCCAGCCCCCCCCCCCCCCTTCCCCCTGCTTGTCCCCCTACCAGCCCCCCCCTTCCCCCTGCTTGTCCCCCTACCAGCCCCCCCCCCTTCCCCCTGCTTGTCCCCCTGCCAGCCCCCTACCAGCCCCCCCCCCCCCTGCCCCTGCCCCTGCCAGCCCCCCCCCCTTCCCCCTACTTGTCCCCCTGCCAGCCCCCTACCAGCCCCCCCTGCCCCTGCCCCTGCCAACCCCCCCCCCTTCCCCCTGCTTCCTTTTGTATGTTTTATAGGTTCCAGTGTCAAGGTACCTTGTTTATCCATGTTAGTGTGTTTTGTTTGTGCCTTAGCCTAAAGAGACTTTAGACTAATATGAGGATTCCTATTTTTTATAGGACAACCGGTGGTATGAATGACGTTTAGATTAGTGGAGAGTTTTCTGGTTTTTATAGCAGTGCCAGTGGCATCCAGAGTTTTAGAGTCATAGGTGTAGTGAGCAGAGGAAAAAGAACCTAAACCATTTGTCTGATTGTTTGACTCATTTATTATCTCTTGGTTTGGTGTGAAATTCAGTCAAAAGCAGACATTGAATTTCTATCACAACAGGCTGATCCGGTTCAGACGACATGTGCAGAGGATGAGGATGATCTGGTTCGGACAACATGAAAGGATGTTTTCTCAGAAGATTTAAAGAAATGAATGGTAATCTGTGATGAATAGAGGATTGGATGACCCCTGATATACCTAATTCGGTGAGGTTTGGAGATCTAGAAATGTGTAAGAATACCTAGAGGAATAAAATATGCCAGACAATTCCAAACCAATGTTTTCAGTTGAATTGAGCTTTTGTACCACCTGCTATGCACGTTTTGTGGAAAGATGGATGAGAGGCAGCGCTGAGAGGAGATATATTTTAGGAATGAGGAAATACGAAAAATTATAGAGCTAACCATTCAATGTTTCTCTAAGGAGGAGTAACCGCCGCAGGGTGTCGTCCTGGAGCAGGGCCAAATCGCGGCGTGACCGCGGCGTGACCGCGGCGTGACCGCGGCGTGACCGCGGCGTGACCGCGGCGTGACCGCGGCGTGACCGCGGCGTGACCGCGGCGTGACCGCGGCGTGACCGCGGCGTGACCGCGGCGTGACCGCCGCAAGGTGTCGTCCTGCTTGTCCCCCTGCCAGCACCCCCCCCCCTCCCCACTGCCCAGCACCCCTCCCCACTGCCCAGCACCCCCCCCCCTCCCCAGCACCCCTCCCCACTGCCCAGCACCCCCCCCCCCCTCCCCAGCACCCCCCCCTCCCCACTGCCCAGCCCCCCCCCCCCCTCCCCACTGCCCAGCCCCCCCCCCCCCCTCCCCACTGCCCAGCCCCCCCCTTCCCCCTGCCAGCCCCCCCTCCCCCCTGCTTGTCCCCCTGCCAGCCCCCCCACTCCCCCCTGCTTGTCCCCCTGCCAGCCCCCCCCCCTTCCCCCTGCTTGTCCCCCTGCCAGCCCCCCCACTCCCCCCTGCTTGTCCCCCTGCCAGCCCCCCCCCCCTTCCCCCTGCTTGTCCCCCTACCAGCCCCCCCTGCCCCTGCCAGCCCCCCCCCCTTCCCCCTGCTTGTCCCCCTGCCAGCCCCCCCCTTCCCCCTGCTTGTCCCCCTACCAGCCCCCCCCCCCCTTCCCCCTGCTTGTCCCCCTGCCAGCCCCCTACCAGCCCCCCCCTGCCCCTGCCCCTGCCATCCCCCCCCCCCCTTCCCCCTACTTGTCCCCCTGCCAGCCCCCTACCAGCCCCCCCTGCCCCTGCCCCTGCCAGCCCCCCCCCCCTTCCCCCTGCTTCCTTTTGTATGTTTTATAGGTTCCAGTGTCAAGGTACCTTGTTTATCCATGTTAGTGTGTTTTGTTTGTGCCTTAGCCTAAAGAGACTTTAGACTAATATGAGGATTCCTATTTTTTATAGGACAACCAGTGGTATGAATGACGTTTAGATTAGTGGAGAGTTTTCTGGTTTTTATAGCAGTGCCAGTGGCATCCAGAGTTTTAGAGTCATAGGTGTAGTGAGAAGAGGAAAAAGAACCTAAACCATTTGTCTGATTGTTTGACTCATTTATTATCTCTTGGTTTGGTGTGAAATTCAGTCAAAAGCAGACATTGAATTTCTATCACAACAGGCTGATCCGGTTCAGACGACATGTGCAGAGGATGAGGATGATCTGGTTCGGACAACATGAAAGGATGTTTTCTCAGAAGATTTAAAGAAATGAATGGTAATCTGTGATGAATAGAGGATTGGATGACCCCTGATATACCTAATTCGGTGAGGTTTGGAGATCTAGAAATGTGTAGGAATACCTAGAGGAATAAAATATGCCAGACAATTCCAAACCAATGTTTTAAGTTGAATTGAGCTTTTGTACCACCTGCTATGCACGTTTTGTGGAAAGATGGATGAGAGGCAGCGCTGAGAGGAGATATATTTTAGGAATGAGGAAATACGAAAAATTATAGAGCTAACCATTCAATGTTTCTCTAAGGAGGAGTAACCGCCGCAGGGTGTCGTCCTGGAGCAGGGCCAAATCGCGGCGTGACCGCGGTGTGACCGCGGCGTGACCGCGGCGTGACCGCGGCGTGACCGCGGCGTGACCGCGGCGTGACCGCGGCGTGACCGCGGCGTGACCGCGGCGTGACCGCGGCGTGACCGCGGCGTGACCGCGGCGTGACCGCGGCGTGACCGCGGCGTGACCGCAGCGTGTTGGCCCGGTCCAGCGACATCCGCGGGGCAACATCTTCCACTTAGTTTCAAATAGGATGATATGGACAACATGAGAGGATGTTTTCTCAGAATATTTAAAGAAATGAATGGTAATCTGTGATGAATAGAGGATTGGATGACCCCTGATATACCTAATTCGGTGAGGTTTGGAGATCTAGAAATGTGTAGGAATACCTAGAGGAATAAAATATGCCAGACAATTCCAAACCAATGTTTTCAGTTGAATTGAGCTTTTGTACCACCTGCTATGCACGTTTTGTGGAAAGATGGATGAGAGGCAGCGCTGAGAGGAGATATAGTTTAGGAATGAGGAAATACGAAAAATTATAGAGCTAACCATTCAATGTTTCTCTAAGGAGGAGTAACCGCCGCAGGGTGTCGTCCTGGAGCAGGGCCAAATCGCGGCGTGACCGCGGCGTGACCGCGGCGTGACCGCGGCGTGACCGCGGCGTGACCGCGGCGTGACCGCGGCGTGACCGCGGCGTGACCGCGGCGTGACCGCGGCGTGACCGCAGCGTGTTGGCCCGGTCCAGCGACATCCGCGGGGCAACATCTTCCACTTAGTTTCAAATAGGATGATATGGACAACATGAGAGGATGTTTTCTCAGAAGATTTAAAGAAATGAATGGTAATCTGTGATGAATAGAGGATTGGATGACCCCTGATATACCTAATTCGGTGAGGTTTGGAGATCTAGAAATGTGTAGGAATACCTAGAGGAATAAAATATGCCAGACAATTCCAAACCAATGTTTTCAGTTGAATTGAGCTTTTGTACCACCTGCTATGCACGTTTTGTGGAAAGATGGATGAGAGGAAGCGCTGAGAGGAGATATAGTTTAGGAATGAGGAAATACGAAAAATTATAGAGCTAACCATTCAATGTTTCTCTAAGGAGGAGTAACCGCCGCAAGGTGTCGTCCTGCTTGTCCCCCTGCCAGCAACAGATGGAAAACATATTCAGCACAAAAGTGATCGGAAATGCCAACCAAATGAAAGAAGCTAGATTAAAACCAATAACCAACGAGCAGGAAAAAAAAATTGGACATTCAGAATGCATGTGTGTTCAATGATTCCAATATCTAAAGTGTGTTTCAGCTAGACTCTTAACTCAAAGAAGAATTCACATAGATGAGTCATGCATGAATAAGCTCAAATGACGTGTTAGATTGGCACATAGATTTGTCAGCTCACCTTGATAAAGATCGAATGGCAAACCACTGATTGGTAATCATACTTTAATTTGCTACAGTCTGTACATGCAACAAATAAAACCATGAATTATTATTAATGAATATATAAGACTCATAAGCAATGAAATGTCATATAGAAATTTTGTTATTACTACATGACAATAAAATACTAAAGTGCAGATTAAAATGCAGAATAAAAAGCCTGAATATGATGATAAGAAATACCAGTCAGTTTCTTCTCCATGCTTGTAAATTGAAGGCATTCATTCCATCAGCCCATGCACATTCACCAATATTTTGGTTCATCGCTATGCTGGGATGAGAACAATAAAAGTATGTCTAGAAACTCTTAGACATGACCCACAAAAATCAATATACAGTGGAGTCAATAGTTAAAACATATCACCTGCATTCATATGTTGGATGAAAAGGGGGTCAACTCCATGATTTTACGACCAATAACCTGCATTCATATAGTGTGTAAATGCAAATGAAAAATGATGCATGGTAGGGAGGTTTATTCCACAATTTTAGGAAAACATACCTGTTGTAGAGATCTCGCACTTATTAGTGCAGGATTCCCACAGCCCAGCCCCTCCCCCCCCCCCCTCCATACTGCCCTCCCCACTGCCCAGCCCCCCCCCCCACTGCCCAGCCCCCCCCCCCCCACTGCCCAGCCCCCCCCCCCCCACTGCCCAGCCCCCCCCCCCCCCACTGCCCAACTGCCCAGCCCCCCCCCCCCACTGCCCAGCCCCCCCCCCCTACTGCCCAGCCCCCCCCCCCACTGCCCAGCCCCCCCCCCCCCACTGCCCAGCCCCCCCCCCCCCCACTGCCCAGCCACCCCCCCCCCACTGCCCAGCCACCCCCCCCCACTGCCCAGCCACCCCCTCCCCCCCTGCCCAGCCCCCCCCCCTCCCCCCTTGCCCAGCCACCCCCCTCCCCTCCCCACTGCCCAGCACCCCCCCCCCTCCCCCACCCTGCCCAGCCACCCCCTCCCCCCTCCCCCTCCCCCTCCCCCTCCTGCCCAGCCCTCCCCCCCACTGCCCAGCCCCCCACTGCCCAGCCCCCCACTGCCCCTCCCCCCTCCCCCTCCCCCTCCCCTCCCCCCCTGCCCAGCCCTCCCACTGCCCAGCCCCCCTCCCCCTCCCCCCCTGCCCACCCCCCCCCCACCTCCCCCTGCAGAAAGTTCATGAAAAAACAAGGAGTAAACAGAATGGCATGTGAAAATTACCTAAATAACTGACAAATAACACCCCTGATGAAAACTTAATCCAAAATGAATTTCATTGCATAAAGAAATTCACATACAAGCAGTCCACCAATACAAAAAAAAAACATTAAACTCCAACACACGTCTCTCTGCTAAGTCAAAAATGGAGGGGATTAATATCCCCCCCATCGCCATCACTGTCATCCTCATGTCCAGCATCATCATCATCAGCAGCAACATCGACAGCAACATCATCACCAACCGCACCGTCAGCATCATCATCAGCAATCTCATCACCAACAACATCATCAGCAACATCCTCGTCAGCTCTATCGCCACCACCGTTATCGCCACTAGGACCCTCATGGGAATCACCCGAGGCATTATTTAAAGAGCGCATTGATGTCATACATGAATGAAAAGTGGCAGCAACCTCTGATGGTAGTGACTGACTCAAAACTGACAGAGGGGCTGGTGGTGGGGCTGGGGAAGCATGGGGTAAGGGGCTGGTGGGGGTGCAGTGTGGGGGGGGAGAGGCTGATGTAAGGGAAGGGGGGAGGGGGAGGGGCTGGCTGGTGTAGTGGGGGGGGGGGTAGGGGCTGGTGGGGGGGATGGGCTGGTGCATGGTAGGGGGAGGGGCTGGTGCAAGAGGGGGGAGGGGGAGGGGCTGGTGCAGGGGGAGGGGATGTTGCAGCAGGGGGTTAAGGGAGGGGCTGGTGCAAGGGAAGGGGGAGGGGGAGGGACTGGTGCAGTAGAGGGAGGGGGAGAGGTTGTGTAGGGCAGGGGGGCTGGTGAGTCTCCCCATACGTTAGAGGTTTTTGACTTGTAGTGAGGGTCTCGAGAGGTGATAGTGGGGACTATACCTTCTTATCACATATACACAGTGGTAAAATTGAATAAATAACAATCAACAATGAAAGAGGTAGTAAATAAATGACAAAGCATCATAAGATAAATATTATTATAACTGAATTAAAGTGGTCAATGGTAGTTTAAACAACAGATGAATGCATGACATGGTAATGATACATATCTAAAAGTAGTAAACATTACATCATTATTTTCAATAAAATAAAAAAATAATAAAGTCACATCAAAACCCCATGGGCGATCTCCTTGAGCATCCCGAGATCCAACTCAGTCCTTTTCTCCTAACTCTAGTTACAAGCATACATTGAAAAGCAAGGTCCAAGGTCCTGAGAAAATGAAAGTATACTCGTGTATCCCAATGTAATAGCGGCCTGAGTAGGGTGTGAGATATAAATAATAATAGGATGGAACCACTGATGTCCAGCCCAATCTAGATAGTGCAGTATAAAATATATAGTTCACTGGTATATAGAATAATAATAGAGAGATAAATAAACATCACCCGTACAGGTTCCTATGGGACACATAGCAGTTATACCTTCTTTAGCCTTTGACTGGTGTCAGAATGTGTAACCATTTCATTAATCAATTTTATCCAGTTTAAATATAATTTATATGAGAAAGATATTGAGGTTCTAAGATGTGAGAAGAAAACATGTAATGATATTTAATAATGAAGTTCCAAGGTTATAACCAAGGAAACATAGACCTCAAGTGTCAACAACTTAGTAATAACTATAGCCTCACATGGGGTAAGAGTGTAATCCAAGGATAACCGTCCAACTAATTCCACAATAAGAGGACTATCTAGTCTAAGAAGTTCATCCAAGGTAAAATGGGTCTAAGAAAAGATTGGGCTAGGATTTAACCATGGCACCTACTTGTCAATTCTGGAACCAAGGACTGTATCTAAGGAATCTTGTTGTAATACATGAGGGATTATATGGTGTCTTACCAGGCATCTAAAGTTAGACAAGGATCAGGTTCTATGTAGGTCTCAACCTAAGAAAGTTGTATCCTTGAATTCGGAATAGGGTCCTTGAGTGCTCAAGGCTTTCTCTCAAGTATCCAAGGTGAGCTTGAGTCAGGCCACACCTACTTTGATATTGAATTCATATAATATTCCATTTGGTTCAAGCCTTTCCTTTGATTAGTGTGACAAGGCCAAGTAGCATGAAACCCTTTAATCAAGTAATAATTAATCAATAAGTCAATTTTGTTCAACCCTAGCCTTTCATTAGTGTGACAAGGCCATGTAGCTTGAAACCACTCATTTAATCCATTTAAGGCATTTTCAATAATCAAGGTTCACTCTGGTACCTTCCATTAACATGGTAAGGGGTTCTATGAATACGCAACATATTTTTCAATTACATCTAATACGGCTAATTCATGTACTTAGTATACTTTACAATTTCTATTTCACAGTTTATTATTACATTGAAGCACTTACATTAGGCGGGTTAAATGTTGTGCATAAAGGGTAATTTCCATTCTGAAATTCAAAAGATAATTCAAGCCATTTAATATAGAAAATCATACCCTTAGAAATTTAAATCTAAGGCTCACCGAATGGTGGCTCAAACATGTCAACATACTAAAATGAAAATTATGGGAAACAATTCTACATGGGTAATTCCAATATAAAAACCGGTCAAAGAACTTAAACGGTTCCTTGGTTATTTAATCATTTAAAAAGGAAAACTTAGTTTTTTTAATTCCATTAGGGGTCATATATGACATAATTCAAACATAACATCAATTCATAAAGAAATATCAGTACAACAAGACAATAAATCCTAAAAGTCTAATAATTGTTTTTTAACTTGAAGACAGCGCACCTCCGTTGGAGGGGTTTTAATATATAAACATGATATTTCTTATGAAACAATCATTTATTACCTTTAACTCTTAAATCATGAAACATACTAAATTCAAGATTAAGAGGAATTTAATCTAATGTATTCACTGCATTAACTAAAAACAAAGAAAACGTGTAGTAAGAAACTAATTAATGCATTAATAAATTTGAGGAATTGGAAGGGTACCCTTCCTCAAAGAGGAACCAAGCCAACACCTGAAACTTGATAGATTTATAAACAACCACCCGGAACTGCTCAACATGTGTATGTACATACCCTCATATATACTATTTTAAGGCCAAAATAGTGCATCTTAGGATTATCAATGCTAAATTAATTTGGGGAAATATTCTCACTGGGTTTGATAATCAGGATATTTATATCATTCATCTTTTAGTATTCCATCATAAAAAAATGAAATTGCTTAAAAAAATTTAGAATCAAACCACTCCATTAACCTATGAATGCATCAACTGCTACCTTTGACTACAACACTAATTGATTATCAAGAGGTAATATGATGAAATTATGGGAAATCAGCCAAGACTAAGAAATTACCAGGAAATCTGGGACTCCAGCATAAAATAAATCACTACTGAGAAGGCCGGGAGGTCCAGGTCGTGAGCCGGGAGTCGGGAGCCGGGAGCCGCGAATCGGGAGCCGCGAGTCGGGAGCCGCGAGTCGGGACCCGCGAGTCGGGAGCCGCGAGTCGGGAGCCGCGAGTCGGGAGCCGCGAGTCGGGAGCCGGGAGGCGGAGCCTGGAGTCGGAGCCCGGGGTTGGAGGCCGGGGAGGGGAGTCGGAGGCCGGGGAGGGGAGTCGGAGAGGAGAGGGGAGGGTCGGGAGTCAGTGGTCGGGGAGCGGCGTCGCGGCTTGGGGAGGTAGGGTAGAGCGATGCGTCGCGGATTTGAGGAGAGAATGAGGAGGAGCCCGATAGAAGGGCTCGAAAAAAAAATTAATACCCACGGTTTTAATAAAACTGTGGGTATAAACATCAAAAAAACATACTATCCCCACGGTTTAAAGAACCGTGGGAATAGGTGCGTGGGGATAGACCCCATTTCCAGTAGTGTTTTTTTTCTGCTGAAAATGTAAATGAGATCCTTGAAAACGGTTGGCTAGGAATCACAGTTGTAAATTTATATATGAGGTATGTTTCTAAGAATTGATTTTCTAAAAGCTGATCTAATGTGAAAATTATGACTAAATTTATTTTATAATGTTGACAGGTGCATTTATTAAAAACAGTTGGAGGAATATTCCCATGAGACAAGATTTGGACTCGTTAGTCCTCATCCCACATCAACACACCAAACAAAATTAGAACCATCAAAAAGGGATGAAATAGTGAATGGCATGCTGAAAAAATTTGAAAGCAAGATTACAGATGAAATACTCTTCCTAATACCTACCATGCAGGGGTAAAACTCTATGATTAAAGCATATCAATTATATTTTCACTTCTTTTATTACTTATTACTTTTTTTGTTTTTAGGCAACATTGGTTGCTAATTGCAGTGAACATGGATACTCTAAAGATTTACTTTCTATATTTAAAGCAAGGATATCCATCAAACTGACCACACATGATGGAGTTTTTGAATCTGTAAGACACTACATCTTACGTTTTAGGTTTAAACATCAAGTAATATAATTTATATTATCTTTTACTGAGGATTATATTAAGATAGGGTGGTGTATCATTATCGTCTAAAAAAGGAATGAGGATAGGGGCTAAGTATAATGTAGTGAGAAAGTACTACATATGGATAAGTATCAAGGTATTTATAATAAAATTTCACTATCTAAACACATCTCAACACAAGTTACTTATTATAAAAATGATCAATTTTTTGCAGTGTCCAAAACAAACAAACGATAATTATTGCAGTTATTATGTGTGTAAATTTATGAAAGAGATCATTTTTCATCAACAAACTAGTATCCCTAAAGAGTTATTTTCAAAAACAACTACTAGTTCGTTTATTTTATTTATTAATTCATTATTTTTATATGTTTCAGTAATAATCTGACTTCCAAAAAGCCTCATACTCACAAGACGATATAGATGTGTTCAGAAACGAGTGGTCCTCATACCTGATGATAGATTTTACACAAATAACATGAAGATCTGACTTGGGGACGTGGACAATTGGTGGTCATTTTTGAGAGGGGTTTAGGGGATCCAAAGATAAAACATTGTTGTATGTAAATGTTGATAATAATATTTTAATTGTTATTAAATAAAACAACTTTTATCCAATGATTTAATTTCCCATTTTAATAGATCATATTCACCAACATCATGCAAGAATGATGAACCACTCAATGGGTCTCTCTTTTGTTTAAAATGGACAAATTTTTAAGTGAAAACAACATCTGACTTACAAAAATCCAACCAAAGGCATTCAGATTGTGTTTATCATTTAATTGAACAATCCAAGGGTGTGTTGGGGATGTGTACGACTCAACCCCGCCTCAATACGAGGCACGATGTGGCCAGTATCACTCAAAGGGTCTCTGTTTTGTTTAAAATGGACACAATTTTAAGTGAAAACAACAACTGACCTACGTAATTCCAAACAAAAACATTCGGATTTTGTTGATCCTTTAAGATAATGATCTATGGGTCCTTGGTGATGTGTATGAGTCAACCTATCCTCAATCAGAGGCATATTGTGTCCAGTATCACTCAAACGGTCTCTATTTTGTTTAAAATAGACACAATTTTAAGTGAAAACAACAACTGAACAACGAAAATCCAACAAAACGCATTTGTATTGTGTTTATCCTTTAGGATAATGATCCAAGAGTCCTATTTGATGTGTACGAGTCAACCCTACCTCATTATGAGGCATGATGTGACCGCTATCACTCAAAGGGTCTCTCTTTTGTTTAAAATGGACATAATTTTAATTGAAAACAACAACTGACCTATGAAAATCTGACCAAAGGCATTCGTATTGCCATGATATTTTATAAGAATGATCCAAGGGTCCTTGGTGATGTTTAAGAGTCAACTCCGCCTCAATCCAAGGCATGGTGTGGCCATTACCACTCAGAGGGTCTCTATTTTGTTTAAAATGGACACAATTTTAAGTAAAAACAACAACTCACTTACGGAAATTTGACCAAACACCTTAGGATTGTGTTTATCCTTTAGGAGAACAATCCAAGGGTACTTTTTGATGTGTATGAGTCATCCCTTCCTCAATTTGAGTCACTGTGTGGCCGCTATCACTCAAAGGGTCTCTCTTTTGTTTAAAATTGACACAATTTTAATTGAAAACAACAACTAACCTATGAAAATCCGACCAAACGCATTTGTATTGTCTTTATATTTTATAATAATGATCCATGGGTCCTTTTTGATGTGTAAGATGCATCCTCGCCTAATCTGAGGCACTTTGTGGCCGGTACCACTCAAATGGTCTCTCGTTTGTTAAAAATGGACACAATTTTAAGTGAAAACAACAACTGACCTACGGAAAATCCAACCAAACACATTCATATTGTGTTGATACTTTAGGAGAAAAATACAAGGGCCCTTTGTGACATGTATGAGTCATCTCTGCCTCAATCTGAGCCAAGGTGTGGCCAGTAGCACACAAAGTGTCTCTCTTTGGTTTAAAATGGACACAGTTTTAATTGAAAACAACAACTGACCTACAGAAATCTGACCAAATGCATTCGAATGGCCTTGATATTTTATAAGAACGATCCAAGGGTCCTTGGTGATGTGTGAAAGTCAACACCGCCTCAATCCAAGGCACGGTGTGTCCGGTACCACTCAAAGGGTCTCTATTTTGTTTAAAATGGACACAATTTTAAGTGAAAACAACAACTCACTTACAGAAATTAGACCAAACACATTTGGATTG
This sequence comes from Viscum album, assembly GCA_963277665.1. Lineage (NCBI taxonomy): Eukaryota > Viridiplantae > Streptophyta > Magnoliopsida > Santalales > Viscaceae > Viscum > Viscum album. The sequence continues at coordinate 2,032,258,870 of OY728133.1, forward strand.
TGTTGATCCTTTAGGATAATGATCCATGGGTCCTTTTTGACATGTAAGTGTCATACTCACCTCAATATGAGGCACGGTGTGGCCGCTATCACTCAAAGGGTCTCTCTTTGGTTTAAAATGGAAACAATTTTAGGTGGAAACAACAACTAACCTATAGAAATCTGACCAAAAGCATTTGGATTTTGTTGATATTATATAAGAACTATCCTTGGGTTCTTTTTGATGTGTAAGAGTCAACCTCGCCTCAATACGAGGCACGTTGTGGCTGACACCACTCAAAGGGTCTCTCTTTTGTTTAAAATGGACACAATTTTAAGTGAAAACAACAACTGACCTACGGAAATCTGACCAAACACATTTGGATTGTGTTTATCCTTTAGTATAACTATCCACAGGTCCTTTTTGACGTTTAAGATTCATCTCGGTCTCAATCCGAGGCACGGTGTGGCCGCTATCACTCAAAGGGTCTCTCTTTGGTTTAAAATGGACACAAGTTTAAGTGAAAACAACAACTGCCATACAGAAATATGACCAAATACATTTTTATTATCTTTATATTTTATAATAGTGATCCATGGGTCCTTTTTAAGGTGTATGAGTCAACCCCCACTCAATATGAGGCACGGTGTGGCTGGTACCACTCAAAGGGTCTCTCTTTTGTTTAAAATGGACACTATTTTAAGTGAAAGCAACAACTGACCTACGGAAATCCGACCAAACCCATTAGGATTATGTTTATCTTTAATGAGAACTATCTAAGAGTAATTTTTGACATGTAAGAGTCATCCTTGCCTCAATCCGAGCCATGGTGTGGCCGGTATCACTCACATGGTCTCTCTTTTGTTTAAAATGGTCACAATTTTAATTGAAAACAACAAATGACCTATGAAAATCCAACCAAATACATTCAGATAACCTTGATATTTTATAATTACAATACAAGGGTCCTTGGTGATGTGTATAAGTAAACCTAGACTCAATCTGAGGCACGGTGTGGTCGGTATCACTCAAAGGGTCTCTATTTTGTTTAAAATGGACACAATTTTATGTGAAAACAACAACTGACCTATGGAAATATAACCAAATGCATTTTTATTGTGTTCATCCTTTAGGAGAACGGTCCACGGGTCCTTGGTGATGAGTAAGAGTTAAATATACCTCAATCCAAGACACGGTGTGACCGGTATCACTCAAAGGGTCTCTATTTTGTTTAAAATGGACACAATTTTAAGTGAAAACAACAACTGACCTACAGAAATCTGACCAAACGCATTTGGATTGTGTTGATACTTTAGGAGAGTGATCCATTTGACTTTTGTGACATGTAAGAGTCAACCCCTCTTCAATCCGAGGCACGGTGTGACCGCTATCACTCAAAGGGTCTTTCTTTTGTTTAAAATGGACACAATTTTAATTGAAAACAATAACTGACCATTTAAAATCTGACCAAATGGATTTTTATAGCCTTGATCTTTTATAAGAATGATCCAAGGGTCCACGATGACGTGTAAGAGTCAATACCGCCTTAATCTGAGGCACGGTGTGGCTGGTACCACTCAAACGGTCTCTATTTTGTTTAAAATGGACACAATTTTAAGAGAAAACAACAACTGGCTTACAAATATTCAACCAAACGAATTCATTTCTTTTGATCCTTTAGAAGAACGATCCATAGGTCCTTTTTGATGTGTAAGATTCATCCTCGTCTCAATTTGAGGCATAGTGTGGCTGCTATAACTCAAAGGGTCTCTCTTTTGTTTAAAATGGACACAATTTTAATTGAAAATAACAATTGACCTATGAAAATCCAAAACAAACGCATTATTATTGTCTTGAACTTTTATAAGAATGATCCATGGGTATTTCTTGATGTGTACGAGTCATCCTAGCCTCAATCTGAGTCATGGTGTGGCCGGTACCACTCAAAGGGTCTCTCTTTTGTTTAAAATGGACACAATTTTATGTTAAAACAACAACTAACCTACAGAAATCTGACCAAATGCATTTGGATTGTGTTGATCCATTAAGAAAACGATCCGCGTGTCCTTTTGGATGTGTAAATGTCATATCCACCTCAATCTAATCCATGGTGTGTCCGATAGCACTCAAAGGGTCTCTCTTTGGTTTAAAATGGACACAATTTTAATTGAAAACAACAACTGACCTATGGAAATCCAACCACACGCATTCATATTCAATTTATACTTTATAAGAATTATACAAGGGTACTTGGTGATGTGTAAAAGTCAACCCCACCTCAATACGAGGCACAGTGTGGCCGGTACCACTCAAAGGGTCTCTATTTTATTTAAAATGGACACAATTTTAATTGAAAACAACAACTGACTTATGGAAATTCAACCAAACACATTTGGATTGTGTTGATACTTTAGGAGAACAATCCATTGGTCCTTTGTGACATGTATGAGTCATCCCCACCTTAATCTGAGGCATGGTGTGGCCTCTATCACTCAAAGGGTCTCTCTTTTGTTTAAAATGGACACAATTTTAACTGAAAACAACAACTGACCAACAGAAATTAGACCAAATGCATTCATATTGTGTTGATCATTTATTAGAATGATCCATGTGTCATTTATGACTTGTACGAGTCAAACCTACCTCAATCTGAGGCACAGAGTGTCCAGTACCACTCAAAGGGTCTCACATTTGTTTAAAATGGACACAATTTTAAGTGAAAACAATAACTGACCTACGGAAATCCGACCAAACGCATTTTGATTATGTTGATCCTTTAGGAGAACTATCCACGGGTAGTTTTTGATGTGTATGAGTTATCCCTGCCTCAATATGAGGCACAGTGTGGTTGGGATCACTCAAATGGTCTCTCATTAGTTTAAAATGGACACAATTTTAAGTGAAAACAACAGATGACCTACGGAAATCTGACCAAACATATTCAGATTGTGTTGATATTTTATAAGAACGACCCATGGGTCCTTTTTGACATGTACGATTCAACCCCACCAACCCCCTAGAACGCCCCCACCCCCCCTGGACACCAACCCACCCCCTTGACACCCCCACCCCTCTGGACACCCCCACCCCTGTAAAGACCCCTGACACCCTGGACACTAGCCCGCCCCCTGGAAATCCCCCCGGACACCCCCATCCCCCCATCCCCCCGGACACCCCTACCCCCCTTCGAAAGCCACCCCAAACCCTTGAATAGCCCCCCAACCCCATTATTTCTGAATTTAATTGTTTATGTACTTAATTAACTTATAAATTATATGTTAATGGTGTATGGGCATACTTGGTCTAATTATTTTATGATTTATGTATTAATTATCTATGGGTATACTTGATCTAATTAGATTATTGAGATGCGGAATTTTTTTGCAGGTGTTCGGGTGTGCTGCAACAGATTTTGTCATAGCAGCAGACATGGCATTTATCAGCGCTTTTTTAGCGCTGATAAATGGAGTTTTTATCAGCACTGATAAAGTCGACCTTTATCAGCGCTAATGAAGCACTGATAAATGATCAGTTTATCAGCGCTAAAGGAGCACTGATAAAACATGCATTTATCAGCATTCTTTTAGCGCTGATAAAGGGTTGTTTTATCAGCGCTCGTTTAGCACTGATAAAGTCCACCTTTATTAGGTCATTTTTTCACTGATAAAGTACCCCATTATCACCACTTAGTAAGCACTGATAAAGGGTACCCCCCTTTATTAGCGATGAGGTTTACAGCGCTTTTTTATCACTGATAAAGCCCTTTTTGCGCGCTGATAAAGACTATTTTTGTAGTAGTGAAAGATTTATACATCTTCAGTGAAAGGAACAAATTATAGAATGGGTAGAGTTTTATTATTATATCTCTCTCTCCTTCATGTCCCTTGTTATTCATAGGTGCTAGAGGGAGTGATGATAAAAGAGTTAAAATAGGATGGTCACAAAATGTATTCAAATTGGTCTTGGACTATTTAGAGTGCACATAAATTAATAGGGTTTTCCATGTAGTTGGAATACGCTCAAGCTTCTTAAATCTACATAGTAGCCAAAATTATGGCTTTTCCCCTTTGATGAATTTACAAAAATATAATTTTCATGATATATTCAATGGGATTTAATGGTCTATACAACTCAACAAGCAAGATGAAGCAACACTGCACTGGTCCTCAATGTGTGAAGGGGTTGTTGGAAGGGACCTTCATAGACATGGATATATATTGGATCGTAAAACATAGCTTCTAAATAGGCGTATATTGGATGAGGTCACACATGTGAAGGAGATTGAAGAATCTTCACTACTGGATGGAGTTGAATGGTTAATAGAGTGGAGATGTAGTTTGTAAATTTATGTATGGAGAAGCATTTAGTGGTTGGAGTCTGCACTGGATAACCTATTTTATTGTGCAGTGCAGAGAGTGTAGGGTGTGGTGTAGTGAAAGCTTCCATTTTTTCTAGAATTAGAAGGATCCATCCATGTTTATAAATCATGGTATTATACCTACAAATTGTTTTCTAGACATAGAGGCATGTAGACACTATTTTTAATTGTGACAGTAGACCTAGTGGAACAATTTGAATTGTGGCTATTTCCCAACTTCCATGGATTTTAACTGTGGAACTATATCTATATGGTAGTGTATATAGCCCTGATTTATAACTGTGTCTATAGACTATTCCCGATAGCCACTCCATTAGGATTCGTGGACTGAAAACTATGGATATTACCTATAGCCACTATTGTGGTGCCTATATCCATGGTTTTAAATTATGGAAATAGACTATTTTTCTATTAATATTTAGTGGAACTCTTTAGTTGGGTTGGGAATGGGTCCTCAACCATGAGGCATGACCACATTTCTCTACGAATAAGTGGCGAGACATGATTTGATGTTATATTGGACTCAAAAGTAAGATGGGTGCTTTCCCAACTGAGATGCCTCCTTGTGACACAACCTAAAACCATGTCGATGAGACAGACCCACCCAAAGCCAATAGAATCAAGGTGTATTTTTTGAGCCCCATTGACTTGTGTTTCAGGGATGAAGTGCAGAAATCTTGGTGTCAATGTTGGATACATCTGGGGATGTTGGTGACTCTTTTCCTTAGCTGAGATGTGAGATGGATATCCCCTTGCTCTCTCTCATTTGGTCTTCTTTGACTGGGTATATTTATATATCCTATTTCAATACCCACTATTTCAGTTTTGGTTACCCTCCTTCAAAGAGAGGTGAAGACGTGTGGGGTATTCGGCATTCTTTCTGTGTCTAGCTTCTCATGGTTGGATGAGTCTACTCTCTTAATATAGGTAGAAAAGACTCAATGAGAAGTTCATCTTCTCACTATGTCGACCTCATTGTATTTGGATGAGTTTACTTACTCTATCTTGTTGGTTTGATATGTACTCTTTTGTTTTACCTCGTCCTATCTACTACTTTCCTCCTTATTTTATCTCTTTCGACTCCGCTTTATCCATTTTGGGGCATTCTACTGAGTATTTTTATACTCACCCCTACATGGGATTTTCCCACATGTGTCATGTATTTTGAATACTATGGATAGGTTGATCGTGACTTTAGAAGAGCATAGAAATATGGGTTCTTAGACTGCGTATAGTGTAAATAGAATGAGATCCATGAGAGAGGCTCTCTCAGCTATTTTACTATTCAGTTACTTCCATGTTGTGTCTCTTTCCTGGTTGGGTGTGTATTTTTTCCCCTTTTCCATTCAGTTTACTCTTTTGTACTTGTATGGATTAGAGGTCGATGGATGTTTGTTTTCCTATTATAATAGTGTTATAACATTTTTTTCTTTTTCCTATTCACTTTTTCATTGAGTTGATTGCATGTATGTGTAGTGGTTCTAAGGAAAAGGCCTCCCTAAGTTTGTTTTACCTTTGGTGCTTGTCGCCACCTCCTGGCCTAAGGAGTTGGGATTTGGGTAGTTATAGATCGAGCCCTGGTACAGGATGAATCATGAAAAAGTTCTATCAATGGTGATTCAACCCTTGGTATATTTTTTGTTCATTTCCCTAAAATTTTATTGGTTTGGTTTAGAATAAAAAGGTCAATGTGTCTTTAGATAAGCTCTTACATTAGGGAGTATTATGATGGTGTGGAGGCTGACGTAGCCATTCACCATGACCCTGATTACCCTCTTGTCGACTAGGCATGAAAAGACATTTTTTAGGGAACTTTGGTACATTCATCATATAGGATTGAGTCTTTGACTATCCATTCTAAGTCATCTCCCCTTTGTGGATGATATATATATATATATATGATCATTTGACCATTCTACTCCTTGATAAGTTTCAAGATGCATCCATGTTGATAGAAATCTAGGATACTAGTTCCAGTTCATTATGGTGACATTATGAGAGATGAGACCTTAGTTTAGGATCCATCATATGACCCCCCTTCCTCCAGGTGGACAGGTAGCATCACCTCTATTTGTTTAGTGGCAGTTAGTCCCAACAGAGTATGCTATGGACATGCGTTGACTGAGCGCACTTAACAAGTTCCAATTTAATAGACCACTGATGCTTTGTGTTGAGCCATATACTCAAGCAATAAAGGTTTGTCTAGAGGTGGTGGTCTACCTCTTCAGGCATGTTCAGAAACCAACAGATCATATGGTGACATTGGCAGCCAGTCTTTTCTATGGAATAGATGGATGTTGGTGGATCTTGGTTACTCAGATTCATGATGAGTCAACATTCTTGTGGGATGAATTCCAAAAGTTGTTCCATGAGGAGTAACACCCTTTTTTGTTATGCTTTATTCTTATTCAAGAGCCTCTAGAGCATCAGTATGTAGGGATGGTAGTGGATGAGTATGAGACTAGGTTCTTAGACCTTGCATTGTACTCTTCAGACATGATCAGTGACAAATACTTCCAAGCACAAAAGTTTGATCATGGAATCCATAGATGAATCCATGGCGATGTAGTACCCTTGTGCATCCCCAACTATGTTGGGTTGTTGGAGCGGGCACTAGTGATAGAGATCTTTTTGCAAGTGGAAGTCCAGTTAGCTATTTTTTGCAGTGTAAATCCTAGAGTTGAGATGTATGTCGTAGAAAGTAGACGTCTTTTGGTAGGGCCTCGATATAGGGGGCCTTCCCATGATCATACATTCACATGGTCTAGGATAGTGTAGACCATCAAGGTTGCCTAGGAATGTCCAGTGTTATAAATATGATGGTATTTGTATGGTTCCTCGATGAAACCAAAGTGTAACCCTCCATCCGAGATGAGCATCGTTCCACAATTGTTTCAGAGTAAATCCCCCCGTTCGGTCTTGGTATGGGTCATCAATGAAATTTTACTGGAACCCTCTAGATGGGCTGGTCATGGGTCCTCAACCATGAGGCTTGACCTCTTATCTCTATGGATAAGTGGAAAGAGAAAAATTGATGCTAATTTGGACTCATGAGTAAGATGGGATCATTCCCCACTGAGATGCTTCCTTATGATGTGACCTAAAACTATGCGAGCAAGACAGACCCACCCAAAGCGGATAGTATCGAGGTTTGGGTCTTGATACCATTTGACTTTCAATTTAGGGATGATATGATGAATACTGGGTATCGATAGTGGTTGCTTCTAGGAATGTTTGAATCTATTTTCTTGGGTTGAGATATGGTATGGAGATCCCCTTACTCTCTCTTGTTTTGGCTTCATTGGATAAGCATATTTATATATCCTATTTTAGTGCCAACTCCTTGGGTTTTGGTTACTCTTTTTCCAGGAGAGGTGAAGACGAGGGGGGTATTCCATGTGATTTCTTTTTCTAGCTTCTTTGGGTTGGATGAGTATACTCTCTTACTATAGGTAGAAATGTCTCGATGAGAAGTTCATCTTCTCATCATGTTGATCTCCTTGTGTTTGGATAACTTTTCTTTCCCTATTTTAATGTGTTGAGATGTACTCATTTATTATACCTTGTCATATCTTCTTCTTTCCTCTTTATTGTATTGCTTACTTAACCCACTTCACCTTTTTGGGGTATCATGCTGAGTATTTTTATACTCACCCCGGCATGGGATTTTCCCACATGTGTTGTGCCTTATGTAGACAACATACAGGTTGATTGCGAATTCAAAAGATCTTAGAGATTGTGGTTCTTGAAAATTTTATGGTGGTATTAGCTTGGGATCTAGGTGTGGAGCTATCTCATATATTTTACATTTCACCTACTGCCAGGTTATGGAACTTTTCAGGTTGGGCATGTATTTTAACCCTTTTTTCCTTTCATCTTACTCCTCTATACTTGTATTGATTAGAGGTTGATGCATGTTTTTGTTCCATTTATAGTAGTGTTTTATATTTTTCTCTTTTTTTCTACACTTTGCCATTAATTTGGTTTCGTGTGTGTAGGATTTTAGGAAAAAGGAATTCCTAACTTTGATGTGGATTCGATGCTTGTTTCCACCCCTTTGCCTATGAAGGTGGGCTTGGGGTAGTTACGAATTGAGCCCTAGCATGGGTCAAGTTGTGATACGTATGGAATCAAATTCAAAACCAATGTCATGCATACTAGGTCACTATAATCACCCACCTAGCCTCTTGGTCTAACAAAAAAAAAAGAATTCTTAAGAGGCCACATATAGTTTTCGCATTCCCAACTAAGGTAACTATGAAAGGAACATTAAAACTAACCCTTTCACTAAGATAATTCCTCTGAACATGTCTAAATGCTTTTATTCAAGCTATAACAATGATTGAAATTTATTATAGACATTTAAAAGTCTTATATTAGTTAAATATAATTCACTAGTTACTGATATACAGTAATTTTAACTTTATATAGCCAATATCTCAAAGTATTCTTGGAAAACTACCACATTATTTCCTTTTGACCATTAATTTATGCAATAGTTCTCATAATTGGCCTCAGTTAAAGAAAATATAACTCATAACCAAATAAATAAAACATTCTTTAGGTGGTAAATTCCATTTCCGTTAACTAAATTGTGAAAAAAAGATACAAAAGTAAACAACAAGGATTTTTTTCAAAAAAAAGGGGATCAGTTAAGTAAGAATCCACCAAAATATTATATGAAATAGTGAATAAGTGGTTTATAAAACATTAAATAAGAATCCTTATTTTTCAAAAACATACCACTATGGGGTTAAATAACAAGACCTAAAATGATAAAGGTTACATATAAGGGTCAAATCATACCAACTTATGTTAATCTATATGGGAAACCATTCCAAATTTATGGGGTCAATCCTCAATAATTACAATTGGAATACCATTTTTTTGAAAACCATTAACAGTTAAATTTTTATAATTTGAAACGTTCCTTATTGGCATTATCTCATAGGAATACATTGTTAATAGTAACATACATGGGCCAAACTAACCAAATAAAGACTCTATCATGCAGGTCGTTATTCTAAAGTTATAAAGGTATAAGATTTTTTATATTTGAATTGGATCTCATTTTAACAAACATATAACATGGATATATATATATTCTATTTAGGTTAATTATTAGACTAATTTAATCACATTCAAATTCTTTATTTCATATTAGATTTAATGGATATAATTCCATCGTCAAGAAATATGTGAAAACCATTTAGGTTGATGGAGACACATTATTTAACATAACTTATATCATAACTATTAACAAGGAAATACATCACATAAGATGTAAAAAAATTCAAAAATAATTTTAATAAATGAATCATGGTGTATAGATAGGCATGATAAACAATCACACAAGTATGGTATACAGACAATCATTAAACATAATTAAAAATCATGGTGTATAGATATGCATGATAATGACATGTGAATCCTATGTTCCTGAAATAATGCAAAAATGTACCTCCTATTTTACCATACTGAGCCTACATGTAAATATCATAAATTATTAACTACTAGGAATACAGAAAAATTCACTCAAGGTGAAATTAAAATCAATAATAATAATAATAGATCAAAAAATAGTCTCATCCCTATAAAATAGATATTTCACTCATGTTTGGGTTGACCATTCCCAGATACGATCTATTAACCAAACTTGACACATTTATTATCTCTTGTATACCATCCCAAAGAATTAATTCAAGGAAAAGAAATGGTTTGATACAACTTTGTGACATCCCAGAACAAGCTCAATCAAAAGTAACCCAACCTAAAGAGCCACATGTTGTTAATAATATCTTCCCATACCGTAGAGGATTCCAACTATAAGATAGGAACTATGATGGTATGGTGGGGAGACTAGAAACTATTTATCAGAGTGAAAACATTATAGACAATAAAAAAGCATCATAAATAATATGGTGAAATAGAAGAATAATACAAGGTAGTGGTATTAAACATTTAGATAATAAGAAATGGACAAAATCCATAAGTAGTATCATATAAGGGTGATTATTAAATGATGATATACAATAATGGGAGAAAATTGAATCGGGAATCATGAAAAAAATACACTACAATCTATGTAAAAATTTACAAAAACACTAACACCTAATATAAAATAGCATCATGAGAACAAGTATAATCTTATTCTCTTGTACTCTATCCTAGTATAGAAGAAAAATCGGCCGTAGTTGGGTGCATTCACTAATCCCTACAAGTATACATGTAATCTATCTGAGCATAAAACAATAGCCTGAAAATGTTGTGAGTAAAACTATGTATCCCACCACAAATAGTGTATAATAATACCCAGTATGTGAATATAAAATTTTTAGTGTGAATGTGTAATAAATAATGATATGAAATAAAAATTTGACATGTTAGCTCGGGTTCCTCATGGGATACCCAGTTGAATCTACTTGTTTCGACTTGATCAAAAATATCTTTGAGAAATTCATATATATATATATATATATATATTTGTATGCCCCATGCCAGAGATATGTAACCAACGTTCCCATACATAATTATAATTGTATAGGGTTTGACAAGCTTCATGACATTAAATATTAATAAATTGAGAATACTTTATAAATAAATCAAGTATAATATAAATTAATTTAACTAACAAGACCAACCAAGTAACAAGGTTTTGGAACCCATTTTTCATCCAATGAAAAATACAATAACATTTAACCAAAGAGCACATCAATAGAATTATGTATCATAAACCTAGTATCTCTCATGACATAATATAATTCCATTTACCCTATGATCACATCCTAGGAGTTGTGTATAAGGAACCCATGTATTATTCAAGGAGTAATATAATTCTATTTAACCTATGATCCCATCCATGGAATTCCATTTATGGAACCCATGTATTTATCACTATGTAATATAATTATTGTTAAGCAATGATACCATATTAGAAATATTTTATAAGGAACCCAAGTATCATCCAAGGCATAATATAAGAAGTAGGCATGAAAACATTAATTACTAAACATAGTACTTATGAAATATACATTCTAATTTACAATCAGCATGATTAATTTTTTAATCCATTTTAAATCCCATTTGATTAATTTAATCAAACCATTAATTTATAATGAAAATGGGCCTTGTGACAGTATTCAACCAATTTAAAATTCACCTATGTCAATTTAATATTACACTAAAATGTTAAATCTCCACAAAAAATATCAATATACAAAAGAACATTACCTTTTTAAATTCTATAAAATACAGTGGGCACTTCATTAAAATGTGTAAGGTACAACACACCCTAGTTGTGGTTTAATTACAATGTAAAAAAATAAATATAAACATTTAATTTAACCCACTTATGTTGTGGTTTGGGTTGAGTTCACGAATTTCCAACCATGTCAAAATGTCATTATATTATCGATTTCATGAAGAAAATTTCCAAGCATTTTATTTAACAATTTAATCATTTTCCAAGTATTAATACTCGCCACCTAAAAATTATATTAAATCAACCCCATTAATCAAAAAATTATAAATTTTAAATGGGGAGCTCAAATTTTACACTCCATTTATAAATTCATTTATTCCAAATTGATCATTCCAATTTTTAAGAGTTAATCTAAACATAACTAAATGTTGTTTTGGTTAAATACACACAATATAAAATGTGGGTATATAATAGGAGACACCAAATGGGATGCTCTAATTTGTGATCAAAACCCTACAACAATTATAATGTGTGTAATTAAGGGTTAATGTATTGGTTTAAACAAATAATATATGGAGTAGCACAATATTTGAGCAACACATGAAAATTGAACTATGTGGCATAATGGAAACTATTTATAAATAATGAGATTTTGAGGTAAAATTTATAAAAAACCTACCTTATGATTAGGAATCCTCATGAATCCAATAACAAACTTTGATTCAACACAAACCAATTGAAAAAAATGAAATGAATTCCCTAAAATAGGGAATATTGTTTCACATATAAATAACTCTTAAGGGATTAAGGATAAGAGAGAAAAGATAAAACTGGAGTCATAGACTTACTTATAGGCTTACAAATATTCATAAAACCTTGAAATCACACTAAGAACGGCGTATAATTATCCCAAGTAGTAGGAGAAATAGGGGCTAATTTGTGTAGAGATTTTGGGCGTTAATGTGGAAGAAAATGGGGTAAACCCCATTTAACATCGAAGGGTAAAATCGATATTTTCCCATTTTAATTGATTTCAATGGTCAGAAAACATGCTTTTGAGAACCATGCACTAATAGTGCAGGGTTCACTTCCTAATCAACCTGACCCCACACTCTTATTCCTCATAGTAAGGTAGATTGTATTCCAACCAAGCAAGCTTCATTGTCTACATACCCTTACCTCACAAAGTTGCAAAGAAAAGTTATAAAAACATTGCACCAATTATGTGAGGATATCAATAAATATACACCAATATTGATTTTTTATAAGGTAATGTACAAGTTTAAAACAAACCTTCCACTTATAAATGTAAGCCACATAGCTTGGGTTCCACAGTTAGCACTAATTGTGTGCCAACTGTGTGCTCTAAGATGTCCCCCACGAAAATGAGTTATTGAAGAGTACTTTTTTTGAAACTCATCCTGACCCCCAAGACACCATTTTAGCACAAAAAACCATCCAAAAACCTTTTAGAGTGTTTCATCTCTAAAAATTACATTCCTATGCTAAGAATATGATTTGGCCCATCCACCATATGAAAACTCAAAATTTCCTTAAAATTCGCAACCCATCCAAAACATGGGATCTTCCAACATCCCCAAATTAGAACTTCTCATCCTATAGGAGCCATATTGGGAATAAAATTGAAATACTAGACTTGATAACTCATCAAATTCAACTTAAATGACAACATTTAATTTTTAAATTCCCAATGCACATCCAAGTGTCACTTTGAATATATTGTACTTAAGCCATTATACTCATTCCAATTCTCATAACAACAAAAAAACATCCATCTGAAACATAATTGATCTCATCTTCATAAGAACTATTGTCTCATTTATTTTTGGTTTTCTAATCATCCTATGGTGATCCCTACCATTGGCTCTTTCCTTAAAGACAAATTCAGAACCATGGTACATCCACTGTCAGAACATCCAAAAAGATAAAACCCTTGGAATCTTATTGACACTAATAATATTATTTTCATCCCATTAATCCCAGTAAAACAAAATTACATGACATCTGATACTTTAATTGATTGAAAAAATTACTTTCCAATCAACCACACATATCCTGGTAACACCATCTTTTCCTTGAAAATCCTCAGCCGACCATTACCCTATTCTCCCCTCAAGATAATGGTGTTCTAGATATTTTTCCTCATGAACCACATATTTATTTGTTAGGGAACTAAATTTAAACATTCTTTGGTTGGTGATTTTTAAAAAATCTTGGTTTCAAAATATGATTCACCACTAAAAGCATATAATGATTCCTTTCTTCCAAGTCACATTGAGATCATTTTGAAGCAATCAACGAATATTGTAATTGATATCCGGCGTTGTCTCATTTTGGAACCATCACTTATTCAATGAACATTATCATATCATATAATGAACACTCTTTCATACCCGATCTAACATCCTTTTATCATCAAAAGATACTCTAGTTCTAACACTCACACTCCGCTCTTCCCCATGTCCATATTCAAATATGTACTTAGTATTTACTGAGGAATATTACCCTACCCCTATATATTTTTTGATGATATCAAAACACTTAATGATAATTCAATGGTAAGAACAAGCAAGCCAAAGACCCTTATTTGATGAGTTTCATCCCTGAATAGACTTTGGTTACTTCCTTGTCATAAGGATTTCTTTACACCACTCCCAAAGAAAAATTTTATTGAGTTCATCTGTCAATCCAAGAAATACATTAAATTTTTATCTCTACATATAGATGATATTCTCTTTGTATAATTAGGATGATGTCAAGATATTAGGAATGATAATATCCAAGCTGAGAGTAAACTATGATGTTTTTGACAATTACCAACACAAATCAACTATCCAAATTTTAAATTAATCTATCCCAATCCACATAAAAAAACCCAAAATATTCACTGAATATTTAATTGAGTGTATTTATATCCCTATTGAAAACTCTATAAAATATCTATATATACCTTTAACAAACACTTGACATCACTTATCTTAACAATGCGTGTCTAGTTCTAAATATTGATCAATTTCCTTCTAGAACCAAATTTATTTTCCGGATAGAACTTATAAAAAATTATTAGCACAAACATATCATAATTCCATTGGATGACCTTTTTCCATAGCCTAAGAAACTCCAATCATATCCAAAATTATGGTCTGAACCTAGATTCTAACTAACCACATCCAACATCTCACATATAAGACTAGTGAACCTACTATATCCGACCCTTCAAGGAAATTTTCAGTTATAACAATCAATATTTCATCACTACTAGATTATTATTTCTTTTCCACATGAGGCTTACTATGATCATTCAAGACTGTTTCTCTAAGACTAATATGGATACACTATGTGTATTAATTATTTTAAACACAACTATCCATTCAACTACCATGATTCATTGAAAGCACATATGCACCATTGACCCATAAAAATCCAAAAACACATACGGACCTCAAGCTTGAATCTAGCAACCAGAGTTGATTCAAACTAATAACTAAGTCTATACTCAACATCTCCATAGATAATTGAAATATCAAACATACAATATACAAGATTATAGAATCCATTCTGACTATTCACAAATAGTACTCTATAGTTTCATTCCATCTACATTGAAGAACATTTTTTTCATGAATGATGTGGATCTCCCCACCGTAGGATTGTCTTAGCAATTTCCTTACACATAATGGAAATTTTTCCCATGGTACATGCTCTATAATATAATTAATGTGGTTCTTAGTCATAACTAACATGATTGTACCAAATTAAAAAATTAAATGATATAAAAAATTTCCACATAAAATCACACAAGATGAAGTTATATTTTAGACACATGTGTGACACTCTTCCTGGGACATGCTCACAATTTTCAATAAAATCAGATATAAAAGAAAAAACAATGCATACCAATGGTGTTACAACAAATGATACTTTTTATAAAATCATTCCAAGAGCTGAGATAACTCATACTTCTATTAAAATATCTTAGATTCCATAATCATAAAAGACCCTTTGCATTTAGGTCACTTTACTCCAGATATGAACCATGAACATAGTCTTCATGTACTGAAAAATATTTGTAAAAAAATAGTGAAAAATATATTTTAAGGTTATTTTATACCTTATCACTCAACCTCAATAAAGGCATACAACATAACTGAATTCATATGGTTTTCTTCATAACTTCAAAATTAGAGAGTACCATGTAGAGAAATTCATACAACATATGTAACAAAATACTATAATAGGAATTTCCATTCCATTTTAATTCACTAGGCCAATGGAACTTCAGATCCAAGAATGTGATAGTCTACCAAGAGGATTTACCCAGAGCCATATTATTCTATATGAATAATTACCCAGCTAAAAACCATCAAATTTATCTATAAGTAAATGAAGAAAGGACACATTATCAAAAAAATCTGAATACACCTAGTTATATCTAACTCGATGGAATTGAGAATTAAATTTATTCCCACATTCCTATTAGGGTTTAACTTTATGATCGACCAACCATCTTCCTCGAAGTGTTTTTTCATTACTAAGAATCCTACTCCATCCAAAACGGCACTCGAACAACACATAACAGGCCTGGAATCTCATCATAAGGCCCACCACCTTTATATTTTCAATGGAGAATCCTCAATGAAAAAAATCCTTTACTCTTACAAGGCATCAAATCCAAAACTAGGGTCACACCTAAAAGGTCACTATTATCACTCACCAAACCTCTAGGTCCATCAAAAAATAAAAATTCATCTAATATCCACATGAAATATTCACATTACCATATATGGTAACACTCAAGTAAACATCAAAACTAATCATTTCACTAGGTTCCATGCTATAAACACAACTAAAAGTTTTTATTATTTTTTTAAATTGATTATCTATTATTATAAAAAGTAAAAATTATTAGATTAGTTAAATTTCAATTACTATTTTTATATAGAAAGTACCTGACACTTTATTTAGATGGAATCTCAAAGAATTCAAGGAAAATCACCATATAATTTCCTTTGAAACATTTATTTATGTATAATTTCTCACAACTAGGCTTAGGTTAAAAATATTTCACTTAGAAGATATAATTTATAACACTCTTTAGGTTTTAACATGAACTTTAATTAAATAATATCTAGTAAGAAAATATATGAAATAAAAAAACATGTATTTTATCACAATCAGGGGATTGGTTAAGTAATATTCCACCATAGATTTATAAGTACCACCGTATAAGTTGATAATAAAAAATTAAATAAACATTACTATACACCATAAGAATACCCCAAGGGTATAATTACTATGTAATATAATGATATAGGAAACCTATGATGGTCTATTAATACCAACCTAGGTTCAATTATATTGGAGTCCATTCCCAATTTATGGAGTTAATGCTCTATAAATTAAAATTAACATCCCATTTAAGTGAAACCAATTAATAATAAAATTTAAATTATTTTTACACACCCTTAGTGGGTTTATTTAATATAAATAAATGATAAGACTTCTCTACTACGGTCAAATCATGTATATAAGGACCCAATTATATGTGTAGTCATTCTCATGTAATAACTGAACAATCCTTTATAAGTTATAATTAACACACATTTTAACTAAAATCCAACATTGAAATTTAAATATTCCATTTAGGTTAATTCATTAATTTATTTAAAACCATTTCCTTTCTTTAATTTACCTCAGGATGATTAGATAAAATTCTATCCTCAAGCTATAGGGGGGACCACTATTTAAATTGATGTAAACAATTTATTTATCTAAAAAGATATTATAACTTTTAACAAGGAATGATATCATGTAACAATGAAATATAAGTATAAATAAAAATAATAAAATATGAATGGTATATATATAAGTATGATAAATAATCACACAATCAAGATATACAAATAAGTATGGTACATAATCCCAAAATCATGTTATAATTATAATCATGCTAATGAAATGCAAGCCTATGTTCCTTAAATAATGCGTGAACATGAATCCCTTATTTTCATATTGATACAAGTGATAAATATCATAAATTAGTAACCATTTTAAATATAGTAAATGTCACTAAATGTGAAATAATAATTAACTTTAATAACAACATCACAAATATTAGTCGCATCGAGGGAAACTTGATCTTTCTTCTATGTGTGGGTTGGACATTCCCAAACACCTTTATTTACCATGTTACAAAAAATTCCTAGTCTCTTATATACCATCATTGAATATGAAGGCAAGGGAAATAAAATCTCTAATGCAACTTTTTGATGTCATGGGCCCAGTTCACTCATATGTAACCTCACCAAATGAGACACATGTACTCAATAATGCTTCATTGTGTGATAGATTCCACAAACTAGTATTGAGGGTCTAGGATGATATGGTGGGGAGAAAATTAATTCTTTATCAGAGTGAAACATTGTGGTAAATAATAATTATGTAGAGGAAATAATATCATGAAAAAATGGAATATTTCACAAAAGTTTAAATTAATATCAGAATAATAATAAATGAAAAAAATACATATTAAATATCATAAATATATGATGATATCATAATGATATACAATATGGGGATAAAAGGGAATGGGTAAGTCATCACACGTACAATACATGCTATAAAGAATATAAAAAATATATCAATAGCTAAACTCCAATATCATCATGATAACTTGTCGGTCCACTTCTCCCATACAATATCCTATTAAGGAAGAGCAATCATCTATATTTGGTCACTTTTCCTTATCCCTACCATCATACAAGTAATCTTCCCGTGTACAAAATTAAAACCAAAATATGGTTTAAGACAATCATAGTTGACCACCCCAATGGTATCTAATAATATCTAGTATATGAATATAAAATGAGCAGTGTGTAGGTATAACAAATAAATTTGTGAAAAAATAGTAAATATATTGGCAAATGTTCCTCATAGGATACACAGTTGATACTACCTTCTTCTTCATATGTTAGAAATCCTCAGAGTAATTAATCATCATTTATATTTATTTTTAAGCCTAGGTCCCAAGAATACAACAAATGATCCCATGAATAATGATAATTGTAAGGGTTTATAAAAGATTCATTATAATGATTAATTAATAAATTGTTATTGAGATTGTAATCAAGCATACTATAATTTCATTTAACATAACAGCTCATACACAACATTATATATCAGAACCCATGTTTCACCCAAGAAATAATAAAGATCCGCTTAAACATTGATCCCATCCAAGACATTCCATATCGGAACACAGGTATCCCCAATGGCATAATATAATTTTATTTTCCCAATAATCACATCCAAGGAATTATGTACATGGAACCCAAGTATATCTCAAAGAATAATATATTTTCATTCAATGTATTATAAAATCAAAGACATTCCATTTTAGGATCCCATGTATCAATCAATGTGTAATATAATTCCATTTGAACTATAAGATCATAAAAGGCATTCCATAAAAGGAACCCTAGTATCATCCAAGGAACAATATATAATATAGTCACATTTCATTTAATAACTAAACAATGTCCATGATAAATATTAATTACAATATAAAACCAACTAAATTAAATTTATTACTCCCTTAAAATTTTGATTCATCTAATTCAATCTACCCATTCCATTATAATGACTAGGTTCCAGGGGAAGGTATTCAACCATTTAAAATTAATATAAATTAATTAAATCTTACATTAACAAGAGGAAATATCAAAAAAAAATATCTATATATAAATGATCATTCCCTTTTTTAATTCCATAAACCATAATCAATATGTAGTTAATAAGTGACAAGTCCAACACATCCAAGGGGTGGTTCAACTACAAGGAAGAAATAAATACAAAAATTTAGTATAACCCCGTATAAGTGGTGGTTCGTGTTGAGTTCATGTACCTAAAATCATTCCAAATGGTCTATAGAACATCAAATCCATGATAAAAATATCCAGGAATTTCATTTAATGATTTAATCATGGTCCGAGAGTGAATCCTTTCTGTTGACCTCACCTGTTTTGATAATCTCAATTATGTTATAATATGTTTTGTTAATCCTATCTATATGATAAATTATGTCATACTACTCTTGAGTTGACAAAAATGTCAAAATAATAATTGGAATATGTTAATCAATGTTCATCTATGTTTATACATGTATTTAACTAATTCTAACTCAATCTGGATATGATTTGCATAGAACAGATAAGTGTTAAGTTTTTGAGTCACTGATACAGACCTACCGATAGAGTAAGTCTTCCTATATGAACATAGTCACTAATGCAGACATAGTCTACCAATAAGCAAAGATCCCCGATAGATAGAGTCTACTGTTATAATCAAGATCTATAGATACAGACAGCTACCGATATGAAGGCTACTGATACATACAGACATATAGCTACCGATATAGGCATGTTACGAATGGAGAGAGCCACCAATACAACAATGCTACCTATACAGAAGAGCTACCGATAAGAGGAGATACCGACACATAGTCACTATCACTGATACATAGTCTAATGTTATAAAGAGTAATATCTACTAATACAGATCTACTGACTCAAGTCCACTAATACAAGCTTACTGATACTAAGATCTACTGATGGAAACTAGTCACTATATCTCTAAACCCTACTTATATTTTCTTATTAACAATGGTCATATATGGTTCTTTTAATGAAAATGGTATTAATTAATTAATCTATTTTGAATGTCATGGAACCATACCTCGTACCAGTAAAAAGGTAATCATTCCTATTGATGGTGCTGAAGGTATATAAGGGATCATCGAACTACTAAAGTCATGTCGGTTGGGTGGTCAGTCTTTTCATGATAATATGATACAATCTTCTGAAGATACACAATGATTTACCTACATAGAAGAAGAAGAAAGAATACATACTGAATCTGTAGAACCTGAACATTCATGGAGTAAAGAGATTCAATGATTTCACCTTCATTAAAGATGATCAGGCTGATCAACATGGACATATAAGTCAAATAGAAAAACAAAACTCTTTTTTTTCTCGACTAAAACCAGAGAGGGACTCAAAGCTTCATATGCATCAATCCAAGGAGTCCAGAGCTTCACTCAAAACACATAGATCATTCTAAACTGATCTCTATTTGTTTAGCTCTATTGTGTTTCATTTATTTACATTTTGAGATGTGTGTGTGCTCTTTATTTTTAGGTGCACACTGTCTCTTGTGCTGAACTAGAGGATTTATAAATCCTCACTCAATCTTTCCCTAACACTCATGTATCCCACTGTGGATAGTGGTAGAGGTCTGAGGACCTGGATAGCCTGTGAGCTATTGTTATTATTTCTTTCCCACATAGAATTGTGGCAGAGGTATGAGGAGCTGGATAGTCTGAGTACTGTCATAATCCCTGATCCAACGTGTGGATCATAGTATATATTAAACTATCTGAGAGGAATAAGTCTCAGCTTGAGACTGAACCTATTGGTTAAAACTCATGTGGTTGTTTACTTTGGTTAAAACTATTTTGAATATTCTGCTGCTATGTACTTTAAAATCAAATCTATTTTGAAGTTACTCTAATAGTTAAACTAGAAAGTGTTTGTATTTATTGTAACCCAGTAGGTTAGTTTCAAATGCTAATCTAATATTCATATTAGATTAACTGAGAACTGATCAATCTCTTGAGAACTTAACTGAACCTTTACTATATTACAAATTCACTACATTTTAGCTTATTATTTAATTTGGGGGATTTTTAATATAAATATTTTTAACAGAAATTTTTAATTGGAACTCAATTCACACCACTCTTGAGTATCTGCTCTGACCAACATTTGGTATCATAGGGTTCTTATTAATAAAGTACTTCCAAATACTTTGTTTTTCAACTGTGATTTTAGTTTTATCTTAAAGATCATAAATTTCTGTAAGTTCTGAATTTTATCTCATTAAATATATTTCCTAAAATCTAATTATGGATAATATATTAGAAGGTGAAGCTACCAATATTCCACCTTTTTATAATGGTTTTAATTATTCCCAATAGAAAATCAAAATGAAAATTCATTTAGAAAGTATAGGATTTGATATTTAGACTGCTATAGAATTTGAGTATGAGATTCCAAAGACTGCTATAGCTATGTGGGATGATGCCAAAAAATCTGATTACAACAATAATTGTAAATCCATGAAGTCCCTTTACTTCACTCTAGGAGATGAAGAGTTTAATATAATTTCTTCTTGTAAAACAAAACCTGAAATTGGGGATATGTTGGTTGTTTCTCATGAAGGAACAACCAATGTGAAAGAAATGAGATTAAAAACTTACACTATTAAATATGAAAATTTTAAAATGGGGCTTGATGAACCTATATTTCCCATGTATCTCAGGTTCAATGACATTGTTAATACTATATTCTCACTAGGAAAATCTATTCTAGAAAAGGAATAGATCGTGAGGTTACTTAGATTTCTACCTGAAAGATGTAGAGACACATCAGTTTCAATAAGAGAGTCGTGTGATATAAGTTCACTACCTTCTAAAGATTTAGTTGGTAAGTTGATGATGTATGAAAAAGAACTAAAGGTAAACAAAGAGGAAGATGATGAACCTAATAAGTGATCAGTGGCATTTAAGTCTACTACCTCAAAGGGCAAGCACAAGAGAAAGTTAACATACCTACTGAAAGGTCAAAAAGTGGAGGTTCATATTTGGATAGTGATGAAGAGATTTGCTCAAATAACCCGGAAATTCAATAAATTCTATAGTAAGAATAAATTTTTCAGAAAACCAAACTATAGGGGTAAGTATGACCAACGGGGTGAGTAGAAGAAAGATGGGAAGAAAGGTGATAAAGATGATGAGATAGTCTATTAAAAATGTAAAATGAAAGGACATATAAAGGCTGACTGTCCAAAATTGAGGTCCAAGAAGAAATATGACTACAAGGACAGAAAATATAAGAAAGCTATGAAGGAAACATGGAGTGATTCATAAGATATCACAAGTGAGTCTGAGGCTTTTGATTCTGAAAAGAATCATGCCAACATGTGTTTTATGACGAAAACATCTGAGGTACCTGTCTCCCCTATGCTGAATGATTATTATTCTGGGAATGAAAGTGATTCAAATAGGGATAACAATATGACTAAGTATTAATTATTTTAATATTCTAATATGTTATATGATACTTGTAATGAGCTGAAAGATAAGTACAACTCATTAATGAAATAGTATGCCTTTATTAGTACTTTTAAAACTGATCTTAGTATAGAAAAGGAAAAGAATGCTCAAATATTAAAGGAGAATACTCAACATAAATTGTCCAATGAGAAACTTAGAATAGACTTATAAATGTTCTCAAATGGAAAGAATAATCTAAATCAAATGCTTGGAAAACAAGTTACACCAAAGTACAGTACTGGTTTAGGATATCAAGATGGACATAGACAGCTTTTAAAAAATAAACGTATTACAAAAATTAGACAGTTTGGTTCTAGTTCCAATTCTTTAAATTCTTTTGCTTTATCTAAATATTCATATTCTACTGGACCAAACAGAATAAATTATTCAAATTTTTTTGAATCTGATAGTTATGGGAAACCGATTAGACAAACGTGGATGCCTAAGGTTTTTCTTGCTAACCTGTCTGGACCCAAGAAGATCTGGGTACCAAAATCATTTTTAGTTTAAACTTGTTTTGTAGGAGACATGCTTAAAGAGTTACAATAAGAATATATGGTAATTTTACAGTGGATGTTCAAGGTATATGACTGAAGATTACTCATGTTTCAAAATTTTAATCAAAGATGATGGAGGGAATGTTACCTTTGGTGATATTTCAAAAGGAAAAATCACCAGCTTATGCCAAATTGGTAACACTGATTAAATTGTAATTTCTAATGTATTATTTGTTGATGGATTAAAATACAACCTGTTAAGAATTTCTCAGTTGTTTGATGATGGTTTCAATGTTAAATTTGAAAATTATTCTTGAAATGTATTTGATTCTAAAAATGATTTTCTATTTACTCCCTTGAGAAATGGAAATGTATATGCTATAGACTTAAATTTTTATACAATCAAAAGGTTACTTGTTTAAATTATTTTCACAAAGGGTCTTGGCTGCGGCATAGAAGATTAGGACACTACAATGCTCATTCACTTAAGAAACTGAATAAGAAAATTTTAGTTAGAGACCTACCTCAACAAAAATTTCTATCAGATAAATTTTGTACTCCCTATCAAAAGGGAAAGAAACATAAAAGTTCATTCAAATTAAAGAAAGAAGTTTCAACTTCTCAACCTCTCCAGTTGGTTCACATGGATTTTTTTGGACCTTTTAGAATTTAATGTTTAAATGAGAAGCACTATGTTTATGTCTTAGTATATTACTTTTCTATGTATACTTGGGTATATTTTCTTTCTCACAAAAGTGAAGCATGATCTTATTTTATTAAATACTCCAAGTCTGTAGAGAACCTTAGTGGATTTAAGATTAAGACCCTAAGAAGTGATCATGGCCATGAGATTGAAAATTATGATTTTGAAACCTATTTCTCACATAATGGCTACAATCATAACTTCTCTTCCCCTAGGACACCTCAACCGAATGGTGTAGTTGAAATAAGGAATAGAACCCTTCAAGAAATTGCAAGAACTTTTCTTAATGAGTATGGCCTACCTATTTACTTTTGGGATGAAGCTATAAATACAACATGTTATATTATAAATAGATTCTTGATTAGACATGTTCTTGAAAAGACCCCATATGAACTGTGGAATAATAAGAATCCTAAAGATAGTTACTTCAGAGTTTTTGGTTGAAAAGTCCTTATTCTCAATACTAAGGCTAATCTTGACAAGTTTTCTTCTAAAATTGATGAGGGAATCTTTCTAGGTTACTCTATATCTAGTAAATCTTATAGAGTCTTTAACAAAAGAACCAAATATGTGAAAAAATCAGTACATATCAAATTTGATGAAACTGATCCACATGAACCTAAGCCTTCTCTTGAAAATATTGAAGAAGATCTTTCTATTCTGGACCTTAATGAAAAAATCAGTGAATCTGATGTGAAATCGAGTAATTCTGAAAATTTTCGAGAACCCGATTCTGTTGGAACCAAACCTATAGAAGAACCTAAACTCTCTAGTCCTACCTTGACTAGACCAACTATAATTCTAATGAATCTTACTTTGGATGCTGTTGTAGGTAATCTTGATAGACGTACACAAACTAGAGCTTCTCTAAGAAATCAGGTTGAACATCAAGCCTTTCCTTCACAGTTAGAACCTAAAAATATCAATGCTGCAATCAATGATGAATTTTGGGTAATACCTATGAAAAAAGAATTAAATCAATATGAAAGAAACAAAGTCTGGGAATTAGTTGACAAACCTAAGGACACTTTGACCATAGGCACTAAATATGTTTTTAGAAATAATGTTGATGAATCTGGGAATATCATTAGAAACAAGGAAAGACTAGTTCCACATGGATATAGTCAAGATGGAGGAATAGACTACGAGGAAACATTTTCTCCTCTAGCTATATTAGAAACTATTAGGATTCTACTTGAATATGCTGCTCATCTGAATTTCAAGTTCTATCAAATGGATGTTAAAAGTGATTTTATAAATGGTTTTATAATTGAAGATGTTTTTTTGAACAACCACCTAGATTTACTAATCCTCATTTTTCCAAATCGATTTTTAATCTTTCTAAAGCTCTATATGGTTTAAAACAAGCCCCACGATCTTGGTATGATAGACTTAGTAGTTTTATTATTTCAAAAGGTTTTTCTAAATATATTACTGATCCAACTCTCTTTATTAAAAGAATTTCCAAAGTTGTTTTGATAGTACAAATATTTGTTTATGATATTATTTTTGGATCTTCTAAAAATGACTTGCGTATTTATTTTTCAAAGATTATTCAAAATGAATTTGAAATGAGTTTAATGGGAGAAATAAAATATTTTCTTGTATTTTAAGTTTTCCAAAATGATAATGGTATTATTTTAATTGAAAATAAGTATACAAATAATATTTTAAAATATTTTGGTTTAGTTAGTATTAAGGAAAGTCATACACCTATGAATACTATTTGTAAATTGGATGCAGATGAAACTGGGAAACCAGTGTTTCAAACCAACTACAGAGGTATGATTGAAAGTTTACATTACCTTACTGCCAGTCAACCAGATATTATGTTTAGTGTGTGTATGTGTTCCAGATTTCAAGCTAATCCAGCAGAGTCACACTTGATTGTTGTTAAAAGAATTTTCAAATATCTTAAAAATACTACTAACATTGGATTATTTTATCCAAAAGGACACTCATTCGATTTAATAAGTTATTCATATGATGATTTTTCTGGTTGAAAATTAGATAGAAAGAGCACTTCTGAAACAATTCATATTCTAAGTAAGTCACTAATATCTTAGTGTAGTAAAAAGAAAAACATTGTTGCATTGTCCATTGTTGAAGCAGAATATATTGCTGCTGGTAGTTGCAGTGCACAAATTCAGTGGATGAAACATATATTATTGGAATATAGATATCAGTTTAGCCAGGTATCTATAAAATATGATAACACTAGTGCAATCAATATATCTAAGAATCCAATATCTCACTCTTGGATCAAACACATTGATGTAAGGCACCACTTTTTGAGATATTGTTACCAAAAGGGTGATATTGCTCTTGAATTTATAGGTACTAAACCAAAATTAGCTGACATATTCACCAAGCCTTTATATTCATATAGGTTAAGTTACATTAGACATGAGTTGGGAATGATAGACTTTGTAGAGCGAAAACATCACCGATATAAATCCTCACTGCTAGAAAAACTCACCGATAGAAATCCTCACCGCTAAAAAACCTCACCGATAGAAATCCTCTCCACTAGAAAACCTCACCAATAGAAATCCTCACCGATAGAACTCCTCACCACTAGAAAACCTCACCGATATAAATCCTCACCGCTAGAAAACCTCACCAATAGAAATCCTCACCGATAGAAATCCTCACCGCTAGAAAACCTCACCGATATAAATCCTCACCGCTAGAAAACCTCACCGATATAAATCCTCACCGCTAGAAAACCTCACCAATAGAAATCCTCACCTATAGAAAACGTCACCGATATAAATCCTCACTGATAAAAAACCTCACCGATAGAAATCCTCACTAATAGAAATCCTCACCAATATAAATCCTCACCGATAGAAAATCTCACCGATAGAAAACATCACCGCTAGAGACCTCACCGATAGGTAAACCTCACCGTCAGGATTCTCACTAATAATTGTCACTGATATGTCAGGCGCTGTCTAATTTTATTTTTTATTTAGTCAAAACACTTATAATTTTCAGTATAATTCCTTTTATTACATTTCGATTCTAAAATGATAAAAACTAATCCTTATCCACATTTCAATCCACCGCAAACTCTACTCTCATCAATCCTCACTTCTCGAACCCCCAGATTATGCTTAACCCTATGTTATTCGATTGGAGATAGAAAGAAAAAAACTCTTGATAGTCAGGGATGATAGTGATGCTCCATGTGCGAAGAAGCAGAAAACAGGACCTGAAGGTAGTGGCAGTGAAAGTAGAACAAGGTCGGGGAAGCATTCAGTGGACCTGAATTTACGAAATAGAGAAGTAGTAATTGAAAATGAACTAAGTGAGGAATGGCTCGTGCCTAGGAAGTCATTAGTTCTAAGAGTATTAGAGGAATAGGGATGACTCGACTATTTTGCAAACAACAGTGGACCTCATTATTCAGAGTTGGTTAAGGAGTTTTATGCATTTTTTCATTTTGAGAAGTCTGAAGAAGAAAAGAAATTGGGTTCATTAGTAAATGACAAGGAAAATTCGTTTTTTTTTCTGTTGAATGGGATGAATGTCTAAAAGTACCATATGAGGGTGTATTTGGGTATACCTCGAAGACAATACCTCCTACCAGTGACATTTTCAACCATGAGGTTGCATTGGAAGAGCTCACTAGTAGTGGAAAACAAAGAAAGGTAGTGGCTACTGGGATGGATGGAGAAAATCAGTTTTTTTCAAATTCATTCAACATGTGATAAGTCCATGAAGATTGGACTTTTAAAATTTGATATACAAAGACATTTATTTGTTACATTTTCTGAGGCACGGTGTCAAGGTAAATATGTGTAGGCTGTTGATGCTCCAAATTGAAAATATGATCTGGTCTAAGTCAAAATCCAATACTTTATTTTTTGTAAATTTGATTTCAGTAATGATCATGGTGAAAGGAGTAACTGAGTCTTGGGACGAGACAGTAATTGTGAGGAACAATGTTTACATCACTAGAACAATCTATATATATATAGACATTGGCTGGAACCCATGGAGAAGGCAATGGGTTATTGATGATGATAAGGTGTATGATAAGTTCAACACTGTTGATCATCCCAATAGGCCAAGAGATAGAAGAGATCCAGGTCTAGGACCTGATGAAGAGGAACCTCAATATAGTGATAATACTGATGAGGAGGATACCTATGTAGCTGATGGAAGGGATCTGGACCTTCCTTTAAGTCTAGTTTCTGAAATTGTATCATCTGGAAAGGAAATTGTGTTGGGAGTAAGTAATTAACAAGCCTCTATTAATGTGGAAAACCAGCCCACTCCAGAGAATGGGGAAGGAGTGTATGAAAGTATAGAACATGTTTCTGATAGATCAGATGAGAGTAATTTGAGCTTGAGTCCACTGATTAAGAATTCTGCTATACCTGAAGAGGCTGTTTTAGTTGAGATGGTAGTACCTGCACTTATTCTTAATGAGCCCCCTGTAGTTGAAATTGAAATGGTTGTGGATGATTCTTCTGAGGAAGACCTGCCTGCTCAATCTGCCGTTGATATGCATGCTCAAGTGAATGCACAGATTGTGGGGGAGCATCCCATCAAACATGGTACTATTTCAGTAGCTCATGAGATTGAAAACTGGGCTGATGACCCAGATTTTGTAGTCTTTGGGTTGGATTATCCTTATTCAGAAGATGAGACACCAATCAGTAGTCCTCCTATCTCTTATAATCAATATTCTGAAACTTTACCTGAGGATATAGTAAGAAAATATGATTTAAACCAGTTGATGTCTGATCTCATGACCTGTTTTATGGAAGAGATGAGAAGAATGGAAACTTCCTTAATATCATCCCTTCTATCTGTGATGACTAAATTAGTATTTGTTGTTTTGGATGATGTCAAGACCTTCCAGAATCAAGTTTCAAGATTGAAAGAAGATGTTGAATCTCTAAATAAATCAGTTGTCTCTCTGGAATCTTATATGAGCTCTAAATCTCATGCATACAAGCATTTGTCATTTTTAAAACGTGTGGTTATCAAGATGTTATCAATTTTTTAAGAATTTAAAAATTCCATGGAGCAGCATGTCAGCACCCATGAGTCTCTCGTGAAAAATATCATAAGTGGGATGACTAAATATTTTAAGGGAACAGTTGCCTTTACTGTTGCACCTTTGAGTTCTACCACGCCTTCTTTGAATGTTGAGAAGATTAGAGCTGTCATGAGAGAAGATATTGGAAAGTCTTTCACCAGTGGCTTTGTAGACACTGCTACCTTTACCCAAGTGGTTACTACCACTAGGGATATAAGACAGATTGTTCAGAATTTTATGAGAGAGGCCACTTTTTCTCAGAAAGAGGTAAAAGAAAAAGTGGATTACTACTTCCAAAGGGTCTACACTAAACATCCGTTCAACAATCATTTCAAGCTTCTCTTAGAGAACATTGAACTACCCCCAGTCACTCAAGCTTTTAGAGAAAAAGTAAGAAAGCTCATGGAGTTGACTCCTGCTCTAGACCTGTTTATGGAGAACAAGGATGACTTTATCTCTTCAATGGAAAGAGGAGGAGGAATAATTATGGACATTAGGAATATGTTGCTGCCATTTTTGCATGTAGACAATACTCCTATCATTGTACCTCCACCTGTGAGTGCCTCTACTCAGTCTGCCTCCATTCCTTAGAAGACACCAGCTCAAGAAATCAGAAGTCTCTCTCCTATGATCACCCAGAGGGCTCCACACTATAGGCCAGGCACTATAGCTCATCCTCCTCTGATTATCACAGGTGTTCCTAAGCCTCCACCTTCATCTACTAAACCTGAATCCTCTTCTGATTCCAAGGAAAAATACAAATCACATGCTGAGGAGGTGGATTGAATAGTGTATAGGACATTTTATAGGAGTCACTTGTATTCTTTTTGTATTTCTATTAATTTTTCCTCCAAGAAATATATATGATCTTATTATCTTTTATCTTCTGTTACTTCTCTCATCCATTTCTTACTACTTTTTCTTAATCACAAAGAGGGATAAATATGAGAAATATGAGCATAATATATCATAATTTATATAAGGGTAGAAATATGGAATATGAGCATAATATATTCTACCTATGGTACATTTATATTATAATTATACCTCTGATATAATTGTTTCATACCTCTAATACATTTTCATGTAATACTCTATTCTCTGATACATTTGAAAATGTCATTACTCACACTGAGAAGTGAGACCCAATGTATGTTATACTGATATAAAAATGATTATTTTGGATTATAATACCATAATTTCTAATTATCAAAAAGGGAGAGATTGTTGACCTCAATTGTTTTGATAATCTCAATTATGTTCTGATATGTTTTGTTAATCCTATCTATTTGATAAATTATGTCATCCTAATACTGATTTGACAAAAATTTCAAAATAATCATTGGAATATGTTAACCAATGTTTATCTATGTTTATAAAAGTGTTGAAGTAATTCTAACACAATCTGGATATGATTTTCATAGAACAGATAAGTGTTATGTTTTTATGTCACTGATACAGACCTACCAATAGAGTAAGTCTACCTGTATGCATATAGTCACTGATACAGACATAGTCTACCAATAATAAAATATCCCTAATAAACAAAGTATACTCTTATAATCATGAGATACGAATACAGATAGAAATCTACCAATATGAAGTCTACTGATACATACAGACAGACAGCTAACGATATAGGCGAGTTACCGATAGAGAGAGCCACTGATACAACAATTCTACCTATATAGAAGAGCTACCGATAAGAGGAGCTACCGATACAGAGTCACTATCATTGATACATAGTCTACTGTTTTAAAGAGTAATAGTTACCGATACAGACCTACTGACTCAAGTCCACTGATACAGGCCTACTGATACAAAAAGCGACCGATGGAAACTAGTCACTATATCTCTAAACCCTACTTATATTTTCTTTTTAACAACAGTCATATTTGGTTCTTTTAATGCAACTGGTATTAATTAAGTAATGTCTGTTGAATATCCATGAACCGTACCTCGTACCTGTAAAAAGGTAATCATTCCCATTTTCGGAGATGAAGGTATATAAGGGAGCCTCGAACTACTAATGACGTGTCGGTTGGGTGGTCAGTCTTTTCATGAAAATACAAGAAAATATTCTGGAGATACACAAGGATTTACATGCATAGAAGAAGAATTAAGAATACATACTGAATCTGTAGAACCTGAACATTCAAGGAGTAAAGATATTCAATGATTTCACCTTCATTCAAGCAGATCAGGCTGATCAACCTGAACCTGGATGTCAAATACAAAAATAACACTATGTTTTTCTTGACTAAAACCAGAGAGGGACACAAAGCTTCATCCGGATCAATCCAAGGAGTATAGAGATTCACTCGAAACACATAGGGCATTCTATACTCATCCTTATTTTTTTAGTTCTATTGTGTTTCATTTATTTACATTTTGACCAGTGTGTGTGCTCTGTATTTTTAGGCACACACTATCTCCTATGCTGAACTGGAGGATTTCTAAATCCTTAATCAATCTTTCCCTTACACTCTTCTATCCCACTGCGGATAGTGGTAGAGGTTTGAGGACTTGGACAGCCTGTGAGCTATTTTTATTATTGCTTTCCCACGTAGAACTGTGGGAGAGGTGTGAGGACCTCAACAGTTTGTGTACTATTGTAAAACCCGATCTAGGGTGTGGATCATAGTTTTTATCAAACTGTTTGAGAGGACTAAGTCTCCACTTGAGACTGAACCTCTTGGTTAAACCTGATGTGATTGTTTATTTTGGTTAAAACTATTTTGAATATTCCGCTGCTAAGTACTTTAAATTCAAATCTATTTTAAAGTTAATCTGATAATTAAACTAGAAAGTGTTTGTATTTATTGTGACCCAGTAGGTTAGTTTCAAAAGCTAATCTAATCTTCAGATTAAATTAACTGAGAACTAATAAATCTCTTTAGAACCTAACTGAACCTTTACTGTATTACAAATTCACTACAGTTTAGCTTATTATTTAATTTGGGGGATTTTTAATATAAATCTTTTTAACAGAATTTTTTAATTGGAACTCAATTCACCCCCCCTCTTGAGTATCCACTCCGACCAATACTTTCCAATTAAAAATTAAAGTAAATATACTCCATCAATTAATAAATTTATAAATTTCAAAATAGGAAAGAAAAGTGTCAACACCATTTATCTAATCATTTAGTCCTAATTTATAATTAAATTTTTATGACTTGAGACAAATACTTATAAATTATTATTCGGATAATTACATAAAACAGAAAATGAGGTTAAATAATATGACATACCCAAAGCGGTGAGAAAAGTTGATTTCAAAACCCTCTAATAATTTCAACGAGTCTAACGAGGGGTCCAAGACACAATCTATAAAAATAATGTAATTAATTACTTCATTTATGGAAATGAAACAAATATTATGGAATGTGAAAAAATTATAATAATTTAATAATTGATGATGATTTTAGGGAAAAGCCATTAACCACCTACCAGATTATTAGGAATCGTTATTGAACCAATATCATCCTTTGATTCAATCCAAATGAGTGAAAATGAACAAAAAAAGGCTCACCATTCAAATATAAAATATTAGATCATCGAATGATAACACTTTAGAGAGAAGTTAAAATATAGAATAGTGGTAATATGAGTAAAAGGAATACCCCTAGGATCCCAATGATTCTATATAGATCTTAAATCAAACCAATAATAATGGAGAATCATCCCAAAGAAGATTAGAAGGAGGCGAGATTGCACATGGGGGGACTAGGCATGAATGAGGAAGAAAAGGGAGTAAATAACATTTAAGGTCAAATGGGAAAATGGTAGTTATCCACTTTTTAAGAATACACATGGTTAGGCCACATGGTTAGGAAAACCATGTGAAAACTGTGTGGGCCTCACTTCCTAAGAAATCCCTCCCTACACCATTAGCTATACTACGCACTAATTGTTTGGCCTTCATTGTCCAAACACCCTCACCTCACATAGTTGTAGTGAATAGTTAGCCAACCATACACCAACCATGAGAATCCCTTTATACTTATGTACCAAAACCCTTGGGTTCTTAATCACTATGTAGAGTAATGAATACCAAACACCTATACATACAGGATGAATGATTTGGGTCACACAGTTAGCTCTAATTGTGCGTCCCGAGTTGCCTCCACTGAAAATGATTTTTCCAAAGCCAATGATTTTTTAACACATCTAGGCTCTCAATAAACACTTAATTTCATAAAAATCATCCAAAAATACATTATATAGTTCCAAATATTATAATTACATTCCAAATATCTATTTATGATTGGGATTATCCACTAGATGGAATACTCAAAATTTATTTTAAAATTTTCACCATTCTAAAAATTTATATCTTGATAATTTAATTTAACAAAATTGGTTACATATTTGTATCCATAATAATTAATATAATTTAATTGTTAAAATATAATTTTTTTCATTATGAATAGTATCCATAGTAAATATTTTTCACCTCTATAAAAGTGGTAAAATTTGGTTAAAAGTGTTGGGTAAAACATCAAAATATCTCCAACATTGGATATTATCATACTAGATGAGTGATTTTACAAAAATAATTAAAAGAGATAAGTAATTAATTTTAAGGAATTAATTTTTATTTTCAAACCCATGATTAACTTTTTTTAAATAGAAGATATATTTTATTTCAATTAAAATCTATTCTTTAGTGTTTTCATTTAATTGAATATATCGATGTTTTCATTTGGTTTTGTATTTAGAAAAAAAAATAAATTAATATAAATTTATTTATTATTTAAATCTAAAAATCATGAAAATGAATTTATAACTTCTTTTTAGGATAACATTATTTAACTCTTAAATCAGGTTTTTTCTTAAAAACTATTTTCAAGAGTTTTGTGTTCTTTTATTAAATGTAATTTCACCCGCGATAAAAATTAAATATAATAAAATGGATTCAAAATTTTTCATCATAATTTTATTTTTTATGTCCCTCTATGTTTGGTCATATAATTTCATTATCCTGGTAAAAAATTAAATTATCACAGTTGAGGTTAAATTGGGTTTAAAGTGATTTAGATAGAACACATGGAATTAATTGTATCCAAAACATTCCCAAATGTGATTGGTGGAGTTTATTTAGACCTTATCAAATATTATATTTTAATTTATATTCCTTGGTGTCACATGAAATGATTATGATATATATATATATATATAATTTAATATTTTAATTAATTCTAATTTTGTCCTTTCCCTCCCTTATAAAAGGGGACCACATCCCTTCTATTCTTCACAAATCATAAGCCTTTTATCATAAAAAATTACCAAAAGCCCTATACAATATATTTATACATGATAAAAATCTGATTTTCTTCCCAAAAAACCAACCCCATGATTCTTAATTGGTGGTCTACAGTAGTTCATCTAAAGAAGATGAAATCACTTCAACTGATCACTTTATTTTTTTAATTATTCTTTTAACTCTTTTAAATCTAAGGTATATATAATAAAATAATATAAAAATTATCCTATATATAATAAAACATTATTATGATGATCAAACCTCCATTTTCCACCCCCTTTTCTAAGCAATGTAAAAAAAATTATCTATGTTGTGTACTTATGGATTACCACCTCCATGAATAATTGTGTCTCATTATTTGTTTTTGATTTACATGGATTATAATAAAAATATATTTAATAATTATATAATATATATAATATAATATTTATTATTTAAAGAAAAATTATTATTTACCACTCTGTAATTCCAATCTCCAAATAGTGAAAATCAGGTTCTTGCGCACATAGGACCTACTATCTCCATGAACAATGTAATTATTTTTTATATCTCTAAATTTTATGGATGATTATAAATATTTATTTAATAAATATAAATGGTATTTATATCATTATTAACACTCATGATATTAGGAATCGATGATAAATTTATAAGGATAAAAACTAATTAACCAAAACATTTGAGAAAAATGAAGCAGTTATTACCCAGAATAATGATTTTAATAAATAATTGTTACCAAATAGGAGATAATAGGTTAAAATTAACTCATATATAGTACTATATATATTATTATGGTTCTGTAATATATGTATAATAAATCTATATTAATTTTATTTGAGTTTGTAACAAATATAAAAGAATTCATAACTAAATTAGAGGTTTATTTCCCAATATCTTTAGGTGTAATTATTTTATCTATATATCATAACACTAATATATTTTCTTCAACTATTTTTATTTATTTAAATTATGTAATTGTGATAAATTTTCCTCTCTTTACGTACTCATGATAGATAAATAATTTTTTAATGGAAAATACGTATATCTTTCTAACTCAATTAGGAATATGTCAATATTCTCCATAAAATGTTTTTAATATTATAATATTATTTACTAATGAGATTTATACCAACATATGTTTTTTTGGAAAATGGGTTAAAAATAATATTCATTTCATTTTTTTAAAGAGGAACTTTTTAATTTTTAATGAAAACGTGGAACATATCTTTGTATAAAAATTCATGGAATGAACATAATTTCACACCATTAAGACCATAAAATTATTTGAATATTACTTTATAGGTTTCCATGATTCCTTCAGGAAAATATTTTCTTTAATATTTGGGAAAATGTTAGATTTTAAATAAGTTATTTCAATGTGAAAATGATATTTTCCTCAAGAAAATTTCTAGTGATCTTTTTAAAGTATTTTAGTCTGTGTCGGTATCCTTTGATTATTCTTATACACAACGAGGAAAAAATATAATTTTACCATCCACCATAATTATCTTGATGGATCATGATCAGTTTGACTATAGAATATATTCTCTTATATGTGCTAGATTTCTAATAAAGGTCGTTATTGAATTCCAAGGCATGTTGATTAAGTTGTATTTTTTATTCATATAATTAATTCATTGGACATATTAAGTGATGAGTGGGAAACAAAATTACATAGTCCCTAGATTAATTTAAGGGTATCTTAAGACATAACATATTTGGTATTTAGATGATTCCTTACCCATTTATGGATATTTCTTTGAATGAGGCCTTGATAATAAGTTTAACATGTCAGTAATTATGCATTCTATCATTATAAAATCAGTTATTAATGACTATTTCATTATGGGGATAGTTATGGTATCCATGGAAAAGTTTTAAACTCATGTAATTATTGTTATGAAATTATTTTATCATCATTTATTCCTTTCATACCATTCATGCATTATTAACTCCATGTTAGCTTCAACTATATTGATACCCTTTTTAAGCATATTAGATCATCCCTTTCATAAGTTACCTTTCACTAGTATTTTTTGAATTATGTCATGATTGAAATGAAACGATATACTGATGGGAATATTTAATTTCTCAAAGAAGATGCTGTATTTTATTTTATGTTTTCAAATTTATTTTTAGGTTTATTAATACAATTTCCCAAGACTGCTAAATCATTATATCCCTTGGAATGTGATCACTTATATTTAGTACCAATGTAATAAGGTAACCATTGTATATATGATACTAGGTTCATGGTATTTAATGTTGGTATCCATGTAAGTTTACTAGAAACCATTAGATATAGATTTTGGATAAGATATATTAGGAAACACAACCCTATTATTTACTTTTATAATAAGTCTAATTATATGATAACATCCTAAATCTTTGGAAAATTAGATATTATGTAATTTTCATAGGAATATATCTATATCTAGATTCTAAAAGTGGTTGTGATTTTAGAATAGATTCATATTGGGATAATAACAATGAAAAGAGTTGGTTGAGTATATCTTTACTATTTTCTAAAGAAAGGTGAGTGTGCCCTTATTGTGCACCTAGTTTGATTATCCTATGGGAAATAATTATGTTAATTCAGATTTTATTTACAATAAATTAAGAAAAATTAGATTTTTTTAAGATTTGAGAATATTCCCAAAGAAACAATGTTTTTGATTTTGAGAGTAGTTAGCCATAAATTTTTGATTTCTATTATGTGTTACATTTCAAAATTATACATTATAATTCATAATATCATTATCTAATATAGTGTATTTCCATTTTTTATGAATGTAGCCTTATGGGTGGAATTGAAACCATATTAATACATATATCCATGTATAGCTTGGACTATTGGGAAAGATAACGGAGATGGAGTTAGGGATGGAGCTAAAAAATATATAATTTTATCGGGGAAACTATCTTATTTTATAACCAATAACCATTCCATTATGGAGAATCCTGTTGATGTGCATCGTAGGGTAATATTGATAGATTGTTTTATGTGGAAAAGGCCTCTATCATTAAATGGAACCAATAATAAATTTCATCTAAGAAATGGGCAAGTTCAATTGAAAATACATTTTTTTAACAATTTGTGATTTTATAAAGAAAACTAAGTTCAATATGGTTAACGAAACGCAACACTAAACCTAAACAAACCATAAAATATTATTACTTAAATATGATGGTTATAAACTAGCAGTTAAATTGGAGAGTATAAATATGATTAAGTAATTTATGAAATATATTCAAATATCCTACCAAAAAAAATTATTGAAAAATTATTAGGAAATAATCTATTCATTTTTAATGAAGATATTTTATTCTTCAAAAAATACATTTTCTTGAAAAATGATTTTTATTATTTTTTGGGAGAAAATGGTGTAGATATTTTCTCTAATGGTTAGGAATTTTTTTTAAACAAATAAAATTAATTTTAAAAATTTAACTGTCAAAATTAACTATGGATGAAATTTTTGTGATTTTCATGAAGTGATTTATTTTTCAGTGAATAATGAAAATTACTAATTTGTTGACGTTTTTTCATTTATTTCATCAAATAAAATAATTTAAAATGTTAATTATTTATTATATTTAGTATTATAGTCTAATATAATGAATTTTATTGATAATAATATAATTAATTTCATTTGAATCAACAAAATTCATTATTTATATAATAATTTTTATGCTTAAAAACACAGCGTTATGTAAACTATTTTTAGGTGCGTAAATTTTATCCATTTTAATTATTTAAAATAATACTTATTAAGGAATTATTTATAAGATATATATATAAATATATTAAACATATATTCCAATGAATTTAAATTCACATAATGATTATTTCTAGACGTATAGTTATATTAAGATCATTTATTAAATGAAAAATGATATAATTTGAAAAAATATTTTTTATCACATTTATGGGTTTAATTTTAAATTAATTTCTATCTACTTTGTGAATTGAATTTTATAAATAATATTAAATTATTATTATAATAATAATTAATATTTGATAATATGTTTAACATATTTTTTTGTTATAATGAATCGTAAAAATCGTCAAAATTTATTACGGTGGTTAAGGTTAAAACGTGGTTTTTCGTGTTACATGCACATGTGTTAAAATTAAATTTTGACACACATAATATTTTAATTTAGTAAATTTCATATCATATTTAAAATCATTGTTTCTAAATTATATAATAATTTTCATTTGATATTTAGGCATACATGATAAATTAAATAGGTAAATACTAGTTACCATAGTGGAAACTAAAATAGTAAAAGTGAGTAATAATAAAGTTAATGGAAATAAAATATTTCTTTTTTTTTGTTTTAGATGTGTGTAAAAACTAAATTCTATAAAATAAATCATTTATAAATTTTTCAGTCACTTGGAGTGAGAGTGACTTCCCATTATTGAATTGTTTTGGGTATTTACAAAAATTTCACTCCTTTTACTTATAAAAGAGAACCACATATCTTATTTTATTAAAACATAAAAATAATATTGGATAAGAAAATACCAATTAAAATACCTTCCTTAATTACCTTCCCACATCATAGAGACCATGGTTTTATTATAAAACCCTCTATGAATTGTTTTTTGGGGAAACCAAATGAGGTTGTTTCAAGAAGAGGTATCATTCTTAAACAAGATTTTTATATTATTTCTTCTTACAACTCTTTAAAATAATTATCATCCATACTAATATAATAACATAAGTATATCCAATATACCGAGATGTTATTACATTAATGTAAAAACATACATATATATTCTCTGGCATCAATTGGGAAACAAAACCATTATTTGTGTGTACGACAGACAACCACATTACGAAGCAATGAAATTTACTTTTCATAATCATATCTCATGACTATTTATGATGATAGATATAATTAATATTTATAATATTCATGAATATTTATTATGTTATTTGTATGCACATATGGATTAACACCACCACAAAGTAGTGTGATTCATTTTCATTACCACATCACATTGATGGTGTATATAAGTGTATTCAAAGAAATAATATTATATTTAAGATATAATTATAATTCTTGAAATTTAAAATAACACTTATATAATTTTTACCATGATCGTTGAAAAATGGAAACGTTTCTCATGAGCACGTATGATATACGGTCTCCATGACTGTAACGTAGTTAATTTTTCATAACCAAATTTAATGTTCGGTTTGAAAATTATAATTGATATATCAGTTGATAATTATTTCATTTTTATTATTATAGATATTATGTAAGAATGAATTATTTTCTCACAGTCAACCTACTCATGACATTTTGGATATATGAATCGAATATCGTCAAAATTTCTTATGTGAACCTTAATTATTATATAAATAAATATTACATGGTAATAAATAAAATAAATTTATTATTAAAAATAAAAAAATTCTTAATAAATTATAAATTTAAAATATGGTTTTTTTCCAGATGACAAAGTAATTTAGTGATGAGTTGAACTCGAGGTAAGGGATTTCATCTCAATTTCCCTTCATCGAAGAATATTTTAATGTTATGTGCCTAATTTTTTTTATAAGATGTATATTATGATAATTTGACATATTATATAATTTATAATTCATAATTCAAGGTATTTTATATTTAAATTCATTTTAATTCCTTCAATGGGATTTGATTCAAAATTTTCCAAAGTTATAGAGGCTTTAGGTAACAATCTCCTTTCTTTTGAGATTGTTTCTGTTCAAGGATCCTTTTGGTGAAATCATATGAAATTATTTTCTTAAACCACATCACTTTTTATATACTTTGGTCAAGAATGCTGTTTACTTGATTGGTTTTAAATTATTCCCTTATTAAATAAATAAACATCCAGAATGTTTTTTTACAAGTAATAATGATCATGTATCTTCATTTAAATCTTGAAACTTTCTCTTCCATATACAAATTTTCATTATAATTATTTAAAATATATATTTTCTATTCATTAAATACTTATTATTGATATTTTAAACCATTTTTATTTTTTTACAAAATGGATTAAAATGAATATTTTTTTATTTTCTAAGAAAGTTACTTTTTGAATTTTTACAAAAGTGTGAAAGGAATGTTTTTTAAAATGATATAGAATGAATGGAATTTCATGAATTCAATATTGATTAATGCTTATATTATTACTTTAAAAACTTACATGTTAATTTAAAAAAATGGTTTCAGTAAAATTTTGATTTTTTTGGATCTTAAAGAAGCGATTTCAATGTGAAAATGTTATTTTTCTCAAGAAATATTCTATGTGATCTTTTGAAATCATTTTGATTAATGATGAAAACCTTTTATGTTATGGATTAATTATATATATATATATTTGAGTGTCTGTGTGTGGGTGTCCTAAATATATACCAAGATCCTTTTCCATTCCATTAACATGGTAATATATTCCTTAATATCATTTATCAAATTCCTTATTTATGATATCTCATTTGATTAAGAAATGAGAAAAGATTATGAAACCCATTTATTTACATCATTAATAATCATGTTTATGTATGATGATTTATTTCCTTTTTGTGTCACACATAAGTGTGTATATATTATGATGGGTTTTCACAAATAGTGGTCAAATTCATTCGGTAAAGTTTTTGTCTCATAAGAGATTATATATGTGATTATAGAGTAATCATGATCTATTATAGGACTTTATCCACATTGTGATTTTGTTTAGGTAGTTATCAATGACTCATTTTTATTATATGTTATATGTTTTTCCCCATTTACTATGTTATTATGATTTTATAAAACAATTTTATTTATTTTATTCTCTCATGTGATTACTCAAGAGATTTATCTTTTTTGATATCATGTTATTATTCATTATCATGTTTATTCCCTTATTGGGATTTTTAGGTCACCACTTTCTTTTATGTTTTTCATTGTTTATCTAATACATTTTTATGAGCTAAAATGTATTAAGGAGATAATTATGTAGGAAAAATAAATATTTCATATTTTAGTTTCTTTTCCATGTATTATGAACCTAGAACTCTGAAGATACCAGAACTCATGATATTTGGATTTAAATTATAAAATTTATATGATAAAATCATCTGAAAATATGTGTAAATGTCATGGGTCATAATATTTCTCACATTAGGATTTAATGAAT
This sequence comes from Viscum album, assembly GCA_963277665.1. Classification (NCBI taxonomy): domain Eukaryota; kingdom Viridiplantae; phylum Streptophyta; class Magnoliopsida; order Santalales; family Viscaceae; genus Viscum; species Viscum album. Next base: position 2,032,300,309 of record OY728133.1, read on the forward strand.
GGGATAAGATTGTATTCATAGTATTTCATCTCACATGGGATGCATAACAATGGTGGTAATTGATTCAGATTAATAAGGATATGGAGGGAATAATGAGATTTGATTTGAATGATATTAAGTTACTTTTCATGTAAAAACATTTTCATTGTGAACAAGGAGATGATAAGGAGAGAAATTTATCCTGTCTAAGACAAAAGGAAGAAGAGTAGATTTCATAGTATGAATATAACATTATAAGTCTATCAAGGAACATTTTAGGCTATGTATGTAGTCTGAAGGAAATATTGACTATTTATATACTGGGACTTCTCTAATACATTGTAGGTTAGTATTCTACAAAAAAAACATCATATAAGGATATTATATCATGTATTATCAATATAGAGAAAGAGTTATCTATGTCTTATGGATTTTAAGGTAATAAAGAGGAGAATGGAACGAAAAAGAAAGAAATATATAAGGGGAAGAATATCTTGGGGAATTTTTTAACAAGTGATACTTGTTAAAGGAAACAACTTGGTAAATGAATAAATGGAAAATTATTTTGAATCATGTTTGGAGAAAAGGCCATCACACTCATTAATTAAAGGGAAACAGAGAAGTTGTAAAAATAAAATTCATTATATATATGTATATGAATCACTACTCCATCCAATTCCCCAATAATCAAGGGAGCTTATCATAAAAGAAGCCAACGGGATAAATCCAAGATTATGAGATTGTTATAGTTTCTGTTGAAGTTCCTATATACTTAGTGAATGGTAAACTTATCATCCACTCCATAATTAAATATTTTCTATTTTATTATAGTTCTACCCTCTCTTTTATTTGTGATAAATTTTATAATGGTATCATATCACCAACTTAATGATTAGATGTTGAGATGTCATTAAAAAAATCTAATCGTAGGATGACCATATCAAGTCTATAGCTCATTTTTTTATTTAACAGCATGGGAATGTTATTACTGTTTATCTTATTATTATTATTCTAGTTGAATTTGATATAATTTTTGGGTATAGATTGGATCTCTCAGAATAGATACCATATAAATTTTCAAGGAAGTTACGTTATATTTGACATTCGGAATTAACCTCCAATCACCAATCAGTGTGAGGATGAACCTAAACACCCAAAGTAAATTACTTCCATCATATGGGTTTTTTACCTATTCAAGAGGTATATTTATATCAAAAGGTTGGGGAAAACAAAGCATTTTAAATGTTCCCATTTTTTAGGGAATATGTTGATTTATTTTTTTATATACTCACCTAGTGTTCCCCCAAATTTTGAAGTTTAATTTTCCAGAGATCTCATACTTGGTGTTATGAATATTTTAAAGAATCTATAAAGAATAGAACCAACAGAGTTATAAGAATTGAATAAAAACATTGGTGAAATCTAGAAAAGTGATTCATTCATCCATGTGATTCACCATGTGGTGTACATGTTGTTGTTTTATAAATTAAATATGGGTTAATGTGTATTTACATTTATTATTATACACTTAACAAGACCACTATTAAGAACAAGTATCATCTACCTCATATTGATGATATTTTTGTTCAATTATGAGGATCACTATATTTTTAAAAGATTTATCTTTGATTTGGATATACTCATCTAAGGATCAAGTATAAAGCTATACCAAAGGAATCCTTCCATATAAGGCATGATCATTATGAATTTATAGTAATTCATTTTGGATATTCCATTGATCAAAATATCTTATCGGATTTAATGAATATAATCTTTATAGATTACATTGATCAATTTGTGGTAGTCTTTATAGATGATATTATTCAATATAAAAAGAGGAATTAAGAGCATGGAGAACATTTGAGAATTGTGAAAAGACCCAAAGGAATGATAAGTTGTATACTAAATTTACTAACTGTTATTTTTTGGATTTATAAAGTTTCATTCGTGGATCTAATAAAATCAAGTGAGGGAATATCAGTGGATCCTTCAAAGATAGAATTTATTATTTAATTACTTATACCAACCCTTGTATCAAAAATATATAGTTTTCATTGGATGGATAGATTCTATGTAATATTTGTGAGATATTTCTCTTTCAAATGTAATCCAGTCACCATGTTGTCGTAGAATGGTGTTATGTTCTCATGCACAGATGAATGTGAAGATAATTTAATAGAATTGGACAGAAGGTTTTTCAACATGCATATGCTTACACTACACTATAGTAGAGAAGAGTTTGTGATATATAGTGATGAATCAAGGAAGGGAATCATATTTTTATATATGCTTAAAAATATTGTAATATTATATGATTATTTCCAATTATAAATTCATGAGAAAAATTACTCAACTCTTGATTTGAAGTTTGAATTTGTGATTTTTCATTGAAAATATGGATGAATTATTTATAAGGTGAACAGTTTGATATGTCAATTATAATAAAATATTGAAATATATATTTACATTGAAATATTTAAATATTCCCCAAATAAGGAGGTTGGAGTTGATAAAATATTATGATTTCTCAATACATTGCCAACCTAGGAAGGAAAACAAGGTGGCTGGCGATCTGAGTCAGAAAGGCAATGCAATATTTACCATGACAAGGACTGAAAGAGATGCAATATTTATCACTTTAGAGAAAATGGATCTTGAAATCATGTGGAAAGGGGATGATCAGATCTTTCATAGATGAATGATCAACCATAAATGCAGAAGAGGATTAAGAAGGTGAAAAAGGAATATGTGGAATTATAGAAGAAGGCAGGGAATGTCAATGAGTTCAACTATGATCATGGAAGAATGATAAGTTTTGGGAACTAATGTATATCCCATAAATTAGATAATTGAATATGTAGATATTTGATGAATATCAATGTTCATTATTCTTTATTCATCTAGGAAGTATGAAGATGTATTGTGATCTGAAAGAGTATTTCTGGTGGGAAAATATTCAAATGGATATTGTAGGGTATGTATCTTGGTTCTTGGTATGTTAGCATGATAATATTGAGAGATTGAAGTATAATGGTATTTTACCACTATTACCAATACCAGAAACGAAATGGTAAAACAAAAATATTAATTTTAATTATAGGATATCAAAAATATCAAAATGACATAGTGTTATTTGGGTTGTAGTCGATAAGAAGCTAGTATACTTCATTTCTATAGGATAATATTTATATTTAGACATTATTTATATAATTTACATTAAGTAAATGAAAATTATTCATGGAGTACCATGTTTTGTTATATCTAATCAACATACAAGGTTTATCTCAAGGTTCTAGTGAAGTCTTCCGAATGGTCATGTTACATAGTTTAATTTGAGCTCTTTTTATCATCATCAGATAGATAGTCTGTCTAAGAGTACTATTAAAAATCCAAAAGTCATGTTGATGTATTTTTATATATATTTAAAATGTGGTTAGGATATATAACATTCTTTGGTAGATGTTTCATACAATAATAGTGTTCACTCAATTATTCAGATGGCTTCGTATGAAGCCCGGAATAGAAGGAAGTGCAGAACTCCAATGTCGTGTGATGAAGTTGGATAAAGAAAGATATTATAACCCAATATTTGTGAGTAAATGTTAGATAATGTAATTGTAAGAACCCGGTTTTTTCTATAAAAGACTTTGGAATATTCTTGATGTTATTCCAGAACAGCACCGTCAGACAGCATGGGATTCCAAGCCTCGGTGTGGCTGAAATTAGATTTTCAGTGTGTTCACACTGGGAACGCCAAATAAATGAAACAACTCCTAAATGGTAGCTCGTACAGAAAAATAGAGGGCACCTTTGAGTCTTTATCATGCTGTTTACCCAAGGAGGGGTGTAACTTTCGCAGGCGTGAGCCTCCTATGAAAAATGCCAACATGGGTGTTTTTTGTAATTTAGCGGCTTCAAACGTTAAATTTTATAACATAAAAACGGAATATTGGAATAAAATTCTGAGACTTCCGTTGTGCTCCGGAGGTGGTGTTTACCCAAGCAGAGGCTTAAACTTGACCCCGTTGAGAGTTTCATATGCAGGTCAATTTGGGGGTTTAAATTAATTAAACGTTTTAATTAATTTTCATTATTTAAACATAACCCATCCCCTCTCCTTCATTTTCACCTCCTGGAAGAAGAAGTATAAACCAAGGAGAGACCCTCAACAACACTCCTCCATCCTATCCTCCCTAAGGTGGTGTGCGGCTCCGACGGCTCGTTGCGAAGCGACGGGCTAAGCCCCCGAGGTAGGATCTTCTCATTTCCATTTCAAGTTCCCATATCATCTTCGATCTGAATTAATGATCTTGAATCGCTGTTTAAATTTCTAGAAAATCCCACTTTTGAGTAGTCTATATCTTGAGATTTCCGCTGCACTTTTCGGAATTGTAATCTGTGTTCTGAGGTGATCGCAATCGTCTGGTAATGTTTTGGGAGTTTTTTTTAGTGTTTTTCCGGTGGTCCGGGGAGGCTCAGCCGCGACACGGTGAGGCCTGGTGGCGGCGTGACGAGGACTAGCGGTGGAATGGCGAGGCCTAGCGGCGGCATGGCAGGGGTCCAAGTGGCGAAGTCCTTCGGCTGCCCACCAGCAAGGCGGCGTGGCCGGTTGTCCAGGCAAGGTGACGTCGATGCGGCGGGCAAGCGAGAGCCGGTCCAGGCGAACGGTGGGGGGGGCAGTGAGGCGGAGACCCGGGCCGAATGGATTTTGCCGATCGGTACTTGCACAGGAGACCGGGGTCGTTAGACCCTGGCTGGCGACAGGGACCTATAAGAAACGGGTCCCATGGGAGTAAAACCAGGCTCGCTTGAGCCGGCCGAACCAGCCAGGCCCACCAATTTTCATCCTTTAAAAATTTAAAATGCCTATAAAATGCAGTCCAAGTGTCGGATTCGCGTTCCATCTAAAATGACACATTCCATGAATTGAGATGAACTTTTTGTGATGGTATCGTGAATTTTTAAATCCCGATACGGGGGCTCGGTGGCGCGACACGTATGTTAGGTGGGTTAGCGTTTTTCCATAGGTTCTTGTTTTGGGCGGTGCAGACACATCCAGAGTCCGTTTTGAGCGTCGTCAGCGGCATTGCGACCCTGGCATAGAGATGAATATTTATAGGGCGGTTTCATGTGTTGAAACTAGAGTTGAGGCATGGCCCCCATGGGCCATCTTTTAAGCTGCGAGTAGCGTTTTGTAACATTTTCATCGGACATCCATTCGGGGCGTGCGAGCAGTCGATTCCGAGTGTTTTAACGAGGGCATTACAATGGCGCAATCCGCTCGCTTTAATTCAGCACGCTGGTACGGGCCCCACAAGGGTCGTTTTCGTTGTTGACGGTGAATTGTATCTTTTTCACCGGGTTTCCATTTCGGACAAGTGATTAGTCATTCTTGTGTGCTTCTCTGGGAGGATCACAACTGTGCGATCCATTTGTAGCACTTCGGGACTGGGATGCGGGTCCCACGAAGCACCGCTCGTGTGCATTAAGGTGAAATTCATCTTTTTATCCGGTAATCTGTTCCATTTATGTAACCAGTCAATTTGACGTGTCTTTCCGAGGATATCACAATGGTGCGATGCACCAGACTGTTTTCAGGGCCGAGGCTCAGGATCACAGTACGCCATTCAGGCGTAAAGTAGTGTTGAGCGACTTTTCCCTCGGATATCTGTCTGAGGCGAGTAAATAGTTGATCTCGTATGTTTTTTCGTGAGGATTACAACGGTGCGATCCGTTTGGATGTGCAGAGTCTCATTAGATATCTCACTAAATTTGGACGCATGGAAGGTGCTCCGGTGGTGGTTCTTCTTTCTTTGTTTTGAAGCGAACCCTTAGCATGTGATCGTGTTCACACTCGTGTGAGTAAAGTTGATGTTTTAAGAGATATGGATGGCTATACTAGGGCCGTGGAGGGAGAAGGTGGGTAAAATTATGTTTTCACTCTTCACGGTAACTTTGGGAGTCGTGTGCACGATAGCCTCTGGGCTAGAGATGTGGTATACTCTGGGAGTATATGGGGATGCTTGGATGTACATGTTGTAGTTTTACCCTATAATTATTGTGTTCTTGGGCTGGAGATGAGATAGGTCCACACGTCGTGTGGGCCTGTTGTGCGTGCCTTATTCTACTTTACGTACCTTTGATCTCTCGCGACATAGAGGGTCCCTCTATTAATGATGGTTTAGACCAGCAGGGTTGAGTGGTTTCCCCAGGTTTTTTTCTCGACGGTTTGATCGGTGGAGTTTTTTGGGTTCCCCTATTCCTATAGCCGTGTGGGGTTTCAGTATCACATCCCTTAGTGTTCCTGGTAGGGTTATTGTGGATTTAGTGTTACCAATACTTTACACGGGCACTAATCCTCTACCCAGGAGGTTGTTTCCAGTAGGGTGCGGAGCCCAGTGAGCCCTGGGCATAGATTCCCTAACTGCATATTGAGATCATATCTTCCTTCTGTGATCTACTGTGAAGTGCTTACCTAGGCAGAGTTCTAGGTATCGGTATGAACCACACTACATGGGTACTGAACCTCTACTAGGTGAATTGTTCTAGAGTTGGGTGGTTGCGCAATACCAACTCTGTGTTCTGTTAGACAGTGTTGTACCATCCAGTAGGGATGGCCAGAGCAGTTTTGGGTTTACCCTCCAGTGGGGAAGGGCAGTGGGTTTCGCAATGACTTCTTTAGTTTTACCCTCCAGCGAGGCGGGGTAGTGGGTTTCTCATTGACTTATAAGGGTTTACCCTCCAGCAGAGACTGGGCAGTGGGTTACCCGACGACCTCTTAGGGTTTACCCTCCTGTAGATACTGGGCATTGGGTTACCTGATGACCTCTTAGGGTTTACCCTCCAGTGGAGACTGGGCAGTGGGTTACCCGACGACCTATTAGGGTTTACCCTCTAGTAGAGACTGGGCAGTGGGTTACCCGACGACCTCTTAGGGTTTACCCTCTAGCAGGGCTGGGCAGTGGGTTACCCGACGACCTCTTAGGGTTTACCCTCCAGCGGGGCTAGGCAGTGGGTTACCCAACGACTTCTTTCAGGCTCAGTCCTTTCTACTAGGATAGTCTTTTGATTTTCTCAGTGACTACTGGAGCAGGACCCTTGGTTGTATAGGTCAGTGTTGTGACATCTTTGACTTTGAGAAGACCTCTCGACTGTGTGATAGTGACAAGGTGTGGTTTGACATTCCCCAAAACTCTCAAGTACGAGGGGCACTTTCCCCACCAAGACACATCCTTGAGACACGACCTAAATCCATGAAGGCAAGTCATATCTGCCCAAAGAAGATAGTTTCAAGGTGCAGTGATTTGAGCCTCTTGACTTACAGTTTGGGGAAGAAAGGTGGGATGTTGGGCATCGATGGTGTTTACTTCTGGGACTGTTGGGGACTCACTTTCTTGGGCTGAGCTATGTGATGGAGATCCCCTTACAATCTTGTTTGGGTTTCTAGTTTGAGCATATGGATATGTATATACCTTGTTCCAGTACCCACTTCTTGGGTTTTAGTTATTCTCCTTCCAGGAGAGGTGAAGACGCTCGGGGTATTCCACGTGATTTCCATGTCTAGCTTCTCGTTGTTGGACGACTCGACTCTCATGCTATAGGTAGTGAAGACTTGATGAGAAGTTCATCTTCTCACCATTTCTAGATCCTTTTGTTTGGAAGAGTCGACTTATTTCGTCTTTTTGGGTTGAGTTGTACTCTTTAATGCACTCTCGGTTGTACTCCTTTACTTTTCCCTATTCGATCTACTGCTCATCTCTTCATTACGTTTATTGTTGATCCCTCGACCCTTAGGGGCATCCTACTGAGTATTTTTATACTCACACCTGCTTGGGATTTTCCCGCACTTGGTGTGCCCTTGCAGAATATGGAAAGGTTGGTTGTGACTTCAGTGGAGCTTAAGAGTTTGGGAGCTTGGACCATGTACGGTGGTCATTGTCGGGTTCCAGGTGTGGGACTCTCCCAGCTGTTTACTTTTGTTTACCTGTTGTCGGGTTGTGGCACTTTTCTGGTAGGGTGCGTGTTTTTACCCTTTTCTTTTCAGTTTACCTTCTACACTTACATTGTACTGTTTAGAGTTTGATGCACATTTGTGGTTTATTTATAGTAGTTGGTACTTTTCTTTTCTTTTGTACTCTTCACTTCTGCATTGAGTGGGCTGCGTGTGTGTGTACAGGTACTTAGACAAAGGCCTCCCCAAGTTCTTTAACCTTTAGCGCTTGTCCCCTACCACTGGCCTATAGAGGCGGGCTTGGGGTAGTTGCGGCTCGAGCTCGGGTAGGGTCGGGTTATGACAGTAATATTCATTAAATATCCCATAATGGAATCTCAATGTTAAAAATAAGGTTATGCAAAAAATTTCAGCGAGATCTATAATTCAAAGTTGGTGATAAGGTATTCCTATTAACATATCGTCTGAATAAGATTATTTTATTTTTAGAGAATAGAAATACAATACCTAAATATATCATTCCCTTAAAAAATATTTATCATATTGGTATGATATATTATCTCATGGTTCTTCCACCGAATCTATCTCATGTTCGCGATATGTTTGTTGTATCTCTCCTGAGAAAGTATATACCTAATCATTCACATGTATTGAACTCAGAGGTTATACCAAAAGAGAATGATATGTCATAGGAGGAAAAATTGGTGGAGATTCAGAATCATATAGGGAAAATTATATGAAATTGTACCCCTCACATGATTAATGTTTTATGGAGAAGCCATTAATTTGAGGGAGTTGTGTGGGAACAGTAGGATATGATGAGGTATAAGTATCCTTATTTATTTATATTAGAGTGACAAAATTTCTAGGAAGAATTTATTATAATGGGGTAGAATGAAACTCAAAAAAAATAGAACATACTTATTTTTCAACAAATTAAAATTCTTTGATAGCTTTCATCATTCGAAAATATGTGTTAAAAAGAAACATAAAATACTATTAAAATATTTTTGATTAAAAGTGATGGTTATAACCAAGCATCTAAAATTACTAGTATGAATAATATTTACCAAATTTTGTAAAATTATTTATAATTTTTTTTTATAAATAAAATATATTGAAAAATAAGTACTCAACTTTTAGTAAAATCATTTTATGATTCAGAAAAACATTTTCTTCAAAAATGGGATTTATTGCCTTTAGTGAGAAAATATTACAATTTTACCAATTTTAGATTTTTTATAAAATATATTTTATTTTTTAAACAATAATTACAAATTTATATTAAGGTAATAATTTTTATTTTTTCTTAAAATGTTCATTTTTCATTAAATAGTGAAAAATACATTTTCCTGTAAAAATGTCATTTATTTTAATTAAAAAATACCTTTGATTCATTCAATTTAATCAAAAATTAACACAAAACTCCATTAGTTATAAATAAAATAATTAATTAAAATTTTAATAATTACCCTACTATATTTTTGTATAAGTTCATTTTAGAATCATTTTGAAATATATTTTATTTTGGACATAAAAAACTTTTTATTAAAAACTATTTTTCATTGTGTTTTCCATTTGATTTTTAAATTAATTAAATATACATATATTAATTGAATTTAATAGAATGTATTATTTATTTTTAATCAGAATAAAAAATAAAAATCAATTTGTTCAACTTAATTATTGGTCAATATGAATAGTAACTAATGTAGATATTTATCACCTCGACAAAAGAGAATTTTTAATAAGAAATGTATACTAAATCTCATCTCTTATAAATGATTCCTAAGCATTTTATCTCAAACAATTACTATGTAAATATATCCCACACATCCTTATACATGATCTATAGGTTTTGGTATTCCAAAAATACCAACTGTAGGTTTCTTAAAAGGGTATCTAAAGGAGTTCTTTCAAAGAAGAGGTAATCACCTTAACTGAACACTTTAATTTTTTACTTGAAATTTTAAATCCAATAAATTTATGACTTTTATAATAAAATTTTAAATTTAGTACTATAAATTTTTGTAATTTTATTATAATTATGAAACAACCATTATACACCCTCTTTCCCAACAAATGTGAAGCGAAATTATCACTCGTGCGTATGTGCAAACTATAACCACCACAAAGTGATGTGATTCGTTCTTCAATTTTTATTTATATGGATAGAAATGAAGATATATTAAATAAATATATGTGATATATTTTATATAATAATGATTTTTTAATTGTTACTTATTATTTACCTTTATTTCATTCCATCCATTGAAAGGTGAAAAAAACTTGCATGCATACATACGACCAACCATTTTCATGAATAATATAATTAGTTTTCCTATCTCTACCTTTAATGAATGGTTATAAATATTTATTTAATGAATATGTATTATATTTATATCATAATTAAATTTATTGATATGATGAAACCATAATGGAAGTACAAGGATCACAACTACCAACCAAAAATATACAAGAAAAACGAATCAGTTATCACCTGAAACAGTGAATTTAATAATGTTTTTTCTATAAATAGGAGATTAAAGGTTATGTATTAATTGTATATGGTATTATATATATTAATATGGTTTCTAAATATATTTATAATAAATCTATATTTTTTATATAGGACGTTTTAATAGATATGAAGGAATTCAGACATGGGGTAAGGATTTATTTCACAATCTAATCATTATTTTTGGATTATTTATATTTAAGTATCTGATGAAAGACGTATTTGATCTTACTATACTAAATCAAATATATTTTATTTTAATTTGTTTATTTCTTTATACTATAACTTTTCCAATCCTTTTATTCGTTTTATTTTCTCGAGATATCGAAATATTATTTTTAAGGAAAATCACCTAGGTTTTTTGCATCTGTCCATTAATCATTTTCTTCCATATCCATATTTCCCTTGAAATATTTTAAATAATGTTTTTAATATTAAAAAATGATTTAATAAAGAAATTTATGTCGACTATTGAATTTGTAATTTTTTTAGAAGTAATATTCTTTTAATTTTCTTAATGAGGTATGTTGACTATATACTGAATATGTTAAATGAACATTTGTCTTAATGTACAGGGAATGAACTAAATTTCCCACCATCATAAACACCCAGTGATTTGAAGAATACATTACAAGTTTTTAATGTTCCTTTCAAATTAAATTTTCTCCATAATATTTGGTATATATTTTATATTAAATAAGTGATTTCAAAGTGGAAGTGATATTTTCCTCAAGAGACTTTATAGTGATATATTTAAAGTATTTATATCTATATCCGTATTCGTTAATTAAAATTTGGATTAATGGGGATATTCTCTAATGATACCATATTCCATAATTCTATGGATAGTTTATGAGCAGTTTGAATGGGGAAAATATTGACATTCCATATTCTAGTTCTTTCAAATATAATTATTATTGATTTTAGGACATCTTGATTAAGTTCTATTGTTTATTCATATGATGAAGGAATTGAGATTATTAAGTAATAGTTGGGTCCCACAACTACATATCCCCTTGATGAATTGGTAGTTCTCCTTAGAAAAAATAGGATAAGTATTTTGTGGTCACCTTACCCACTTATGTAGATGTCTTAGCATGAGGCCTTGAAGGTACGTTTAAGATTCCTGAAATTTTGCATTCCATCAATATGAACTCAATTATGGATTTCCATGTGACTATTTCAATATTTATTACATCTATGTGTAAGTTTCAAGATAATGTTATTATTTTTAGGAAATTATTTGATCATCATTGATTCCTATCATATTATTCATTCCTTATTCTATGTTTTCATCTACTGTATGCATACCCTTACTGAGCAATATGATCACATGTTTATTATATTTCATTTCCCCAAAATTATATATAGAAATTGAATTGTTATTAATATTCAAGGATGAAATAGAGGGGATATTTATGTTTTCAAATAAAATAATATGTTTTATTTTAGGTTTTCAATTATAATGTCATTGTATGAACCTGGATTTTTCTAATAGATCAAAATCCTGAACTTGTTTGAATTTTTGACTTGTTCTGGGAAAACAGGGAAAATATGGGATGTTCTGGAAATTTCTGGACTAACCATTATGTACTTTAAAGTACATGTTGTGTATGGGTTAGGTGTTTACCAGACATGTGCTCACCGAGTACATGTCGTGTGATGACCATGTAGGAATTTCCTACTACAAGGTGTGTAGTTTTTCACAACTTCCCGTGTATCCTCCTTTCTGTGTACCAACTGAGTTCAAGTCATGTGTCGACCCATGTGGAGCTTCTAATACATGTGGCTACCTCCGCTTAAGTCATAGTAAGATCATGGAAACTACATAGTGTGTAGTCCTTTATACACGCCATGTATTGTTATTTTTATTCACTTAAATGAAAGGGAATCGTGTCTTATTTTGGAAAAAAACCACTTATTCTTCCCTAAATTTAGAACAGTTCCACTCTGAAAAACCTAAGAACATCCATTTCCCTATATTCTTCAATTGGTGTCCATTCTTCCATCCACCGATGGCTGCGGGATCACAATACTGAGGCCAATCCAGGAACCCAATTTCATTCTTGATCGTTTCCATCACAAGTTTCAGTTTCCATCTGAGTAGAATTGTCCAGATTTGATGGAAACATAGATCTATGAAAATAGGCTCTGAATTGGAGCTCAATATTGGACGTGCCTACGTCTTCAAGTCTCATGTAGGTGGTTCATACCTTATTTTGTGTTTTTACGGACTTTTGGGTGGCGCGACATGAAGCACGTATTCAGGTGTTTTGAGAGAGACCTTGTTTTATCTTCTATTGTATATTCAGTTGATTATTAGACCTATGGGATGGCTTTGGGTGTTTCTTTTGACATTTTTTCCTTGAGTGGGGTTGGTCGAGGGGTCGTTGCTCATTTGAGGCATTTTGGCTAGGGGCTCTAAAATGGTATAAGTTGATTTATATGGTTAAACTGTTGAGTTAATTGGTTAAGTCATGATATGATTTGTTTGAGGCTTCCATGATCTTGGGGCGGGTTTGTGACAAAACATTGTTAGTGATATTCAACTATTTAGTTTATTTTTCCTATTTAAAGTATTTCTTTTGATTATGTGTGTGTGTGTGTGATATTGCATATGTTGGAACCTTCAGGTTGTGTTGGGCATGGACTGGGTATTTTTGAGTGATGCTGATCACAGGTTGGGTTTGGAATAGGTTACATTGGGTGGTTTTGACCCCAGGATTGGGTCCCATGGATGTCATCTTGAGGCAGTGTGACTGTCAGGTTGGGCACGACTTGGGTTACTAGGATGGAGAGGTCATCAGACTTGAGCAACATGGTCAGAAGGACATGAGGTGTTAGAGAAGATGTGGTTTGGGTACTATTTGAGTGATTACCGCTCACCCAAAACATTGATTAGTGTGCACCCAGAGAGACTCCGTGATGAGGTGGTTTTGACCAGTCATGTGGGTAGAGGCCCCTAATAATTTCATTTTAGGTACAATTGGTTTAGGGGGTGTTTTCCGTAGGAATCCATGTGAAAGGTAAGGAGACTTCATAGGATACCATTGAGGCTATCGGGTTTGGGCCAGAGGCTCGCCATTATTTGAGGGTAGATATCATTGTCCCTCTAGTGACATTATTTGAGGGTAGACATTGATGCCCCTCCGGTTATTTATTTAAGGACATACATCATTGTTCCTCCGGGTCACCATTTCCTGGGCGTTTCTTCAGGACATCTGTACTTCTGACACACGGTTTAAGGGGGTACATGGTTTCAGGTTACATGATAGATATTCTGGCACTGGCCGAAGTAGGTGACACTTCATGGTGGCTGTTGAGCACCAGGGGAGTTTATGTTTATTTATGCATCATACTATTTATGGTTTTCCTTATAACTACATGTCTTCTTAAAAACTTATATTTTGTACGCATTGTTGGGTGGTATCCTACTTAGATTCATCTAACACCCTACATAGGCCCTTCGGGACATTTGTCGGCTTTATGGATTTATGTGTAGGAAAGATACCAACTTAAGGAGCCAGACTGATTTAGCTATTTCATGGAGATAGTATGGTCCTTGAGGTCTTACCTAGGTAGAGTTTTCTTTGTTTTGCTTTATTTCCTGTATCAGAATGCATACCTTGTTATTTTAGCTATAGTTGGTTAGCTATTGGTGCCATTTATATATTTACTGGTAATATATGCATGCTTGGTTGTTTTTTAGTTGTTACTAGTGTTCCAACATGTTGTTGTGTATACTTTCTACTGCACTTGTCTATATATTGCTTCCATTGTTTATTGATATTGAATGTGCTTCCACTCTGTGGGTCTGGTTCAAGTCTGGTGAGTCGTTTGTTCCACTGAATATTTATTATTACACTCAGACCAGTACCATTTTTATCCTCCAAGAGGGTATAGCCTCCCCGATATACCTATAAAACCCTAATTGCTAGTCGGAAACCTTTGGAGTTTGGGGAGGTGCGCCTAAGGTAGTAACACCCAACCAATTTAGAGCTTTTCGGGTTGTTGTTCGGGTCTGAGTCATTACAAAGTTGTATCAAAGGAGTTTTTGACAGGGATATAGTAGCAGTGTTTTGCTCTCTACTAATGAGATTGAGTATTCTCTTTTAATTCTGATAGTTTTACTATTTGGGATATGGTAGACTGGAGATAAGTTGTTACTGGAATTGGGTTTCTAGCTTGTGCTTGGGATGATGCATCCCTAGGAATGAGGGATAAACCAAGTTTCTCGGAGTGGGAATTGTTGTTTTATTTTTTCTCACATTATAGTTTATATTATTTCCACCTCGGTGGCTCGCATGGTTTGTGATGTTATTGATTGTGATATGCGACCCTTGACCAGGTGCGGTAAGGGAAAGTTTTACCTAGTTTTGGTATGGAAAGACTATTTTTTTCGTTTGATAGGCACATTTTTAGGGTATTTCAGTTTCATAACTGCACATAAGCTTTGTGAAGTGATAATTACAGGTGAATAATATCAATTGATTTGAATTTTATGCTTCGAAATGTGAATATGTGAAATTCATAATATAATTTCTTGTTGATTGTAATGTGTTATGCGATGATTTATATATTTGTAGAATTACATGTGGCAGGGTATTTGGGATTGGTAATTGTACGTGCAGACAAGTACTATGGTTTAGGTGATTTTGATAACCTGGATTAGGCGGATCAGTCGACTGTTTGAGGCAATGTTGGTTGTCAGGACATTCATGGCCTGATGTACTTTTGATACTTGGCTCTCTAAGGGCGGGTAAGGAGTCCATTGGGTTGGGATGTCGTGGGCATGGGTTTCGATTAGTGAGAGTAAGGGTAGTAGTTATGCGCTACCTTGTTCTGATTTTACTATCTGTGTGAATATATTGATATATATATATATATATGGGTTGTTTGACCATTTATGGTATTCAGCGGGTTCCTTTTAGTTTACTCTGATGGATCGTTAGGCGGGAGATGGTACAATGTCGGAGGTGCAGGATCCGGTTCAGGATCTGGTGCTGGCATAGCATTAGTTGCAGGTACAGACTCAGCTACAGGAACAAGTCCAGTATCAAGTGTAGGAAGGACACCAGCAGGGTTTGGCAGTATTTGGACCATGGATCGATGACCATCTTCGAGCTAGCCTGGTACCTATCTTACAGGGGATTGACATAGGTGCATAGGGTGCAGAGCCATCAATGGAATATCTAACGCAAGAGTTCTAGTCATAGCACCCACCACTTTTTTAGGGGGAGGGTGGTCTGAAAGCGGCTGAGAACTAGATAGAGAGCATGTAGATGATCTTCGAGCTGCTCGAGACGCCTCCAGGGATGAGGGTGAAGCTGGTGATGTACAAGCTGCGAGGACCAGAAAAGTGCTAGTGGGATGTGCAGGTTCATGCTCGCAGGCACAAGGGACTAGCATTAAAGGACATTGAGGAAATGTTCTTTGAGAACCCTTATCTAGAGACACTTAGATCTGGGAGAGCTCGTGATTTCGTGAGCCTTCAGCAGGGAGACATGTATGTCATGGCCTACGCAGCTACATTCACTAGAATGTATCGCCTTTCAACTAGTATGGTAAGCAATGACGCGGTAAGGGTGAGGTGATTCGAGGATGGATTATGACATGCCATTCAGATCCAGGTGAATATCTTCAGGCTGTGTTAATTAATAGAGGTGGTGAATTAGGCACTCATAGCAGAGGGTAACCAGAGGGATATGCCTCAGGTTGGTCGTGAGACAACATCAGGTGATGGTTCAGACAGTAGGAAACGAGGATTGGTTGAGTTCCAGTAGGGCAGTCAGAATAAAAAATCATCTAGACCACATTGTAACAGTTCTTCAGTGGTTTTCTTTCAGTGTGGATAACCAGGACATGTTCAGACTCAGCCTGATAGGCCTCCAAAGGAGTGTAAGGAATGTGGAAAAGTTGAGAATCTTGAGAGGTCCTGCATGCAGCCTTTTCAGACAGCCGAAGATAAGGGATCAGGACATACGGTGGAAACGGGAGATGGTTCAGGTTTGGTACTAGTAGAGGGTATTAGAGTTTCAACTGCATGTAGAGGACATCGTAGAGACAGTGGGACCCATTTGAGGGGTCAGTGGCCAGTGAATAGAGTAGCACCTCAGGGAGGTCTGGAATCTGGTAGCCATACTTCTGGCCAGGTGCACATTGTGGAGCTTCCAGGGGTTGAGCAGGCTGGTGATCCGATGATGGTTAGTGGTACACTATAGTTGTGGCAATGATCTGTTTCATTTTTACTTATTTTGGCATGGCCTATTGGGACATGTCCGCTTTGAGTGTATGAGCTGCACATGTTTTATGTGGACTGAATAGATGATGGACAGTGGGATTGGAGCCATATTGAGTGTGTGATATATTTATATATATGTATGATATGTGTTTCATCAGGGCGTCGAGGATGCAGGTTACTTGAGGTGCATGGAATCATGTTTTATTTTGGGCATCCATGGGATGAAGGACCTCGTGTGGTCAGACACCGATGTAGTGCGAGTTTTTTTTGGGTGTCAGGAGCAATAATTGAGCTTCAATGAGGCATAGAGGTGATTATGTGTCATGATAGGACCATAAGTTTGGAACCATGTTAGTGAACCTTAGCTTGATTTGAGTTTTGTTGGGTTGAGACAGATGTAGAAAAATCTTAAGGTGGGGAGCCCTTGAGGGATTTAGCCCGAACCGTTTTACACCGGGGTAGTCCTAGTTACATTGATTGAGGTCGTATGTTAGGTTCTATCTCTGGGTTTTGTTTTATAGCTCAGTGATGAGCTATTTTAAGGTGGGTAGATTGTAAGAACACAGGTTTTTTTGAACGGGTCAAAATCCTGACCCTGTTGGAATTTTTGACTTGTTTAGAGAAAACTGGGAAAATCTGGGAAGTTTTGGATATTTCTAGACTACAAAATGTGTGCACTAAAGTACTCACCGTGTTTGTGTTAGGCATGTACCAGACATGTGCCCGCTAAGTACATGTCGTGTGATGACCGTGTAGGAAATTCCCATTACACGGCATGTAGTTTTTCTCAACACATCATATATCCTCCTTTCTGCGTACCAGCTCAGTTCAAGTTTGGTGTCTACCTGTTTGGAGCATCCACGATGTGTGGCTACCTCTGCTAAATTCAGAGTACGAACAAGGCAACTACACTGTGTGTATTCCTTTATACAGGCCGTGTATTTTTATTTTTATTTGCTTAAATGAAATTGTGTCGCATCTTATTTTAGAAAAAACCATTTCTTCTTCCCCAACATCAGAACAGTTCCACTCTGAAAACCCGATGAACATTTATTTCCCTATAATCATTATTTAGAGCCCATTATTCAATCCATCTGTGGATACAGGATCTCAAAATTGAGGCTAAACCCAAAAACCTTATTCCGATCTTGATCTTTTTCCTCACACATTGCAGTTTCCATCCGAGTGGAATTTCTGGGATTTGATGTTAACGCAGATCTACAAAGATAAACTTTGAATTGGTGCTCGATATTGAAAGTTCCTACGTTTTAAAGTCTCAGGTAGGTGGTCCATACCTTATTTTTTGTTTTTGCAGACCTTTGGGTGGTGTGACTTAAAGCATGTATTCTGGTATTTTGAGACAGACCCTATTTTATCTTCTATTTTATATTTAATTTATTATTAGACATGTGGGATATATTTGGGTGTTTCCTTTGTCCTATTTTCCTTGAGCGTGGTCGGGCGAGGGGTCTTTTCTCATTTGGGGCATTTTTTATGATAGTGCCAAAATGGTATAAGTTGATTTATTTGGATAAACTACTGAGTTAATTAGTTAAGTCATGATATGATTTGTTCAAGGCTTCCAAGACCATGGTGTTGGTTTGGGACAACACATAGTTAGTGCAATTCAATTGTTTAGTTTGTTTTTCCTATTTAAAGTATTTCTTTTGATTATATATATATCTGTGCGTGTGTGTGTGATGTGTGATATTGCATATGTTGGAACCTTCGAGTTGTGTTGGGCATGGCCTGTGTATTGTTGAGTGAAGGTGATCATAGGTAAGCTTTGGCCAGGGTAACATTGGGTGGTTTTGACCATGGGATTGGGTGTCATGGACATTGGCTTGAGGCAGCGTGATTGTCAATTTGGGCATGGCCTGAGTTACTGGGATGGCAAGGCCATTAGACTTGAGCGATAGGGTCATAGGGACACGAGGTGTCAGAGACATTGTGGCTTGGGTAATATTTTGGTGATTATCACTCACCTGGAACATTGAGTAGTTTTCACATAGAGAGAATATATGATGAGGTTGTTTTGACCACTCATGTGGGTAGATCCCCCCAATTGTTGTGGTTTATGTACAATTGATTTGGGGGTGCTTGTTGTTGGAAGCCATGTGGAAGGTGAGGAACCTTAAGGGGATAGCATTGAGGCTATGGGGTTTAGGGCAGAGGCACGCCATTATTTGAGGGAAGATATCGATGTCCCTCCGGTTACATTATTTGAGGGAAGACAATGTTGTCCCTCTGGTTATTTATTTAAGGACATGCATCATTGTTCTTCGGAGTTACTATTTACTAGGTGTGCCTTCGAAATGTTGGTACTTGAGAAACATGGTGTTAGGGGGAACATGGTGTCATGTTAAATGATAGAGATTCTGGAATTGGTCGAAGAAAGTGACACTTAATGGTGGATGCTAAGAACCAGTGGAGTTTATATTTATTTGTGCATCGTATTGTTTACTGTTTTCCTTATAACTACTTGTCTACATAAACACTTATATTAGGTATGCACTGTTGGGTGGTATCCAACTGAGATTCATCTCTCACCCTGCATGGGCCCTTTAGGACACGTGTAGAATTTAAGGATATTTGTATAAGAAAGAGACTGACTTCAGGAGCTGGACTACTTTAGTTATTGCATGGAAATGGTATGGACATTGAGGTCTTTCCTAGCTAGAGTTTACGTTGGTTTTCTTTCTTTCATTTATTAGTATTCTTACCCTGTTATTTTAGCTATAGATTGTTAGTCATTGGAACATTATATATATTGACTTAATATGGATGCATGCATGGTTGTTTAGTAGTTGTTATGAGTGGTTCAACATCTAGTTGTGTTTACTTTCTACTGCAATTGTCTATATATTACTTCCACAGTTTATCGATATTGAACGTACTTCCACTCTACAGGTCTGGTTCAAGTCTGCTGAGACATTTATTCAACTTCAAATTTATTATTACACTTGGACCAGTACCATTTTTATCCTCTGAGAGGGTATAGCCTCCCCACTATACATATATGACCCTCACTGCAAGTCGATAGCCTTTAACATTTGGGATGGACTGCCTAAGGTAGTAAAACTTGACCCGTCTAGCACTGTTCGGGAGGATGTTTGGGTCCGGGTCATTATAATCATAATTTAGTATATATCTATTTTTCTAGGATTACTAAATTATTTGGTCCTTTAGGATGTGAAAACTTATATATAATACCCATGTAATAAATTTACAACTGACTCTAGGATACTGAGTTTGAGGAATTTACAATTATTTTTGGTCTTGAATCATTGGTCTTATTATTTAGACATTTATGTTTATTTGACATTACATGGATGACTAACGAATGTATAATCCATGTTGGATTTTTGGTGAAAAATCTGATGGTTGTAATGTATGATGTGAGGGAAAAATTAATTCCATGTTGTTTCCTTGGTTTCCCATACACAAGTTTCAAGCCGATCATTTTTGGAAATGCCCTCTAGGACTAGTGGCAGGCCAGGTCGAGTGTCTTGTTGGGTTAGTCTAGACCAGTTCATTACACGAAAAGTGTCTGGTGGATGAATCTAAAAAATAAAACAGATTTTTATGTCAGAGATCATTTCATGATAGTGTTTAGAGCTACAGAGATTCATTTAGTGGAGGGCTTTTATTTAAACATTTAATTTTTATTAAAAACACTATTTAATATTTTATATAATTAAAAATTAGTTAAACATATATATTTGAATTATTTATCATTAATTATTTGTTTTAGACAAGTTATAAAATAAATTATGAATGGTAAAACTTCTCAAAAAAATATTGCATTATTACACTACTATCAATGATTCTAATATGTAAGTAAATATTACTCAACCTAATTGCTTAAATATTTTCTTAAAATAAATAGCAACTTCTTAGGAGATCATTAAACCCTACACTACTCCCAATCATTCTCACTTAATTCTCTATGTCTTGACCATTCCACCAAATATATTTTCATGTAATAATATATCATTAAATGTAATTTATTCAATTTGACCAATAAAGTACACTGTTTAAATAAATTTTCAATAATTTTACAAATACATAATGAATTAATAATTATTAAAAAAAATTACTTAATACTATTTACTAATTAAAAATAAATTCATTCCTTCATTCATTAATAAAAAGAAACTACTAAGTAGTAATTAATTACTAATAAAAAATATTGAATAAAAATATTATTAACAAGTTATTAAAATTCAAAATCACACATAATTATAAAGTAAAAAAAACTGATAACAAATAAACAATAATTATTAATTCATAAACCATAAATTATAATTAATTATTAATTATTAAAAACTATAATTTTTTATGTATTATTGTTTTGAGGGAGAACAAACAAGTATGCACACATTCTAAGTGTCACTAGTGGGTCTAGCCTCATCCCACCCAAATAGGATTGGAGAACACCAACTAAAATTTATTTATTACATTATAAAATATCACAAAGGACCTACTGGTGGTCCTAAGACCCTAATGAACAAGATTGAAATCTCAAGGATAGGTATACCTATCCGTTTATTTCATGGTCTATCCAGGATTGGGTGCATGTTCACCTTATGCCTTCCCACCATCGTGAGCCAATGGTTTTTTTATAAATCCTTAATTTTTAATATTTTTTCTTTTTTTATTTGGATAATTCCAGAACATGCATCCACAAACATCCAATACGTCATCATAACTATGCTTTAGTCACATCCCTACCCTCACCGATCTTTCTTCCCATGCTGACGGATCACCTAGATCAGTCGTTGTTTCCTGCCATCAACCCTAGTCCACCCGGTCCCTGAGCCAAGGTCTCCGTCTTCTGTCCCAGCATCGATGGAACTCCGATGAGACTTGTCAACTTCCAACCGCCTAAGGACACCCCACCATGTTCATTTTCGTCATCCACTTCACATAAGAAGAAATATGACAACCTAAAGGGGCCCTCATGTGACATAAATGCTGCAATATAGTTCAATTCCGGTAACTGATCCTACGAGTGATCGATCCCTGGATTTGATGTAGTACAAAAGGTGTAAAAATCACTCATCAGTCACTTTTATTGATTCAAAATTAATAACTAAAAATTAATGATAATTATTAATAATTACTGATTACTGATTAGAAAATAACAAAAAAAATTAATAATTACTAATTATTAATTACCGATTGCAAATTAACAGTTACTAATTAGTAATTAAAAATCATTAGTGATAAATAAGAATTCATAATTCATAGTTGATCATTATTATTTAATAATTATATTTAATTAATCATTTAAAATTAATAATTAGTAATAATTAATAATTCATAGTTCGTCATTAATATTTTATAATAAAAAAATAATCAGAATTAATAATTTAGTAGTTTACAATTAATAATTGATAATTACTAATTAAATATTAATAATTAATAACCAATAATTATTAATTATAAACTACCAAATAATAATTAATTAGAACATTCCATGGATAAATCTATAATGACCCTAGCCTACACATCCAATTTCAGTGCTAAAAGAAGCTGTGTATTTTTTTTATAAAAGAACCTGAATAATTAAACAACACATTACACAATCAAGGACCTTTACCAATCTAGATTTTAGAGAATATAAAAACCATTCATTTTTAGTAGAGAAATACAAAGGTAAAGGAAAAAACATCTAATATGATTCACGTGAATTAACCCATTATCGAAGATGTCCAACTTAGAACTTCAAAGTGACCTTTGAAAATAATTTTTAAAACTAGGGTAATAATTTAATATGCCATGTAAGTGGTTTTGAAAATGTTAATAAATCTTTTTAAAAAATTTTCTTTGAATAAATGTATATACCTAAAATTAGGGTTTCCAAAAAATTGAAATCAATATATATATATATATATTCATATATTAAAAAACCATTAATTTCTCAAAATAATTATAATTCAAAAGATCAATGAGATTTTTCCATTAAAAATAATAATTTTTGGTGGGTCATTTTTGATACTCGACATATCATATTAAACAAATAAGGCCTCTAGTCATAACTCATATAGAACAAAGTCCCCTAATGAATTATGAGTTCACTCCCCTTAAAATAACATTCATTATACAAGTTTCATTTTTCGAATACATTTTTAATTGAATTTACATTCTAAACCATATCCCAAAACATTTCAAAACACATACATAAAATTTAGTTTCTTTAAAAGAAAATAACCTTTCTTATAACAAGTCAAAAAAATTTCTTTGAAAACTTCCAAAACCATTTTTTGGAGAATTCCATTATTGAAATAACTATCCTTATTTATAAATCATAAATAAAATAGATAATGAAATAAATGTACAGTTGATATAAAAATGTATATATAATTTTTCCTTCTTAAAATAATCATAAATAATAAATAATTATTTTGTGCATATAAAATTATAAAATAATAATTTAAAAAAATATTTAAAATCTTGAAGAAATATATGTAATTATTAAATTCATAAGTGCATCTTAAAATTTAAATTGAAATCATGAAATTATTATGAATTCAAGGAATGTCTATGTTATGCATAACTCATGACCATGACTATATGCAAATTCAACGTCCTTATTTTTTATATATCATGATAACATGGTAAATATTTTATGCACACCCATTTAGAAACAAGATAATAATATTACAAGCATGAAAATAAGAATTTCGTAATTATATAATTGTATATAAACTATGCATTTAAATTCTAAATAAAAGAACTTGACATTTTCAATTATTATTATAAATATATATATACCATGAAATTTATGATACACATAATAAAAAATTAAAATCATATTTTAACCAAACATAGATAAAAAAATTAACCCTTACAGCATAAACATGAATTCAAAACTAGATCATAAATTTGATAAGTAAAAATTCCTTGCGAAACCATATCTTATAAATTAGAAAAAAAATATCCAACTACAATATATTTAACATGAATCCGAAAATAAAACAAAAAATTGATAAATGAATATCTCTTACAAAATTAATTTACATAAGAAATATAATTTTCAAAATGAAATTATTACAATATAATTTTGAAAAAAACCCATTACAATAAAAAATATTCTACTTTAAACACAAATATAATACCAAAATCTAAAAATAAAATTAATATAATACTTAAAAAATTTTAAAATGAGTTATTTGAATGGCTTTGGCAAACAAATAATTATTTGGAAAAAAAATTCAAAATAATTTCCCTTACAAACAAAAAAAATGAACATAAATTGAATGGGTATATAAAATAAAAATAATAAATTAAAACAATCCATTAAAATGGAGATTTTAATTTTTAAAATTAAACACAAATAATTTTTTTAATTGAGAAAAAAATCATGCCCCGTAATATTAAAACACAATTCAAATAAATAAATTATCCTATATAAATCCATAGGATATGAGGGATTTATTAGGAACATAAATTTAAAACAAATATTTATCATAATAAAATTTAAGAGAAGAAATAGGTATGCATATATTTATGTACATACTTATATATATATGTGTGTGTTTTGTTTAAATCAAAATAAAACAAATTTATCGCTTAAAAATTAATTAAAACATAAAAATAAATAATAAATAACTTATCTATTTTCAATAAACCAAAATGAGTTCTACTATATTGATAGACTTAAAACCAGTGGAAAAAGGAAGGAAGGGGTTTGGATTGGGAAAGTTCCATTCCAGTGAGTGAATGAGGTTTTCCCTTGAAACTAAAGAAACACACACACACACACACACTTATGTATAGGTTAGATGGGTAGTAGCTTCTGAGGCATGTAGAGATTTTATTTCCCAAAGGGATACAGATTCACACCTGGAATCAGTAAACACCAAAACATTCTATCAAAACATGATCAAATAGAAAAAAATAATTCACACACACACACACACACACATATATATATATATTATGTTGTCTGAATAGAAATTAAAAAATTAAAATTATGAGTCTTCTATTTTTAGTCCTCAAGAAAAACAGAATCCAATGACAGACCACATAAAGTTAAATTAGTGCTCAATGGTTAGTTATTGAAAATGAATGTGGTTTAAAATGACTAAATAGGAAAAAATACAACCATACCAAACAAAATTCTAGATTTGAGACCTAGAAACTAATAAACCTTCCTCAAAAAGTTATTCTAAGAGCAAACATCATTGGACCCTAATAGAACAGAAAAATATTTATCTATTTTCAATAAGGGTATATATATTGGTAAAAGTGCATTTTCTGTTGGTAAAATATTTTACCAACAAAAATTATCCTATCACTAAACTGTTGGTAAAAAGTTTGTCACTAAATGTTATTCTGACGGATAAAATAGTTCTGTTTCTATTATAATAATACCAAATGATAATATATATTTTGTTCAATGTGTTTAGCAACAGATTAATGTGAAAAATATATCTTCTGGTAATAATATAACTAACATATATTATATGTTTATAAATTACATTTAAATTAAAATTATAAATTTTTATTTCTATTAGAATTTCATATTATATTTATCAATTTATCATAAATAATACACCTATTTTTATTATGAATCCAAACACAATTTTTACACATGTTCAATCTTTTAAAAACATTAATTATATTAATAGTGAAATTTAATTCAAAATGAATCAATACATAGTTGATGTTTATTGACAAGAATATAAAAAACACAAAAACCAAAGATCTATCTATTCAGTGGCCGCCACCGCACCCCAACCACCCATTTTGTCTCTTGACTACAATCCTCCTACACTGTCGTCTCTTGATTGCAATCCTCCAACACTTATCATGGTAGAAGAGTAGTTACTTCCACCAAAGATCATTCATCACCCCCACGTATGACCCTAAAATAAAAAAACCATGTCAACTCCAATACCATTGAGGAACCTCAAGTCGATGTTAGGTCACATCTTTCAGCTCCCAGATCTACACCACAAACAGTCAAAAAGTATACCCATAAATCAAAGAAAAATATTTACATGAATTCAAATGAAAAAACAAATCTATAAAGAATTGCAAGCTGCACGATAATAATTTACGGAACTCAAAAAAGAAAATACACAATGATTGAAACTCTTCCCAATTCCATTAGAATAAGACTTCTACACTATAAAATAGAGATTTCAATCCATAGATGAAAGGCATGTGTATAATTCTTGATAACATATTAAATGATTCCTGTAATGCATCACATACATTGATTTCCCCACCTTTCCAAGATGGCTGCAATATTTTCTGCTTTCTAACAACCCCCAAAATCATTAGTAATTTTTTACAGATCTTTGAATTGGAAGCTCATACCTACCTTTATCACTGTAATCCAATTAAAAATTCCACGAAATTTCATTGTAGTGTAGAATCCTTGAGAACAGCTGATGGAATCTTTCCTTCCTCATCACCCAATCACAGGGAAATCCTTCGACGTGTTGTGTCTACATGGAGAGAAAAAGTAGTCAGATCAATGCCCAATGAAAATTAATACTTAAAGGTAATCTTTTGATTCTTTATTATCACTTGTGTCATGTTCTTAAGCTACATGAATTGATATTTGGGTACCCATTCCCTCTTGATTATGTAAATCCTAGTCCACATGGATATGGTTGGCTTGAATATGTACAAACATAAAAAATAATGACGAGTTTGTGAGAGTGAAGAAGAGATTGGTGGAGGTAAAGGGAAATATAAAGTCTTCTCATGTTACAACACAAAGAAGAATCTTAGACTGCTTCTTCTTTTGGGTATCTGCACAGCCACCCAACGATGATAAGTTTTATTGGCTAAATTAGAAATGAAAATGTTAGTAAAGATCATGTTTATTCAATTTTTTGTGTACTTTATATCATTGAACATACAAATTGTAGTCTGAAAGGTAACTATACCTCACCCCATATGTGATATTTTGAAACAATAAAGTTGTTTGTTATAATTATGATAAAACATTCATCCAAACAAGTCTATACTCCTTTGATATTTTAAGATTTGGTGAACACAATTTTATGAAATTGAGTATGAAAAAAAGGGGTACAGAAAAAAAGCAAGAACTCCCTAAAAGGTATGGCTTTGTCCTCCTGGTTGAGTGGGCATCAAATTTGGCATAAAGGAATCCAGAAAGTACAAATCCAATCACTGAGAAATAAATATAAGGACAATATTTCATGTTATAATTACATCACATGAGTATATCAAAAAAAACATGGATTCATCATGCATGAAAATATACTTACCATAAATATCGCATTAAAACAGCTTGTAACCGTGCTTTAAAAGAACACAAGAAGGTATTTCAGCGTACATGATTTTAACAATTGAATATTCAATCAGATATTCAACAAACAGCCCATGAAAAATACTTTTCAAAACAACACAAACATACCTTTAGACTCAACACCCATCATGTTTTACAAGCAACCAAGTATTTTTTGTAAAAACTAAGTTGTATAGACTTATTGTAGTGATTATTTGAATGAAAATATTAGGCACTAACACAAAACCATAAAAACAAAGTGTGTCCCAACAGGTGAAAAAAGGAACGAGAAGTACGATTCAAAATAAAAACAAATGAAGAAAGTACTTACCTACAATGAGAGGGTGTTATCCTCTAAAAAATGATGAACCATCCATCCTCTTATTGAATTGAAATAAACCTGATTTTTATATAAATCACAATTAATCACCCCCATGTAACAAGGGTTACCATTACTCAAATTAAATGATTATTACATGCACACCTAGCCACTACAATGACAAAAAAGAAACTAAGAATCAAGGAAAATATAGGAAGACTAAAATGGTCAGTCACAGATCTACTCATAGTGGATTCATCCAGCTTAACCAATGCTATTATTTTACCATTTTCAAATCTATACCATGACCAGCTATTTCATTCTGTTCTATCACTCTGGGCCGTCGGCATGAAGTTGTAGTTTCCTTATTTAGGAACGTCTGGATCTTTACACAGGGTGACCAGATTCTACCTATCCGATGGGTTTGTCCCTCCCATCTATCCAGGGTACTCTATCTCGATGCTACTGGGGAATGGATCTGATGAACTTTCAATACCTATCTATATTTTTGTTTCCCCATTTTATAATATTATGTCATTGATAGTTTTGGTGATGGTGATGGTTTTACAGTTCAATGATCATGGTGTTGGGCCCAAACTATGTCACAGACCTAGGTAGTGCTCCCATTCTTACTGATTGAATAATAAAATAGGTTTGTTGTTGGTTTAAAAAAATTTCCCACTCTACTACAAATCACTCTCTTATTCGCATTCCATATCAACAATGATGATGAGAAGACTGAAAAGGATTCCAAATTCTAGAGAGAATGAAATGGGAACACTGAAAAAATTTCAAGATTCCAAATTTCACACACATGATAGTTGTGAAATCATAGAAGATTCAAGGCCAGGCGTGAAATTTAGAACACTATGAAACCTAGATGAAAAAAATTTGAGTGGATAAATTGAACATATAACATTTAGAAATGTATTTATACCAAATAATAATATGCACAGGTCTAAAAATATTCCCTCTTCCTTACAATTGATGTATGCATTCTAAACTAATGAACATTTCATTATTCTAGCGGTTCTCTAAAATATGGTAATTTATTAATTAGGGGAAGGATAAGTGAATGTACCTTTTTCTCATTGATGTATTTCCTTATACCTACACGTTGAAAAATGTATGTCAATATTGATTCATCCATCAAATAAATTGTCCAGATACCAGTTCAGCATGTATCATCAAATGGGAAGGACATACATCCACTTATTTGTGACCTCATACCCCCTTACGATGATTTCAATGTTGCTTCATAATCCCAGACTGTGTAGGGTAGCCCTTCAACGGTCACTCTCTCCCTGAAATAAAAATTTCTGATTTCTCATATTCTGAATTTTACAATTTTGATTTCTGGAGGGATAGTTAGGAAAATTCTGGCATGTGTGCTTTACAATAATTGGGGCCAATGTTGACCGTTTTCATGTATGTGTTCCTTTTCTTATGCCATTGTTTTTCTTGACTGGGTTTGATGCTTCCTCCCTCTTTGAATCTGATAATTACTTGGTGAATGCAACAAATTCTTCACTGGAGCTTCAGCCGTAGGTAGCTTCACAATACCAGCCATCCTAAAACACATCAGAGTGATCTTTTGGAAGGTGATGATAGATCAGGGCAGGGATGAAAGGCAGGGAAGTGGGAAACGAGGCGAGAAACTAGGATGTGAGGCCAGATGCAGGAGGGTAGAGGTAGTAGCGGTGGGGTGGAGGCATGAATTAGGGTTTATTAGTTCTATAAAAATTATTCTAAATTTTTATCAAATTAATAATATTAAAAATTATAAATACTATCGATATATATATATATATATAATTTTAAATTACAATCATTTAATAAGTTGTTTTTAAAAAATCCTTCGGAAATGGATATTGGCATCTATCATAAAAATACAAATATATATAAACATGGTTTTTATTAATTGATTATTGATAAAATATATGTCATTATTGAATGGTATATTGTAACATTTTTTATAGAAGGAAAAATATTTTTTGGTAATATTTTTTATTAATAACATATATATTTGTTATTAAAATAAATGTTATATTATTATTATAAAGCAATAGATTTAACTATTAGTAATAAAAATTTTGGTGTTAAGTGATCAATTCCAATAGATATATCTGTTGTTAAAAACAAGTGTTGGTATTTAAAATCAATACCAATAGAATTTAATATCTATTGGAAATACTCATTTTTACCAACTGATATATTATATGTCAATAAATTTCTGTTGGTATAGGTCATATTTGTTTGTAGTGTACCGTTTGAACCACATTGAAGTCATTATGAACATCAAAATCCCTTTCCAGTGGTCATTTCCTGGTTGGATTCCTCACCGGCACTCAGTTCACCTTGGTCAAAACCCCAATGGCGGATCGACCCCATATCGGATGGCTTCGACTGACCTACGCGCTACTGCTCAACCTCTCTTGACCACCATCTTTTATGCAGGAGAACTCTTTTGAAGGCTATCCACTCTGGTGAAGCCTTCCCACTCGATGGATGGCCTCTTCCCCCATCCGCTCAACTCCTTTGATGAACAATCCCTTGGCTCTCCCCTCAGGATTCGAAAAAGAAATTCTTGAGACCCTCTTCTCCCATAAGACATCCCCATAACCGTGTCTCTTATTATTTTTAATTAATTAAATAATTTCATCATTTTAATTTTTTATAAAGTGAGTTATATTCATTTCATACTAAATTAGTTTTATATAAAAAATAATATTTATTTTATAAAATAATTTGAAAATCCATATTTCAAATAATAATAATTTTCATGATCATTATAATTATATTTATATTTCAAAATAATTATTTATTATTTTAAAACATTTAATTAACTATAATTTATAATAAAATTTTGATTTCCCACTTATCAAATTAATATCTTATTAAATTATTATTTTAAGAAAAAAGAATTGTTGTTTATAATTTGAAATATCAATTTAAACTTTAAATCTTAATTATTAATGAGTTTTGAAAACTAATATTTTTCATAAAGGAATAATCTTAAATATAGGACTTTTAATCAAATTTTATTTATTACAAAAAAAATTATTAACATTTAGGTTGTTATAAGAGCCTTGGGTCATAAACCATTTATTAAAAAAATGAAAAAAAACATGATTTATGAAGAGCTTAGACATGGAGAAAATTTAAATTATTTATTATTATTAATTTATCTACGGTTTTAATAAAAAAATCAATAAAATTTATTTTAAAATAATTTTTCAAATATAGATACAATTCTAATCATAACAATATAGAAATAGTTCTCTAAAATCAATACTAAAAAACAAAAATAAAAATTTTAATATACGTGTTGAAAACCTCGCCCAAATGACTAGTTTCATTTATCGTGATAAAACAATCTACATTCATTCAACATGTAGTATATTTTTTTGTTAAAATTATTAAAAATAAGGGTAGATAATGATTAACACATATTAGGAGTCATAGTTGTATTATAATTGAGGTATCTTTTGAGTATTGATCTATGAGTAGTGCTATTTTGGATCAGACTTATCACTTATTAGGGATCATAGGTTCTATCTGGAGAACATGGGGTTGGATACCTATAACACTATACATTCCAATATATATATTTTAGTTTCATGTGATTATAAACCTTTACTTGAAAAAATTTCACATATCATATTCATATAGTAGATTCGGATATCTGTAGATATAATATGATTTTATTTTTCAGAAAGTAATATAAATTATGATTATTATAAGTATTTATTCATTAAAATGTTTATAAAATAATCTTTTTAATTAAAATAATGTGATTTAAAACTAAATCATTAATATTACTTCCTGAAGAAGTAGATCGTGATCTAACTATAAATGAAACTCATACATTTGATCCCTCACCACTAATACCTTAAAAATAAAATACCATAATAGTAAAATGCTCTTGTAAATGGATATTACAACTATACACATGATGAGAAAATATGATACACTGTGGAACAATTTTTATACTTGTATATAATAATAGATTTAAAAATATAATATCATTTAGAATATATTTTCTGAAATAATACATAAGGCTGAAATAAAACTCATCTGCTTCTAGTGTCCACTAATTATACTACACCAAATTATCTAATACAGTGAATAAAGCGTCCCAAAAACCTAAAATAAAAAGAATATAAATCGAATGAGGAAAATAAAATAGGATTCTATCAATGAAGACTTTCCATCCACACCACCTATCATAAAACCTAGTATTTTATTTTTTTATGTATATATAAACAAACCATTCCATTAAAAAATAATTATATCAAATATAATCATAGAATCAACATATTGTTTACATGAAACCTTGAATATAACATTCAATACTACCACTATCTTTTTTTTAATTAACACACACACACCTTTCTACCTCAAACTCATGGTATAAAAACCCACATCTTTCATAAAATATTATTAAATCATTTTGATAGTTTACATACATATTAATATAATTAAAAAAATCAATAGTTTTAGTTATCTGAGATACAAATGTTCATAAAAAATGAATGCATATTAATTATTATAAATTTTTTAGTACTAGTTTAAATTCCAACTACAATATTTAAAAATCCACATAATACATGAAATCATGATGGTACATAAATCAAATATAGGGTGAGATAAAATCCAAGTAATGGGTTAAAAAATTTGTATGAAAAAAATACACGAATAAATATATGAACATGAGAAATAATAATCATTATAATCATATAATAAATGAAATATCATCATAATAGGCATATGAAAATAATTTAAAGGATACAAGGAATGTGATAATAAAATAATAAATCATTATAACTTTTTGTATAATTTCAATGCATGGAATATTATCCAAGTTGGCATCATGTTCACACATATCATATGTATAAAAGTATTACAACATAGAACATGTACATAGCTTGTATCATGTTCACATATAGCAACTTCATAATATAAAAAACATTACCCAATGCATTATAGGAATATATAATTCTTATCCCACCCTTAATATCCTAATATTTCCATAATCATTATGTTATATAGAAAATAATAATATCTTAATCATAAACATGAAGTGACCCTATATGAATTGAAAAGGTTTCATAGTGATGGAATAAAGCATAAGTCAATGAATAAAATTTTAGGTTTTTAGTAGGAAAATGGAAAATCTAATTGTGGATACTAATAATTTTTATATTAAAATTTTTTATAATTTATAAATAAGAGAATAATAAACATAAGAAGAATCAAGGACATTCATCAAGAATAAATTCATTATCAATATTCATTGAATCGTGGATAATATTACATCTCAAAAAAGGTAAATCATGCCTATACCCATAATAAGAATAGGGAAATAAAAATAAAATTCATTTATTATTTATTTAAAAGGAATCATATGGAAAAGATAAATAAAGGGAGGATAAACACAAAAGATAAAGGGTGTGAAAGAGTCACCTTATAAAATTTTTATGGTTTTATTTTAGAAAAAATAATGTAGATTAAAATTAATTCACATGTAAATCCCTAGAAATGTTAAAAAGAAAATCAATAAGATAAATTTCATTTAACATACATCAAACCATTAGAAACCAGTAAAAATAAAGAGAGGGAATAAGAGAGTGTAGGGTCGAGAGAGTATCCCTTTACCCTGGATCTTTTCTTTCTTCATGTTAATTTCTCTTATAGATTGAGAATATATTTATTAAAATATGACACTCTAATTTTATAAAACTAATTTTTTGATTCATTAAAAATTATAATCCTTAAAAATTATTTTTCATTTCATTTTTAAAATATGAAATTGTTAACGATGTTTTTTTCAAAATTATCCCGTTGTGATTTTATTCCATGGTTTTGATTCATTGTTATTTATTCCTCAGTAAAATGACCTCATGAAGTATAAAAATAAATAAAATTTCATATAAATTCATTAAAAATAATTTATTTCACCAATCCATAGATATGGTGGTATGCAATGAATTAATAACATCCTCAAAGGCAGTTGACCAACCAATAATGAGACGTTCCCAAGTAGGGAAAGATAAGATATATATATACATTATAAGTAGTTAATAATAATTATATGGAATAATAATAACAATTATTTATATTTAATATACACTAAAAAACTATATAGTGGGTGATTCATTGTGAAATAAAATTTTCTTTTTGGTGGTAAACCAACCATTATTAAGGCTTTATCAAAGAGAGGTGAAATGATAATATAGATATTGTAAATATTTTATAATAAATATACATTTGTATATTAATATATATAGATATATGTATATATATATAATGTTTAGATAACCATTAATTAATTGAGTATTTATTGTTTTAGAATAGGTAGTGGGGATATAAGTATCGAAGAATGAAAATATTAAAATAGAAAGCGATAAAGGTTACCTAATTATTTGATGTTGTGGCTTTATAAATACCTTAATTCCATGGAAGTTTAGGGTTGGAAAAGAATAGAATGTCCCCATGGATCTTAGGATTGTAATGGTATGGGAATTAAGTTGATATTGATAAATAATAAGTATTTAGTATGTGACGTTCTAGGGGTGATAGAGGTTTTTTATACCTAAAGTGTAGTGGTATATTTGGTTCAAATATTAATTTAAGATTAAAATATAAAATTTTTGTCTTATGTGACATTATTTATTATATTTGATGAAAATAATTTTTCATTTTAATTTTAAACCATTTATAAAAAACTTATTTTTATTATTCAAAATAAAAGAAGAAGATAAAAAAAGATTTAAGTAGTGTACTTTTCCTTTTTAGAATTTTTAAATTACTTTTTTTGGTATTGATGTTGATTATTATAAATTAAAAATAATTAGTTAACTTACTAAAAATATTTTTGCTCAACCATGATATTTTATAATTTATTAATTCTTTAGAATATCAATATTATTTCATAAAACAGGTGGTATTGAAAAAAACTATATTTTTTACTCACATAGAAAATGTTGTTATTTAGCAACTTAATAAAAATAACTCTTGTAAAAATTAATCAAATTTATTCCAAAATTTATATCCATTTTAAAAATATATCTTACAAATGCATGAATGTTTAAAATTTAAAATATTATATTAAAATTACGTTTTTGGAAAATTATTTCAAAATATAATTTATAAAAATATAAACATTAAATTTCATTCATCCTCATAAATTTATTGAATGTTCTATAAATTTATAATTTTTATATTTACCAAAATTATTTATATTGAATATTATTTATAAGTTATCACACTACTCTTATTCTCATATTACTATTCAAATGGTTGTAATACTATTCAAACGGTCACCTTACAATTCCTATGGTCATTTTGTAATTACATTGTTCATTTTGCATGTATATTTTATATAAATATCAATTATTTCCATCATTCATCATTCATATAGTTTTATCCCATGATTACATATTTCCCCCGTAAAATAAAAATCATAGTTATCATTCTTTAATTATTATTCATTGTTTTTCTCACAAGTGATATATTTCTAGCCCCCCACAACCTAAAATATTTTCGTATTCTAGTAATATTGTTTATATAATTTTTGTTATCCCATAATAATATTTTAAACATTTATTGGATCTATTTATTCTAAATATGAAATGTTCTAAATATTTTAAATAAATTAGTGTTGGTATATTACATGCTTCATGTGTTTTATAGAATACAATATTCCTTACTATGTTATTAACATATTTATTTAGATGGAAATTTTCATATAGAAAACTCTCGGTCATTTAATTCTTCCCTTGTTTTGAAATTTCAACCCTAAAATTTTGAATCATATCCTTAGTCAAGAATTAATTTTGGTAATCCACTTTATTTTCTGTAATGACCCAAAGATTCATTAATGGAAATCCTTCTTGATCTAATTAAATGTCTCTTTAAGTTTATATAAAATGTCAACTTCTTTGGTTTTATGAAAATAATTTTGACCATTGCTAATATAGCCATTGAAAAGTGATCACATGATTAGTATTAATATAGTACATTAACAAATCTAATTTACTCAGACAAAAGATGTGATGGCCTCATCCAGTAGAATTTCTCCATACGAAGCCCATTTGTCCGAGCATAGAAATGAGGTGTCATCCTTGTACTTCGCTCTTGACCAAGCCCAAGCTGAGCTTAACTATTTCAAGCTCGAACGGGACCATCTACGGGAAAAATGGAAGTTGATAGAGATTACCACTCGAGCGATGTTATCCGAGCCACCCCGAGAGTCAGTCACCATCGCACACCTTACCCTTAGGTCTTATGCAGTTGTTTTAAGGGGTTATGTAATGAATCTCTAGTACTATGTTCATGTATATTATTTTTGTATATAATAATGAATATACCTTCTTGTCATTTTTGAGACATTGTAAATAGTTTTTAAAGTACAAATAGTGTTTTTAAATATTATTTAATTAAGAAATCTATTTTATTAAATTAATGGATTTTGGAATTAAATATTATTTTAATAAAATATTATTTTTATTATTAAATTAATTTTTATTAAATATAAATGATCTTATAATTTTATGAATGCATTTATAATTTTTATTAAGGTTTGAAAGCCATTTCTGTCAAAACCAGTGAATTTTCAATAAATGTCGCTTTTTATTTTAAAAGTGAAAATTAACATATTTATAAAATTATTTAGATAAAATAAATGTTATTTCTGGAATCAGGACGTCGAAATTATCCAACGGTGAATTTTTAATAATTTTCTGAGATAGTCACATTTTTGGGTAAAAATTAAATACCGTTTAAATATATAATGTGTTTTATGACAACATAATGACCCAATAGTTGTGTAATGAAATACTATAAGATTTCTGTTCGGCCAATATATGTTTTACCATTAAAATAATTTAATTTTGGGTTTTTTTGAATTACTTTTCAAAGCATTAATGGACCCCTCAAGACTTATTAAACACCTTGTCTTTTTAAATTAATTTCCATGGGAGTGTGACTCACCTCCACATAAGCATCCCTAATATTTTAAGAAGTTAGGAATTTGGAATTATAAAATATTTTTTTCCTCTTCCCTTTTCCAAAAACCATGGGCAAAAACCA
Organism: Viscum album; assembly: GCA_963277665.1. Classification (NCBI taxonomy): domain Eukaryota; kingdom Viridiplantae; phylum Streptophyta; class Magnoliopsida; order Santalales; family Viscaceae; genus Viscum; species Viscum album. The sequence goes on from OY728133.1 coordinate 2,032,336,686, forward strand.
CGATATGGTTTGTCGTTTGGATTAATTTAATGTAAGGGGTCCCAAACCTAAATAATAAAGAATTCTCTCACCTTTCCTATATAAACCAACCCAACCTCCCACTTCCTCCTCACTCAATGCCCTTGGAGTTCGTCCAACCTCTACCCTACTTTCTCTAGAATCTTCCCAAGGTGCCCCAAGCACCCAATAAGTCTCTCACAAACCTCTCTCTAGCCTTTGGAAGCACACATCCAAGTATGGATTTTTTCTTCCTTTCTCATTTTTGTTAATTTTCTTTAAGTTGTATTGCCCTTTTAATTTAAATTATGAATGTTGGGGTATGGTTTTGAACCTCCCCCATACTTCCCTCTTATTGTTTGAATGATGGGATACCTCTTTCTCTCTCATTAAAGGCCTCCCATGTACACCTGTTACTATGCCGAAATTCCGAAAGGAACTTCTCTCTCTTTTTTTACATTCAAGCAATGCTCTTGTATCATGAACCTAAATTGCATTACAATTGTTGGTACATGTATCTATATGACCTAATTACTATCCATTACATGTAAATATGATGAGTAACCCCCCTCTCTCTCATCAACCTTTTTTTATTAATTCTTACGTCACGCCGTTATGCTGTCGAAATCGCACTGATTTTCTAATCCAATGCCATTCTATAGTGAATACCATGCCCATTTCTCCATCAAGGGTATTCACCTTTATGAACATTTACTTATTTATTATAAAGTTTCATGTATGAATTACACATTCCTTTATCGTGGAATAAATGATTTTTTTTAATGAATCCATGTTTTATGATCCATGTGGCACACTTATGCATGAAATGAAATGTTTAAGAAGGGTGCGCCCTTATAGCGCTCCAATACATTGGGTAAAGTATAGTATCATGATACGTCATGTGAAATGAGTGTTGACTCATGCTAATTCAAGTGTAACGAGGGTTTACTTGTTCTTTGTGTTCAATTAGGATTTACTCATGCTTCATGTGCAATGAGCCTTGGCTCATGATAATTCCATGTTAATTTTTGTTGTCACATTTCCATGTTATGATTATCACGCTTTATCATGCCTTTATGTTCATGTTTCTATTATGCTCTATTGATATGCCTATTGTCTAACATGTATTGTACTCCTCATGTTATTCCATGTGTACTCCATTACTGGGCTTTATAGCTCACCCTTTTCTTATGCATGTCCTCAGGTTATCCCACGCAATGCTAAGTACGAGGGAATGTAGTGGTCATGTAAATGATGTTTTCAATAAAGATGTTGTATTTCATGTTTCAAGTTTTTATTTAATGATCATAAGCATCAAAGAAACTAAACCACTCGATCTTCTTTGTTGTATCAAGTGATGTTTTATGTAATAAATCATGTTTATGTTAGTATTAAAAATCAGGGTTATCATAGTTGGTATCATAGGATAGGTTTAGTTATTTTTGGGATTAGGAAACCCTAGTAAAGCCTTAGATACAAGACTAAGTATAATAAAAACATCCCTAAGTTTTGGTAAGTATTGAGTAAGTGTTTTATCAAACAAATACATCCTTGTCTGGATACGAGCAGTTAGAGGCGGCTCTGGCACATATGTATCCTAGGGGTAAAACCCGAAAATACCGCTTTGAGCTAGACTCGAACGGGAATCGGTGCACAACAACGGGACATGCTGCACTCTTGGTTACGACACTCCCGAGGGATATGTTTTGATAAATTCACAATCTTAGTATGAACCCTTATTAAGGGAATAAAAAAACCCCTAAGAATATATGTTAGAAAGTAGATCATGAAAAGCCTAGATTGAAGCCTATAGAATCATGAGTTAAGGAAATACAAGTTTATTTATAAGTCATAGAATTTTGTCTTTGGATTACCCTTTATGTGTTACCCCTAACTTTCCTTTTATTCCAGCCAATGGCCGGTAATAGGAGGACTCAGGCTAACAACCCTTGTGAAGATCCGCGTGATGACTGTACTAATGAGATGCCAAATCCAATGGGAGCGGGAATCGTGAACTTTTTCACGCTTCTCTCTTAGATAACTCAGGTTTTGAATTGAAACACGGGTCAAGAGGAACGTTCAACCCCCCCTAAGAAAGAACAAGTCTCTATTGAGAGCTTCATGAGACAAAGGCCTCCTACTTTTAGTGGATCATCCGATCCCACGATCTCTGAATAATGGATCAACTCCAAGATCTTCTCCATCCTTCAATGTTCTTAACAAGAGAAGGTTCTCTTGGAGGCTTATCGTATGGAGGGTGAAGCTGATCAATGGTGGATGTTGATCAAAAATAGTAATCCTATGGAGGAGATTGAGGCACTGGAATTGAAGGATTTTTGGAAGAAGTTTTTCAATAAATATTTTCTACGCACCCTTCGGCATAAGATAGAAAGGGACTTCCTTTCCCTCAATCAAAAAGATGAATAATCTGTTAGAGTGTACGAGTCAAACTTCACAAGGCTTGCACGATACGCTTCCGGCTTTGTCATTACCCCCGAATGAAAGGTTGACCGCTTCTCTGGAGAGCTGAAGCCTAGCCTGTGGAAAGAATTAGCGATCCATGACTTCGACAGCTATGAGTAAATTGTTCGTTGTGCCCTGAAGGTCGAAATGGAGATTGGGGAATCACAGGGGTATCAGGGGGACAAGAAGCGTAAGGTGGAAATAAATACTGGTGGTCCGATGGATAAATCCAACGGTGCTAAGAAGATCCAGCACCCCACTTTCCAAAAGTGCGGTAAGAAGAACACTGAAAATTGCCTTAAGGGGATGAGAAAATGCTTTAGGTGTGGATGGGAAGGGCACCTTGCTGTTAACTGTCAGTAAGAAAGACCCACGACTGCGATAGAGGAGAGGAACTCTCCATTTGAACCTCAACGTGTTGTTTAATGCTACAAATGCAAAGAACCGGGTCATTTTACAAATCAGTGCCATAATCCAAGGGTTTTCAGAGGAAACCAACAACCTCCAAGACAGCAAGGAAAAGCTTTTTCCATCACTTATGCCGAAGTGAACCCCAACAATGAAGTAGTGATAGTTACGCTAGTTATTCATTAAATAATAGCGAATGTGCTTTTTGATTCAGGTTCTACACATTCTTTTATATCTCGAATGTTTAGTAGAACAATCCCAGCACCACCACAAATCATGGAAGTGAAGATGTCAGTGAGTACGGAAAATGGGGAAATCATTGAATCCCATGAGTATAAGTCCTCACCGGTTATAATCTGTGAATTGAATTTCTCGGCGAACCTCGTCATACTCCCTCTAGTGAACTTTTATTTAATTCTTGTCATGGATTGGCTTTCCTTATATAGAGCCAACATAAATTCCCGGGACAGGGAAATCACACTCGATATGGAGAATCAACCCCCGATTCTTTACAAGTTTAATGAGGAAGATGAATATCTTTTAGCTCCATCATCTCAAGCATGGATATTACTACCCTATGAGCACGCGTATCTGGCTCAGATGATTGAGTCCAAAGAAGAAACCATCCTTGAAGAAATGCCTATTGTGAGGGAATTCATGGATGTGTTTCCTGAGGAACTGCCTGGTCTTCCTCATAGAAGAGATGTTGAGTTCTCAATTGAACTTATACCCAGGGTGCTACCAATATCCAAGGCTCCATATAGAATGGATATTGTAGAGCTTTAAGTGCGGAAGAAACAACTACAGGAGAATCTGGATAAAGGGTTTATATGCCCAAGTGCTTCACCATGGGGTGCACCAGTTCTCTTCGTCAAGAAGAAGGATGGGTCAATGCGGATTTGCATCGATTATTGTGAACTTAACAAAATCAAGATAAAGAACAAGTATCCTCTGCCACATATCAATGAATTTTTTGATCAGCTGCATGGAGCACAATACTTCTCTAATGTGGAATTGCGGTCGGGATATTATCAAGTAAGGGTGAAGAAGTAAGATATCCCCAAGACTACATTTCACACAAGATACGGGCACTATGAATTCATAGTAATGCCTTTCGGACTCACTAATGCTACATCAATATTCATGGACCTAATTAATAGAGTCTTTAGAGATTACCTCGACAAATTTGTGGTAGTATTTATAGATGATATTCTAATATAATCCAAAAAAAGGAGGATCATGAGGAGCATTTAAGAACTGTACTAGAGACTTTGCGCAAGGAGAATCTCTATGAAAAGTATAGAAAGTGTGAGTTCTAGTTGAAGGATGTCTCATTCTTGGGCCATATCATCATAAGTAATGGGATATCTATTGATCTCTCCAAAACAGATGTAATTGAAGGATGGCCGAGGCCAACATAGGTAACGGATATCCATAGCTTCTTGGGGTTAGCTGGATATTATCGAAAATTTGTGAGGAATTTATCATGATTGTACAACCCTCATACCAACTAACTCGGAAGGGAGTAAAGATTTCATGGAGTGATGAATACGAAGAATGTAACACCCTGAGATTTTATGAAAAATATTCTTTTTAATTTTATTAATGTCTTGTGTTGTACGCTATACCAAAAGGAGCTTGCACAACACACATCCTTGACTTGCCTTGCATTACACGCAATCACGACCTTCCTCGATAGCGTGTGTAGTACGCAATACCGAGTTTCACTAAACAACGATATGCTATTAAAATATTATTATAACTAGCCGTTATGAATAGTAATAACCACCTTTTAAAATTTTAGAAATTTTAGCTCTCAAAATGGACTTCATTTTTGAATTCTGAGTATCGAATTTAGCCTAAGGTGAAATTTTGGTACTTTTCGGATAACTTTCATATTCTGATGAATAGTGAAAATTACTAAATTATAATTAAAAACAACTTTTCTAATCAAAATAATCAATAGTGATAAATTATTAATTTGAGTGGTTTTAAAGTATATTTATAATATATTTTTACAATTTAATACAATGTTGGTCATTGAATGTAATTTCACATTTAAACCAGACATAATCAAGTGTCAATCTTTTGATAGATATTGTTTCTTAAAAACACGCTATTTGTTTTAACAGCGGGATTTAATTATAAAATTAAGTAATGCAACCTCTATGTTATGAATTTGGTAAAATAGACTTCATTTTTGAATTCGGAATATGAAATATAGCTTAGGATGAAATTTTGGCATTTTTCTGAAAAACATCAATTTTTGATGAATAGTGAAACTACTAAGTGGTAGTTAAAAAACTGAATTTTTCATAAAACTTAATTTTACCGCTTCTCTGAATGGAATTTCAAAAATCCGAGAGACACGGTTGATGTCAGTAAGTAAAATGTGGTTCAATGAGATGAAAATAATTTTTGGTGAATAGTAACTTTTTACTTTTTTTACCGTGGTTAATAGTAAATAGGGTAACTATGGGTAAAAATGATATTACTATTACCCTAACACATGTCCTAATTCTATTGGATAAGTTTAATTCGACCAAAAACAAACTTAGGAATAAAATATGACCATTTAGGCCCACTTGGGTTAGATTAGGACATTTATTATTAATTTATTTAAAGAAGGGTTAAAATAGTTAAAATCAAAGTTTAATATGTCAATCATTTTTAATATGGGGTTATACATAAGATAAATTCGGATATAAATATTCATTAGAAAGATAAAAAGATTTCATACATAATGATAATTTATTTATAATTTTTAGACTTTAAATAAATTAATTTATTTATGAAACAACGATGATGCAGTAATTACCCTTTTAAGGAAATATTAACATAATTGATGTTATAAATGCTCAAATGAATGTAATTTGAGACTTTTTATGAATTCCACTAATTTTCTAGGTTATTATGATATATTAGTGTTTATTTAATCAACTTGGTTCGAACATATAATTCTGTTATGACTTTCACAAAAATCATATATCAAATAGTGTCAAAATTGACACAAAATAGTTTTTAAATAAAATAAAATATTATTAATTGTTATTTTATTCCTAAAAATCTAAGGTTAGGCCAAATGTCTTAGATAAGGATATATATATTAATAATAAACAATTTGGGGTTCGTTTGGCATGTTATAGTAAGTGTATTAACCATATAGTGAAAGAAAACAAAAAGACACGGTAAAAGTTAAATTATTTAACTTAGAGTTAAATCTAATTGATAAGGTTAAAATAATACCCTAGACTTGTCTAAATCCTATTGGTTGATAGGCTTTCGACCCATCCCCACTTTAACTTCGAAATAAGACCCTTTGGAACCATTATAAACCGATTTTGACTTTAATATAAAATAACATTTTGAGATATTCCTAAGGTTCCCCTCTCCTCCCTTATAAAAGGGCACCTCCTCCCCCTTCTCCTCACACCAATTTGAGCACTCAAGCTCGGAAAAACCCTGCCAAAATCCCTTCTCCACTTCCCTAGAATAATCCTAGAGGTCCTGGTCTTTTTCAAAGACCAATCTTAGTTCCCTAAGTGGAGGATTCAAAGAGTTATTTAAAAGAAGAGGTAATATCCATTACCGATCTTTTCAATTTCTTTCTTCTTCAACTTCTTCTTATTTAGTTGTTTCATGATAAAGTAATAACATCAGTATTACTTACATACTGATATGTTATTATAAATATGAAACAACCCTAATTCACCTTCTATCCATCCTACGGAAAAATGAAATCACCGCGCGTGCGTACGTACGGAATACCGTCTCCACGCCGTGGTGTAATCTATTTTCCATCATAACCTTACAAGGATGGGTGTAATGCTGTAATGAGTAACTATATATGATTATTATAAAGTGATATTGATACTTAAATAGTCTACATACACTTAAACACAATTCCATGACCATGGGAACAATATCATCGCTCGTGCGTACGTACGGACTACCGTCTCCACGACGCGATGAGATTCATTCTCAATGATTAACCATTCATGAATGATTATAAAGTATATATAATAAGTACTAATGAAATATATGACATAATAATGATACTGGATTTATGTAAATTTATATGTATGTCATCTACTTAATTCCATTCAATTCAATAAGGTAACGAAAACAGCGTTCATGCGTACGTACGGACTACCGTCTCCATGAACGGTGTATTTCATTCCGTTTATCAATATATTATATATATGTATATTATGAATATATATTATATATAAATGATGTTTTACATTCTGGATATAATTAATCATGATCCAAGTAATCATATTAATAATTACAAGTTAAAAACACGAACGACAAATGAGACAATTTTACCCAAAATGCTACTTTAACATGAATTTACAAAAGAACGGGTAATATAAAGTCATAAGTGGACCATATATGATATAATAACAATGAATATGATTCTGGAATAAGTCAATAACATGATTTAAATCATTATACAGGAGTTTCGGACACATACAAAGCAAGTCGGACCTAAGGTAAGGGAAATATCACAATCTCATTTTTATCCGAGATTGTTTATACTTTAGTATTTACTGGGGTGTATTTTATCATCCACATACATATTTCCTCAATATGTAATATTATTTCCATCCACCTACAATTGTTTAAATCCAATTTTACCCTTCGGTGAGTTTTTAGTAAAAGATATGAAAGGAATCTTTTGTCGTTTTTCGTACGAGGTACTTTTTTGACTTTTCCGACAAAAGTACGAGATGAATGTTTTTTTTAACTTATACGGCATGAATGGATTTTTAAAACATTATTTCCAAGAAGCTTCCTTTACAAGTTTTCAAGTTTATTTTTAATCATCTTCTTTTATTTTAAAGTCGTATGACATGTTATGAAAGGAAAAATGTTTTTGAAGTAGAAAGGATATTTTCCTCAAGAATGGAGTTCAAGTATTTTATCAAAATTATTTTCCATCTAAGATAATAAAAGGGTTCTTTTTTTATCCCTATTATTACATGGATTTGATTATGTTGTGATGGAAATATTTTTATGAATTCCTTTATCTTATATGAATTTTTTTATGATGTCATGTTGTTTAAGAATTCCATTTTTATTACATGGGTTACACTATGATGTATGGTTTATGATTATGTGGCACACATAAGAAAGGATTCATTATAAGATGGGTGGGACCTATATCACCCTCCAATGCATTGGGTAAAGATTTTATATCTCATGAGATAGACATGGATGGAATGGAAGGTTATACCGGTTCAGTGAAACAGGACTGAAACGAGGGTTACTCGATTCAGAAAGGGACTTTGTCCACTAAGATAGTCTTGGCAATGAGTCTTGACTAACAAGAAATGATTCTCTATGATTATGTGTGAATGCCACAAAGTTTCATGTTTTATGTTATGATTATTGTGATTACATTTCACTACCATGATTTATCCCAAGTTATGAAATTATTCTCTCTTTTGCAGGTTATGATTTCCAAAATTTTATGTTCTTATGAATACGATGTGATTGATATTTCTTTCGTTTACCCTTACTGAGCATTTGAGCTCACCCTTTTATGTTTTCTTTTCCCCAGGATATAAAGAAAGGTTTTAGGTAAAAAAAAAGGGAAGATCTTTAAGGGAGATGTTGAAGATCATTCACCACGATTAGAAGATTTTATTCCGAGTTTCCAAAGGAACTAAACTATTACGATCCTTGTGTGTGTTTTTTCGTTATGTACTAAGTATTCCGCAAAAGTAATGCAATGTCCATGTATGTCAGGATACGGGTCTCTACAGTTGGTATTAGAGGAAAGGTTTAGTCGACCTTTGGAAACTAGGATGCGAAAACGTTAGTGAGATCCCTAGAGATATTTCTAAGGTATGTCTAGGGATGTCCCTAAGGATAAGTATACGTATAGGATATGGTCCTAGAACTACGGTAACGATCTTAGAATTTAACCTAAGATGTTAGATATTAAGGGTACTTCCCCTTTATTATGTTGTTTTCCCTAGCATGATGTTTTCTCTCACACTATTCTTTTTGGGTTTTAGATGATGGCTGGAACCCGAAGGAACTGTGTTGATCAATGCAATGGACAATGCAATGATTTTCCTTCTGAACAAACAAATGTTATGGGAGATGGAGTGCAAAATCTTATTACTATACTTACACAAGCTATGAATCATTCTGGACTTCCAAATGAACAGAGAAGGGAACAATATTCTATTGAGTCCTTCATGAGGCAACGTCCACCTTCTTTCAATGGGTCTTCCGATCCACATGTTGCTGGACAATGGATCAGTACCACTGAAAATATATTTTCAGTTCTTCAATGTTCTGAACATGATAAAGTCATCTTAGCAGTATATCGTTTGGAAGGTGAAGCTGATCAATGGTGGAATCTTATCAAGAATACGAGGCCAAGAGATGAAATTGAGTCCATGGAATGGGACGAGTTCAAGAACTTGTTTTTCAGTAAGTACTTCCCTCGTATTCTTCAAACAAAGATGGAAAAGGAGTTTCTTGAGCTGAAGCAGAAGGATGATGAATCTGTTGGTATATACGAAGTGAATTTTACAAGACTTGCAAGGTATGCATCTGGCATTATCATCCAACCTGAAAGTAAAGTTGATCGATTTTTCAGTGGCTTAAAACCAAGTCTTCGAAGGGCATTAGCTATAAGAGACTTCAGTAGCTATGAAGAAATTGTGCGTTGTGCTATCAAGGTAGAAATGGAAGTTGGTGTTCCATATCCATCTCATGGTTTTGACAAGAAACGAAAGATGGAGTTCAAGGAGAAATCTCAGAATAATGGTGAAAAGAAGATGAATGTTTCCATATGCTCAAAGTGTGGAAAAAAGCATGGTGGAGATTGTCTTAAAGGGACTAGAAAATGTTTTAAGTGTGGAAAAGAAGGTCATCGAGCAGCTGAGTGTCGAAGTAATGAAAAAAGGGTTTCTAATGATGTGAATAAAGCAAACACTACAGAGAACGCACCACCAACACTTCAATGCTTCAAGTGCAAGGAAATGGGGCATTATGCTAATAAATGCCCTAATCCAAGGGTTAGTGATGATCAACATGAGCAACCACTTAACGCAAAGGACAAAGGGAAGTCACATGCGATCACTATTGGCGATGTTGAATATGACAATGATGTGGTGGAATGATTAAGTATTTATGTAATGGGATTCCAAAATAATGTTGTATCATGGAGTATTGGAATATTTATGTATTGGTCTAATGTGGTATTCAAAGTGATTGAGATATTTTTGGAAATAAGACGATATGCGCATAATGAAGGGAAAATGAGAAAATGAAATGTTTAACAGTATTCATGAGCACATGATTGATATAAGGACTATGTGATATCATGGTTTGATTATAAAGAATTTTGAGGATTTTGGTATGTGGAAAGTGTTAACGTTTAACTGCATTCATGTTTTCACTAAGGTTCAATGGGTATTCAAGAGAATACATGATTAAGGACTTTGAATATTTAGAATGTGACCAACAAGACATATCTTATGATATATGGGGATCAACGATGGTATTAAATCTCTGGTAATTGTTATCACTATATTATGAGAATGGACTGCAGTATTATGGGTAAGCCTAAAGATTGGAATGGATTATGTTGGACATAAGTTAGTATTGTTTAAGGATAGAAGTTTTTTTCTCGATATTATTGATGGGATGTTATAGTAATATAGTTTTAGAAAAAGGACAACCTGCAGGACGGGTGACAACCCATTGCGTCGGACAAGGCTGTGGGAATCGAACCCACAACCGAAATGCGACTGGCCTTTATCACCTACCACTGGCCTACAGGAAGTCCCTGTTTAGTAGAAACTAGTTTTATTTTATTAAGAATTATGATATATGAAGTATAAGTTCATTTTTGGAACCATATACGATTAATCTAACCATAAGATGAACTTATAACTTTTCAAACCTTTTGTTTGAGATAGATGGAATGACCCATCATTCTATTACATGATCTGCTAACACATCACGAATGACAAATTCAACTTCATTTATTTAAGAGATGAAGTGGAAATTGTCCAAAGAATGGCCAATGGTGAGACTATACCGAAATCACGAAAGTATTTCTTCTAATTCCAATTTCATCAACTTTAGGGAAATGATCTTGAAAACCAAAAATGTTGTCCTAGTGCTCTTATATCTGATTAATCAGATGGTACCTTAGATCGTCACAAATTTATGGATTTGTGATTGCTAGCTTTTCCATAGCCATGTTCTCTACCACTCTCCATCAGAACATGATGGTTAGATTTCTCTTCCATATCCATATTTTCACCTATGTGGAAACCCAGTGATTAGTTTATTTGGGTAACCGTTACGTTTCATACTTTTGTTTTTAAATTTTGGTTTTGGTATTACTTTTTATGATGTGGGTTTCGATTAAAGAAACTTTCGAATAGTAAACCATTTATAACCCCGACGAATTTCGAGGGCGAAATTCATTTTAAGGGGGGTAGAATGTAACACCCTGAGATTTTATGAAAAATATTCTTTTTAATTTTATTAATGTCTTGTGTTGTACGCTACACCAAAAGGAGCTTGCACAACACACATCCTTGACTTGCCTTGCATTACACGCAATCGCGACCTTCCTCGATAGCGTGTGTAGTACGCAATACCGAGTTTCACTAAACAACGATATGCTATTAAAATATTATTATAACTAGCCGTTATGAATAGTAATAACCACCTTTTAAAATTTTAGAAATTTTAGCTCTCAAATTGGACTTCATTTTTGAATTCTGAGTATCGAATTTAGCCTAAGGTGAAATTTTGGTACTTTTCGAATAACTTTCATATTCTGATTAATGGTGAAAATTACTAAATTATAATTAAAAACAACTTTTTTAATCAAAATAATTAATAGTGATAAATTATTAATTTGAGTGGTTTTAAAGTATATTTAGAATATATTTTTACAATTTAATACAATGTTGGTCATTGAATGTAATTTCACATTTAAACCAGACATAATCAAGTGTCAATCTTTTGATAGATATTGTTTCTTAAAAACACGCTATTTGTTTTAACAGCGGGATTTAATTATAAAATTAATTAATGCAACTTATATGTTATGAATTTGGTAAAATAGACTTCATTTTTTAATTCGGAATATGAAATATAGCTTAGGATGAAATTTTGGCATTTTTCTGAAAAACATCAATTTTTGATGAATAGTGAAACTACTAAGTGGTAGTTAAAAAACAGAATTTTTCATAAAACATAATTTTACCGCTTCTGTGAATGGAATTTCAAAAATCCGAGAGACACGGTTGATGTCAGTAAGTAAAATGTGGTTCAATGAGATGAAAATAATTTTTGGTGAATAGTAACTTTTTACTTTTTTTACCGTGGTTAATAGTAAATAGGGTAACTAAGGGTAAAAATGATATTACTATTACCCTAACACATGTCCTAATTCTATTGGATAAGTTTAATTCGACCAAAAACAAACTTAGGAATAAAATATGACCATTTAGGCCCACTTGGGTTAGATTAGGACATTTATTATTAATTTATTTAAAGAAGGGTTAAAATAGTTAAAATCAACGTTTAATAAGTAAATCATTTTTAATATGGGGTTATACATAAGATAAATTCGGCTATAAATATTCATTAGAAAGCTAAAAAGATTTCCTACATAATGATAATTTATTTATAAATTTTAGACTTTAAATAAATTAATTTATTTATGACACAACGATGATGCAGTAATTACCCTTTTAAGGAAATATTAACATAATTGATGTTATAAATGCTCCAATGAATGTAATTTGAGACTTTTTATGAATTCCACTAATTTTATAGGTTATTATGATATATTAGTGTTGATTTAATAAACTTGGTTCGAACATATAATTCTGTTATGACTTTCAAAAAAATCATATATCAAATAGTGTCAAAATTGACACAAAATAGTTTTTAAATAAAATATTATATTATTAATTGTTATTTTATTCTTAAAAATCTAAGGTTCAGCCAAATGACTTAGATAAGGATATATATATTTATAATAAACAATTTGGGGTTCGTTTTTCATGTTATAGTTAGTGTATTAACCATATAGTGAAAGAAAAAAAAAGACACGGTAAAAGTTAAATTATTTAACATAGAGTTAAATCTAATTGATAAGGTTAAAATAATACCCTAAACTTGTCTAAATCCTATTGGTTGATAGGATTTCGACCCATCCCCACTTTATCTTCGAAATAAGACCCTTTGTAACCATTATAAACCGATTTTGACTTTAATATAAAATAATATTTTGAGATATTCCTAAGGTGCCCCTCTCCTCCCTTATAAAAGGGCACCTCCTCCCCCTCCTCCTCACACCAATTTGAGCACTCAAGCTCGGCCAAACCCTGCCAAAATCCCTTATCCACTTCCCTAGAATAATCCTAGAGGTCCTGGTCTTCTTCAAAGACCAATCTTAGTTCCCTAAGTGGAGGATTCAAAGAGGCGTTTAAAAGAAGAGGTAATATCCATTACCGATCTTTTCAATTTCTTTCTTCTTCAACTTCTTCTTATTTAGTTGTTTCATGATAAAGTAATAACATCAGTATTACTTACATACTGATATGTTATCATAAATATGAAACAACCCTAATTCACCTTCTATCCATCCTACAGAAAAATGAAATCACCGCGCGTGCGTACGTACGGAATACCGTCTCCATGCCGTGGTGTAATCTATTTTCCATCATAACCTTACAAGGATGGGTATAATTCTGTAATGAGTAACTATATATGATTATTATAAAGTGATATTGATACTGAAATAGTCTACATACACTTCAACACAATTCCATGACCATGTGAACGATATCATCGCTCGTGCGTACGTACGGACTACCGTCTCCACGACGCGATGAGATTCATTCTCAATGATTAACCATTCATGAATGATTATAAAGTATATATAATAAGTACTAATGAAATATATGACATAATAATGATACTGGATTTATGTAAATTTATATGTATGTCATCTACTTAATTCCATTCAATTCAATAAGGAAACGAAAACAGCATTCATGCGTACGTACGGACTACCGTCTCCATGAATGGTGTATTTCATTCCGTTTATCAATATATTATATATATGTATATTATGAATATATATTATATATAAATGATGTTTTACATTCTGGATATAAGTAATCATGATCCAAGTAATCATATTAATAATTACAAGTTAAAAACACGAACGACAAATGAGACAATTTTACCCAAAATGCTACTTTAACATGAATTTACAAAAGAACGGGTAATATAAAGTCATAGGTGGACCATATATGATATAATAACAATGAATATGATTCTGGAATAAGTCAATAACATGATTTAAATCATTATATAGGAGTTTCGGACACATACAAAGCAAGTCGGACCTAAGGTAAGGGAAATATCACAATCTCATTTTTATCCGAGATTGTTTATACTTTAGTATTTGCTGGGGTGTATTTTATCATCCACATCCATATTTCCTCAATATGTAATATTATTTCCATCCACCTACAATTTTTTAAATCCAATTTTACCCTTCAGTGATTTTTTAGTAAAAGATATGAAAGGAATCTTTTTTTGTTTTTCGTACGAGGTACTTTTTTGACTTTTCCGACAAAAGTACGAGAAGAATGTTTTTTTAACTTATACGGCATGAATGAATTTTTAAAACATTATTTCCAAGAAGCTTCCTTTACAAGTTTTCAAGTTTATTTTTAATCATCTGCTTTTATTTTAAAGTCGTATGACATGTTATGAAAGGAAAAAAAAATTTGAAGTAGAAAGGATATTTTCCTCAAGAATGGAGTTCAAGTATTTTATCAAAATTATTTTCCATCTAAGATAATAAAAGGGTTCTGTTTTTATCCCTATTATTACATGGATTTGATTATGTTGTGATGGAAATATTTTTATGAATTCCTTTATCTTATATGAATTGTTTTATGATGTCATGTTGTTTAATAATTCCATTTTTATTACATGGGTTACGCTCTGATGTATGGTTTATGATTATGTGGAACACATAAGAAAAGATTCATTATAAGATGTGTGGGACCTATATCTCCCTCCAATGCATTGGGTAAAGATTTTATATCTCATGAGATAGACATGGCTGGAATGGTAGGTTATACCGGTTCAGTGAAACAGGACTGAAACGAGGGTTACTCGATTCAGAAAGGGACTTTGTCCACTAAGATAGTCTTGGAAATGAGTCTTGACTAACAAGAAATGATTCTCTATGATTATGTGTGAATGCCACAAAGTTTCATGTTTTATGTTATGATTATTGTGATTACATTTCACTACCATGATTTATCCCATGTTATGAAATTATGCTCTCTTTTGCAGGTTATGATTTCCAAAATGTTATGTTCTTATGAATACGATGTGATTGATATTTCTTTCGTTTACCCTTACTGATCATTTGAGCTCACCCTTTTATGTTTTCTTTTCCCCAGGATATAGAGAAAGGTTTTAGGTAAAAAAAGGGAAGATCTTTAAGGGAGATGTTGAAGATCTTTCACCACGATTAGAAGATTTTATTCCGAGTTTCCAAAGACACTAAACTATTACGATCCTTGTGTGTGTGTTTTTGTTATGTACTAAGTATTCCGCAAAAGTAATGTAATGTCCATGTACGTCAGGATACGGGTCTCTACAAATAAAGCATCAAGGAGTTGAAAAGGAGGCTTATCACTGTGTCTGTGCTCACTTTACCCACAAGTGGGGAACTTTTTGTGGTATACAGTGATGCTTCGAAGATGGTCTCAGGCTATGTGATGATGCAGAATGATAAAGTGATATCCTATGCCTCAAGGAAGTTGAAAATCCATGATAAAAACTATCCAACGCATGATCTGGAGTTGGCGGCTGTGATCATTGCCTTGAAAATCTGGCGGTATTATCTCTATGGAGAGAAATGTGAGATATATACGGACCACAAGAGTCTTAAATATATATTCACACAGAAAGAGCATAATATGCACCAGAGAAGATGGATAGATCTCATCAAGGATTATGATTGTTCAATACATTACCACACTGGGAAAGTGAACAAGGTGGTAGATGCCCTAGGTAGAAAGGATCCAGCGATTCTATCAATGATGAGAATTGAGAAGGATCCAATCATCTTAGACTTGATGAAGATGGACATGGGAATCATAGAGAAGGGAACATCATCAATCCTTTGACAAATGATTACTCAACCTTCTCTTTTGGGAAGGTTAAAGGATTCTCAAAAGGATGATATGGGAATTCAAGAAAAAGTGGAAGCTATAAAAAGGGGAAATCCTTGGAGTTTAATGTTAATGAAGAATGAATTGTGTGGTTTTGGAAAAGACTATGTGTTCCATCAAGTCTGGAGCTGAAGAAGGAACTTTTGGATGATGCACATAGTTCGAATTTCTCTATTCACCCAAGGAGCACAAAGATGTATTGAGATCTCCGAGAGAACTTTTGGTGGGATAATATGAAGAAGGAGATCACTGAATATACATCAATGTGCCTGGTGTGTCAGCAAGTGAAGGTAGAGAGGCAGAAGACTAAGGGGTTGATGCAACCATTGCCCATACCAGAATGGAAATGGGAGAACAACACCATGGACTTTGTCACCGGACTTTCGAGGACATCCAAAGGCAACAATGCAATATGGGTTGTTGTGGATCATCTTACAAAGACTACACACTTCATTGCTATTCAGAAGGATTTCTCATTGGATCAACTGGAATAGATATATATCAGGGAAGTGGTAAGGTTGCATGGAGTACCACTATCAATTGTGCATGACTGAGACCCAAGATTCACCTCTATGTTTTGGAAGAGTCTTCAACATTCTCTGAATACTGAACTGAACTTCAGTACGGCTTATCATCTTCAAACTGATGGCCAATCCGAGAGGACTATCCAAACTATTGAGGACATGTTGAGAGCATGCTCAATGGACTTTAAAGGAGAATGGGATCAACATCTTCCCCTGGTTGAGTTATCTTATAACAATAGTTTCCACTCGAGCATACAAATGGAACCATATGAAGACCTGTATGGGAAAAGGGGCAGAACAACAGTGTGTTGGGATGAGGTCGGTGAACGTGAGCTGCTTGGACCAGAAATGGTCGAAGAAATGGTGGAGAAGGTGAAAACCATTCAGCAGCATATCAAGGCAGCCCAGAGATGACAGAAGAGTTATGCAGATAATCATCGATGAGACCTTGAGATTAAAGTTGGAGACATGGTTATTCAATGCATATCTCCATGGAAGAAGGTCATGAGGTTTGGAACGAATTTGAAGTAAAGTCCAAGGTACATCGACCCCTTCACGATTATGGACGTGTCAGGGTTGTGGACTATCAACTAGAACTTCCACCTACCATGGACAAAGTGCATGATGTCTTTCATGTATCCCTCTTAAGGAAGTACATACCGGACCCTTCACATGTACTCTCTTCTAAGGTGGTACAATTGGAATATGATCTTTCTTATGAGGAGCAACCAGTAAATATATTAGATCGTAGAGAAAAAGTTTTACAAAATAAGACAATCCCCCTCGTCAAGGTGTTGTGGAGAAACCACAAGTTTGAAGAAGAGAGTTGGGAATCGGAGGAAAAGATGAAGCTGAGTTACCCACAACTGTTTTATTGTGGGAAAAGGAAAATTTCGAGGGCAAAATTTCTTAAGGGGGGAATATTGTAACGACCCAAAGTTTTATTAATGGAAATCCCTCTTGATCTAATTAAATGTCTCTTTGTGTTTATAGAAAATGTCAACTTCATTGGTTTTATGATAAGAATTTTGACCATTTCTAATATAGCTGTTGAACAGTGATCACATGACTAGTATAAATATTGGACTTTAACAAATCTAATTTACTCAGACAAAAGATGTGATGGCCTAATCCAGAAGAATTTCTCAATACGAATCCCATTTTTCGGAGCTCGGAAAAGAGGTGTCATCCTTGGGATTCACTCTTGACCAAGCCCAAGCTGAGCTTCACCATGTCAAGCTCGAACGGGACGGTCTACGGGAAAAATGGAAGTTGATAGAGATTTCCACTCGAGCGATGTTATCCAAACCACCCCGAGAGTCTGTCACCATCGCACACCTTACCCTTAGGTCTTATGTGGCTGTTTTAAGGGGTTATGTAACGAATATCTAGTACTATGTTCATGTATATTATTTTTGTATATAATAATGAATATACCTCCTTGTCATTTTTGAGACATTGTAAATTGTTTTTAAAGTACAAATAGTGTTTTTAATTATTATTTAATTAAGAAATCTATTTTATTAAATTAATGGATTTTTGAATTAAATAATATTTTAATAAAATATAATTTTTATTATTAAAATAATTTTTATTAAATATAAATGATATTATAATATTATTAATGAAATTAAGTTTTTTATTAAGGTTTGAAATCCATTTCTGTCAAAACCTGTGAATTTTTTATAAATGTCGGTTTTTATATTAAAAGTGAAAATTAACATATTTAGAAAATTATTTAGATAAAATAAAAGTAATTTCGGGAATCAGGACGTCGAAGTTATCCAATGGTGAATTTTTCATAATTTTCTGAGACAGTCGAATTTTTGGGTAAAAATTAAATACCGTTTAAATATATAATGTTTTTTATGACATCATAATGACCCAATAGTTATGTAATGAAATACTATAAGATTTCTGTTCAGCCAATATATGTTTTACCATTAAAATAATGTGATTTTGGGTTTTTTGAATTACTTTTCAAAGCATTAATGGACACCTCAAGACATAATAAACACCTTGTCTTTTTAAATTAATTTCCATGGGAGTGTGACTCACCTCCACATAAGAAACCCAAATATTTTAAGAAGTTAGGACTTTGGCCTTATAAAATTTTGTCTTCCTCTTCCCTTTTCCAAAAACCATGGGCAAAAACCATGGTATGGTTTGTCGTTTGGATTAATTTAATGTGTTGGGTCACAAACCTAAATAGTAAAGAATTCCCTCACCTTTCCTATATAAACCAACCCAAGATCCCACTTACTCCTCACTCAATGCCCTTGGAGTTCGTCCAACCTCTGCCCTACGCTCTCTAGAATCCTCCCAAGGTTCCCCAAGCTCCCAAGAAGTCTCTCACAAGCCTCTCTCTAGCCTTTGGAAGCACACTTCCAAGTAAGAATTTTTTCTTCCTTTCTCATTTTTATTAATTTTCTTTAAGTTGTATTTCCATTTTAATTTCAATTATGAATGTTGGGGTATGGTTTCTAACCTCCCCCATACCGCCCTCTTATTGTTTGAATGATGGGATACCCATTTCTCTCTCATTAAAGGCCTCCCATGTACACCTGTTACTATGCCGAAATTCTGAAAGGAACTTCTCTCTCTTTTTTTTTACATTCAAGCAATGCTCTTGTATCATGAACCTAAATTACATTAAAATTGTTGGGACATGTATCTATATGACCTACTTACTATCCATTACATGTAAATATGGTTATTAACCCCTCTCTCTCTCATTTTTTATGAATTCCTACGTCATGCCGTTATGCTGCCGAAATCGCACCGATTTTCTAAGCCAATGCCATTATGTAGTGAATACCATGAACATTTCTCTATCAAGGGTATTCACCTTTATGCACATTTAATTATTGATTATAAAGTTTCATGTATGAATTCTACATTACTTTATCATGGAATAAATTATTTTGTTTAATGAATCTATGTTTTAGGATCCATGTGGCACACTTATGCATGAAATGAAATGTTTAAGAAGGGTGCGCCCTTATAGGGCTCCAATGCATTGGGTAAAGTATTGTATCATGATACATCATGTGCAATTAGTGTTGACTCATGATAATTCAAGTGCAACGAGGGTTTACTCGTTCTTTATGTATAATGAGGATTTACTCATGCTTCATGTGCAATAATCCTCAGCTCATGATAATTCCAAGTTAAGTGTTGTTGCCACATTTCCATGTTATGATTATCACGCTTTATCATGACTTTATGTTCATGTTTCTCTTATTCTCTATTGATATGCCTATTGTATAACATGTATTGTACTCCTTATGTTATTCCATGTGTACTCCCTTACTGGGCTTTATAGCTCACCCTTTTCTTATGCATGTCCTCAGGTTATCCCATGCAATGCTAAGTACGAGGGAATGTAGTGGTCATGTATAGGAAGTTTTCAATAAAGATGTTGTACTTCATGTTTCAAGTTTTTATTTAATGATTCTAATCCCCAAAGACACTAAACATATCGATCTTATTTGTTTCATAAAGTGACGTTTTATGTGATAAATCATGTTTAATTTTGTATTAAAAAGCAGGGTTGTCATATTTTCATCCTAATGTTCCTATTTTTCCTCTTCTCTATTATTGTCTCCTAAAAGTTCTTTAATATGGTGAGTGGTCTTGTTACATATAAATATTTCTCTATGGTCCATGATCTTCACTATAATATCTTTATATGAGATATTGTTCTCCAGTTTTACCACCATTGGATTTAGTACATTTGAGGTATTAGTTATGTACTTCCTTAGGATATATACATATAACATTTCATACACTTGTACTATGTTTTTTTGAATCATTAGTCAAAAGGACACTTATCCTTTGTGATCAGTGATATTTTAGAGATAAATGTTCCTAGGATAAAGCATTCCCCTCTTTTCATTCCCAATGACTCTATTACATGGGTATATTCCAAGGAACAATTTATATTTATATTCAAACTCTAATACTATTGGTCACACACTTAGGAAGAAGCACTAGGAGGGGGTTTAATTAGTGTATGATTTTTTCAATAGATCTCTTACTAATCATATTTTTTCATGATAAAAGAATACTTCTAGGTTTATTTCTAAACAATATATGATGATAATGAAATATTTAATGATACCATGTGGGTTTACATGGTTCACCCACCCTAAATTATTTTAAAGGGCAATAAACTCATTGATATATCAGCATACCAAAATTCATTTAAGAGAACTGATGTATACTATTTTAGATTAGAATCATCAACCCACTATTTTATAACCAATTACAACTCAGAATACACTGATCTCATAGCTAAATCAAATGGAAAACTACTCCATAGAGAGTATTATAATGATCATAATAAACTCGTTAACTCTTACACACACATTGGAGATTCATGAGGCTTATCTTATACCAATTTGAATAATTTATTATTATTACATAAATTTTGAAAATTTTATTTCAGTTCACAGAAACAATACTTTTATTATGATTGTTTAGATTACATAAATCTATTTAATAAATATATTAAATCATGATAATAAATTTATATACAATTAAATGACTCTTGTAATTATTTTCATGAATGAAATATCTAATGAAATAGAATTAGTTTCTCTTCCATCAAATGCTCGAGTTGGACCACGACATATTCAAGGGAAGTTATTGACCAGACTAGGCTAGAATCTAGCATGAGAGAATTAAAACAAAATAAGTGGGAGATGGTTTCACTATAAAAACTTTTAAAATGTAGTAAAAAATCAGAACAACCACCCCATACATCATAGGTTTATACAAAAGTAGAAAATAAACAAAATAATATAAATGATATTTTAAAAATTTGAATAAAAATAATACTTTATATCACCATAAACACTCTCAGAAAAATCAACCACTTACATACATATTATCCATATATATAGTGTAATACACCAAGATCCATAAGTTAATGATGTAAAAGGACCTACATGGATAGCTAATCAAAGAAAATTAATTAATTAACTACAAACTTTTGTGTGACCTCACAAGTCAAATTATCTTATCTCATCTCTATGTACTCCCAATTTGTCACCAGTATCTAAAAAAACCTAAAATTGAAATTTAATATAGGCATGAGCATAAACATTTTTGGTAGGTCACCACCACAATTTCTACATTTCAAACCATTAATTTAACATGAATTATCATGTTTTTTGTAAATTCATTAATAAAATATGAATACTGATTTTTTAAATTCAAAGAATAAATTTTGAAATAAAATGTTTCCTAGATAAATTCTTCTTTTGAAAACACACTAACTATATGATGTATGCTTATAACATTAATAAAACCTTCATTCTGGAATATTTTTCCACAACATATTTAATCAATAAAAAAATTTGAGTGTTAGAATATATAATATGATGGGAACAACAATGGATGATATATTAATCATGTGAGATAAAGAAAATGTGGAACAAACAATTCATAAAAATGGAAGACCAACCAAGATAAAACATATCCTAACAAACCAAAAATAAATGATGAGGTACCATGGGACTCATCCTAGGTCATAGTGTGAAAATAATATAGAAAGTATTTAAAATAAATCCAAATTCACTTTAAGAATATGTCACTTCACAAACTAAATATAAGCTCACTGATTCTATACACATTCGATTTATTAAGGAAACACCCCTATCCTAGACCAAGTCACTATTGGGTGTCTCTAGAAGATGCATGAGAATAAATTTCATAGAATAAATCTCGGCATCTCATCTTGATACCCATGTTCCCATGACCAAATTAGAGAGAATATGATCAGGAAAATAAATAGTGATCAAGTAGGATTCATTATATATAATCAATAACTCACATTCCCTGATAGTTCCCTCTTAAAAACTAAGACCATATCACTCATAATCCAAAACATAAAATACAAAAAGATACTCTAGTAAAATAAATAACAAAATTGGGAATAATAAGGTATCAAAACTTTAAAACACTAATTTTGATAAGTTATTAAATTTTCCTTTAAGTGATGTATTTCCATGAAATTTAAAGTTATAAACCCAGATTGAAACTATGTTTCCAAAAACATTCAAATACTTATTTCTTTTCAAGATACTAAGAACAATTAATTTTAAATCAAACAAATCAATAAATAATATATAAATCTTTGGGAATTCAATTTATAGTCCATGTACAAATTTATAAATCTTCATACAGTAATTTAAGTGGCAACCAAACATTATAAAAATACATGGTGTGGAAAGAAGGTAAATTTATATTTAAACTATAACATTTATTAGAAAAATATTTTAATTGTATTAAAACTTATAAAAATTTAATTTTATATTTATAATTTCAATAATAATATTTAATAACACCAATTTAAAATTAATTCATTAATTTATAGTCATTAAATCCATGGATCTATAATTAATAATGTAGTTCATAATAAAATACACATATAGTCACTATCATATAGTCTATATATACAGTAATTATATTAATAGAGTCTAATTAATGGATAATATTCCCCAAATAAAATTATATCACAAAAAATTCAAAACACTTGGTTAGAGTAATACCGATAATGGTGTACAATAAGAGGGTAAGGAAGAATAAGAAATAAATAGACGAAGATGAGGATCAAAGGACCTACCTTAGGAATTTAACATCAAATAACAAAAAACTTATTTTGAATAACCTAGGTAATGGTATAATAAAAGTATGAGAGGAGAAATGGAAGGGGGTGTCTAAAAAAGAGAGGAGGTCGACATGAGGGTTGTGGAAAATGGAGTTTGATGGTTAAAATTCATTAAGGAATGAATAATAAAATTTTAAAAATTATGAATCATGGTGAACCACATGAATAGGGAACATAGTTTATTAAATAGATAATCTTACTATGAATAGGCTAATAGATCCTAAAAAATGGACCTCATGGTTTTATCTAGGACCTCATGTAGTTTAACTAACAATGTGCTAAAAATTACAAATGGCTCAAAAAAATCATAGCATTGTTGCACGAGGATCACATGGTTTACCTAACCATGAAATCATTAAAATTAATTAAATGTGAAATCATCAAACCTAAAAATTTCCAAAAATTAAATAATTAAACTCAATATATAATAATATGAAAAAATTTAATGTGACATGAAGGGTGTTACAATTCTCCCCACCATGCCAATTTTAGCCCCAAAAAATTATTAGATCAAAGAATGTCTTTGAACAAGAAGATCACACCCACTTCAATTTATGAGGTGAGTGAGTTGGTAAAACTATGCATATTAATTATATAAGATAAAAATAAAATACACTACCTTTAATAAAACTAACTATATATAACTCTAAAGATTCATCGAACTGTAATTTTAGCAAAATCACTAAATGCCTTCAAGGACTAACAAACCATAATCACATATCCTTGGACTCAATGAGTATAAGGGGAGATATATAATGGACTCCCAGCCATGAATAATAATTATAAATAGTGTTATAAATAATGTTTACAACTCTAAGTAGAATAACATCAAAAATATTTGATTAATAGTATCTAACTGATAAAATAAACCATCGATGAATCAAAATTCAACTCCGATAGAAGAAAAAAATATCATGGAATCTATGAAACCACAAAATAAAACAACTTAAAATATTTCCAAATTAATAAAAACAAAATATATACCTATGAAAAAACAAAGATTCCATCCTCATGTAATGAGAAATTGGGTAACCTAG
The DNA here is from genome assembly GCA_963277665.1 of Viscum album. NCBI lineage: Eukaryota > Viridiplantae > Streptophyta > Magnoliopsida > Santalales > Viscaceae > Viscum > Viscum album. The sequence goes on from OY728133.1 coordinate 2,032,361,053, forward strand.
GATTCTAAATACAAAACACTATCTCATGGTGAACTCTTCACAAATTAGGTCAGAACCCATATGTGTTGGGACCCATATAATCTAATCATTCATAGTTACATTAATTAGTTACCTGGGTTGTATCTATATACATAAAAAGGTAACCTACACTAGGATAAAAACCATTTAACATACCCATAAATCTCAATATTAGACCACCAAAAACCAAATTCGTTACCATCCAGAAGAAACAACTTATGAAGTACCGTGAAATATAATTTCTACCAAAGGTAGATAAAAAATATACTACATTATTATAAAAAACATCAATACAATCAAAAAAAGTCCTAAGTTTTTTTTTAAAAGAAGAAATACCCCAAAACCTGATCACACCTAAAATTTCCCGTTTCTGATATCCATGATTTTAAAACATCTGAAGATGGACCAAGTATCCAAACTGATTAAAAAATCTATGAAATATTAAATAAGAAGACCTAAAATTTCTAGGTGTTTCATACAAGATACACACCAAATTCCTCTACTTTATGTGTAGGGGTTATCTCTACTCAACCAACTCCACCAACTCAAGGTCAACCAAGTCATGCATTTCATTATATAGGAAATTTCCATTCAAATAAACCATGAACAAGAAATCATCCACTTTTGGTCACTCTATCTACTAAAATTATACTTAGATTTCCTTTTCATGAACCTTTGGATCAGTGGTTCTACCTGACGATGTGAAAGTTTCTTGATGGTCTACGCAAAGAACTTTTTTAAATAAATAATATTTTAAGAAGTCATCATTGATGATCTCATATGAGAAGAAAATCAATTCTGTGAAATTATTGGTTTACTCCAAAACTTATTTCTCACATATATGAAGACCCCTAAATTCAATTGTTTTTTTTTCATATCATCCGAATGGTTCTGCTGAATAAAAAATTTCATTATTCCATTAAATAATGAATTAACAACATTTCCCACCAAAATTTATAAGGTCTTTAGAATATAATGGAAATGCACTTTAACTATAAATCATCTTGTGACATGATAGAGTCAAAAACTCTTTAAATTCCATCTAAAAATTTTATTTGTTCAAGGGTACCTTGATTGTTGTGATGGGAAGTCTGATGATGGTATAAGAATTCATATAAATTATCCATGAATCGATAACACTTCTATTGACCTCACCTGTTTTTATAATCTCAATTATGTTTTAATATGTTTTGATAATCCTATCTATATGTTAAATTATGTCATCCCACTATTGAGTTGAAATAAATATCAAAATAATCATTTTAATATGTTAATCAATGTTTATTTATGTTTATACATGTTTAGAAATAATACTAACTCAATCTGGATATGATTTACATAGAATAGATAAGTATTAAGTTTTTGAGTCACTGATACAGACCTACCAATAAATAGTCCCTGGTACAAACATAGTCTACCAATAAGAAAAGATCACTGATAGATAGAATCTACTGTTATAATCAAGAGCTACGATACAAAGAGACATCTACAGATATGAAGTCTACCGATACAAACAGACCACTATGGATATGAAGTCTACCGATACAGACAGAGCCACAAATATACTGAGAGATCCACCACTACATGAAGCTACTGATATAGGTGAGTAACCGATGGAGAGATCCACCGATGCAAGAATGCTACCTATACTGAAGAGCTACCGATAATAGGAGCTACCGATATAGAGTCACTATCACTAATACAAAGTATACTGTTATAAAGATTAACAACCACCGATAAAGACCTACTGACTCAAGTCCACCGATACAAGCTCACTGATACAAAAAGCTACTGATGGAAACCAGTCACTTTTTCTTTAAAATCTAGTTCTATTGTTGATTTAGCAACGATCATATTTGATGTTTTTAATTCATCTACTATTAATTAATGATAGTTGTTGGCATATCAGGAACCGTACCTCTACTTGTAAAAAGGTAATCATTCTCATTGTCAGAGCTAAAGGTATACAAGGGAACCTCAAACTATTAATGGCAAGTCGGTCAGTCATTCCATGCATATACGAGACAATCATCTGGAGATACACAAGGATATACATTCAAAGAAGAAGAAGGAAGGATACATACTGAATCTGTAGAACCTAAACATTCAAGGAGTAAATACCTTCAACAATTTCACCTACACTCAAGATGATCAGGCTGATAAACCTGGACCTGGAAGTAAAATACAAAAATGACACTCTATTTTTCTTAACTAAAACCTGAGAGGTACTCAAAGCTTCATCTGCATCAATCCAAGGAGTCCCGAGCTTTACTAAAAACACATATAACATTCTATACTAATCTCTATTTGTTTAGCTCTATTATGTTTCATTTATTTAAAATTATGAGTAGTGTGTGTGCTCTATGTTTTTAGGAACACACTGTCTCTTGTGCTGAACTACAGGATTTATAAATCCTCACTCAATATTTCCCTTATAATATTGTATCCTACTCTGGATAGTGGTAGAGGTCTGAGGACCTAGAAATCCTGTGAGCTGTTGTTATTGTTGCTTTCCCACGTAGATCTGTGGTAGATGTCTGAGGACCTGGATAGTCTTAGTACTGTTGTAAACCCCGATCCAGCGTGTGGATCATAGTTTGTATAAAACTGTTTAAGAGGACTAGGTCTCAGCTTGAGACTGAACATATTGGTTAAAACTGTTGTTCATGTTTATGTTGGTTAAAACTATATTGAATATTCTGCTGCTATGTACTTTAAATACAAATCTATTTTAATGTAACTCTGACAGTTAAACTAGAAAGTGATTTTATTTATTGTAAACCATTAGGTTAGTTTCAAAAGCTAATCTAATCATTATATTAGATTAACTGAGAACTAATCAATCTCTTGAGATCCTAACTGAAGCTTTACTGTATTACAAATTCACTACAGTTTAGAAGTTATTTAAATTGGGGGATTTTTAATATAAATCTTTTAAACAGAAAGTTTTAATTAGAACTCAATTCACCCCCCTCTTGAGTATCTACTCCAACCAACATTTGGTATTAGAGGCTTGTTATTAATAATGTATTTCCAAACAATCTGCTTTTCAATTGTGATTTTAGTTGTATCTTAAAGATTTTAAATTTCTGTTAGTTCTAAATTTTATATCTTTAAATATATTTGCTAAAATATAATTATGGATAATAGATTAGAAGGTGTTGCTTCCAACATTCCACCTTTCTTTAATGGTGTTAATTATGCCCAATGGAAAATCAAAAATGAAAATTCATTTTGAAAGTATATGATTTGATATTTGGAATGCTATAGAATCTGAGTATGAGATTCCAAAGACTGTTATAGCTACTTGGGATGATGCTAAAAAATCTGATTACAACAATAATTGTAATTCCTTGAATTCCCTTTACTTCTCTCTAAGATATGAAGAGTTTAACATAATTTCTTCTTGTAAAACAGCACATGAAATCTGGGATACTTTGGCAGTTTCTCATGAAGGAATAACCAATGTGAAAGAAATGAGATTAAACACTTACACTATTAAATATGAAAATTTTAAAATGAGGCCTGATGAACCTATTTTTGACATGTATCTCTGGTTCAATGAGATTGTTAATACTATGATCTCACTAGGAAAAGCTGTTCTAGAAAAGGATCAAATCATGAGAATACTCAGATGTCTGCCAGAAAGATGGAGAGGCACATCCGTTTCAATAAGAGAGTCATGTGATATAAGTTCACTACCTGTTAAGGATTTAATTGGTAAGTTGATGATGTATGAATAAGAGATAAAGGTAAAAAAAGAGGAATATGATGAACCTAAGAAGAGATCTGTTTCATTTAAGTCTACTGCCTCAAAGAGGAAGGACAAGGAGAAAGTTCACATACCTACTGAAAGCTCAAAAAGTGGAGGTCCATATTTAGATAGTGATGAATTAATGGATCAAATAGCCAAGATATTCAAAAAATTCTATAGGAAGAATAATTTTTTCAGACAACCAAACTATAAGGGTATGTATGACCAACGAGGTGATTGGAAGAAAGATTGGAAGAAAGATGATAAAGATGATGAGATAGTCTGTTATGAATGTAAAAGGAAAGGATATATAAAGGATGACTATCCAAAATTGATGTTCAAGAAGAAATAGGACTACAAGGACATAAAATATAAGAAAGCTATAAAGGCAACATGGAGTGCTTTATAAGATAGAACAAGTGAGTCTGAGGCTTCTGATTCTGAAAAGAATCATGCCAACATTCCTTTTATGACTAAAACATCTGAGGTACCTGTCTCCCCTATGCTGAATGATTATTATTTTGGGAATGAAAGTGATTCAAACAGTGATAACAATATGAATAAATTTGAATTATTTTAATATTGTAATATGTTTTATGATACTTGTAATGAGATGAAAGATAAGTAAAAGTCATTAAAGAAATAGTATGCCTTGACTAGTATTGTTAAATCTGATCGTAGTATAGAAAAGGAAAATAATGCTCAACTGTTAAAGGAGAATACTCAACTTAAATTGTCCAATGAGAAACTTAGAATAGACTTAGAGAAGATCAAAAATTGAAAGAATACTCTAACTCAAATTCTTGGAAGACAAGTTGCACCAAATTACACTATGGGTTTAGGATACCAACCTGGACAGAGACAGCTTATTAAGAATAAATTTATTCCAAAAACTGGACAGTTTAGTGCTTGTTCCAGTTCTATAAATTATGTTTCAATATCTATATTTTCATATTCTACTAGACCAAATAGAATACATTATTCAATATATTTTGAAACTGATAGTTATGGGAAACCGATTAGATGCCTAAGATTTTTCTTGCTAACCTATCTAGAACCAAGAAAATATGGGTACCAAAATCATTTTCTGTTTAAACCTGTTTTGTAGGGAAATTGCTTGAAGATTTATTATAAGAAGATATGGAACTTTGATAGTGGATGTTCAAGGCATATGACTGGATATTACCCATGTTTCAAATGTTTAATAAAGGTTTATAAAGGTCATGTCACCTTTGGTGATAATTCAAAAATAAAAATCACTAGATTAGGCCAAATTGGTAACACTGATTCAATTTTTATTTCTAAAGTATTATTTGTTGATGGATTAAAATACAACCTGTTAATCATTTCTTAGTGGTGTAATGATGGATTCAATGTTAAATTTGAAAATGATTCTTGTAATGTATTTGATTCTAAAAATGCTTTGGTATTTACTGCCTTGGGAAATGAAAATGTTAATGTTGTAGGTTTAAATTCTTTAGCCAAACAAAAGGTTCATTTTTTAAATGATTTTCATAAAGAGTCTTGGATATGGAACATAAGATTAGGACACTGCAATATACATTCACATAAGAAACTGACTATGAAAAATTTAGTTAGACACCTACCTCAACTATAATTCCCATCATAAAAAGTTTGTACTCCCTGTTAAAAGAGAAAACAACATAAATTTTCATTCAAATTAAAGAAATAAGTTTCAACTTCTCAACCTATCTATTTGGTTCATATGGATTTTTTTGCACCTTCTAGAATTTATAGTTTGAATGAGAAGCACAATGTTTATGTCTTAGTATATGACTTTTCTAGATATACTTGGGTATACTTTCTTGCTCACAAAAGTGAAGCTTTCTCTTCGTTTAATAAATGATCCTAGTCTGTAGAGAACCTTAGTGGACTTTTGATTAAGATCCTTAGAATTGATCATGGCTGTGATTTTGAAAATTATGATTTTTAAACCTATTGCTCACATAATGGCTATAATCATAATTTCTCTGCCCCTAGGACACCTGAACAGAATGGTGTATTTGAAAGAAGGAATATAACCCTTCATGAAATTGCAAGAACTATGCTTAATGAGTATGACCTACCTGTTTAATTTTGGGAAGATGCTGTAAATACAGCATGGTATATTATAAATATAGTCTTGAATAGAACTATTCTTAAAAATACCCCTTAAGAATTGTGGAATAATAGGAAGCCTAAAGTTAGTTACTTTAGAGTTTTTGATTGCAATGTCTTTATTCTCAATTATAAGGATAATCATGACAATTTTTCTTCTAAAAGTGATGAGGGAATCTTTCTAGGTTACTATATAACTAGTAAATCTTATGGAGTCTTTAAAAAAAAGTACCAAATGTGTGGAAGAATCAGTATATATCAAATTTGATGAAACTGATCCACATGAACCTAAGACTTCTCTTGAAAATCCTGAAGAAGATCTATCTATTCTAGACCTTAATGATAAAAGATGTGAACCTAATGTAAAAAACAAGTAATTATATAAATTTCCTAGAACCTGATTCTGTTGGAAACAAACATACAGAAGAACCTGAATTCTCTAGTTCTACATTGACCAGACCAACTAGGATTCTAAAGAACCATCCTTAGATGCTGTTCTAGGAGATTTAGATAGAGGAACCCAAACTAGAGCTTCTCTAGGAAATCATGTTGAACATCAAGCCTTTATTTCACAGTTAGAACCTAAAAATATCAATGATGTAATAAATGATGAATTTTGGGTAATGGCTATGCAAGAAGAGTTAAATCAATTTGAAAGAAACATTGTTTGGAAATTAGTTGACAGACCTAAGGACACTTTGACCATATGCACTAAATGGGTTTTTAGAAATAAATTTTATGAATCAGGAAATATCATTAGAAACAAGGAAATAATAGTTTCATAAGGATATATTCAAGAGGATGGAATAAACTATGAGAAAACCATTTCACCTGTAACTAGATTAAAATCTATTAGGATTCTACTTGTCTATGCTGCTAATCTAAATTTAAAGTTATATCAAATGGATGTTAAAAGTAATTTTCTTAATGGTTTTATAATTGAAGATGTTTTAGTTGAACAACCACTTGGATTTACTAATCCTCATTTTCCAAATTGAGTTTTTAAGCTTTCTAAATCTTTATATGGTTTAAAACAAGCCCCACAAGCTTAGTATGATAAACATAGTAGTTTTCGTATTTCAAAAGGTTTTTCTAAAGGAATTGTTGATCCAACTCTCTTTATTAGAAGAATTTCCAAATATTTTTTGATAGTACAAATCTATGTTGATGATATTATTTTTGGATCTTTATAAAATGCTTTGTGTATTGATTTTTCAATGAGTATGAAAAATGAATTTGAAATGAGTTTAATGGGAGAGCTCAAATATTTTCTTGGATTTCAAAATTTTCAAAATGAATATGGTATTATTTTATATCAAAATTAATATAAAAATGATCTTTTAAAATGTTTTGGTTTGGATAGTATTAAATAAATTGATACACCTATGAGTGCTATTTGTATGTTGGATGCTGATGAAACTGGAAAACCAATGGATCAAACCAACTACAATGGTATGATTGGAAGTCTACTTTACCTTACTTCATGTCGACCTGATAATATGTTTAGTGTGTGTATGTGTGAAATATATCAGGCTAATCAAAAAGAGTTACACTTTCGTACAGTTAAAAAGAATTTTCAAATATCTTAAACATACTACTAACTTAGGATTATTTTATCCCAAAGGACAATCATTCGATTTAATAAGTTATTCAGATGCGGGTGGCAAGTTATATAGAAAGAGCACTTCTGGAACATGTCATATTCTAGGTAAATCCTTGATATCTTAGTGTAGTAAAAAAGTAGATCTATGTTTCATTGTCTACTACTGAAGCAGAATATATTGTTGCTGGTAGTTTCTATGCACAATCTTTGTGGATGAAACATACATTATTGGACTAGGGATATAAGTTTAGACATGTATCTATAAACTGTGATAACACTAGTGCGATCAATATCTCTAAGAATCCTATATCTCACTCTAGGACCAAACACATTGATGTAAGGTGCCACTTTCTGAGAGACAGTTACCAAAAGGGTAATATTACTCTTGAATTTATATGTACTGAACATCAATTAGCTGACATATTCACCAAGCCTTTATGTTCAGATAGGTTAAGTTACATTAAAAATGAGTTAGGACTGATAGACTTTGTAGAATAAAATACCCACTATTAGCCAAATACTCACCGTTATCCAAATCCTCACCGTTAGCCAAATCCTCACCATTAGCCAAATTCTCACTGTTAGCCAAATCCTCACTGTTAGCCAAATCCTCACTGTTAAGAAAATCCTCACTGTTAGGAAAACCTCACTGCTAGAAAACCTCACTGCTAGAGACACCTCACCGCTAGAGACACCTCACCGCTAGATACACCTCGCCGCTAGATACACCTCACCGCTAGAGACACCTCACCACTAGAAAACATCACCGATAGATAAACCACACCATCAGGGTTCTCACCAGTAATTTTCACTGATATGTTATGCGTTGTCTTATTTTTTTGTTCTTTAGCTAAAACTATTATTGTTTTCAGTATAATCCTTTTTATTACATTAATCTTCTTAAATGATAAAAAATAAGCCTTAGTCACATTTCTATCCACCACAAATTCTCCTCTCTTCAATCCTCACTTCTCGAACCCCCACATTACACATAACCATAAGTTCTTTGATTGGAGATGGAAAGAAAAAAATGCCGAAAGTCATGGATGATAGTGATGTTCCAAGTGCGAAGAAGCAGAAAATAGGACCTGAAGGTAGTGGCAGTGAAAGTTAAACAAGGTCGGGGAAGCATGTAGTGAACCTGCATTTGCCGAATAGAGAAGTAGTAATCGAAAAGGAACTCAGTGAGGAATGGTTCTTTCCTAGTAAGTAATTGGTTCTAAGAGTATTGGAGGAACAGGTCTGGCTCGAATGTTTTTCAAACAACAATGGACCTCATTTTCTGAAGTTGGTTGGGGAGTTTTATGCTATTGTTCGTTTTGAGTAGTCTAAAGAAGAAAACAGAATGGTTTCATTAATAAATGGAAAGTAAATTTCATTTTATTCTGTTGAATGGTATGAATGTCTAAAAGTCCTACATGAGGGTGTTTTTAGGTATACCTCAAAGACAATACCTCCTACCAGTGAAATTTTGGACTATGAGGTTGCATTGGAAGATCTCACCAGTAGTGGAAAACAAAGAAAGCTAGTGGATTCTGAGATGGATGGATAAAACCGGTTGTTATTCCAATTCATTCAACATGTGCTAAGTCCAAGAAGAGGGTATTTTGCAAACTTGAGATACCATGATATTAATTTGTTTCATTTACTGAGGCATGGTCTCAAGGTAAATATGTGTAGGTTGTTGATGATCCAAATTGAGGATATGAATAGGCCTATGTCAATATACAATGCTTTATTCATTGAAAAGTTGATTTTGGTAATGATCAAGGTGAAAGGTGTAGCTGAGTATTAGGATGAGACAGTAGTTGTGAGGAACAATTTTTGCATCACAAGCACAATCTGTAAGTATGTGAATATTGGATGGAACTCATGGACAAGGAAATGGTTTGTTGTTGATGAGAAGGTGTATGATAAGTTCAACCCTGTTGACCACCCCAATAGGCCAAGAGACAGAAGAGATCCAGGTCTAGGACCTGATGAAGAGGAACCTAAGTATAGTGATTATACTGATGATGAGGATACCTTTGCAGCTGATTGAAGGTATCTGGACTTACCTCCAAGTCTAGTTTCTGAAGTTGTATCATCTAGAAATGAAACTATTTTGGGAGTAAATAATGAAAAATCCCCTACTGATGAGGAAGACCAGCCTGCTCCAGAGAATGAGGAAGAAGTATATGAAAATATGGAACATGTTTATGATAGTTCAGATGAGAGTATTTTGAGCTTATGTCCACCAATTGGGAATTCTGCTATGCCTGAAGAGGCTGTTTTGTTTGAGTTGGATGAACCTGCACTTATTCCTAATGAGCCTCCTGTTGTTGAAATGGAGATGGTTGTGGAGGAATCTTCTGAGGAAGACTTGCCTGCTCAAGCTACTGTTGAAATACATGTTCAGGTGAATGCACAAATTGAGGGGGAGCATCCCATCAGACATGGTACTGTTTCAGTATCTCATGAGATTAAATATTGGGCCGAAGACCCAGGTTTTGTAGTATTTGGGTCGGACTATCCTGATTTAGAATATGAGACACCCATTAGTAGACCTTATGTCACTTATAATCTCCTTTATGAAACTTTACATGGGGATATAGTAAGAGAATATTATTTAAACCAGTTGAAGTCTGACCTCAAGACCAGTTTTATGGATGAGATGAGAAGAATGGAAACCTCCTTAATATCATCTATTCAAAATGTGATGACTGAATCAGTATCTAGTGTTTTTCATGAAGTCAAGGACTGCCTGAATCAAGTTTCATGATCGGAAGAGGATGTTGAATCTCAAATGAAATCATTTTTCTCTATAGATTCTTATATGAGCTCTAAATCTCAGGAAGACAAGGATTTGGCATTTTTAAAAAGTGTAGTTAGCCAGATGGTATCATCTTTTGAGGAATTTAATATTTCCATTGAGCATCATGTCAGCACCCGAGAATCTGTTGTAAAAAACTCATAAGTGGGCTGGCTAAATCTTTTAAGGAAACAGTATCCTTTACTGTTGCACCTCTGAGTACCTCCAGGCCTTCTTTGGATACTGATCAGATTCAAGCTATGATGAGAGAAGAGATCGGATAGTCCTCCACAAGTGGCTCTATAGACTCTGCTTCCTTGACCCAAGAGGTGACTACTACTAGAGATATGGGGAAAATTGTTGAGAATTTTATGAGAGAGTCCACTAATTCTCTGAAAGAAGTAAAGGACAAAGTGGATTACTATTTCCAAAGGGTCTACACTAAACATCAGTTGAACAATCACTTCATGCTTTTGTTAGAAAATTTTAAGTTACATCCTATGACTCACGCTTTTAGAGACGAAGTAAGCAAGCTCCGGGAGTTGACTCCTACTCTAGACAAGTTTATGGAGAACAAGGATGACTTTATCTCTGTTATGGAAATAGGAGGAGGAACCATTATGGACTTTAGGAATCTGTTGCTTCCATTTTTTCATGTAGACAATACCCCTATCATTATACCTCCAGCTCTGCCTGCCTCTGCTCAATCCGCCTCCATTCTTCATATGCCACTAGCTCAAGCAATCAGAAGTTTCTCTCCTATGATCACCCAGAGATCTCCATATTATAGGTCAGGCACTGTATCAGTAGCTCAGCCTCCTCTGATTATCACTGGTGTTCCTAAGCCTCCACCTGCATCTACCCAGCCTGAATCCACTTCTGATTCCAATAGAAAATCCAAATCACATGCTGACAAGGTGAATTGAATAGTGTCTAGGACATTTGATAGGAATCATTAGTACAATTTTTTCCTCTATTTTGTATTTCTATGTGTTTTATTACCCCAAGATAAATATATGATCTTATTCTATTTTACCTTCTGTTACTTATCTCATCCATTGTTTACTAATTTTTTTTAATCACAAAGGGGGATAAATATGGCATAATATATTCTACCTCTCGTACATTTCTACCTCTGGTACATTTGTTTAATAATTATACCTCTGATACAGTTGTTTCATACTTCTGATACATTTTCATGTAATACTCTATTATCTGATACATTTGAAAATGTCATTAATCACACTGATAAATGAGACCCAATGTATTTTATACTAATATATTAATGATTATTTTGGATTATAATACCAGAATTTCTTATTATCAAAAAGTGGGAGATTGTTGACCTCACCTGTTTTGATAATCTCAATTATATTTTAATATGTTTTTATAATCCTATCTATATGTTAAATTATGTCATCCTATTATTGAGTTGAAAAAAATATCAAAATAATCATTGGAATATGTTAATCAATGTTTATCTATGTTTATACATGTTTTGAAATAATACAACTCAATCTGGATATGATTTTCATAGAACAGATAATTATTTAGTTTTTGATTCACTAATACAGACCTACCGATACATAGTCACTGATACAGACGTAGTATACCGATAATCAAAGATCACCGATAGACATAATCTACTTTTATAATCAAGAGCTACCGATACAAATAGACAGCTACCGATATGAAGTCTACTGATACAAATAGACATCTACTGATATGAAGGCTACCAATACAGACAGAGCCATCGATATACAGAGAGAGCCACCACTACAAGAAGCTATCGATATAGGCGACTTACCTATGGAGAGAGCCATTGATGCAATAATTCTACCTATACAGAAGAGCTACCAATAAGAGGATCTACCGATATAGAGTCATTGTCACTAATACATAGTCTACCGTTACATAGAGTAACAGCCACCGATATAGACCTACTGACTCAATTCCACCGATACAATCTCACGGATACAAAGAGCTACTGATGGAAACTAGTCACATTATCTCCAAACTCCTATTCTATTTTTTATTTAGAAACGATCATATTTGATGATTTTAATGCATCTTTTATTAATTAATGATAGTTTTTGGAATATTGGGAACCATACCTCATACCTGTAAAAAGTTAATTATTCCCATTGTTGGAGATAAAGGTATATAAGGGAATCTCTAACTACTAAAGGCAATTTGGTCAATCTTTCCATGAATATACGAGAGAATATTCTGGTGATACCCAAGGAAATACATGAATGGAAGAAGATGAAGGAAGAATACATACTGAATCTGTAGAACCTGAACATTCAAGGAGTAAAGAGCTTCAACGATTTCACCTACACTCATGCTGATCAGGATGATCATCCTGGACCTGAAAGTCAAATAAAAAAACAACACTATGTTTTTCTTGACTAAAACTAGAGAGGGACTGAAAGCTTCATCTGCATCAATCCACGGAGTCCAGATCTTCACTCAAAACCCATATAGAGTTCTAAACTCATCTCTATTTTTTTTATCTCTATTGTGTTTCATTTATTTACAATTTGAGCGGTGTGTGTGCTCGGTATTTTTAGGCACACACTGTCTCTTATGCTGAACTGGAGGATTTGTAAATCCTCACTCAATCTTTCCCTTAAAATCTTGTATCCCACTTTGGATAGTGGTATAGGTCTGAGGACCTGGACAGCCTGTGAGATGTTGTTATTGTTGCATTCCAATGTAGATCTGTGGTAGAGGTCTGAAGACCTGGACAGTCTGAGTACTATTGTATACCCCAATCCAGGGTTTGGATCATAGTTTATATAAAACTATTTAAGAGGACTAAGTTTCAGCTTGAGACTAAACCTCTTGGTTAAAACTGATGTGATTATTTCTTTTGGTTAAAACTATATTGAATATCCCACTGCTAAGTAAATTAAAAACAAATCTATTTTAATGTTACTCTGATAGTTAAACTAGCTTGTGTTTGTATTTATTGTAAACTACTATGTTAGTTTCAAAAGCTAATCTAATCTTCAGATTAGATTAACTGAGAACTAATCAATCTCTTGAGAACCTAACAGAACCTTTACTATATTACAAATTCACTATAGTTTAGCTTGTTATTTAAATTGGTGGATTTTTAATATAAATATTCTAAACAGAAATTTTTAATTGGAACTCAATTCACCCCCTTTTGAGTATCCACTTCGACCAACAACTTCAAATCCACCACTAAATTTGAATTTTGTTGTAGAGTTGGTAATAAGATGTGTCACTCTTAGATGACATGAAGATCCATCTAAAGATCTACCAACTAATATAATTTCCACGTTTATATAATGTCTCTATGGGTGGTAATTCTAAATATCACAAAACAAAAATCTAGTCAACTCGATCTCCATCAAGTATCCAACTAAATAAATATAAAATAACATAATCATTTTGAAAACAAAGAGAAACTCTTTAAAAATGATACAACATCATTTTTTAATTAAACGTTCATATTAAAATAATCCACTTAGAAGAATAACACACTAATTTTGTTTTTCAAAATTTAATATTCCTTAGAAAACATTAACACCCCATTTTTATCTAAAATATCATTATAAATTTCAAATCCAAACTATATCATAATAAAAACACTACACTAAATTTATTTATATAAAACCGAACATGAAAATTACTCTTTAATTCCACTATATAAAGTGAAAATATACATTAGTATTAATTTGGGAATCAAAAGGTCAAATAAAAAATCAAAAATAAACCACAGAACCACTGACATGTTTAGTAGGGTCCCTAAAACCAACAAAAAGGGTCCCACATGGTTGTCCAGACCATTTGACCTAAATGTGTAGCTCTAGATCATACTCAACCATCACCAAATCTTTAAAAGGACCCCCAAATCACTTGAAAGTCACTAGGTTATCCAATAACATTTTCTTTATCAAACATATAAGACTAATAACAAATTTAAGTCAAAATCCCTGAATCGAGCTCGAACTCTCTATGGAAACTCAAGGATCTAAATAAAATTTATCTCATGAAAGTATCCCATATATATACCTCTGATGTTCTAACATCCTAAATCTACAATACGATGGAATACCCTAATTATAAAAAATGGATACTCATAAAGCTAGGCTCCCACCATCTAACCTAGGCCATCATACAATTTTATCATGAATCAGATCGATTTACCCATCCACCAGAAGCTCAAGTCATCCCACACTTACAGTTTGAATGTTCTAAACCACCCTAGGCTAGAAACTTTTGGTAGAGAATCAGAATAATCTTATTGGGAATTATTTTTCAGAAACAATAAATTTAAAAAGAATAAGATGATCTAGCTTGAGCACTTTACACATAAAAGGTCCCTAAGCCAACTTTAAAGAAAAAATTTTATAAATAATTATATATATTTTAGATAAATAATCCCTAAGATCACCCTTAACAACCTCTAAAAAACCAAAACTAGTATCCCTATTCGATTTATATATATATGTAGAAAAATCTACCATGAACCATAATAGAAAGAAATAAAAGGGATTACTTAGTCAGTTTAACATGGAAAAAAATATTAAAAAATAAACTAAAAACCTATATGGTACGTCATGAGTAATTCCATGTCATAACATTTCCATTCACTCACAATGGGAAATCAACAATTCAAATTAAATGTAAAAGATAAATGAAATATATAAAGGATCATAAATTTCCTCAGTTGGTCCCCAATACCCTTAGCACATTCCAAAACCTCAATTAATGTTCCATTGTCTACCATGTTTAAATATGTTAATAAAACATGAATCATGATATATATTTTTTTAAATTAAAAAATTAATTTAAAATGAAAACATTTCCCGGAGAAATCCTTATTTTTAAAACCTGCATACTTTATGAAATTGTTGTTGAACCTTAATAAAAAATTTATTTTATATTTTTCCTAAAACATCAATGAAAATTATTTAAAGAAATAAATAAAATTATGGTTAGAACATAAAATTATATTTCATCTATGAGTCATGAAATAATAAAAAATTGAAAGAAATAAAAATGTTCCAGAAAATATGAATAAATTGGATGATCAATCAAGGGAAAATCCAACCTAATTAACTAATAATCTTGGTGATGGTTTAATGGGACCCATCCTAGGTAAACTTGTGATGCTACCCAATAATAACTATGAAAATAAATTTGGACATTTTTCTGATATATATTGTATCCTAAACAAAAAACATGACACATAAATCCATGCACAATGGCATATTTAGGGGATCACTACTGGCATTTTCATAGTCACCCTTGGGGGATATGAGATGATGTATCAACCAAACTAGAGTAGAATAGATATATTCCTATAATATAGCCACCAAATATCACATAACCAATGTATAGTGATGACAGGAATGAAAAAAATAGTGATCAAGTAGGTATAATCCTACCTAAAAATACACCACCATCACAAACAATTCCCTATCAAAAAACATACCCTATATCACTTAAAATCTAAAAACCACAAGAAAATTGAAACACCATTCAAGGAAAGGAAATAATGGGGGCATAACAAAGGGTTGAATAAAAAAATATTAGTTTTTTGAAGTTGATAAATGATCCTTTAATTAAATCTTTCCTTCAAGTTTAAATAGTTAAGACTGATTTCGAATCCTGCTTTCCATTGATATTAAAATACAAAATATTTTTTAGTTAACTCAAAACAATATGTTTTAAATAAAAAACATCATTAAAACTTAATTAAACCATTAAAAATCAATTTAGTATCCAAGTATGTTTTTATAAATCTTGATATAATTTATTAATAGAAAATAAGATATTATAATAAGCATTTGGTGTGTGAGGAAGGTAAAACCTCATTTAAAATAAACTGATAAATAGACAACATCACGAAATTCGATGTAGACCAAATAAAAATATATTTTTCACTTTATAATGTGAATAAAGATAATAAATAACATCAATATAATAATTATGAATGAACTTATAAGTAAATCCATCAACGGTTCTTGAATGAAAAAGGTATAACATGGGAAAACCTACTTTTAGTATTTGTTGAATGGTATGAGGCATCAATAATTAGATGAATGGAATCTAGAGAATGGATATTATTCTATAAATATGAAGAAAGAAAAAAATCATTAAATACTGTTCAGTTTGGATGAGCATGCAGTAAAAAGGATGGTAAAAAGAATATATAAATGGAACAAAATGAGGAGTAGAATTACATTATAAGTATGGTCAAAAATTGAAAAACGGTAGTATTAAATCACCTATAGAATGATTAATAAAAAGAGGATCAGATAAAAATAAAGGGAGAACAACCGAGAGAGGTGAGTGATAGGGGGTGGGGGTGGGGGGTTAAGGGGTTAGATTTCATTAAGGGAAAGGTGGAAAAATGGAAACTTTTAAGAATTTTAAAACCTCTCATAGTTTTGGAACATAGTTTACCGAATAATGTAGCTATCATATAGAGTATATGGAACATTAAAAATAATCCATGTGGTTTCATGTGGGATCTAACATGGTTTAATTAATTGTGCAATAAAAGTGTAAAATAACTCATCTAAAATTTGAGAATGGTCACACGATCACCACACAGTTTACCTAAACATTAGAGATTACAATATCATGTTTAAATATTTCAATATTTAAAAAACTCATGGCCAAAAATTACATAAAAATTGAATTTTTTAATTAACATATATTAATATAAAATAAACTCTACAGTGACTTGATGGGTGGCACAAAATATATTTCCACAAGTCTTATGTGAAAATTGACTAATTATGAATCGAAGAATTATTATATCTGCCAAATGATTAAATATTGAGACTATATATATATATAACTCTATAAATATCAATGAGCTTTGTAGTTTCACTCCACACAACTTCACTTCATGAAACATTAAAATGTGAACATTTACTTAACATCATTTCACCAATGTTATATTTTTTACAAATTCGCACAACTCTATGTAGATGTGAGTTCACATGGGATATCAATGAAAACTATTCCTTTCCTCTAAATTTTTCTTAATGTTATTGAAAAACTTCAATGAAAATTTAAATCATTTATTTAATAATTTTTTATGGTTTTGATAGATATATAACTTCTAAATCATTATTATTTATTATAAATAACAAGAAATATCGAAAAAATTAATTGAGGTATTATTTCTAACAATATCTCCCTTTGGGTTTGTTTAAAATAAAAAAAAATCTCATGAAATATTTTGATAAAAAATTTGTGATTTATAAAATTTTATTAAGTGATTAATAATTCACTTAACATGTAATCTTACATGAGTCATTCCTAACATGATAAACAAGAGTAACATGTAAAGAAACTCTCCATCTCAATCACAAATTTGTATTTAAAATCATCTCTAACAAAAAATTTAATTCTATTTCATTATATTTTATTTACCTAATTAAATATTTATGTACTTATCCCTATTTTATGTTATCTGAGGACAATATTCCACTTTTATCATTACATAAGGGTTGAGTAATTCCCCCCCATTTTCATGGAATTAAACCGTCACTTACTTGTTTACTGTAGAACAAGGGGCAATCCAATACACACCATGAGGGGGGGCGGGGGTTGTCGGTCCCAAATACATGATGTTTTTCTGGGGGGTTTGATGAACTCTGATATCCATTTGATGCTTCTCAAATTTATCATTGGGTAATGATTTGGTTATGATACATAAAACATGAATTTGAGCCGGCACACACTCTATCACCTTATATCATTTATAAACTATTTCATTAATGAAGATATATTTTATAAAAATATTATTTTCCAAGAATTATGTATATGATGTTTTCTTCAATTAATTGAACTTGAGTTATCACCCTTAATATGAATATAGTATTTCCCATAAACTCAAATTTCAACAAGTAATTTCTTTTTATATATCATGTGAGTACACATTTGAGTGGATGAAATATATTTATCTTCTATTGGACTAAATTAAATGAAATCATGTTTCCCAATAAATAAGGAAAAAATATCTCTATGATAATATGAACCACTTGATTTAGTCTTCTTATTATCCATTAAACCATACCAATCCAAATTTATATATACTAAAATTTTCTACTATATGATTTGCTGTATTGAAGACAGAAATCCATCATTCCTTTGTTATACTTTATTATTCAATTCACATATTAATAGTGGATTTATTTGGCATTAATCTATTAAATTCCTTCATAACTATTAGAAAAATAAATTTCAGTACATATTATTATTACATAAATAGACTCCAGATGATGTCCCTACACACTATAATGTTGAAAAATTAGTCATTAAATTTTTTTGAAAACCATAAAAATGTAGAAATTTTTATCTTATTAGCCTTGTAATCCTCTATTCTAAAACACATCATAAATTCCATTAAAAATTCCGATTGAGAAATGAATGTTCCAAGCCTCACATATATCACATGCAGAATAATGAAAAATGTTATCTCTCTCATAATTGCAATTTTTATTACCCACATAAAAATACTCTAAATTTCATTCATTTTAATTTTTTTATCCTTGAAAAATTATTTCATCAACTAAATTAGAACCATCATCCATCGATCACTGTCATTTTTTATATGAAGATTATGATCAACTGTACTTTTTTGAAATTGAACTTTTTTATGTATTTACAAAGTCTAGAATTCCATTTACTTGAATAATTTTATTTATAAATTTTATTCTTCTAAAGGAAAACATTATTCTCATCATCATGAATATGAAAATTAAAAAAGTGTTCATGATACACCTATTATTCATGTAATCCATTATGAAATTATTTTTTACCTCCATATAGAAAACCATGATATTCTTTATCACCGCTATGGATATAAATAATCAAATTGTTTCTAAACATTATAATCGATAAAATATCACATTTTAAAAGACAAGTTCAATTTGGGAATATCCTTTTCACAATAGTTTTATTTTTTCCAGATCACAATATCATATTCATTGTGTTTGATTCAAGAGACCCATTTAGTCCCAATGACATTAATACTTTCTAACCACAAAATAAATATCCCAAGGATTATTTTTTCATTTTTTTATCTCTCCATGTGTCTCTTTGACAGAATTCTCATATTTTGAATCCTTGTAATTTTTTTTGACTCCACCTAATATAAAAGTGAAAATTTATGTAAAGAGTTCATTTTTCTTATTATAATTTGTGTTTTTGTCAATAAATTCCATTTTTATCATTAATTTCATCTATTCATCTCAACCATTAGAGAATTTCTAATCCAAATTCACAGTTCTCAACATTAATTTCTTCTACCAAATCAATAGTAGTCCTTGGTGATCCCATTGTGTTTCTCAACCTTTGTCACATACCATTTAATTTTTTTTCACCATTTTCATATATATTCTTTCCATACAGCAACATGACATGATAGTTTTCAATGATAATTCCAAGACATTTATTTAATTTTTTTATTTACTGATTTGGATGATTTGACAAGTAAAATCTCTTCATCTTCAAAAGATTAAAAATTATCACATTTATTATTATTTATAACAAATAAATTTTGACTATATGAATGTATATCAAGATTTCCTTTTCATAATATCATATCTCATATTTAATATTTTATTCTTTTGACAAAATAAGGATATACATGTAATATTAAAAAATATCAAAACCAATTCCTTCTAAAACACATCTTGTTGTTCTTTCCCAATGAACATAATGTACTCCATATTTTTAAGATCTAATTTTTTTCTCTCAACTGCAACAATTTATTGAGGATTTATCACTAATAATACTTGGTTAGTTATCCTATTATTTCTTAGATAAAACTATTCTTGGATAATAATGAAATTCTTGCTAATATCAGTGTATAATTTTGGAATCTTATACCCAATATTTTTTTAATCCTTCCACTAATTTTTAGTAATGAAACTGAGCACATAAAACATATGGGTTACTAAAATCAACCATGTAATCATGATGTTACCATTAATGAATATAACATAGTATATCATATCATAAAAATATATTTAAGATATCATCCCATATACATTAACATTTAAAAACACATCAAATAATAATAAATTATTATTTTTTACTAAAGCACTATAAAAATATCTTTACTTTTTTAAAAATATCAAAAGTGTGAGTATGATCTTGTATAAGTCATGGGATTTTATGAGCACTGTCATTGTTCAATAGAAGTTCCATTATTGTTTTACTGAAATGGATAATTTTTGGATAAAAAAATATATTTTCTTCACCCTTGGATTGGAATCACATATCTTCTTTACAAATAATGTTTTAGTGATTCTGATATATGTTATTTCCTTTCATTAGAAATACACCATCCATTTCCATGAATATAAAAGTCTTAAAAGATAAAACTATTATAGAACATGAGTCACAAAACCATATAATTCTTAAAATGTTGTGACCAAGACCATCAATAAACATGACATCAACTCACCTCATTTATTTATATCCATGTTTTGATTTTCTAAAACATTGTTATTTAAGAATTAATCATTACCAAATTTAATTACACATTCCCTATTACACATGATATAGGTGACATGATCCTTATTTCCCTTCATATAATTTTATTAAGTTTATTTTTTCCAATATATATACTCTTTATGTGTATTGATGATACCAAAAAATTCCTAATTTTATTTTAACAGGGTTTTCCTATGTGTATCAGATTATATTTATATTACATTATATGTTCAAGTATTTATCTTAAGATATTAAAACATTTTGTCCTATAAGAATTTAAGAACATTTTTAGTTACTATGTAACAGAAAGAACAATGTAAGTCTTTATCTTATGATTTTTATCTAAGATTCCCAGAAATGATGTGGAAATTTTTAAGGACTTTATTCTATAAAGTGAAGAAGTTATTAATTACATCATAGTAACATTTTATCTTACACTAGAGAATTATCTTATGATTAACTGATGATATCTTATCATACTGGAAAAAACAAATTTATCTTTTGAGAATTTATCTTACTTTGAGTTGTTCTTTATGTTAATATTTAATGAAGATATTTTACTATAGAACATTATGATTACTTTTTTAATGTTTTGATAAGTCACTTCATTTCTTTAAACCACATAAAAGGATTTTCTCTATTCATTAAAATATACCTCTCTATAAGACTAAATAGAATAGGAAAATATGAAGAACAAGAATATTTTTTCTACAATATAAATTCTTATATTTGGAAGTATACCTACATGTCCATAATACCATATCGCTATAATTTGAATTCCTATGTAGCTTGACCGTTGTATATGTTCTGTGTTCAGGTTTAAACAAGCATTGAAAATGATCAGTATCCTTCTAAATTAAATGAATGTAGAGGAGAATAAGAAGAATGATAGTGGATTGTTTTTTAACCATATCAAATTATTTTTAATCTCTGTACATAAAACAACACAAATAATTTATGTTACACCAATCATTTTCTATCAATTGTAAAAAATTTCTTCTTGAGCTAAAAATTAACATTTATCATTTTCTCAGGATGAATCTTCATATATTTTCAGTTTTTATTTGAAATTATGGGCTACAAACATTTCTTAAATATTATATATCTTTGTACCATGTTTTCAACCAGTGTAAGAGTGTATCTGATAGTGAACATGTCTTATAATGATATATCCTAACTGAAATCACTTAGAACGTTTTACTAATTTAAAACATATTGTAATTATTTGGGATCCACAATAAAAAGATTTATTTTAGTTTAAATCACTATGATCATGCATTAGAGCATTGGTGGAGTGGACTATGAGATTTATATTCCCCAAACCACTGTAATTATATGCTTTTAATTTCCTTTCCTCATGTTTTCATATTTTCTCTACATAAACTCTTAAGGAAAGAAAAAATTGATATACATTGAAGAGGGTGGTATTATATTAAAAATAATTTACGAACTCAATTCACCCCCTCTTGAGTTATTGATTCAGTCATTATCTAGGAAAAAACATTTATCAGAGAATGTGGATATTGATTTTGAAACTAGAAAATGTTTAAACCCATAAAAATATCTTAAAATGTCTTATATGGATAATATTAGAGATGGTATGTTAATGGTTAGATATTTGTTCTCCAATGGTGAGAGTTATGGTTTCTGTAAATATCACATGATTATCTATCTAAAAAATATGGGTCTGAAAGACTACCTCAATGAATTCAATCCTACTGAAATTTATAAAACAGAACCTAAAACATGGGATGATGCAACTGAAGAAATATAATATTTAAACTCCAAATATATGAATGTTATCATTTTATGGTTAGGACCTGATGATTTCAATAGGATATATCAATGTCATAAACTGCATGAATTATTGACCACTATAGCAGTAGAATATGAAGGTACTGACAACATGAAAGGCCATAGATATAGAGCATCCAATACCAAGTTTGATACTTTAAAAATTGATGAAGTAAAAAAAAATTAATCAACTAAATGAAAGAATTACTAATATTGTGGCCAAATTTATTATCTTGGAATACATATCACTTAGATAAAAAAAGAATTAATTGTTCTCCGTGTATTACCACCTATGTGGAGTAAAATCTCATCTATCATTAGACAATCTATAGAAGTCATGAAATTAAAGAAAAAATATATCATTTGAACACTCATGATATATGAAGTTGAAATGGAAATTGCAATAAAGGGACCAAAATGATTAAAAGAAAAAATTCTTCATTGAAATTTTATAATTATAAAACTAGAAAAGAGACAAAGTACACAAATCTATAATGATTACGAAGAAGTGGACTTCTCAATAAAATATGTGTCAAATGATGATATTTCTCAATTTTCATAAAATTTATAATAATCTAGAATGTGATACAGGGTTTTAGAATATCATTCAACAAGCATATAAAGCATGGTGACAACTCTAAAGAGTTGAGAGGATATGATAACAAAAAGGCAGGACAAGTCAATCTTTAGTATCCAACAATAAAATATTATAAGAATAATGAAAAGAAGTAGTCCAAAAATACTATATATAATAAATTAGTGAAATCTATGAAGGCCACTTGGAGTGATTCTAAATATTATAGGGAATGAAATTCATCAGAGTCAGTAGCTGAAGTTGTAAATCAAAAGGCTAACATATGTTTTATAGAACAATTAGATGAGGAAACTATCCATATGAAAAATAATTAAAAATGGTTCATGGGTAGTGTTTATTCATGGAATATTAATGGTTATTACTTCAATATTCATTATATATAAAAATATGTTGGTGTATATGTCTTGTTTTGTGATAATGAAAATTGAAAGATAGATGAAATTGGTCTACTTGGAAATTATTAATCTATAATTATCAATAAAGTACATTACACTGAATTCCTAAAACACAATCTGATAAGTATTTATAAAATTTTTGATGATGGATATTCTATTAATTTTTCAAATAATTATTTCTTAGTTTTTAAAGATAAATTTCTAAAATTTAAATCACCCAAAATGGACAACATTTACACACTATATCTTAACACTATTTGTAGACATAATGTAAATTCTTTAAATGATGAAATTGATGAATCGTGTATATGGAATATAATGCTTGGATATTATAATGTTCATTATTTGTGAATGTTGGATAAAATATAGTATATTTTCAAATTTACTGATCTTAAATTGGATATAAAAAAATTTTGGGATGCATGAAAAATGAGCAAGTAATATAAGTCATATTTCGAACCAATTATTGAAGTCCTTACTTGTAGTCCTCTTGAGACTATCCTTATGGATTTTTTCAAACCATCTAGAAATTAAGTTCTTTCTGGTAAGTCATTGTTTGGGTGTTATTTTAGGAGCTTTCAATAATTACAGGGGATTTATTTTTAATTCTTAAATATGTTGCCGGTTCTGATTTTATTAATTTTTTTAAAATTTT
Organism: Viscum album; assembly: GCA_963277665.1. Taxonomy (NCBI): domain Eukaryota; kingdom Viridiplantae; phylum Streptophyta; class Magnoliopsida; order Santalales; family Viscaceae; genus Viscum; species Viscum album. Next base: position 2,032,385,276 of record OY728133.1, read on the forward strand.
TGAAATTTATAAAGTTATCAAAATCATGTATTTCAAAAGTGATCATGGAGGTGAGTTTGAGAATCATGAATTTAATTATTATTTATCTATGTAATGAATTATACATAAATTCTCTACCTCTATGAGACCACAACAGAATAGTGTTTCCAAAAGGAGAAATATGACTTCACAAGAAATTTCTAGGTCAATGTTATGTTAATATAACATAACTAGTCATTTCTAGGATGAAGTTATTAAAACATCATTTTATATCATTAAAATATTACTTATAATATATATTTTGAAGAAAACACCCTTTTATTAGTGGAATAATAGAAAACCTAAGGTGGGATACATCATAGTATTTGGATTTAAGGTTTACATATTGAACAGAAAGGATAACCTATGTCACTTTCATAAAATTTCATATGAGTTAATTATTCAAAAATATTTGATCGTGTAATGTTTTATCCAAAGGATGATGAATGTATCTTCCTAGGATATTCTAATTCTTACAAATATTATATATTTTTAAACAAAAGGTCAAATATTTTTTAAGAATGAACTCATGTTAAATTTGATTAAAGTGATACTTTTAGTCCTAGAATTAGTCAACATAATTAAAAAAATGACTCAGTAAAAAATATTATTCTATAACATCTCTTTTTTTTAAAAAATAATGATGATTTGTAACTTGATTATCTCAAAAATACTATAAGGGTAGAGACCAGGGAACTAGAATGTGTGTTTCCTAGAACACCCAAAAACCTTAAAGACCATCCTTTAGAATTAGCCATAAGAAACCTAGATGAGGGAGTAAAAACATGAAGAAAGTTTGGAAATTTAGTATAATTATATTCTTTTCAATACCAATTAGATACCAAATCTATAGAAGATTCATAATAAAATTAGTATTGTCTATTAGCTATGAATGAGGATCTAAATAAATTTTAAAGAAATAAGGTATGGGAACTTGTTGAAAGACCCTCAAATTATCCAATAATTGTAACTAAATGGGTTCTTAGAAACAAACAAGATTACAATGGGGTAATTACTAGAAATAAATATATATATTATTTAGAAAAGGATATAATCAAGAAGAAGGAATATATTATGAAGAAACATTTTCTCCTGTAGTTAGATTAGATACCATTAGATTCTATCCAGCATATGTATCCTATATGAATTAAAAATTTATATCAGATGGATGTAAAATATGGTTTATTAAATGATTCTAAAGAAGTAATTTTAGGTAGAACAACCTCTAAGTTTTGAATATACTCATTATCAAAATTCTATTATTAAAATTACCAAGTATTTATATTGACTTAAACAAGCTCCACAGTCATGGTATAAATTATTATGTTCTTTTATTTTATCAAATGTGTTTATAGTAATAAGATAAAATAATTTTCTATATAGGAAAACTTCATTCATTGATATTTTTATATTAAAAATTTATACAGATGATGTTATTTTTGGATCAAAAAATCAAAAATTGTGATATGAATTTTCAAAACTTATGAAAATAAATATGAAATCAGTATGATGTGAGAATTAAACTATTTTATATGATTTAATATTTATCAAAAAAATATTTTAGAAATATTTTAAATAAAATAACATACATACTCTACTTACTTAAAAAAGTTTTTACTTGAAAATAGTAAGGCCTGTGTAACTCATTTGAGTTAAAATATCAAACTTGACTCAGATGAAACTAGAGAACCAGTTTACTAAAAGTTTTATAGAGTAATCATTGGAAGTGTGTGGTATATTACTCTAAGTAGACTGGACATTATATTTTTAGAATGAATTTATTCAATATTTCAATGTAATCCAAAATAATATTATTTACACTATCAAAAAATAATTTTAATATATTTAAATGTAAACCCAATTCCTTTTTTTATTTTCCAAAAACCTCAAATTTTAATTTGAATTCATACTAAGATGTTGATTTTACTATATGTACATTAGATTGGAAAAGAAAAAGAACCTATCATTTTCTTAGTAAATCTATGGTTTCTTGGTCAAGATAAAATCAAAATTCTATAACAATAACAATTGATGAAACTAAATATATTGATGTAAAAAATTGTTGTGCACAGGTGTTATGGATGAAACACACCTTAATGGACTCTATATTTGACTTTATCATGTTCCAATTATATGTGGTTACAATATTGCAATAAACATCTAAAATAATTAGATAAACCATTCATGAAAAAAGAACATTGATTTATGACATCATTTATTGAGAGATCATGCACATAAATATGATATTTATTTTTAATTTGTTTTAATAGAAAAATAGTTATCAAATAATTTTAAAAAACCCTTGCATGTTGATAGATTTGATTTTATTAAGTTGTAATTAGTGATGTTTGATTTTTGAAAATAATATTTCATACAATATCTATCATATAAACAGTGAACATATTATATGTTTTATTTAGATATTTAATTGTTTCAAATTTTTGGGTAATGGTCACATCCGATTGACCACATCGCCTATTTTTAGTCATAATTACCCTTCACTTTTTTGTGTGACCCATCGGTTATGGAAAATGAAAAAGATTCAGTATCAACTCTACGTGTGAAAGGACATGAAAATGAAATTCCAAATTTAGAAACCTATCTTTATCCTTGTTAAAAGTATCTCTTCCCTAGTCATACAACATCTCTAACCCCAATGAAAATTTGAAAAACAAATAAAACCAATGATACATTTACCAATAGATCAAAACGTGAAAGGATCCCGAGAAAATTGTCTAGTGGACGATCTATAAATTCTCAATGGCTGGATAGAACTAACATACTGTTAAATAAAGTATTCAATCATCATGAATGGGATTATATTTTTGATGTGTCACAAACATAATTATTCTTTAAGAAAGTTGTTTTTGAGTTCTATGAGTCAGTTGTTTTCCACATCGATGATGATGAGGACCTAGTCACTTCAACTGTCAACCAGAAATATATGTCACTAACCTCAGTCAAGCTAGATGAAGTGTTTAAAGATCTTTACGATGTATACACATTCATAAATATATTTTTATCTCCCATGTATGGTGTTTCCCCTCTGGGGGTCAGGAAATCTCTATTTAGATATCCATCATAGAGAAAATGTAAGTGAACAATCTTGAGTCAAAACACAAGATTTTGATCAAATTCATCTAGTAAGGGATTACTCAATGGATTGGTGAGTTTGATAAAATTATTTTTCAAGATATTTAATTTCATTATTTTTTATGATAGAAAATCCTATGAACCTATAATGATATATCTTATGATATATTGGCCCTGTCCAAAATAATTCTCTAAAATTCTACAAATATGGATGAATCTTAACCATAGTCTTTTGGAGTGCCAAAATTGTTCTGGATGATAATGATGAAACAACTTTTTGTGAATTGAAAAAATTAAATGGATGTGTTTTATGGAAAAGTGGCTTGCATTTGGAATTTTATTTAAAAAAGTTCATGACCTTTTCGTCAATGCCTAAATTAGACCCCTCTTCAACTCAGGGGGAGTGATCTAGTTTTCTTAAAATACTAGTAATGATAGAAGAATCATCTCAAAACACTGATATTAGATAAATTCATGAGGATTAATAAAATAAAACTCTAAGGTGAAGTGTTCAGATTGGTATTATGTCACAACCTCCAACTAGCTTCCAAGAAATAACCCATTCTGTTTCTACCTATGTAAATCTTCATACTCAAAAATTAAAAGAATATCCTCAGCTATTACCCAGATTTATTCCACCTATTAAGATAAATAACCTTAGAATAATTGAGAGCATATAAAAACATAATTGGATCCCACTCTCAAGAATTAGAGTATATGGATAAATGAATAATTACAAGTATAGAATTATAGGAATCACGTCATAAGGATGAAATGCCTAACATTTCCCAGAAACAATCAGTTCAAGGAGATAGTCTTGATGTCCACCAGGAAATAGTTTCCCCTTTTTTTAGGTAGTTAAAAAAGAGAAAGAACACAAAGCCAATATATGTATCTATGAATGTGGTGAACCAAGATTTTCAAAATAATTATATGATGTTGAAATCCTAAAATCTCAATTTTCTAAATCAAATAATAAAATAAAATCTTTGTGCAATAAAATGTCTTCAAAATATGATATTCAGGAAGTGAGATTGTTGGTAAGGCCTGTTTTACAAAAATGTTCCGAACAAAATCTTATTGGAAGTATGTATAGTTAAGATGCATAGTTCAGGATAATTGAGTTATCTCAAACTATAAAATTAGTGATTGTAGCTGTTTATTCTCTCCAATGTGAAGTTGTGTCTAGATAACATTCATGGATGAATTCAGGAGACTACCGGTTTTAATGAAGGAAACTGTTGGATATGTTGATAGATCAACACAATAATGATGTTCTATACTCAACTAAAAGCTAAAAGAAACTCAAGAAAACACTATTCATGTTGAAAATGGCATACATTTTATCATTACTTTTATAGGAAATTTGTATGGATATTTTTAAAAAACTATGTATTAATAGAAATTAAATGATTAAGATCATCATGTAGAAGTGTTGAACAATCCCAAGAAGTATTTCTCAAATTATGATGAAGTACAAGTTGATGCATTTATATAATATTCATATAATGTTGATACATACAAGTAAAACGAAGTTATTTCTAACATGGGGGTTCCAAAAAATCAATTTGATGTTTTAAGGATCCTAATAGGGTGTTTTTTTATGAAAGCATACATACAAAACATTTTTGGAAACATTTTTCAATGATTGTTCAATTGTTTAACAAATATTCAGATCTATTGTAAGAATCACAGGGTAAAAATGATTAATTCTTGTGATGATGCGTTTTTTAAAATGTGTGGGAGAAGGTTTCCAAGAATAAAGATCATTGAATGATACCTGTATGCTTCTCAACACCTTAAAGAAATCATTGATTTATCTGAGGATCATTAATGGAAACATATGAGGATTACTAATACAGAATATTTTTTATTACATAAATTATAATTTAAATCACCCTTTTCTCAAGAAGATAACTTTAATATTATGAGTTCACCAAAATCTTCTCAAAATATTCAATCAACACCAACTAGGTTTTCTCATGGAGATCGTGTTGGTCTTGAAGCTTCCTCACTAACATTGGGAAATTTTATTGTTACAACAGATTCTACCCATCTTCCTTCATCTTCATTATCTCATAACCAAACCCTATCATTCAAGAAACTACCTTTTTGTTCCCTTTTATATTTTTTTGTTGTAATTTAATATTCTTTTAAAAAAAATTATTATTTAGCTCTTGTTTCTAGAATATTTCTATATGTAATTATAAACATTATTTTTGGTCAATATTTAATTTATCAATAGCACCGTAAGCAGATTAAAAATATAAAAATGTAATATAAACGGTTTTTCTTATTATAATTCTTTTTTTATATCATTAAAAAGTGTAAAAGAAAAGAAAAATACAAAAAAATTATTTATATTTCAAAATCAGTTTATTCAAAAATGTGGGAGAAGAAAAAGTAAGTAAATATTTGGAACAAAATATGTGGAGACAACTTCTTTTCAAAACCATGTATAAAGAATTGTTTTTCCCATCACATGGGTTTTGTGATCATCAAAAAAGGATGATTTTTGTAAATATATTGTTCCAATATATCTCTACTTTATGTGTTTGATGATTCAAAAAATACCTACTTTTATTCTAATGAGTTTTTCATAATTTTCAAAGATTATATTTATCTTACGCTATATGTTCAATTATTTATCTTATAATATCAAATAATATTGTCTTATGAAATTTTAGGAACATCTTTAGTTACTTAGAAATAGAAAGATCAATGTAAGACTTTATCTTACAATGTTTAACTACAATGCTAAGAACATACATGGAAATGTGAAAGGACATTATTCAATAATTTTAAAATGTTAGGAATTACATCAATATAAATTTCTATCTTACATTGGACAAATATCTTAGGATTTAATAAAGATATATTATCTTATGAGGAAGAACCACTATATCTTATGAGAATTTATCTTACTATGATCCACACTTTCAGTCGATATTATCCGAATTTATAGAGCTAAATAAATTCAGGATTAATTTTATAATATTTTAATAAGTAACCTAATTTCTTTAAATCACATCAAAGGAGTTTGTCTATATATGTAAATATAGTTTTGTACAAGACCATTATAAATAGAAAAATATGAAAAATGAGATTATTTCTGCTATAAAAGTAATTCTTATGATTGGAATCTCGACCACATGCCCTTAATATCATGTCACATTATTATCAATATCTATGTCTCTCAACTTTTGGACATGTTATGTGTTCAACTTTAAACAATAATATAAAATGATCAATAATATTCTAAATTAATTGAATGTATAGGAGATGAAGAATAATTATAATGGATTGTTTGTTGACAATCTCAAAATAAAATGTTGAATCCATGTATATAGAACAACAAAAATCGTTTGTGCTACACCCATAATGTTATCTCAGTTTCACTAAAGATCATACGGAGCTACAATTTTAAGTTTATCATTTTATCAAGATTAATCTTCATCTAATGTTAGTTTCTAATACCAAATACCACTGAAAAAATTTCACAAATCATATATCTCTTTATATCATGTTTTCACGCATTTTAATAGTGTGTAAGAGTATGAATATGTCTTGTAAAGGGATATTCTGGTTGAAATGTCTTGGAAATTTTTATTAAGTGATAGCTTCTTATACTCAGTTAGGATCACCCGCAAAAAAATGGGTGGGGGGGGATTAGTGAAAATCACCAAGCTCGTAGAGTAGAGCATTGGTGGAGTAGACAAGGGGATTTCTATTCCTTAAACCACTGTAAATCTTCATGTTCAATTTCATTTCGAAATTTTTTTTTTATATTTTTGTTGTATATACTCTTAATGTAATACTTTTAATAACATAATTAAAAAAGGGTGGTTTTTTATTCAATTTTTTTAAGAACTCAATTCACCCATCTTGAGTTATCCAGTCAGTCATTATCTGCAACAATAATAACAAGTATATATACTATCAAGGTTCCATAATATGGATTGATCAATTTATTTTAATGAAATATATATAACTTATTTATTCTTAGACATTTTATTTTTTATCCATAAACCATACATTACAATAGAGAATGATTAGTACATTTTTCAAACTTCAAAAAATTATATACCAACTTCATCTTAGAGAGCTTCAATTTTTTTAGTCTTTTTTCGTGAGGCCTTAAAAAAATATATTTGAATAAATTATGTCACTATAAGAACATCACATTAAATCATAGATGAGCAATAATTGGACACATGTCCATATCCACAATACAAGAAACTATAGGCATGAAAAAGAATACTTGGAATGTTGAATTATGTTTGTCTACCTTCATTTCTCTTGTGACTTCTGATACCAATTTCCTATGGAACATACATTTTCATCTAAACAAATATTTAAATAACAATAATTTCTGAATTTTGGGGTTCACGTTTGTATCTCTACTACTACCCTAACATGTTTACATCTATTTTGCATGTTAATCATGATTAACACCCAAACCATTCATCCTCCTTGGGGTGCACACTTGTGGTTATACCTCCACATTGGTTGCCATTTCTTTATGATAAAAAATGATATTTTATTTTATCTTATCATTTATGTATTTATTTTAAAGACAATTCACAATATTTTATATTGAACTAAAATATATTTCCTTTAGATCGATATAGTCTCATGTGCTATCAAGGCAGAAATGGAATTCTCTATGTCTTATGACATTAATATAAAGCAAGAGAAGAAGAGAACAATAGAGAATGATATAAATAATGTGAAAAAGAGAAACAATGATATTCCCTCATAACATAATTATTGGATGAAACACCCTGGTACTTTCCTAAAAGGAATTTGAGTTTCTTAGAAATGTGGAGGAAAAGGTCACTCGGCTCGTGATTGTTAGGGAAACAACTAAATTGTGCAATGTTATAATTATTAATATATGGGACATTATGAAAATATTTATCCAAAGGGTCAATGAAATAGAGCCTTGAAAAATAAAATGGATCAAGTTCAAGCTTATATTGTTACTATAGTCAATGTTGAATAATTTATGTATTTGTGTTTTTCAGATTCAAGAATTATATTATGGTTATAAGAAGAATGTGATATATATATATTGTAATATAATACATTTTTTCATTACTTTTTTAATATGATGAAGGTAATCATATATTAATAATGTGACAATAAGAGAGACATTACATTTTTTGGTGAATCCGATGTTACAATTGATTTGGAAGTTTAGAGACCTTTTAGATAGAAAGTGATCAGACAGAAGTAGTTTGGATAAGTCTAAAGGTAGGAATGGAGTAAGTTGAACATTTTATAGTATTGTTTAAGGTTAAAAAAAATTTATGATTTTTTTGGAATGTCATAATACTATAGTTTCAGAAAAAGGACAACATGCATGTCGTGCGATAACCCGCCGCATCAGACAAAGGTGCGGGGATCAAACCCTCAACCAAAGTATGATAAGGATTTATCACCTACCACTAGACTGTAGGATGACCATTGTTATTATAAAATATTTTTATTCATTTAAATGGTATATTTTTTATATTTTTATTTTTATATGATTGAGATAAATAGAATATTTTTGAGTTTTATCTTTTGAAGAGAAAGATGTGTTTTTGGTAGGAATTAGATAAAGGATAAAACAGTACATTTAAATTAAGTATTCTTCCTTGTGTTCCTAGTCTATGAATTAAATTGATTCTATCATAAAACCAAAAATGTTTTCCCAGTAATTTCTTTTGCGATGAATCAATTAGTCCCTTAGAACATCAAAAATTTATAGCTTTCTTATTGTTACCTTTCTCCTAATAATATTCTATTTCCTTCTCCATTAGAACATGATCGTTATTTTTCTCTTCTATATCCATTTTTTTCTTACATGGGACCCTAGTATGTGTTATTTCCAATAACCTTCATACATACCTTTCATTATTTTAAAATAGAGTCTTCATTAATCAATTTTACGACGTGGGACTTCTACTGAGATTTTTTAAAATGTCCAACCCGTAGTTATCAATATTGAGTTTAAAATGTGAGGAAACAATATATTTAAGTTGGGAATAATGTAACACTTGAAGCTTCCATGGTACAATTCTTCTTAACAATTCAATATCGTGTGATATATGCAACACCACGTTCAAGTGCAAAAAAAACCTATGATACTAGCCATTTAAAAAGCTGTTATGAATAGTATTTACAACATTTTTAATTTTATGTATCCCATAAGATTTCAGCATTCATTATTTTGTGTTTATTAGACATAATATAATGAAAAATTCAATATTTCATATAAAATATTTTTTTTCAAAAAATGTTTTTTTCCACCTATTAATGGAAAACCCTTTTTTAATACATTATTTGATACTTTTATATATTTAATTTGATGAAATTCAATTATTATTTATAATACTTTTAGAAAAGTTTAGTTTGTAGAATTTTTTGTACTTTTCTAATAACTTTCATATTTTGATGAATTGTGAAAAATACTAAATATTAATTGAAAACATGTTTTTAATCAAAATAATTTATAGTGTTAAATTATATATTTCCGTGCTTTTAAAGTATAATTATATTATATAATTTTTTCATTTAATATAATGTATGTAATTAGAAGTATTATTACATTTAAAATGGACATAAAAACATATCAATATTTTGATTGTCTTAACTTCTTAAAATACCTCTTTTTGGGTTTGACAACGGGAAATAATTTTAAATTAATTTTTTCCAAAATTGTGTTTTGAATTAAGAAAATTGGATTCCATATTGGGAATCAAAGGTTCTAAAATTTGTAAATAGGTACCTTTTATTTTTTGACATTATGAACAACAACTTCAGTAATTATTTTATTTAATATGGTTAAAGGGTAAATCTAGTAAATAAGTGTAAATAATAGTAATATAGTAATACTAATGTACCCTAACACATGTCTTAATCATATTGGATGAGATATTTCTGATCATGGGATTCCTTGGGATGATTTTGAGGCCTGATGGAGCCACTTTGGTGTGAAAATGACATTTTATAGGAATTAATCTAAAATATAAAATAATATAACATAAACATGTATCTCTCACTAAATTTTTTTATATGGGGTTATATAAGTGATATCTTAGACTATACATAGTAATTATAAATCTGAAAACATTTCCTACATCATTATATTTTATTTATAATTTTTGTACATAAAATAAATAAATTTATTTTGGACACAATAATAATGCAATATTTTCATAATTAATAAAAGAATAAAAAAACTTATTATAAATATTAAAATAAATATAATTTGAATGGTTTGATGCCATCAATGAATTTTTTGGATGACATTAACATATTAGGTATGAGATAGTTCCTTTGGTACAAAGTAATAAAGTTTTTATGACTTTATCAAAAATCAATTACTAAATAGTTTCAAAATTGAAAAAAAAAATTAGTTTTATTAAATGATATAAAAATACTAAAATAATAAAATTCATTAAACTGACATAGATAATGTTAAAAATATAATTAAATGATATAAAAATCCTAAAAAACTACAATTCATTAAACTGACATAGATAATGTGAAAAGTACCATTAATGATCCACTTAAGTTTTCTTTGTAATTTTTTAGTATCTAAATCAATCCTATTGTATAATATTACAAGAAGACATTATAAGTGTTAAACTGTTTAACTAGGGGTTAATCCCAAAAGATAAGGATAATTTTATGACATAAATAAGTATAAAACATATAGGTTGAGAATATTTAGACCCATCCACGTCTTATCATTGAAATAAATCAATTGGGAGATACTATGAACAAAATAGAATTTTATAATAAATTAATATTTTAATCTTTTCCTATAGTGCCCCTCATATCTCTTATAAAAGGTTACCTCCATTACATATTAATTCACACCTCCAAATACCTTTTTCTCAGACAAAACCTACCCAAATGTCCTCCAGACTTCCCTCCCTTCATCCTAGTGGAAACACTATGGGAATAAAGCCATATTAAGGAGTCATTTTGTGCAAATCCAAAGGAAACACCAGAAGAATAGGTGATCTTTTTATCCCCTTTTTCAAAGTTCATGTCTTCTTCTACATTCTCTTAATAAGTTGTTACAAAAATAAAATAATTAATCCAACATATAATATATTCTGAGATTTTTTTTCAGATTATTAGACAACCGTATTCTTCTTTTTACCCATCCAATGAAAAATAATACCACCATGCATCCATATGTCTAGATTACCATATCCACCCATGGTGTAAATTGTTTTTCATACACAATTTATTTATATTTGTATAACGATGAATAATATGAACTTAAAAAAATATAACAAATTATTGTTTCTTTAAAATTCATATTCCATCCAATTCTATACCATTTAACCATTAAGGAAATGTTATCGTTGCTCGTGTGTATGTATGGCTAACCATCTCCAGGACGCGATGAGACTCATCTTAAATGTTCACCATCCATGATTGATTATAAGAATAAATATTATTAATTATTATGAAATATAGGACAAAATAATGCTACTGGGATGATATATACATATATATACAAATATTTCATTCACTTACTTCCATACGATACGAAAATGGAAATGACATTCATGCGTACGTACGACCTACTGTCTCTTTGAACGGTGTATTCCATTTCATATATCTATTTATTATATATATATTTATATTAAGTCTATATAAATAATTTTATACATTCTAGAAGTAATTAAATCATGATCTATGTAATATGATGAAGAATAACAAGTCAAAACATGTATGATAAGCATAGCGATTATTACCTGAAATGGTATATTATCATTGAATTATTAATTAATGGGTAATATAATGTTATAAAATAATAATATAAGATATCGTAAATATTATTATGATTCAGATATAAGTTAATAATATGTTTAAGCACATTATACATGAATTTTAGACACGTACATACAGTATCCGACCTAAGGTAAGGGTTAATTTCACAATCACATTATTATTCGAGGTTGTTGATGTGCAGGTATCTACTAGGAAATCTTTATCATCCATGTCTATGTTTCTAATTTTTCTTCACAAAATATTTTACTATAATCTTATAGATGTTTAAAGTCATTTTCACCCAAGTTATACATTGTATAAACTGTTTTGTAAATAATATTTTGGTCTATTTCCAAACTATGTACTTTATGACCTTTTCGACATATTAAATAAAGAATGTTTTTTAACTAATATTAAATGAGTGTATCTTTTCTTCCATTATTTCACCTCATCATTTTTAAGCTTGACTTACATGTTTAAAAGGTTTTTTTCAAAATAAATGTTTTATTTTAAAATTTCACATCTTTTAAATGTTTTAATGTAAAAGGGATATTTCCCTCAAGGAATTTAATTGAATTTAATAAATTATTTTCATCTACATCAACATCATTTGTTGGATTTTATTTCTGTTTGAAGATGATTTATTATGATACAATCTTCCATATTATATTGACGGTTTTATATAAGTTTAATTGTGGATGTTCTATTTTTATACCAATTATGGTTTACAGTTAATGTATTAACATTTACAATGCTAGTTTTAGTATGAATGTTTATGTTATGCTTCAACTTTTTCATATAAGTAATGAATTGGACTTTTTAAGTGACGGGTGGGGCTTGCTATATCCCCTCAATGCATCGGTAGGTCTCATGTGACAAACTAGTGTCTTCACAGAAGTCCATGATAGAATATTTATGAATGGTCTAGGCATAGGGCCTCAATATAGTAGTTATTATTTCCAACATTATGCATTCCATTATTATGAAAAAAAATTTACATGTAATTATTCAACTAGTAGAATATCCATTTTCATGTTTATATTGTAATGTTTTATATTTTTTTTCTATATTATGTTCTTGTTTATGTTTAAAATACTGGTGTTTTTATTATATATCTTGACTTAAATGTTTATAGCTTCTGCTGAATTATTTACCCTTAAAGGGCATTTGAGCTCAACCCTTTATTATGTTTTATTTTCCCAGGATGCCAAGAAGTGTATTATGATTGATATGTAGGGTTAAACTAGTGGAATAATGGAATTATAAATAGATTATTTTTGAAATTTTTTATGTTAGAAAGTGTAATTTATCATTCATGTATGTAAAATATTTTCCAAGAAAGATTAACTAATAAATCCTTCGGGACTTCATTCCTTGTAATCATTCCAATGTATTAAAATAAGGCACCAACTTTGGGTAACCGGGGATGTGGAATTTCAAAATTCTCCTCTAGTAGTCACAATACAAGAGAACTAGTCATAATTTTCTTCAACTCCTCGAAGGTTATCTTACACTGCTCGGTCTTGATAAATTGAATCCCTTTCCATATTAAGGTGGTAAAAGGATCCCTAATCATGGAAAAGTATTACATGAATCATTAAAAGTACCCAAATAATCCCATGAAACTATGCACCACTAATACACTCTTGATTGGATTCCAAGTAAGTAGTGGAACAATATTTACTAGGTCCATAGTTAATCTACAGCAAAAAATGAAATGCCGTAGAAACTGAACCTCACTGATCCAAAGATAAAACTTCAAGAGACTTCTATAAACTTGATTGCCTAAAAGGATTCCTAATACCAATATTAAATTCTTTGTATGTTCCTCCTCTAACACATAGTAGAGAAGTATATTATCAGTGAAGAAAATAACAAATTGGTCAAAATATAGCTGAATGATCCAACTCAAAAGAGCCATAAATTCAATGGTGTAATTCACTACACAAAACGATATCACCAAAAAATCAGTGTATGAATCGATATTAGAATTTCATTTTTAGAATATCTTCCTCATGAAACCTCAACTAGTTGTAGAAATTCCTCACATTTATCTTCAAGAAATAACTCAGGCCTAGAAACTAATCAAAGAGGTCGTAACTCTTCGATAATGGAAATTATTTATTTATCAATATATAGTTTAGGATATTATAATAAATCAAAATCCTCAATATCTCATTCTCTTTTTTCTCAAAAAAAATGCCGATGCCCATGGGCTCACACAGGGTCTGATTTGTCCATTCTCTTCAAGGTCCTCTAATAATACCCTTATCTCTCGGATCTTGGTAGGGGCCATACAATATTCCAAAAAATATATTAATGTAGTCTTGCGGTGAATTCCAATTCAAAAGATCATCTACCCCCATGAAGTTATGACTATCCACTGAATGAGGCTAATATTAATTTTAAAGATATATAATATTCAAGTGTATTATTATTCATAAACACTATTTTAGTGCATTTTACACTTGGAAGATTGATTTACATTATGATTGTAATTCCCTCAAAAAATGATTTATTACATGGTACATTTTTTAATAGATCCTAAAATACAAAATGGTCTTGATTTTATTTACATATTTTATTTTTCAGGTATCCAATTCTATAAGGAACAATTAATATTTTTTGAGCATTTGAAGATTCACATTGGAAGACCACCAAAATGGGATTTCATTCCAACACATTCTGGGCAAACTAAACTGGACATCAGCCCAATAAAGAGACTATAGAGGCCAAGATACAAGACCAATACTTCTAAATATTTAACTGAATATAGATTACAACATGGGAAACATTTCATCAGATAGTGTCCAAAGAAAATTCTTATTTTTGAGTAGAGTTGGAGGCATCCCACATTGAAGATAAAATTCTGGGCCAGATTCTGGGGCCCAGACAAACAACCCACCATTTTACACAAATCTCATAAACCATAACCTATTTTGGGATTCCACATTACAGACGGTTAGGGGACATCCAGAGGATAATTTTATTCTTCTATGGACCACTCTAATTCTTCCATCTAGAAGTTCATATAGGCACCTTTGTTCGGTAGATGCATGCTGGCAACAACTTCAGGATAAGGGTGGAAAAGTCATCTATACCTTAGTTTCCACCACCCTTGGCCTACCATACTCATGTGGGATGACCTACACTATTGGAGGCTCGACCCAAGGCTCATAAAATTCATATTTAAGGTAATGGGGTTGGATTATTTATTCATCATGGGTGATTTCATTCATTGTAATGTTATATTTCCACTTTTCCTTTGTAATTTTATTACTCAATTGTTTGTTGTTTTAATTCATCGTAGTTTCTTAATAAAGGTTCTTTTTATCATATTATTCCATTTTTCTCAATATCAATTTGTTACTTTTTCCTTAATGTGTGAATTTATTCACACCAATACTTGTGAAATTATCCACACAATGGTGGAGTGGTCATTTTATTTTTATTATTTTCATTACTTCTTCAATTCCTCCCTCATGAGTCTACTTCCCGCTTCCATTGAAACCATAGCATCAATGGATAGATAACCCACTTATGGGTTGATCCAAGGGAGTATCAAGGGGATGGATTGGATTTTCTTTATCATCCCATTAATGAAAAATCATATCTTTTAATTGAGATACTTATTTGATGATTTTAAAGTTTCTTCGTTCCTGTTTATTTTTAAGGTCGCTTACTTCATGTGATAATACAAACCTTTACCTTAGAGTGATCATAAATTTGATCCTCCATGTGTATATGTGATTAGTATTATGGTGTGTAGGTATTAAACAAGTAAGTGATTAAGTTGTTTGATCTTCTTGAAAAAACCCATCTCGAATATAAGAAATTGAAATCGTTAAAAAAAGAATTTCATAAAATCCACCCCTTTTAATAACCGTTGATTAACCCTTATCATAATTGGAATCCATTTAAGTCATGTAGTGTTCTCTTAAACTTATCTTAAATCAACCGAAAATTAGCATCTTAATAGTCAAAATCAGTCTATAGAATGTGCATGTCTATAGGCTTCTTCTTAGTTCTATGAGGAAACGACAACCCAAGCTACTCTATAATTGACTGCTTAACCCTATAAAATTGGTTAAATTTGTTCGAGACCAAATTTTTTCATCCATTACACGGACCTAAGTAATTTATCTTAGAAACTACATTCTTTTCTCACCCCACTTCTCTAATATCATCCCCAATTTCATTCCTATGGAAAACCTTTTTGATCAAATCCAAACATGGGGAACATCTCATTAAATTGATCACTCCACACCAAGTGTGATGTACAATGACCGACCTAGTTTCTACAGATGGGATAATAAAAAACCTATTGAGACACAATTTTTTAACTCATATTCTCCACAAAACATTCAAACATATTATGAGTTCCAATCCTAACAAGGATAATTGGGAAATCCTCATGTGGAATCCCAAAAACCTAATTATCCTCTTGGAATAGACCATTTGTCTCAACCCCTTGAACATATTGATCCACATCCATTAATTGAGAAACGTTGTCAAAAAATGGATAGAAATACTTCTGAAGATTCATCCTTGAGTGTATAACTACAAAGCATTGAAACAATTATGGAACCCATTCATAGTGAGGTTGTTCATTCCTCATCATTCATAGAGGAATTTGGATACACACAAACAACTCATTAAAATGCTATAGAAATTTCCATTGACAATATGATACCTAAAGAACATGGAGTAATATTTGATGGGTGTTTAAATGAATAGGAAACTTATTTTTTGTATTCATAAGAGGGAAATTTGACATCATGGATTTAGTGCTCTAAATATGGCTCCATTAATGATTTTTCATAACTAAAAATCACTGCATCATTGAAAGAAATAATGAACATCGAGTCCATACCCATTAATAAAACTAACTTTTCCAATTTGGGGGTTGAATATTCCATTGAAAAGGAACAATTTTTGTTGATAAATTTAGAAAATGAAACTGAGTTTGATTCAAAATCTCGACCTATGTCTGAATGTCATATCCAACCTGAGCTCAAAATTAGTATCCTTCCTTCCTCGCTGAATTATCCATTCATAGGGTATATTATTGAACATTATATTGGAATTCATTCATTTATTGAAACCAAAAAGTTATAATTATCATTGATGTATTAGGCAAGAGTAGAGAAGAAATTGGATCAACCTTTTCTGATATTCCTTGAATTTTCTCACTAATTGTAGAACATAAGTTTCTACATGACAAAAATTATAAACAAATAATAAATCTCAATCAAGTATAATTGGAGATATATGGGGTCTTTAAAATTTTGAATGTTGGTATTGGTTATGTTTGGGGGTTCATGTCGGGCTAATGATGTTTAATAAAAGCGTTGCACGAGAGGCAACCCGTGGTTTTCATGTTTCCAATCATTTTGAATCATCATTATTTCTCAAATAGGATTAATGAATAATTTTGATATTAAAAAAATCGATTGTTGACCTGTTATTATATTGTTTTTATTGATGGGTATGAAAGGGGAGTTCTATATTCAACTGTGTCACATGGCGTGATCCCTGAGTAATACCTTACCCAGAAATTTAAAAAGAAGACAATGTATCATCAGTTTATTTTATCTTATTTATATGTGTTTGTTGGTTAAAAGAAAAATACAAAAGAATATACTAATAATTTTTAAAAAAATTAAAATGACATGTTTTAGGTCTTGGGGAAAACCCCATCACAACCGGTGAGTCAATAGGGACTCGAACCCAGGACCGAAGGGAGATAGGGGCGCGCAATTTCCACTGACCTAAAACTTATAGTGCTTCCTTCATCAATAATTTTTTTATATATACTTATATTTGACTTATATATATATATATTATTTATTTGATACTATTATCAGTCTTTGGTATTCCAAAATAAATAGGTTTGTTTTTCTGTATTTTTCTTTTTTTAATTTAGGGATCCTCTTAGGGTATCCATGGTTTCTAATTCAGTTTGTTAGTGAGAAGCAGAGGTTATTGAGGTTAAAAAGTTTTATAATGAAATCAACAATATCTAGAACTTTCACAATTTCCTACCATCTTCCACTTGGAGTTCATGAGTAGCATGGAGATCAAAAAAATAATTGGAGCAGTAAGAACATCAACTTCAACCAATAGGTCACTTCATTCCCTGATCCACATATTTCAAATTCCATTTAGAACTCGTCCCATCTATGTAACCCCCAGAATCCAGTTACCCAGAGTGGGTGCATTATTACATAACATTGGTAAGATCAAAAAAGATCACGTCTCGAAAGAATGAATAGTTTAGTAGTATTGGAAACACTAGATATATTCATAAGTCTTACATTACATCATAAGGTAAAAAAAACTACAACAAAATCTTGTCTTCATATCCCTTAATACTATACCTACAGGTCATTCATAAATTACTTCTTCACATCCAAGGAAAAATAAAACATTGAAAGGGGTGAGATCAGATTCTCAGTAAGGATAACAATATAGCAGAAGATTTCATAGATAATCATAAACACTTAAGGCAATGTATAACTAAAACAAAATCCCTTTAAACTTGAACTTCAGCATAATATTGAAAGGATAAAATGAAATAATTCCATTTACATAATCACATGGATATTCTACTAGTCGAATAATCACATGAAATATCAATAACCACTTTCATAATGATGGAATGCATAATGCCAGACTATCAAAACCACGTTTCCAAGGCCTCGTGTCGAGACTAAAAAGATGATTTTGTCAAGGCCTCGTGCCAAGACACTAGTTTGTCTCATGAGACCTACCGATGCATCGAGGAGCTATAGCGGGCTTCACCCATCACTTACTTTGTCCAATGCATTCCTCATATGAAAAGTTTGAAACATAACATTTACATTCGTATTAAAACTAGCATACAAAATGTCAATAATTTATCCACAAATCATGAATGGTATAAAAATAGCACATCCACATTGAATCATAACTCATTCGATACAATATGGAAGATTGTTTTGTTTTAGATTAACCTCAATCGATAATGAGGAAGGATATTGAAATAGATGAAAATAATCATCAAAACTATTAGAGAGAAATATCCCCCTTTTTCTTGAAATCATTTAAAAGTCACACTATTTGTCAAGAAGCCATTTAAAAATAAATCTTTGAATCAAAGTGTCCCATACCACATTGAAACTTTTAAAAGGAGTTTTAGTTTTAAAACTTTAATGTCCATATAAATAAATCCTTAAAACCATTTTTAAAACATGGACATTAATGGGAAATATTTAGAAGAATAAGTCTTTAAAACATTTAAAAATGATGTTTTAGTTAGAGTTTCTAACCAAAAGAGAGACACTTGAATACAAATAATTGAGGTAATCAAAACTTTTTAATATAATGAGAATAAACGGATTCATGATATACTATGTCAAAGTACATTATACACACCATATAAAAGTGATTTGGTGTATAACAACAAAGAAGTCCCAATGGGATGTAAATTGAGATTAAGTCTCTTATAAAGACTGTATCCTTAGGTTAAGGATAAATCAATGACATAATTATGTGTGACAAATATAAATATACTAAATATGATTGGATATTCAGTGTAAAATAATTAGAGGACATTCACACATATTCTTTTAAAAACAACACTAATGAATTGGATGTCTAACTCAACAAATCGAGATTGAGTAAAAATTACTCTTATAAAGTTCATACCGATGACTTGAGAATATATCAATGGAGTGATTATGTGTATCAAAATTATATCCACAGAAATGGGAGTAGAAATTATGACATAATCAAATGAATAGTGATTCCACACATAATCTTGGAGTAAAATAATCAATGAAGTATGTGTAAAGCCGAATGAATGGAAATTGAAATTTCAAATTCCCTTATCGATTTGGTAACTTACGAAACATACACCCATGAAAGAAGGATAATACAATGATGATGTAAATATACATAAATTAAAGTGTATTACACATTTAATATAATCATGGTAAGTACACACACAACATGCAATAAATAAGTGTTGAACAATGGAAATCTCGCGAAATTAAAAGTGAGATAAGAAACCCCTTACTTTGTACTTTTTCCTTGGTCAATAGTAGGTTAACCACCTGTATAATGGTGAAAAATTTGTTATTGAATTATAAAAATAACATTTACATTAATATGATATCATATATTATCTTTTAATATTGATTTGTTAATAATATCTTAGTATTATCGTCATTTTGGGTGTAAACGGATTCGTTTTCCTTTATATTATTTGTTATGAGAGCCCATATTTTTTATGGATGGGATGTATCTTATTCATATCCACAATGATATCATGTCTCCAAAAATTATTTTTATTCATCAAATGAAATTTAGTCTTGAATGGATATGATGGGGAATGAATCTCATCGCGTTCGTGGAGACGATAATCCGTACGTACGCACTAGCGACAATATCATACTTTTGATATTAAAATAATATATAATTGGATGTTATATCATATATAAAGAAGAATTATAATTTTATATTTATTATTTACATGAATTATACATCATTATTATACCCATCTAAATAATAATATATTGAATAACAATTACACCACAACGTGGAGACGGTAGGCCGTACGTGCACACGTATGGTGACATGTCATTCAAGCGATGGATAGAATAATGAATTTGTTTGTTCCATAATTATAATAACATCACAGTATATAGAATATACTAGAGTTATTAGTTTATAATGGAAATAACAAGGAAATAATAAGTTGAAGAAGAAAGGAACTTTAAAGAGGGTGGTGAAGACGTTACCTCTTCTTCGGATTCTTCCTTTTCATTTGATCAAAAGGGATCCTTAGGTTGACTTTATGATAAAAATAAGGCCTCTAGGTTGATTTGAGGGAAGTTGGGAGGATATTTGGGCAGAGTTTGGATGATCCAAAAGGCTTTGAAGGTGTGAAGAATTGGTTAGAAGTTGTGTCCTTTTATAAGGAGGAGGAGATCTTTAGGAAAAACTTAAAGTATTATTTTATAATAAATTCATATTCGGTTTCTAATGGATCAAAAGTAAATTACTCAAAGTATAAGGTGGATATGGGTATAAATCCTTTCAAAAAAAAGATTTTATACAGGTTTGGGTCATTATATTAACCTTATATTTCAGTTTTAACTCTTAGTTAATTAGTTTGACATTTACCATGTCACTTTGTATTTTATGTTATATAGTTAATAAACATACTATATACATCCAAGAGACCCCCAAGAGGTCCATTAATGATACACATATCATGATAAAAGTTCTTTGTCCAAACCTTAGATTTTTAGGAATTTAATATCAATTAATAATATAATATTTGTTTTAAAAACTCTTTTATGTCAATTTTGACACTATTTGGTATTTGATTTTTGTGAAACTCCTGACAGAATGATTACTTAGAAAAAATATAATTAAATAAATCCTAACATGTAATATTAACCTATAAAATTCGTTTAATTCATTAAAAGTCTCAAATTATATTTATTTGGGTATTTATAAGATCAATTAGTTTAATATTTCACTAATAAGGTAACTATTGCATCATCATTGTGTCATAAATAAATTAAATTATTTAATGTCAAAAAATTATAAATAAAATACCATTATGTAGTTAATATTTTTATATTTATAATTAATATTTATAGTCGAAAATATAACATATATAACCCTATGTAAAAATTGTTTTTCTAAATGATATAGGCTTATGTCATTTTTGTATTTACTTTAACTTAATTAATATACAGTGTCATTATCACTTACATGTGGATCCATGGGGTCCCAAAATCTACCCAAATATAACCATGGTTAGACATGTATCATCCAATAGGGTTAGGACACGTTTTAGGATAAATTAATATTATTATAATATTATTTGTTTTGCCCTTATTTACCGGATTCACCCTTTAACCATGGTAAATAAAATATTTACCGAAGTAATTATTCTAAATGTCTAAAAATAAGAGTTACAAATTTACATAATTTGGACAACTTGATTCCAAATATGGAACCCATTTTTTCAAATTCGAAACATAGGAGTGGCAGAAATTAATTTAAAATTAATTCCCTTTGTCAAAACGGAAAGCATGTTTTTAAGAAATAATAACTATCAAAAGATTGACACTTGTTTATGTCTGGTTTAAATGTGAAATTATGTCCAATGACCAACATTGTATTAAATGGTTAAAATATATTCTAAATATATCTTTAAACCATTAAAATTCATAATATATCACTATTAATTATTTTGAATAAAAAAATTTAATTAAAATTTAGTAATTTTCACTATTCATCAAAATATGAATGTTATCCAAAAAGTACAAATATTTCACCCTAGGATAATTTCGATATTAAGAATTCAAAAATGAAGTCCATTTTGAAACATAAAATGTATAAAATTTCAAAAAGTGGGTATTACTATTCATAACGGCTAGTTTTATTAGTTGTGGTGTGTGTTAGAACTTGAAGTTGCTACTGTATTATTCAGCGAGAAGCATACCGTGGAAGATTGGGCTGTTACATTCTCCCCTCATTCAATAAATTGCATCCTATCAATTTTTATAATTGGTCTTGGGAATATAATGTAAAGTCCCACATCAGAAAAAGAGTCAGTAAAACTATCACTTTAAAAGAAAGAAAGAGAAGTACAAAGGTCACCTGAGATTACCTATACTAGGATTCCATGTAGAAAAACATGAATATGGATGATAAACTAAGTGTCACGTTCTGATGGAGAGGGATAGAAAACATGTTCAGGAGAAATTTAACTACAAGAAAACCACAAACTTGTGATGGGACAAACGGTAATTAGTTTCCCAGTAGGAAAAGTAAACAGACAACATTTTTTTATTATTTTATTAGTTACATTACATAAAGATTAGGAATTCATTTCTAAGATTGAATAAGAAAATAAAGAGATATACTTAATTTTTAAGTAAAGTTTTATTCTTCAATAAATTTCTACTACTAACTCATTTTTAAACGATGTGTATTCCAGAAGACTTGGTCACACTAGAAGAGCTACAATAAAATTCTTATAGAATCACATGATCTATGAAGAATAAACTATTTATTTACCTTGTCTTTAGAGATTAATCAAAACCAAAACGGTTAGTATAAGATCTGATGATCCCCCAAAATGTTATTTCATTGGAGAAAAAAACACTAATCTTAATTTCTAAAATTAAACCAATAATACCTTAATGTTAAATAAATAGCATTCAATAAAGAATTGTCCTTAAAATCCTTCAATAAAATCCAAAATAATATTGAAACTCAAAACATAGAATAATTTGTTTATGTAGTCTTCCACGTTAAATGGTATCTCCAAATGACATCAATTACTCTTAAAGTCACATACATAAAAGTAATTAACCTAATCACATATTCTCTATTATAGGTTAATCATTTCCATAAATAACCGAAATCACTATAAATCCACAATAAAAACATAGATAAAAATCCACCATTACTCCTCAAATAAAATCCCATACTATTCTATTTTCCTTGGGCATATAGTGTTCCCAACAAAGCGAACCTCTTCCAAAATAACATTTATCACTTAATCACCAAATAATTTTCCGATACTATGAGTATTCATTTGATAAGAAATAAGATCCAAAATCAAATTATTATTGATCAATAAAATCATTTAACTAAAAATAATAGTCACACTAACTAGGGACTTCACGTAGTCCAGTGGTAGGCGATAAATCCCAATCTTAGTTTGGTTGTGGGTTCGATTCATACATCTTTGTATGATGTGATGGTTTGTCACACGGTCTGCGTGTTGTCCTTTTTCAAAAACTATATTTTATAACATTACCAAAATGAGATAAATTCCTCAAAATAACCATAACAGTATTTTACCACAAATTTTATCTCATACCTTGCATTTTCATCCCAAATTATAATAACTTGTAATTCCCTCAAACCTAATGATCATATAAAACCAAATGGTTATTTATAACTATATCCACAAGAGAAAAGATAATTCTTCCTCAAATATCATTCTCACATGGAAAACAACAGGGTTACAAATACAAGAGAAAATTATTCCAAAGTAAACCCATCAACAAGGAGCACTAATACTTTTTAAAAATTTCTCTAACCATTTATTTCCACATAGCTTCTTATTTGACCAAGAAAGTATCCTATAGAATAGGGCATTCACTTGGGTAATGGCCAGGTCCTCTACGTTTATGGAAAATGACTGTAAATGGATTCTTGGGACTATTTTTATCTTCTTCCATAGTACTCATCATTTTTCTTTGTCAATTATTAATTTTATGTCATTCCTTCCCACACATAAATAATTTCTTTGTCCCATTGAGACACTTTCCTTGGTGTCTCCTTCCACATTTCCTACATGATGGAAATTGAGGATTCCTTTCTCTATGGCCTCCATTACTAGAGTTCTTATCATTCATTACCTTTATCTTCTTTGTTGAGTCCGGAAATTTGTTAATATATATATTGTTGATCATATTTTTGGAAAATTGATTTGGCATGAAGACGATATCTTTTACGCATATCAACATTCCATTTTGTTGCTCATTTCCACCACCGTTCCCACCTTGTACATCATTCTCAAAGTCACTATGACTTCCTTGGAATCCAGTAATTGACTAAAACTATAAAGCATTTTGTGAGTAACATTAGTCATAAAATCATTCAGAAAATATCATGTCACCATATTCTCAATTTGAGACACATTAGGATTAACCAAGTTCATTTACACACAAAATATATATAATACTTCAAATCAGTTTTTAAAGAAAATTTAAATTATCCTATGCATATCCCCCAGGAGTGTCCTAAACAAGAGTGCAACAAGGCCCGTTGTTGTGCACCGGTTCTCATTTGAGTCTAGCTCAAAGTGGTGTTTTCGGGTTTTACCCCTAGGTACATTTGTGCCAGATCCGCCTCTACTGGCTCGTATCCAGAAATGGATGTATTTCTTGGGAAACTCACAAAATCTCTACAATACCAAAATTCTAGTAATTTCATCTATACTAATCCTCAATGTCCATCATAGGTCTATGTGATCTAATCAGAGTTTATCTAAATCTAGCTTCCAAGGTTTTTACTAAACTTACTCTGATACCAACTATAATTCCCCGACCCCAGTTACCCAGATTTGGTGAATTATTACATAACATTGGCATGATCACAAAGGATCAAGTCTCGAATGACCGATTAGTTTAGTAGTCTTGGAAACACTAGATATATTCATAAGTCTTACATTACATCATAAGGTAAAAAAACTACAACAACATCTAGCCTTATATCCCCTCATAGTATCCCTACAAGTCATTCATAAATTACTTTTCACATTCTAGGAAAAATAAAACATTGAAAGGGGTGAGCTTAGATGCTCAGTAAGTATAAAAATATAGCATAAGCTTTCATAGATAAGCATAAACACTTAAGGCAATGTATAACTAAAACAAAATCCCATTAAACATAAACATCAGCATAATATGGAAAAGATAAAATTAAATAATTACATTTACTTAATCACATGGATATTCTAATAGTCGAATAATCACATGCAATATCAATAACCACTTTCATAATGATGGAATGCATAATGCCATATTTTCATAACCACGTAGCCTAGGCCCTGTGCCGAGACTACAAATAAGATTTTTTCAAGGCCTCATGCCAAGACACTAGTTTGTCTTATGATACCTACCGATGCATCGAGGAGATATAGCGGGCTCCACCCATCACTTACTAAGTCCAATGCATTCCTCATATGAAAAGTTTGAAACATAACCTAAAAATTCATATTAAAATTAGCATATAAATGTCAATAATTTGCCCACAAATTATGAATGGTATAAAAATAGCACATCCACAATCAAACATAAATCATTCGATACAATATGGAAGATTGTTTTGTATCAGATTAACCTCAATCAAGAATGAGGAAGGATATTTACATAGATGAAAATAATCATCAAAACAATTAGAGAGAAATATCCCCCTTTTCTTGAAATCATTTAAAAGTCACACTATTTTTCAAGAAGCCATTTAAAAATAAATCTTTGAATCAAAGTGTCCCATCCCACTTTGAAACTTTTAAAAGGATTTTTAATTTTAAAACTTTAATGTCCATACAAATAAATCCTTAAAACCATTTTTTAAACATGGACATTAATGAGAAAGATTTAGAAGAATAAGTCTTTAAAACATTTAAAAATGATATTTTAGTTAGAGTTTATAACCAAAAGAGAGACACTTGAATACAAATAATTGAGGTAATCAAAACTTTTTAATATCATGAGAATAAAGGGATTCATGATATACTATGTAAAAGTACATTATACACACCATATAAAAGTGATTTGGTGTATAACAACAAAGAAGTCCCAATGGGATGTAAATTGAGATTAAGTCTCTTATAAAGACCGTATCCTTAGGTTAAGGATAAATCAACGACATAATTATGTGTGAAAAATATAAATATACTCAATATTATTTGATATTCAGTGTAAAATAATCAGAGGACATTCACACATATTCTTGTAAAAACAACAACAATGAATTGGTTGTTTAACTCACCAAATTGAGATTGAGTGAAAATTACTCTTATCAAGTTCATACCGATGACTTGAGAATTTATCAATGGAGTGATTATGTGTATCAAAAGTATATCTATAGAAAGGGGAGTATAGATGATGACATAATTAAATGAATATTTATTCCACACATAATCTTGGTGTAAAATAATCAATGAAGTATGCGTAAAGCCGAATGAATGGAAATTCAAATTTCAAATTCCCTTATCAATTTGGTAACTTACGAGACATACACCCATGAAAGAAGGATAATGCAACAAATATGTAAATATACATAAATTAAATTATATTACACAATGAATAAAATCATGGGATGTACACACACCACATGCAATAAATAAGTGGTGAACATTGGAAATCTCACGAAATTAAAAGTGAGATAAGAAACCCCTTACATTGTACTTTTTCCGAGGTTGATGGTAGGTTAACCACCTGTATAATGGTGAAATAATTGTTATTTAATTATACAAAAATAATTTACATTAATATGATATCATATATGATTTTTTAACATTGATTTTTTAATAATATCATAGTATTATCGTCGTTTCGGGTGTTAACGGATTCGTTTTCCTTTATATTATTTTTATGAAAGTAGTATTTGTTATGGATGGGATATATATTATTTATATCCAGAATGATATCATGTCTCTAAATATTATTTTTAATCATCAAATGAAATTTAGTCTTGAATTGATATGATGGGGAATGAATCTCATCGCTTTCGTGGAGATGGTAATCCGTACATACACACGAGCGACAATATCATTCTTTTGATATTAAAATAATTTATAATTGGATGGTATATAATATACACAGATTAATTATCATGTTATATTTATTATTTATGAGAATTATACATCACTATTATACCCATATAAATAATAATATATTGAATATCAATTACACCACAACGTGGAGACGGTAGGCCGTACGTGCGCACGTATGGTGACATATCATTCAAGAAATGGATATAATAATGAATTTGTTTGTTCCATAATTATAATAACATCACAATATATAGAATATACTGGATTTATTATTTTATAATGTAAATAACAAGGAAAGAAGAAGTTGAAGAAGAAAGTAACTTTAAAAAGGGTGGTGAAGACGTTTCCTCTTCTTCGGGTTCTTCCTTTTGATTTGATCAAAAGAGCTCCTTAGGTTGGCTTTATGATAAAAATAAGGCCTCTAGGTTGATGTGACGGAAGTTGGGAGGATATTTGGGCGTAGGTTGGATTATCCAAAAGGCTTTGAAGGTGTGAAGAATTGGTTATAAGTGGTGTCCTTTTATAAGGGGGAGGAGGGGATCTTTAGGAAAAAATTAAAGTATTATTTTATAATAAATTCATATTCGGTTTCTAATGGATCCAAAGTAGATTATTCAAAGTATAAGGTGGATATGGGTAGAAATAATTTCAACAAAAATATTTTAGACAGGTTTGGGTCATTATATTAACCTTATCTTTTAGTTTTAACTCTTAGTTAATTAGTTTGACATTTACCATGTCCCTATGTATTTTATGTTATATTGTGAATAAAATTACTATATACATACAAGATACCCCCAAGTGGTCCATTAATGATACACATATCATGATAAAAGTACTTTGTCTGAACCTTAGATTTTTAGGAATTTAATATCAATTAATAATATAATATTTGTTTTAAAAACTCTTTTATGTCAATTTTGACTCTATTTGCTATTTGATTTTTGTGAAACTCCTAACAGAATGATTACTATTATGTAGGAAATCTCTTTATCTTTCTAATTAATATTTATAGTTGAAAATATAACATATATAACCCTATGTAAAAAGTATTTTTCTAAAAGATATAGGCTTATGTCATTTTAGTATTTACTTTAACTTAATTAATATAAAGTGTCATTATCACTTACATGTGGATCCATGGGGTCCCAAAATCGACCCAAAGATGCCCATTGTCGGACATGTATCAACCAATAGGGTTAGGGCATGTTTTCGGGTAAATTAATATTATCATAATATTATTTGTTTTTCCCTTATTTACCGGATTTACCCTTTAACCATGGTAAATAAAATATTTACCGAAGTAATTATTCAAAATGTCTAAAAATAAGAGTTACCAATTTACATAATTTTGAAATCCTGATTCCAAATATGGAACCCTTTTTTCTAAATTCAAAACACATAATTGTTAGAAATTATACTAAAATTATTTCCAGATGTCAAAACAAAAAGCGTGTTTTTAAGTAATAATAACTATCATAAGACTGACACTTTTTTATGCCTGGTTTAAATGTGAAATTATGTCCAATGAAAAAAATTGTTTTAAATAGTAAAAATATATTCTAAATATACTTTAAAATCATTCAAATTCATAATTTCTCACTATTAATTATTTCGATTAAAAAAGTTATTTTTAATTAAAATTTATTAATTTTCACTATTCATCAAAATATGAAAGTTATCCGAAAAGTACCAAAATTTCACCCTAGGCTAATTTCGATATTCCGAATCCAAAAATGAAGTCCATTTTGAAAGATAAAATGTATACAATTTCAAAAATTGGGTATTAATATTCATGACAACTAGTTTCATTAGTTGCGATGTGTGTTAGAACTTGAAGTTGCTACTGTATTATTTAGCGAGAAGCATACCGTGGAATATTGGGGTGTTACAATATACCTATAACCCTTCTAAATTTTATTTTCTTTAAGCACCTAGGACAATTCTATTCTATGTTGGGGGTGAAAATAATGAAAAAAATAATAATTAAATAATTTTTTTTCATAAAAAAATGTGTGGAAAGAAAAATTTCATTAACCTTGAACATGATAATACATATTGCACACTTTTAAACTGAATATATCATAACCTGATTCTGATTTTAATCCATGTATAATTTAATGATCCTAGATTTTGGAAAGTATGGTTGTATAATGTAAAATTTCATCGTTTATATTTTTATCTAAATAAAAAAAGATCACAATGAATGTCTTTTGGATAGTGGGGTATTAGTTTGAGTTCACGGGGTCCCCTAAATAAATATCATAGGTTATTTGATCATTTTAGTTTTAATGTGAGTATTCAATAAAAAATATTTCATTTAGAGTAATTAAATGAACTAATGTGTGGCTTTCAACACTTGGGGATTGTGACTCCATAGTTGTTTGGCATAGAGTTAGTAATTGTTTTTCTATTTGTGGAAATTTGACATTATTTTTGACTGAGTGAACTCGAGACAATTCCCAAGTATGTGGGCTTCACATGGTTCCCTAAGGTATTTTATCTTGAGAGTTATCAACAAATTCTTGCTACATGGGTTAACTCTATAGATTTCCATTTCAATTACCATGGAAAAAATTTAAAAACAAAATACTATAAAAAAATTAAAAAATCATCTTAATACTGAAATATGATTCCACCTATAACTTCTATAGTTTCTCCCCTTGAATAAGATGAACCCCTTATCTATTATGATGCACAACACATCATCATTATTAATTGATATTGGATGAAATATAGAAAAAAATTTGAACAAAGGAATTGTCTTGGGATTTGGATATTCTTATGAAACAATATTCTATTAAGATATATTGATGGGTTTCACCATTTTTTAACATAAGGGTTTTTGTTGATCATTGTGAAGTAAAATGTTCTTGGAAAATGGAATTTGAATTTCACATGTTGGAGATATATTTTGCTCGGGACTAGAAAAACTGAAGTTGGGGGTATGATTAGTCACTAAATGAGGATAACACTCATTGATAATATTTATAATAATCATGTACTTTATAATTCAGAAACACAATTTTAGTGAATTTCATACGTTGAACATTAATTCACATTATGATTGTAATTCCATCTTAAAAAGCACTATTAGATGGTACATTTTTGAACACCTCCAAAAATAAAAAATGTTCTTGATTTTATTTTCATATTTTATTTTCTAGTATACCATTATATAAGGAAAAATTAATGATTTCGGAGCACTTGATGATTCACATTGGAAGACCACCAAAATGGTATTTCATGCCGACACATTTTGGAAAAACTAAACTGGACATCGGTCCAATAAAGAGACTACAGAGGCCAAGATACAAGACCAATGATTATCAAAATTTATATGAATATATATTAAATCATGGGAAAAATTTCATAAAATAGTGTCCAAAGTAATTCAGTTGTTTGAGTGGAGTTACAGGCGACGTATTTTGGAGATAAAATTTTACGCCAGATTCTTACGGCCCAAAAAAACAGCCCACCATTTAAAAAATATCTCGTAAACCATAGAATATTTTGGGATGAAACACTATAGATAGTTATGGGAAATCTGTATCTTAATTTTATTCTTCTATTTACTACTCTGATTCAGCCATATAGATGGTGAGATAGGCGCCTTTGTTCGGTGGATGCAAGCTAGCTGCAACTTTGTGTCAAGGTTGGAAAAGTCTCCTCTCCCTTACTTTCTACCACCTTAGGCCTACCATACTCAAGTGGGATGACTTTAACTATTTGAGGCTCTATCCAAGGCTCCTAAAATAATTATGTATTTCTATGTTTTTGGAGGATTTATTCATCTTGGATGCTTTCTTTCATTGTAATTTTATGCTTCCACATTTCCTTTGTAACGTTCTTCTTCAATAGTAAGTTGTTTTAATTCATCATAGTTTCTTAATCAGAGTTCTTATTATCATATTATTAAATTATTATCCATCTCACTTTGAAACCATTGCCTTAATATTTTAATTTATTCAAACCAAACCATGTTATATTATTCACACAATGGTGGAGTGATCATTTTCTTTTTATTGTTTTCTTTACTTCTTCAATTCCTCCCTCATAAGTCTACTTCCAATTTCCATTGAAACCATAGCATCAATAGAGGGATAACCCACATATTTTTTGATAAAAGGGAGTATAAAGGGTCTGTATTGGATTTTATTTATAACCCCATTAATTTCTAATCACTTCTTTTAATTGATATTTTTATTTGACGGTTTTAAAGCTTCTTCGTCCTTGTTGAATTTTAAGGTCAGATATTTCAAGTGCTAATATAAACATTTACCTTGGAGTGATCATAAATTTGATCCTCCAAGTGTATAGGTTATTGATATTATGGTGTGTTGGTATTAAACCAGTAAGTGATGAAGTTGTTAGATCTTCTGGAACAAACCCATCTCGAATATAAAAAAATTGAAATCATTAAAAATAATTTCATCTAATCCAACTCTTGTAATAATATAGGATCAACCCTTCAAATAATTTGAATTCACTTATGTCACGTAGTGTTCACTTAAACATATCTAAAATCAACCCAAATTTTACCACAAAATTTCCAAAATCAGTCCATAGAACGTGTGTGCCTAAAGGTTTCTTCTTATGTCTCCGAGGAATCAAGAACCCATGCTACTCTACAATTGAACTCTTAACCCTAAAAATTTGGGTAAATTTGGGAGGGACCAACGTAGTACTTAAAATTCCACTTATAATACGTCTATAAATTCCTCTAATATAGAAATAATCTAGATGACTGAACATCTCACTGAACCATTGGTAAATCTCACCACCTGATGGGTGATGGGTTTAAACTTCATGCCCAAAAGACCTACTCACTCCACCATGAGATCTCTCTCACCCACGTAGTGTGCTGAGCCACCACACATCATCATCATGAATTATTTGTAATATCATATTCTTGATAAGGGTAGTTAATGCTTTCTACCCACCAGGAGGAAACTCCTCATGACATATCCCCAGAACAAAGACCTCATCCCTCATCATATCATCACCATAATCTCAATTGAAAACCTGAATGGTTGTATTTGTTGAGGAATCCTTAATGTGATCAAGATGTACCATTATTAGATATGAAAATACATATAGGGAGTTAACTCAAAAATTAATGTTAAAAGTATTCGTCCTATATGATACATGTACCAATATTCCCAATAACTAAAGTCATGGTATGCTGAGTCAATATGAAGGTGTTCAGATTCTCGATGAATGGATATACTAGACATCACACCAATAATGGGTTATATGGAATGAAATTTACACTTGAGACACTCTAAAGTAGTTTTCTGAATTCCCAACCAAATCATATTAAGGGAAAACTATAAAATTCATCCCAAGAAATGAACTTCTCTGATACCACTCTGTAATGACTCAACCCACTGGCTGGCAGAAGTCGAGCCCCCACAACCAAAATCCCCCCTCTAATAGGCTATAGGATGGAAATATGTTCCAAGAAGGAATATTATAAAATTTAATTCCTTATCCTATTGTTCTTATATTCACAAACCCCACCATATCAATGAAAAAGTGAATATAAATAATAAAAATACTACACATCTATAGTAAAACCATGAATTCAATATCCTATTGGGAAAAAATCAGAGTACAAAAAAATAAAACCAATGTCTAAAGGGGAAAATTACATGTCCAACAAGAAATTAAATCCCAACATGACAAAATTTATAATAAAAGAAAACTAAGAGAGCTCGACTCCTAATCTCCAAGTCACGACCAAAATATGTGGTTAATACACCCTTTAATAACTAATTTAACGACCTATACTTTTGAACCAGATGAAAATGAAATGGAGTTTTAATTTTGTGTTTACTGGATCGGGTGTTTTACAAACTGAGATTTATAACTAAATTCAGAGAGTTGGAGACCTTCAAGGGGGTGTTTTTAGGCTTGGGTAATGGCACTGTGAGATTTTTTGGGTGCCCAGCTGAGTTTTTTTGGAGTGTCATACTCCAACAAATAAAAATACTAGAATTATTAATATGGTGCTTTATTTTTTTAAACCATGTATTCCTCAATAGTAAATTGTGTGGCTATATGTAGGTGGGGCATTGGTGGTGCACTTAGGTGGCGCACGATTTCCAATCTGTGTGCCTATCCCACATGGTTAGTGTTTTCGAAAGTAAGTAAAAACTATTCCTCACATGGTTGGCAGATGGTTTGGCTACACATGTTACCCAAACCGTGTAGTGTATTTTATTTAATGAAATTGAATTAATGAAAATAAAATTATAATTTAAAATTAATTAAATAAGATAAAATGGAAAAAAATGAAAGATATTTTTTAATAATACTAATAATATTATTATTATTATTATTATGAGGAGGAAGATGATTATTATTATTAATTTACGATTTAAGAAAACCTAAAGGGGTTACCCCTTTCCCCCACCTGAATCATGTGACACCCCTCCCTGGAGCCCTAGGCTCGCATGAACCCCTCTCTATATCCTCCCTATATTGATGATTTCCACCAGATTTTCTATTTATTTATCTTCAATTCTTCTACGTATAGTCAATTGACCCCTCCTCTTTTTTTTTCATTTTCACATCCCTCGTCTCCACACACAATTCAGCCAAACCCTATGTTGGGATTTAATCCAATTTTTTGTGTTTTATTTTGTTGTTAGGGTGTGTGGTGGATCTCTCGAGACAACCTGGTTCGTATTCTGCATCTTCCACTAAAGAAGATGTGGTTCAGATTGTTTTGTCAATCCCATCATTGATTTTTGGAATGTTTTTTTCTATTCTAAAATTTTTCTCAATTTATTTTTGTATTTCCATAGTTTTTGAGGCGCTGGTAAAGTTATTTTGGTGAATTGGCCCTTTTTGTGGTGTTTTTAGTTCCTAGTATTATTTATAGTGTGTTGGGCCATCCATGAGGTGGGTCTGATTTTTCGTTATCAAAGGTGACTTACCACATATGCATCGGTAATCATATAAATATATTAGTTCCCTTGTTTAATATAAATTCACCCATGACATTGAATTTAGGATTATGGGTCTAGGTGTGATTACATGTTTATATGAAAAGGTAATACATGTGTATGTGGAAACAAGTATATTCATATATATAGGAAATATGTAAGGATCCCTAGAGTGACCCTCACTTTTCATACATTAACATTACATAACTTTTGTGGAATACTTAAAACATTATACAAACAGATGCCCAAAAAACGTAATTGGTCAAGTGCATTTAGAAACATGGAAACATAAACCTAGATACATAAATGAGCTACATTATCCCCCACTAGGTTCTTCTTTAGTACCACCCATCTTAGACACATCACACATAATTCATATCTTCATAACCTTAGGATGGAAACATAAAAATGGGGGAGCCCAAATGATCATTAAGGGTAAACAAAGGAGTCATGTAAGAATAATCATGAGTATAAGGGTATGAGAACATGATCATGAAAATAAAAGATCATAAACCGCATATCAGAGATCGTATGCATAAATCACGACATAAATCTTAGAAGTTCATAAGAAATGAATCATAAGGAAATAGAGAACATAAGGCATGAAATTATAACATAGGAATAAACCATTGAATTGTGGTAGATACATAAGCATATATAATGATTTCTATATTAGTCTAGGAATTTCTTCTGAGACCATCATAGTGTAAAATGTTCTTGTCACAAACCAAGCCAGGTCGCCATCCATCCCAACACCCGACCTGGTCCCCGGAATGTAATGAAGGGTATTCCGAATCCCCAAGGGCTAGAAAAAGTTCCTAGGTATCAATAAAATAATGTGGGAACAATTTACCTGAACATAAAAACATAAAAAAATGCACAATATAAAATAAAACAATGCTAGAGAAACTAAACAAAACAATAATTTCCATGGTTTCATATTTAGGTCTAAAAGTTAATACAATCCCAAAAGAGAGCTTCCACAAAAAAGGAAGAAAAAACCATCTCCAAAAACTACCATAAAGAAAGGGGAGCATCTCCCTCAATCCATCACCGCAACACCACCCAAGAGGAACACTAGAAACTCGAACCACCATCACCAAGATCTTTACCCCTACTGATACCAAATATGACCAAGTATGCTTACACCCAAAGGTGTAAGCAGGGTGTGAGCTAATTCTATGTAGGATGTCACCCAAAAGGATTTCATGCGCTAAAAATTAAATGAAAAATAACATGTAGGTTTAATAAAATAGTAGAATCAAGAACAACTTAAAATAAAGTAGTTTTAGTGAAAAAAACCTTTAAAGTGATGAACGTTATAAATGAAAACACCTTTACCATTGAAGTAATCCAAATTCCACACTTTATGCTGGTGATGAGAGAATCATAGGCAAATATAACCAATATAGGAGGGGTCCTTTGGGTGTTTGCTAGAAAATGGGACCCTATAACCTCATTTATTAGTGTAAAGTGGTATAGGAACCCCAACCATCCACGTTCTCATATACATGACACCTGAGAGGAGAAGAATCTAATGTTTTAGTGGTATCCAATCATCATCAATGTTTAGTTAGTGTTGTCATCATCTATCAAACTAAGTGAAAACAGGGCCATATCCACTTATGTGCCCCTATAACAGTAGTTCTAGTCTTCCCTCCTAGCTACCCAGTCTTCCCATATTTCTCAATCAATTTTCACATGCCACAAAATATGCCACATTCACACACTTAATCCCAACAAGGCATTACACACACCAAAAACCACAATTTTCACACCCAAAACCTCCTTTAAAAATCAATCTCAACCTAAAACCATTCCAACCATGATTCAGATTCCAATCACAAATAATTAAAACATTTACTCAATTTATAATACTTTTCAAATGCATAGAACATGACCTCAGGTCAAAAATACACCAATTTCACATGAAAATTCTATTCTAAAATCAATTGAATATCAAAAACCTTACAAAAATACATTTGAACCAAATTTATCATTCAAAAAAATTCTAAAGAACACAAAATATCCTAACCAATTCCACAATAAATGATTAATCATTGAATCCCTTACCTTTGATAAAGAAGAACCCAAAATCTAGTGCAAAGTTCCAACCACCCCGCAACTGAACCACGATGATGGAGTATTATTCCCTAAAACAAGGAATTGACCCAAAAATATCAAGGATCCACCCTAAAATTAGAATCATAGGGCTTGAGAAGATGAAAACCGCAAAATTAATGGAAGAAACCCTAAAATAGATGGGGAATCAAGGGGAGGAGAAACTTACTTGATGAACCGAGGAGGGATCACACCAAATCTGGCACAAAATGGAAGCTACAAGGTTGGTGAAAAAAGGGTGAGGAGATACTTAGAGTGTAAAACCATAGGGAGGAGAAAATATGGTGTTTTGGGGGATAATCTTGAGAATAGAAAGAAGCAAGGAAAAATTTTAATGTGCTGGAAGATCTGTACGGTTAGTCCGCATGATTTCCCAAACCGTGCATTAACCATGTGGACCATTCTATACGAATAAATAATCTAACATGGTTACATGGTATATGGAGAATGGCCTTGTGTAATCCTTGTAGTAGACACTATAAAATACCACATGGTTTCATGGGCTTTCCCATAGTTAATATTAATCAATCCCATATCGTGCGCATGGGCCAGCCTTCTCAAAAAATCCATTTCCTTCCAAAATTTCAAAGGAAACCCAATGATAAAAGATAGAAAAAAATAAAATTTAAATATAAATTAAAAATAGATCACATATGTGACAATTATACCCACTATGAAAATATTACTCCCTTGGATAGTCAACCAGAATCTTGATCGGAAAACAAAAATCGGTACTCTTACTCGGGCTAAGACATCCGATCCGAAGCCTCATGTGTATCACTCCCATTCCATCAAAAGACTTGGACCAATGAAATAAGAATCCCATAAAGAACCTTCACATGGGAGGTCACTATCTGAACTGACCATTCGAACACTGATAAATTGGGCTCTATCTCTAACTCTTCTCAATTCAGTACATGAGATAAGTCTGGGTTATACTTGTTCAGTTGAGAGACATGAAACACATTGGGAATCAATGACAACAGAGATAGAAAATCTAACCTATATCCCACCCTTCCCATCCAATCAGTGATCTCTAAGGGTCCAACCTACCTTGATGTTAACTTTCCCTGTTTTCTCATGCGATAATGGTCCAAGAGAGGTGTCACTCTCTGGAACACCCGATCACCCACAACAAAATCCATGTCCCAACAACACTGATAAACATTATATTTCTAATGACTCTGAGCTCTCAATAACCACTGCCTGATCATATTGACTTTTTCAGATGTCTTTTACACAAGTCTTGGTCCCAAAAGTGAGGTCTCACCTCCCTCTTCCCAACATAATGGAGACCTAAAAGGTCAACTATATAGAACCTCAAAGGGAGACATTTGAATATAGGATTGGTAACTGTTATTATGAGATAATTAAGCCAATACTAGATGGATATCCCATGAAACACCAATGTCTAAGATACATACACAAAGCATGTCTTCCAGGATCTAAATTTTCCACTCTGTCTGACTATCCATTTGAGGATGGTATTCCGTGCTCATCTTAATATGTGACCTTAAATCCCTTTTAAGGCCCTCCCAAAACCGATTGGTAAAAAAGGATCACTATTAGAGACAACTTTTGATGACACACTATGAAGCATGACCACTTTCTGAACATACAACCCTCCCAGATCATCTAATTTAGCTACATATCTAACTAAGATAAAGTGGGATGATTTGGTCAAATGTATGATTACTAACCAAATAGAGGTTCTTTCATACGGAGTACAGGGTAACATAATAAACAAATCCATAGAGACCACATCCCACTTTACGTAAGAATGGGTAATGGCTGAAGAAAACTATAGGGCCCTTGCTGTTATCCTTTCACCTTCTAACATGCTTAACATCTCTCTACGAAGTCACATTTGTCCCATCTCATACCTGCACACATGAAATATCGACACACATCAAAATACATCTTGGTTGAACCAGGATGAATGGGCCACTGAGACTGGTGTCTATCTTGTATCACCACCTTCCTTAATGACAATGGAACCAAAAAATATCCCTTCAAACAAAGTATTACCTAGGAGACAATGACCAGTCAAAGGATGTCTCCCCACCATGTGGAAATGGCATAGACTGGTGACATAGCTCATCAAATGGATGTTCCCACTGAACCAGCTACTGAAGAGATGGAGCCAACTGCACACTTTCCCAAAATGCACCTTCACTATACTCCTTAGACTCTAAGTGAATTCTGGAATAAAGCTACTTAAAATTCCACTCATCTCTATACTTTATAAAATACTTCACTCACACTTTCCTTCTCAAGGTGCCATCCACCATGTTACCCTTGGCCGACATATAGACGATATCAAATTTAAAGTCCTTTAGATATTCAATCCAACAACACCACCTCATATTGAGATCCTTCTTTGATAAGATGTAGGAAAAACTATTATGATCAGATTAAACAACAAACTTCTCCTTGAAAAGATAGTGACACCATGTATTCAATGAATGCATCACTGATTCTAATTCCAAGTCATTTTTGGGGTAATTATTCTCATGTGGTCAGAGTTTTCATGATCCATATGCCACCATGTCATCATCCTGCATAAGCAAACATCTGAGACCCAAACCTAAAGTATCCCAATAAACTACATACCCCTTTCATGATTTATAAAGTCCACTTTTAAGACCTAGAATAAAGATGATAATCCCGCTAGGTGACAATCAAAATCAACAAATGATGCTCATGCTCATCTTTAGATCAGGAGTAGACTAGGATATCAAACACAAATACCACAATGAAAGAGTAGAGGTACTGGTGGAACACCATATTAATGAGAGCCATAAATACTTTTGGAGTATTTTTCAATCTTAAAGACATGACCAAACACTCTAAGTGGTTGTACCTGCTTCAGAAATCCATTTTCAGGATATCTGCTTCCTTTACCCAAACCCGGCGGTAACCCAAACACAAGA
This sequence comes from Viscum album, assembly GCA_963277665.1. Taxonomy (NCBI): domain Eukaryota; kingdom Viridiplantae; phylum Streptophyta; class Magnoliopsida; order Santalales; family Viscaceae; genus Viscum; species Viscum album. Next base: position 2,032,424,536 of record OY728133.1, read on the forward strand.
GGATCTTGGAATACCAATTTTTAGCTTTCAACTGGTCAAAAATTATCAATATTGGGAAAAGGGTTTTTATTCATTATGGTTACCTTGTTGAGCTTCTGGTAGTCAATACACAACCGAAGAGATCTGTTGGCCCTTTCCAAGAACAAAATAGGTGAGAACCAAGGAGAGATGCTCAGGAAAATAAATACATTGGATTCCAAATCATCAAAATGTTTATTTAATTCCCTCAAGTTGTTGGGAACATATGATATGAGGATAGTGATATCATTTGTCTTCTAGTTACAAATCAATTGATAACTACACATCCCACTATGGGGGTAAGCTGGATGAATCAACTGGGAACTCGTCTACCACATGAGGCAATCATCCCTCAAGAGAACCACCATCATCCTCCAACATGATAAATGATAATTAAATAGCAAGATTACCCAAATCAAGGAGTGGATGTATAGCTTGACCTGATTGAGGATCCCATTATTTGAGAAAAACCTGATCACTTCCATTAGGTGCCAATAAACTAACTTGCTACTGATAATAATCAATGTGCACTTGGAAACGAACCATCCTTTCTATTCCAAGAATTACATAAAATAGGTCAATATCCATGAACAAGAAATCTCATTCCATATCAATCCCATACATAGAGAGCACACCTTGTGGACACGTGAGACCTTGCACCTTCTTCATGCCCAATGACGTCTCCAACTCCATCACAACGAACAACAACTCAGTTGGAAAATTCAGTAGGCCTAGAAGACAGACAGATATAAAAGGAACAAAAACACCAGTTTCAAATAAAACTATATATATTGAATATGCAATCATAATTGAACCTTGAATAGTAGAGGGCCCTATATCCTATCCCCCTGGTGCTTTCTCTACAACATGAAGGTACCTGGTATCCGTCTGAGTCTTACCATGACCACTGACTTGTGGCTTTGTTCTAGCTGAATCTGACCACATGAAGAACCACTCCAACCACCTCGACCACCAAATCAAGATCCCACCATCCTTTATAGTTCTGAATGAGTTGTCATTCCCCTAGAAGACATTAATCTTGTACATCCCTGATAAGAATGTGTAGCTCTACAGAATCGCTGCATGTGCTTGAACTCTATACATCGATGATTAGAATTGGGAGGGTATGTACAAAAATGTCAAGTGTGTCCCACATTCCTACATTGGTGGCACATGATAGACCCATCAATAGAAGCCAAAGAGGGAGGCTTCCTGCAGGGATGGCCTGAACTACCACTACCCTTTTACCTTTCTCCTCACACTTCCTCCTCTTTTCTGATGAGCTTCTGCTGCCCAATGATGACATGGATCCATAGGCACTTGACCTACTCTTATGGTCAATCTCCACCATAAAATCTGGGTCAAAAACTTTAGCATAAGTATTCATCTTGAAAAATGAATACATGAGAATAGATTTCCAGCTGCAAGCCCTTTTTGAACCTCTAAGCTTTTATATACTCATTATCGACTATCTCAGGAGCATACTAAACTAACTCAGTGAAACAGTTGGCATAATCCATCACTGATTGGTCCCCCTATACAAGATTCAAAAACTCATAGGATCTAGCATACATGAAGACCTCAGTGTTGTACTATAAATTTAGAACACCATGAAGTCTTTCAATCTCATCTGCTCATGCTTCCGAGGTTGAATTACTAATTCTCACCACCTTCGATAGGGAACCTCTAACATAAATGAGGAAAATTTCACCCTGACCACTTTAGGTTTTCCTATGAACTTGAATATACACTATATATCCTTGAGAAACTCCTCCACTACCTGAGATATGAGATACCTCAGAAAGAAGAAGGTTTATTCTTCAAGAATTCCTATGTTGTATCCTTCTAAGAGCCATACTCAACTTACCTGACAAGAGTAGGATAAGGACCCAAACCATGTCCCATGTCATAAATGGCTCAATGTGTATCATCTACAAGACTTTGATCATGTGGTGATGGTAAAATCTATCTCGATTCTTCCCAGAGTTGTAGGAAAAATTTCTAGGGAGGCATGTGGAAGAAAAAGGAAACAATCACATGAGAATATCATTGACACAATAGATTTGAAAATTTTTAGTAATAAACACAAAACCAATAAATATATCATTCCAAATCAGCACAATGAACAAACCACTTCACCCCCATCTAGTGTCCATGTATATTTTGAAGCCTACACGTCCCCACATGGAGGAGATGTCCAACCAACAACCCAAAATACCATGGCGACTCGAGGTCTGTCATGAGGTGTGCTATCCAGGCACCCCACTCGCATCCAGATCTCTGAGCACCAACAGTCTTTGCTCTTGTCTATCTAGGATCATCCTAATTAACAAAACCAAAAGATCTAAACTTGTTCTTATACCATTTTTTCATGAACTATGCCAGGTCGACATCCAACATGGCTCCCATCCTGGTCCACGGGAAGTCCCAAAGGCCGTTTTTGATCCCCATGGGCTGGCATAAGGGTCTGGGCATCAATAAAAAAATTGGTAAATGATTTACCTAAACAAAAAAACATAAAATAATGAAAAATTTAATATAAAAACAATTTGGAAAAACCAAACCAAACAATCCGTCACAATGTTTTAGATTTAAGCCTATAATTTTATAAAAAATCAATAGAAAGATACTGCAAAAAAAGGAACCAAAAAACATCTCCAAAAATAACAATAAATAAAGGGGAGAATCTCCCCCAATCCATCACTGAAACACCACACAAGGGGAACACTAGAAACCTAAAAAACCATCACAAAGAGATTTACCATTACATATACCAAATATGACCGAGTCTTCTTAAACCAAAAGGTGTATGTAGGGAGAGAGATAATTCCCAATAGGATGCCTCTAAAAAGTATGACATGCTCTAAATATTAAATTTAAAATAACTTGTGGGATTACTAATTAAAAATAAAAGATATAATAAGTTAAAATAAACCTATTTTAAGGAAAAAAAACGTTTAAAAGAGTGTAATTTTTAAATTAAAACACATTTACCATTTAAGTAATCCAAATGACACACCATATGTCAATAATGAGTGCATCATAGCCAAAGAGAACCAACATGGGAGAGTCCATGTGGGTTTTAGCAACAAAATTGGACCCTAGAACCTTATGTCGCATGGTAAAGTGGAATAAGAACCACAACCATCAATGTTCTCATGCATAAGACACTAGATAGGAGAAGTATCCAATGTTCTAGTGGTCTCCATTCGAAAACAATGTTTACTTAGTTTTTTCCTCATTAATCATGCTAAGTGAAACCGGGCTATAGTGACTTCGATATCCCAAGAACAGTAGTCCTAGTCTTCTCTCCTAGCAACCCAGTCTTCCCTTAGTGCACAATAAATTTTGACATGCCAAAAAATATGCCACATTTACACACACAATCCCAAAAATGCATTACGCACACCAAAAAACACAATTTTCACACCCAAATCCTCGTTCAGAAATCAGACTCACCCCAAACCTTTCTAACCATGAATAAAATTACAAACACCACTTAATAAAACATTTACTAAATTTAAAAAACTTTTTAAATTCACAAAATAAGGACTCACATAAATAATACACCAATTTCACATGATAATTCCATTATAAAAGGAATTCCATATCAAAACTCTTCAAAAACTACATTCTCACCACATTCATCATTCAAAAAATTGATAAAGAACATAAGAAAGTGTAAACAATTCATTAATCAATGTTTAAGAAATTATTCACCAACCATTGATATGGAAGACCCTAAAATCAGGTGTGAAATTCCCACCACACCTCAACTACACCATGAGGAAGGAATATTGAGCCTGAAAACAAGGAATGAAGACATAAATATCAAGGATCAACCCTAAAATCAGAACCCTAGGGATAGAGAATATGAAAACCCAATAAATAAGGGAAAAAACCCTTCAAAATGGTTTTCTAGTCTTGCTCATGGTTACTGTTAATTGTGCACAAACAACGAGCATGAGCCTATATTCCCAAAAAAAATCAATTCTATTACAAAATTTCAAAGGAAACTGATGTTGAGAGGACTGAACATAATAAAATAGAAAAATACCTATAAAAGAGATCAAGGACATGCCATTCCCTTAATAAACTAAGTTCATGCCCTGTTCCTCCCCTGTAATACTGAACTGAGTTCACTCCCCCATTATAGCCTTGTAATACTAAGTCGAGTTCATATCCCATTCTAAACCTGTAATACTGAACTGATTCATTATCCAATTATAGACCTGTAATACGGAACCGAGTTCATTTATCATTTCATCCATGTCTATATCATGAGATATAAATCCTTACCTAATTCATTTGAGGGCGATATAGGTGCCACCCATCTCATAATGAAATCATACATACATGTTCCACAAGATCATAAATAATCATATCATAACCCATGAAATGATATGGGTATTATAAACCTTTAATCATATCATAACCTATGAAAAAATACTAATTTCTTAATCATTTCATCATAATAAAAACCCATGAAAAGAACCAGGTTATAAAATCATATAATCTGGGGAAGATAAATGAGTTTCATAAACATCATTCCCTTAAAATAAAATCCATTCAGAGAAATAATACGAACTCATACATATAATAATTTTATCATAATGAAATTATTAACATGAATGTATGTAATCTTGTATGTGAAATAATTTTTAATGATCTCTTACAAACCTTTCTTGTGGAAAATATCATTTCTTCTTTGAATTTTTTTAGAACATAAAACCTATTTGAAATTGTTTATCCTTGAAAATATATTTAAAAACATATAAATGATGATTTAAAAACCATAAAACTTATTTAAAATCTGGTTTCCTTGAAATTTGACTTTAAATATAATTTTAAAACATTTTTTATTTTTTTTAAAATATTTTTTAAAACATGTTTTTTGAACACAATAGATTTCCAAACATAGGGAGAGACTGTCAGATTTTACATAAAAATTATATTACATACCAAAGAGTGAAATAATTGTACTAATACATGGATATTCCATGAATAAATATATAATAAATAAACTCATGAGTGTTCTTGGGAGATGGATCATAATATTTCATTAAATGAAGTATAAACATAAATAATATTGAAAATCGATGCAATTGTCTCAATAAAATATTATAACTTGGTATCTTTTGATCATACCCTCCATTTAATAAATGGAAATTAAATGAAGCATAAAATATCATGAAACAAAGGAAATACATGATATAACATTTAAAATATAATTATAGACCCCTCAAAACATAAGTTAGGTGCATAACAAAACATGAGTTTTAAAGAAGGAAAATTGAGATAAAACTATTTTACCAATTTGGTAAATTTTGAAACATAAACCCCATGTAATTAATATGATATAATGGATATTTGAATACCCCAAAATTTAATTATAATATATATAGAATAAAATCCTAGGAAATATATACACCACACAAAAGTGAATAGTGGAGAACATGACATGTATATCATGGAAATAAAAAGTGAGATCAAATCCCATTACCTTGTGTCTTAACTCTCGTCATACTCATTAAAACCACATGTATAATAATTATAAATTTGTTATAAATATTTCTCAGAACCATATTCCTATATCATGTACCATATCTTAATTTATTACGACCTTATATTACCCACATGTTAACCATCCTATGTCAAGGTTTTGATTCAGATAATATTCTCTTTGTTCTTTGCATGTGTCTTAATTTGTTATATCATTGGTAATTATAATTATATCATGATTATATAATGTAAAAATGTATATAAATAAAATCTATATCTTTATATTTTTATTATAATAATATACTGAATATATAAGTATTAAATATGGTACACTGTTCATGGAGACTGTAAGTCGTACGTATGCATGAACGTTGTTTCTGTTTTTATTGTCATATTTAAAGAAAAGAAGAAAATTACATATATGTATATATTCATATCATTATTACAGTAGATTTAAGATATCATATATATCATATCTAATCATTAAACCCATCCATAATATGTTCTATGTAGTGTATGAAAGAATGATATCACTTTGAAGGGATGGTAGTCCACACTTCCTCAAATGAAATTATCATATTAACACACAATGGAAAGTAAAAAGATATGTGCTATAAAAGGATTAAATAAGATTGATTAAATAATAAATATAATATATAACCTTTATAAATAGATTTTTTATCATAATGTCCTCCCTGAGAGGTTTTATGAAAAATTTAACAATCATCGTTTAGTGAGGTCTTAGTACGCCACAGAAAAAAACAATATGTTCGTTATCCATTGGATGGAGTTGTGTGTAATTTTAGGTCGAAAAATTAGAATAAGAAATCCTAGTATATTGATTATAATGTTATTTTTATATTTAAATGTAAACAATAAAGTGGAGGGGTGGAGAATGAAAATTAAATAAAGGACCTGAGAGAAGACATTACCTCTTAATCGGGTTACTTCATTCAGTTTCTACCAAATTTATTTTTTGGATTTACTTCTAACAAAAGGATTGAGTATATATTGGATGAAATTAAGAGGCCTTAGATGTGTGAAGATGTTGGATAGGTAGTGGCCTTTTATATGGAAGGAGAAGGACTCACATAGAATTTTTGAAAACATGTTTGGTGTACAAATATTCAAACCTAAACAATGTCATACCAAAACCATAATAAATAAATAATGGAAGGTTTATGGATAAATCATGAATATAATATTGGTTTTTGACTTTTTATAAGACATTTGGGCCCCTATGATTAAGGTTTTGTTCATAATTAAGCTTAATTTGACTTTAATAATTGTGATTAATTTTAATCACTTTTACTAATAATATTGGTAAAAAATAAACATGATATAACAAGAAAATATGTATTATACCGATTATAATGGAATATGATGAATTTTCAAAACTAAATTGATAGAAGAGTCAAAATTAATATTAATGTTAATACCGCAGATGAGATAAAATTATGGATTTTTAAAGTAGAAATAAGTTCAAATGTTTATTATGTTTTTTGTATTCAATTTCAATGTTAAAGTTATTATAATGACCTAAATTGTATTAATAGATGTATAAATTATCAAATGTGTCCTAAAAAATTAAAATCTAACTTAACATTAATAATTATTTAAACTAAAAGGATGTTTTTAACATAAAAGCAGAATTTTTCACTATTCATCAAAAAGTGAAGATTCTCATAAAAATCAAAAAAGTTGCCCATAAGCTAATTTGGACATTTTAAATTAAAAAATTATGTTTATTTTATCAAATTAAATTTCTAAATGTGTATAAAATTAATATTATTATTTTTCATAGAAGGACATTGAAAGCAGTTCATTTGAAAAAACAATATTTATAAGCATATAAGAACTTTACCAAAAATCAAATACTCCATTTTCAATATGTTTTCTTTATATAAAACAATTATAAAAAATATTTTAAAAGTATTTATTAATATTCATATTAATAAATTTTATGGATATATTACAATTACATCAATTAAATAATTATAAAAACAAAATTATGTTTTGTGGAAACATCGATGTGGCTTATAATATATTCCAACTTGGTGTAGTGTGTAACATACATGAAGTTCATGTTCTGGGTAACATAATCCAAGAATGTACTATGTGAAATGAATTTTTGAATTATTTCATTTCAAGACATAAGCAAAATATTTAATTTATTCAAAAAAATTTCCATAAAAACTCAAGGTGTTGCATTCAACCCCCATTAAAATGAATTTTTCCCTCAAAATTGATCATGTGGGTAAAAAAATGATGATAATTCAGCTTCATCATATATTCATGTTCTCAAGTATCTTCATATAACTGGTGATTTCTCCACAAAACATTAACCTGGTGAGTGGTCTTGTTTGGAAGAAAATTCACTATACGGTCTAGAATTCCAATAGGTTTATCCTTCTATGAAATATCCTAACCCAATAGTATGAAATATGAGATTAGTACAGGGGAAGGTATAGGTATTTACTTCCTCAGGAGAGATAATGGAACACATCATGGACTTCAGAGATAGTTTTAGGAAGTGTCATGTGATACAACACTATCCCAATACGATCACTAATCACAACGTGACCAATATTCTTTGGGCTTTATTTCCCGTTCTTACAGAATCTCAGAACGTTATTCTGGGGTGATATTAATAGAAACACATTTTCACGAACTTTAAATTCATGTTCATGTCATTGGTTATAAGCATAAATATTCTTCCAACATTGAGTTTCCTTGATATTTTGTTGAATATTTCAAACCTTGTTGACCATTTCTTTAGAAATCTTATGTCCCAATATCTTTATTTCTCCAAATTCATCCCAACACTTTGATGCTCTACATTTATTCCCATAAAGGGATTTATAAGGATCCATATGTATTCTTGAGTGAAATCTATTTTTTTATGAAAGCTCAACTTGAGGAATGTATTGATCCCTACCACCTTTTAAATCTAGTGGACAAGATCTCAACATATCCTCTGGGGTTTGAATTGTTCTTTCAAAATTTCCATCTATTTGGGGAACATAAGCATTGATGAAACAAAATTTTATGTCAAGTGCTTGCTGAAGACTTCTCTAGAACATTTATAGAAGCCTCAGATCCTGATATGATAAAATAGAATGCAGAACTCCATTCATCCTTACCACTACCTTAATATATATCCTGGAAAGATGATCTAGAGAGAAGTATTCTCTGATAATGATGAAGTGTGAAGACTTAGTAAGACGATCAACTACTACAAATATATCATTAAAACCTTTTGTGCTTTTGGTTAGTCCCACGACAAAATCCATAGTGATGTTCTCCCATTTCCATTCTACTAAGGGAAATGGATGCAACATCCCCTTTAACTTTTGTCTTTTAGCCTTAACTTATTGGCATACCAATCACTGAGGCACAAACTCTACAACATCACTATTCATTCTATCCCACCAGATGTATTATTTCATGTATCTTTATATCTTCGTAATTCCAGGATGAATAACGAATGATGAACTATGATATTTCTCTTACATATCCTTATAATATAGTATATAAGGAACACATACATAGTTCTTGAACCTTATCATTCCATCCCAATCAAGGTTAAACTCCAATGAATTTATGATTTTCTTCTATAAGTCTTCATATTTTTTTGTGCCTCCTTAATCTTCACATGGATAGAGGGTTGAACATTATTTAATAAATTTAATATTTTATCACTTTCTTCAGGATTTCAAAATCCAGAAATATTGGATCTTTTGTGATACTCATCATGGATAATCTAGTATGGTCCTTCTGACTCAAAAAATCGACCACCTTGTTCTCTTTCCCAATAAGGTAATGTATTGAGTGGTCCTAATCTTTTATCAACTCTAACCATCTTCTTTAGATCATGTTTATCTCCTTCTATGTGAATATATATTACATAATTTTATGATCCGTATATATAAAACACTTTTCTACATAAAGATAATGCCTTTTTTTATTTAATCCATAAATACCATTGCTAACTCCAAATCAGTAGTTGGGTAGTTTTGCTTACGGATCTTCAACTGTCATGAGGAATAATCAACAAACATGTTATTATGCATATGAAAACATATAACTCTGTTCTTGGATACATCACTATAGATTAATAATTCTTATCCACTATAGGGTAATGTAAGCACAAGTCCACTGACTAACCTTCTATTCAGTTCCTTGAAATTTTCCTCCCATTCACCCATATAGAGGAATATAACAAACTTTCATGTTAACATGTTTAGAGGATTAGATAGGGATGATAAATTCTCCATAAACCATTGATAATATCTAGCTAAACCAATAATTCTATGAATCTCAGTCACCATGGTTATTCAATGCCAACAATCAATAGCCTTTGTCTTTTATGGATCTACTGTTATACCATATAATGAGATTATGTAATCCAAAAATGAAACCATTTGCATCTAAAATTAATACATTGTACATTTTTCAGATAGCTTCTCCTTCCTTAGGGTCTTAGTACAATTATAAATTGATCTTCTTGATCTTACTTGTTATCTGAATATATAAGAATATCATCTATAAAGATTACCTAAAATTGATCAAGGTAATCACTAAATAATATCTTCATTAAAAACATGAAGATAGTAGGGGAATTATTAAGACCAAAAGGCATCACTGTATATTAACAGTGTCTGTACCTTGTATGGAATTCCATCTTGGGTATGTCCTATTTCATGATCCTCAAATGATGATGTCCAGAATGAAGGTCAATCTTGGAAAAGTATTGAGCACTGCAAAATTTATCAATCAAGTCATCAATACAGTGGGCATAATACTTATTCTTGATCGTGGTCTTGTTCAAATCTTAATAATCAATGCATTGTCTTATTTATCCATCTTTCATTTTCACAAAAATAACTGATGAAACACAAGGTGGCACACTTGGCCAAATAAATCCCTTATCATGGTTTTCTGGGAGTTTCTACTTCAATTCATACGTCTCAATCAGGGTCATTCTACAAGGATACATTGATATTGTTGTGAAACAAGGTATATGTTCTCTTTCAAACTCAAAATCAGATTTTCGTTGAAGACTAGGAAACTCTTACAGAACGACATCCACAAAATTTCAAACAATAGGTATATCATCGATGCTAATTTATCCCCAACCATTTGAGATAGTAACAATTTTGAATGTGAATTAAGAACCCTACATCAGATTTAATATCCTCATGAAGTTCATACTTATCGTCACATTGGTGGATGATCATAGGAAGGTTTCAAATATCAAATGTAACTTCACTTCCTTGAAATTTGATGGTGGATTTATATAGATAAATCAAATCTATGCCTAACATGACATCAATTTCAACCAAACAAATAACAATAAGATTTTTAGGAAGAAAATTTATAAAAACTTCAGCCAAAGAAGAATAATAGATAAGAGATGAAATCATCATTCCATTACGGGTTTCCAATTCTACTTCTACATCTAATGGTTTTGGAGGAATCATCACACACTTAAAAAATTATTTTCATATGAAAGAGTGGGTAGATCTGGAATCAAATATAATATTAGAAACTATAGATTGGATGGTAATTTTACCATTCATCATTTTGTTATCGTACCCCTCATTAGAAATAGTGATTTCATGATATTTACCCTTATCCCTCAGCTTAAGAGGTTATTGATTTCAATCATCATCAGTGGCCCTTAGGTTTGGTAAGTGGATAGAATAATTCTAATTCTGCTTACACAAGTAACACTGAATCATGGGAGGTGCATTTTGTGCTTCTATTTCCTCATTCGCAACATTATCTAACTTATTCCCATCACTTTGGAAATAAAATTCTAAATGGTATTCCCTTGCACAATTAAAACATTCACTTAACCTCATAAGAAAAATTCCTCCATGCTTCTTCCCACACTTAGAGAATAATGGAAAACTAATCTTCTTTCCTATATGGTTTTTAGAGTTTCATTTGAACTCTATCATCCTTTTATTTTCAATACCATGAGGCTGATACTTGACTCCAACCTCCATTTCAAAAATGATTGCATAATGAACAATATATTCATATCTACTGAAGTCTCTTATTACAAGTTCCCTTATAATAATTGTCTTTCATCCACTAAAGAATGTATAAAATATACATTTAGGATAGATGAGAATTGCAAAATCATACCTCCCAAGTCTCATAAAATTATTCTCTTAGGTACTGACAGATTCATCATCCATTTTCTTCAACTCAAAGAACACTTTATCCATATTGGTATTGTTTTCTATACTTTTTTCAGGGCGCACGCATCCTTTGGCTTGGACGCACAACTGTTACCCCGCATTCCCGCTTTCCAAAGGCAGGAGGCATAGGCATATTATTCCAGGATGTTTGCTCCTTGATCGAAACGGGATGATGGGATGTCGGTTCTTCCTTCCGTGGATTCCTCCTAAAAATTTGTCACCTAGTCCAGGTCTCCCTTATAGATTTAAGTCGTGGTTTGTGAATCTCGTTCCTGGTGCCATATCTTCTTGGACGCCGGATAATTACACTACTTCTGTCAGTACGTTCCATGGGGTCTTGACATGGTAGCAACCTTCTGTCAGAGTAGATGAAAACATCAGGCATGCCGGGGCATCTCTGGGTGCGTGGACATAGGAGAACCTGTATTCTTACTCATAAGAGGGCATCCCAAGGTTGCAGAACCTGACTCATCCCACGTTAGTCATGGGGAATCATATTTCATAGGCATGTAAATGAGGTTTTACTTAGATTCCCATGTTTAACACAGGGTATGTGGCATGTTTACCGTCTTGCGAAGACGGTTATGCCAAAGGCATGTCTTCTGAGGTTTTCCTTGGGAATCTTATGTTTATCACGGGGTAGGGCGCGAGTTTAACATCTTGCAGTGATGATTACACCATAGGCGTGTCTTCCGAGGTTTTCCTCAGGAATCTCACGATTATCATGAGGTAGGCCACGAGTTTAGCGTCTTACGGAGATGGAATGAGGGTGATCAGAATGTCCCATAGAGACGGATCAGATTGGTACATCCCAAGGCGGGAACACCTAGAAGATGGATGGATCATAATGCCCAATGAGGACGGATCTGGGGTGGTGTTCCCCAAGGAGGGGAGATGTCACACCGTAATGGCTGATCTGAACACCACTGATGGAGGATCAGGGAGAGTGCACCCCAGGATAGGGGACACCATGGTTTCCCATTGGCTCTGATTGAACCTCAGGGAGGCTTCCTACATACCCTGTGTAGACGATAGGGATAAAAACACATGTAGTTCGAAGGGGTGATGAATCGGGGTGTACACATAGGACAGCGACCCGGAGACGTGATGGGGCTTACGCATGGATAGCGACACGAGTACTTCTAGGATTAGTGAGAAGGGTGGATGACATGATCCCACTGGGATGTGGCGGCACGGGTGAGAATTTGGATTGATGATGGATGGATGAATTAAGTGGAGGGGGAATGAAATGGGACCATCGCAAGGGTGATGGTGATATTGGGATTGAGCCTTGAAGAGACCTCCTACGTATCCCTGTGGCAGGGAATCAAAGTCCGCGTAGTTCAATTGGTGAGAACCAACGTGAATAGGGTCGAAACAACCAATGGGTGGTGGGATTGAACCTTAGTGAGGCTTCCTACATACCATGACTTGACATGGATCAAATTCGACGAAGTTTGGGATGGATGTGTGGGTCTTACACTCTAGTTTTCCCAAGGTGGTGGGTGAACTGACGTGAATGAGGTTAGAACGACCGGGTGGTGGGCTTGATCCTCAGGGAGGCTTCTTACATACCATGCCTTGACATGGATCAAAGACCACATAGTTCCGAATGGATGCTGGTGAACTGACGTGAAGAAGGACCTTGGTCTAATGGGTGTTGGGCTTGAACCTCGTGAGGTTTCCTACGTACCATGCCTTGACATGGATCTAAGTCCTCGTAGTTCGGGATGGTGCCGGTGAACCGATGTGAAGATGGACCTTGGTCTGATTGGTGTTGGGCTTGAACCTCGTGAGGTTTCCTACGTACCATGCCTTGACATGGATCGAAGTCCTCGTAGTTCAGGATGGTGCGTCAGAGGACCAACGTGAATATAGACCTTCGTCTAGGTGGGTAGTGGGCTTGAACCTCAGGGAGACAACCTACGTACCATGCCTTGACATGGATCAAAGACCGCGTAGTTCAGAGGTACAGTTTAGCGTTATGCGGGATGAGGGTGAACTGACATGAATGAGGTCGGAACGACCAGGTGGTGGGCTTGAACCTCGTGAGGCTTCCTACGTACCATGTCTTGACATGGATAAAATACCACGTAGTTTAGAAAAGGGCATGTCGGAGAACCGATTTGAATAAGGACAATGGTATAGGTGGATGGTGGTCCTGAACCTCAAGGAGGCTTCCTACGTACCATGCCTTGACATGGATCAAAGACCACGTAGTTCAGAATGGTGTGAGGCTTAAACTCTAGGCTTCACAAATAAAATGTCATGGTAGATGGTTACAACTCTAATACCACGTGATTCGTGCTCGATGTGAGAAACAAAAGGTAGCAAGGACATGACGATCATATCGCAAAGGTGCATCCATAAAGGGTGGTGAATGGTGATTACTCAAGTAAGCTACCCAGGTGCCACTATAGAGTGATAATCGTGGATGGGGCTTACGCAAGGATACTGCTTGGGTGCCGCTATGGAGTGGCACTGGTGAATCGGATGGAACCATCATGAGGATGACGATCGTTTCAGGCATGAGCCTTGAAGAGGCTTCCTACGTATCGTCGTGTCAGGGAATCAATGTGCACGTAGTTCATCTGATGATAGCTTACCGCCGATGGAGGGTTTCAATGGATTACCGCTGGATTGGGTCACTACGGCTTACTACTGGATTGGGTCAAAATGGATTACTACTGGATTAGAATTTCAACGACTTACCACTGAATGGGGTCGCAAAGTATTACCATTGGTTAAGGATGTAAATAACTTACCACTGAATGGGGCCGCAACTACTTGATAAGTATGTCAACAGCTTACTACTGAATGGGGTCGCAAAAGCATACCACTGGATAAGGATGTCAATAGCTTACCACTGAATAGGATCAAAACAACATACCACTGATTGGGATCATAATGGATTACCACTGAATAGAGTGACAATAGTGGATGGGGCTTATGCAAGGAAGCTTCCCGGGTGGTGCTATGGAGCGGCAATGATGAATGGGGATTTCGCGAGAAAGCTACCCGGGTGCCGCTATGCAGTGGAAATGGTGAATGTTTCTTATGCAAGGATGATGCCTAGGTGGCGATATGGAACTGCAATGTTGAATGTGGCTTACGTAAGGACGTTGCTCGGGTGCCGCTGTGGTGCGGCAATGGTGAGTGGGGCTTACGCAAGAAAGCTTCCTGGGTGCCACTATGGAGCACCAATGGTGAATGAGGATTACGTAAGGAAGTTGCCCAGGTGGTGTCTTCCTTGTGTCCAGCCATGAGGGTATCCCAACCCATTGGTGAATTGAGGCCTTCAGCTATGCACTGGTGCATAAGATGGATAATTCCAAGGGGTGTTGGAATCATGCCACTGTAATCATGGCATTTGGCATCTTATGCTTTGATCATAAGGCAGCTCTTGTTGGGAGAAAGAGGAATCCTATGATTGGATCATAAGGATTACTACAGTTTAAAGTCATGTAGATAAGAATAGTGGTATCTCGTGCTTGGAGCGTAAGGCATCTTTTATTTGGAGCAAGAGGCATCCTATGATTGGAACATAGGGAGAACTACAGTTTATAGTCATGTAGAGAGGACCTTTAGGCATAAGGAACCTAGGAATAGATGGTGTTGGGTATTATGCAAGGGCATCCCTTTCTGGTTCAACCTAGAATAGGAGCCAAGTGATTGGGTTTGGAGGAGTTTCCTGAGGAATGGTTCGACTCAAGGTACTTGGGGAATTGATGCTGAGAATCTCAACTCATGACATGGGAATGAAACCAAGAGGAATATGTCGACTTAATGTGTTTCATGTTGTGTGGAGGAGTACCTGAAATCATGGTTTTCCATAGGTGGAAGGTGGGTGCGCATAATGGCGCAATTGAAAATCTTGATATCTAGATGCAAGAAGCTCGCAGTACAACTCTCCATTTTTCATGGGGGTCTGTGATGGTAGTGAAAGGATGGGAGCGCAGCCTAGCACTGGCCCTGAGCGAGGGTGCAGGGGCACATCCGCCGTGGTATGGACCAGTGGGAACGAAGGTAGGAGCCTCTCAAAGGATTGGTCTTTGCGAAGTAGCTTCACGGAGCAAAGGGGCTCGGGGAGCATGGGGTCTCGCGAAGCACAGACTCGCGGAGCATGGACTCGCGAAGTAGTATCACGGAGCATGGACTCGCGGAGCATGGGATCGCGGAGCATGGACACGTGGAGCATCGGCTCACGGAGCATCAATGCAAAGTAAGCCGCTCGCGGAGCAGGGACTCACAGAGTAGCAACGTGAAGGAAGCTGCTCACAGAGCATGGCCTCATGGAGCCGCTTTGCGAAGGAAAGAAGAGCTCTGCAAACCGGGAGATCAGCCATCCAAGGGGAGAAGTGCTCCTCCAAGGGGTGGAGTGGCCCTCCAAGGGGTGGAGCAGCCGTCTGGAGAGGGGGGGGGGCGAGCTAGGTATTTATAGGAAAGGGGGTCTGCGAATCAAAGCGCTCTCGTCACGGAAATAGAGCTTGCTCTGCGGTGGATCGCGAACATCAAATGCGGTCACGGAGCGTCCCGCCTCCTTGCTTCATGGCGGGTCTTCGCGGCGCATCGCGAATGTCAAATGGGTTCGCGGAGCATCCTGCATCCTTGCTTCGTGAAGGGTCTTCCTGGCACATCGTGAATGTCAAACAGGTTCGTGGAGCATCCCACCTCCTTGCTTTGTGGCGGTGATTCGTGATCGCGGAGGGGGCTTTGTCAATGGGCTTTGCGAACCAGTTTTCCATCCCAACTTCAAATGTCCAAAAATCATAATCTGTAACTCCGTTCGGGCCCTACGACCTACCAAATCAAAGCTTGGGAAATGCACTAAGATCTTGGATCGTGTATGGAAGCATTTGAAAATATTTTGGGATTGGTTTTCCGGTGCCAATAGGTATGAAGAATCCCAGGAAAGTACCATTTGTAAAATAAGTTCCTGAATACATCCCAATATATAGATTAAATTTCATATTGTTGCCTTATATTCTTGATTAGAGTCCACCATTGATATGCTTCACTTTCTAACCAATTGATAGTCATAATGACTTTCTCGTGCTCTGAACATTGGAGAATTGATATATTATTAGCAGTAATGATTCATTATTCATCAACAAGTGGATCAGAAGCCCCTCTAAAATAAGGTGGATGTACCCTCAGGAATGTCTAAATATAATGTTGTTATATAAATTTCTCATATTGAAGTCCACCATGATTCATTGCTTTAGAAAGTTGTGCGAGAATAACAATGAGGTTTGGCAATCTAGCCCCCATGTCATTTAGTTTATCAGGAGGAAAATAATTGCATTTTCCATCATAATCACAATTAATGTGGTTTCTTCAAGTTAAATCCATTAACTAAAACCAAAAGTACCATGTAAGAAACAATTATCATAGTGAGGATCTATATAATCTTGAAAAGTCACTTATATGATTTTGAAATAATGAAACCTTCCTTAATCTGTGAAAAAATAGGTTTATTCAATGTTATTCATAGGCAATATCTATTAAAATCCTTTATAATGGTTTGGGAAGAGATTGTGAATTTCAATTGCATATACCCATGGAGTTTCAAACTAGGTGTTCAACAAGATCCATTTTTGTGTACCAGATTCCCCTGAGTCATGCCCGAAACATATTGTTAGAGCTATTACCCCTAGGTACATCTGTTCTAAAGACACATCCACGTTTATTATCCAGACATGGATGTATTTCAATGAAACCAACCACATTATCCTTTACCAAAATTGAAAGAAATATTACTATAAATATCCTTATCCTTACACTTATACATAGTAATGTCATCGGGGTTAACACTAAGGTTTTATCATCTTAGTTTCTAAAGGTTAACTAAAACTTTTCTTTGATGCAAATTATAGAAACCATATATTTTCATAAACTAACATTAAATAACATTTTTGGAATACTAAATGAATTATACATGATGATGATCAAAGACCGCAATTGGTCTAGTGCCTCTAGAGACATGTAACCATAATGACTAATAGATAAAAGAGCTACATTATCTCCCAAAAGGTTCTTATTGACTATCAACCTTCTTATAAATAGAAAAAATAATACATATCTTCAAAACCTAGGTAAGGAAACTTAAAAAAGTGTGAGATAAAATTCTCTGTAAGGGTAAAAATGAGATATTTGTAAGAATAATCATGATTATAGGTGTATTAGAATACGATAATGAAAATAGAAGATCATACCCTACATATCAAATATCGTATAAATGAATAATGGAACAAAGCTTAGTAGTTCATAAGATATAAATCATAATAAAATTGAGAATATAAGCCATGAAAGCATAACATAGAAAGAAAACAAGGAATTATGGTAGACAAATAAGTATATATAACGATTTACATAGTAGTCTTGGCATTTCTGTCGAAACTATATTAGTGGACAAAGTCCTTTATTGAACAGAGTTCACTCCCTGTTCTATCATGTTAATATTGAACCAAGTTCACTACCTATTCTAGCCCTATAATATTGAAACAATTTCATATCATGTTCAAGCCCTATAATACAAAACTGAGTTCATATCTTATTATATCCTGGTAATTCTGAAATAAGTTCATATCTTTTTCCATCAATACCTATTTCATGAAATATAAATCATTACACAATGAATTTTATGGAAATATATTTTCCACCTATCTCTAAATGAAATCATACAAACTTGTTCCATAAGATCATAAATAATTATATCATAACCCCTGAAAAGAATTGGGTACAATAAAATTTAATAAAATAATAACCTGTGGAAAATGATAGGTTTCATAGTTATTTCATCATAAGCATAAACCATGAAAAGAAGATGGTTTTAAAAGAATATAACTCATGAAAGAGAAACATGATTCAAAAACATCACTCCATAAAATCGTAATCCATGCAGATAAATTATATCAATGAAGGTATTGAATAATTTCCAAAAAAAGTCAAGATTAATATAAATTGATGTTATCATAGTTGGGAAATAATTTTGAAGGATCTTTTAAAAACATTTCTTGAGGAAAAATATCCGTTATGTACTGAAAATGATTTTTAAAACATAAAATTTTTTTGAAACCCTTTCCCGTTGAAAATATCTTTAAAAACATATATAGGATTATTTGTGAACAAAAAACATTTTTAAAATATTTTATATTTGAAAATTGGACTCAAATATCTATTGATTTGTTTTTTGAAAACATGGTTTCTGAATATAATAGATTTCTCACCGAAGTGGGAGATGGTCATATTTTGACTAAAAACATTATGTTAAGTAAAAAATAATATAAAATGATACTAAAACATGGTTAAATATTGAATAAACAATGGAGAAGTAAACTATTGCGTTTTATGGATAGATGGATCATAATATTCTATCAATGGAAGCATAAACACAAACAATCTAAAACATTGATGAGATTGTCTCAATAAACTCTTATAAGAGGTAACATTGGACCATACTCTCCATGTAAGAAATATAAATTACATAAATCATAAAATATCATGAAATATTTTAAATTCAACATATAACATGTAAAATTGAAGTATATTCACCTTGAAAGTGAATTTAGGTGCATAACAAAACATGAGTCTCAATGAAAGAAAATAAAGACATAACTATTTTACCTACTTTGTAAATTTTCAAACATAAATCCCATGAAATAAATATAATACAATTGATATTTTAATACAACTAAATTTAGGTATAAGATACATATAATATAATCATGGGTATTACATACACCACACAAAATTAAAGAGGGGTAAACATAGCATGTATCTCATGAGAAGAAAAGGTGAGATGATATCCCCTTACCTTGTGTCTGGAATCTCATCATACTTATTAAAAACACCTGTATAATAAATTTAAATATAATATATATATTTTATAGAAGCATGTTCTTATATCTAGTACCATATTTTTTTATTACGACCTTATATTACCTGCTTCTTAATCATCACATGTTAAGGTATCTCTTCGGATAATATTTGGTTTGTTTTTCGCATGTGTATTAATTTGTTATATTATTTTTCCTTATAATTATATCTTGATTCCATAATGTAAAATTTTATATTAACAAACTTTATATCCATTATATGTGTATTATAATAATATATTTAATATATTAGTAAAAAATGGAGGACACCATTCATGGAGACGGTAAGCCGTATATATGCATGAACATTGTTTCTGTTTTTATTATCGTATAGAAAGAATGAAAGAAAATTACATATATATAAATATATATCATTATTAAATTATCATTATGATATAATATATAAAATATATAATCACTGAAACCATATTTAATACAGTTCATGTACTGTATGAATGAATCATATCACATTAAGGGGGTGGTACTCCACACTTCCTCAAACAAAATTATTGTATTAACAAAAAATGTAAAATAAAAAGATTTATGTTTTAAAAGGAATATAAAATCTTAAGGAAATAATTAATATAATATATAATATATATAAATATATTTTCTATCATAATTTTCACCCTATTACGTAGTAAATAAAATTGAACAATCATCATCTAGTGAGGTCATAGTACCCTGTACAATTAAATAATATGTTCGTTATCCATTAGATGGATGTGTGTGTAATTTTAGGTTTAAAATTTATCACAGATAAATACTATGATATTTATAATACTGGTTTACTCATAAAATCAACCAAAAAAGTGGAGTGGGTGGAGAAATAAATTAAATGAATGGAATTGAGAGAATATTTTACCTCTTAATCAGGTAACTCCTTTTCGTTTGTGCCAAAATGAATCATTGCATTTTCTTCATCTCAAAGGATGTATTATATGAGGATGTTATGATTTATAGGATTTTTATTGGGTATAAATTTTTTGAACATAAGAGTTTTTATCAGTGTGGAGATATGGGAGAGGCAGTGACCTTTTATAGGGAAGGAAAATGACTCATATGTAGTTTTTAAAAACAAGTTAGGTGTACACATGATCTTATATAAATAAATTCATACCAAACAAAAATAATTATATAATAGAAGTTTTATGGACTAATAAATTCCATAAAATGGGTTTTGGACATGTTTCTAGTTCATTTGGTCTTCTAATATTATGGTTTAGTCCCCAATTAAGCATAATTTGACCTTAATCTCTATGATTAATTTTAATCACCTTTACTAACCATTTTAGTAAAAAATAAACATGATATAAATATAATATAAAGATTATAATGATTGAAATATTTAATTTTTTTTCAGAACTCAAATCAGAGAAGCAGAAAAATTATGATTAATGTTAATCCCACAAATGGGATGAGATTACGAGTTTATAAAGTAGAAATAAGTTTGAATAGTTATTAATTTTTTATAATCAATTTCAAGGTAAAATATATTTTAATGAACTAAATTTTATTAATATATGTATAAATGATCTAAGGTGACCTAAAAAATTTAAAATATAATTTAACATGAGTAATTTTTTAAACGAAAAGGCAGTTTGTAACCTAAAAGCAGTATTTTTCAATATTCATCATAAAGTGATGTTTCTCAGAAAAATACAAAAAATTCACCATAAGATAATATTGAAATTATAAATTCAAAAAAATTTCTTATTTTAACAAATTAAATTTTAAATATTTATAAAATCGATTTTATTTGTTTTCACAGAAGAACATTAAAAGCAGTTCATTCAAGAAAACAGTATTTTAAATATATAGGTACTTTACCAAAAATCATATATTTCACTATAAATATGTTTTATTTATCGTAAAATATTATAAATAATATTTTAAAAGTAGTTGTTAATGAGCATATTACTATTTCTAATGGATAAGATATAATAATCTCATTTAACAAAATTATAACAACAAAATGATTTTTATTTGTAACATCTGTGTTGCATGTAATGTACGCCAAGTCGGTGTTGTGTTTAATATAAAACAAGTTCATGTTCTTTGTAACGTCGACCACATTTTTTTCATGTGAAACGAATGTTTGACTTAGTGCATTTAATTACATAATTGAAAATTAAATTTATTCAAAAAAGGACTATAAGGTGTTAAAATCCCCTAGAAAATATTTAGGGCCATGAATGTTTTTACATAAGGGATAGTTGTCCTTATGTATATGTGAATATTCATATGTTAATATGATATAACCAACACCTTTCATTGGTCACCAATTAAATTTTCACGTGCTGGAGTGTTTTCATTGGTACTCTTCCCTTTGAGGTAGGATTCCTTTCTTATGACCTTTTGTTAGTTACATTTTTAAAATATGCTTTATATTACGTTATATCCATCTTTTTCACTTGTTTTATTTATTGTGTTTAACATATATTTGGGTAATTAATTTCACCCTTTCCTTGTACCATTTTTTATATCACTTTTGATTTGTGATGCATTGAACTCTTAAAAATTTCATGAAAGGAATTGTTGAAATACAATGTAATGTTTTCTAATAAATCCCCTAAATGAGGTGCATTGTCTTCAAATGGAAAAGGACATATGTGCATGTTTTATTCTAATAGAGTTTTCTTATTCCTATATTAGTGGCTTGAATTATATGTTATGCCAATGCCTGATGCATATCCTTGACCTCTATGTGCTTTACATTTAAATTGTTAATTTCAAGTTGGATGGATACCTTTCTCTCTATATTGTTACAATTCATATATTTATTCCATAAGTGAATGGATTGAACTAAATTCGGCATACCCTGCTATTTCAAATTCTCATTTCATAACCCCTTGTTTTTTCATGATTTAGATGTTGTAATTAGTCAATATTTATGGCCCGGGAGATTGAAATTTCATTGATGAAATGTGTTTAGGGCATGATAATTCCACCTGACTTTGTTTATATTCCATTTCTTATGAAATTTACTAATTCTTATTTCTTTTTTTAGTGCCTTGATTTATTTTCTAAACTTTTTTAATCATGTTATATTGAGATATTAAAATGATAATGATGACATGTAATTGTTATATTCTTGAATTTGTGATAAATTCATTATGCCATGTTGATGGTTTGATTAGTAACCTCGATCTAGCTTGGTAGCATTGGATCCTGAAATTAACTTGATGGAATTAGATAATGAATTGTTGAATTTCAATTATAGTGGTTTTCTTTTAATATTTTCCTTTCTTGATTGGATTATTTTTCATAGGTTGGGAGAGAACAGAAATTAGGTATTAAGTATTCATGGATGGAATCGTTGTGATCATTTGGTTACAAATTGAAATGCCTAGGGTGATGCTTTAGCTTGCTAGGCAAGTACTATTCGAGTTTCTTTGTTTTATCATAAGTGATATTGGTTCCCATGTGAGGTAACTATGGATATACCTTTTGGAAACATGGATACACCCTAACATGGGTGACACTGGGTTCCCTATGTGAGATACTTGGGATAGACTCATAAGTCACCATGACTCGAGTGATACAAGGGATTCTCTATGGATTTCCTCACACAGAATTAGTTCTATAGGGCTATATTATATGTTATTGTAGAGATATTTAGGGATTTGTGTAGATAAATTTGGGTAGTCTTAGGACTCCATCATTTGTTTGGATGGATGGATTGATTGATTATGTGTTTACATAATATATATTGTTTATTATTATCATGACCTTTCTTAGGCTTATGGGATGCTTCTCTGTGATTTACTTGTGAACTTGAATGGGGACTTGTGAATTAGACCCCAAGATGATGTAGAATATTGGGGGTATACATCTTAGTTGTTTTCCTTGTTTACTTTGGCCCTTGTATACACACTATGGACTACACCAACACTATATTTAGACACCCATCTTATGAAATAGTAGGTGATGAGGGATGGGTATACATTTGGGAAACTAGACCAAGTTGTTATTATTTAATTTTCTTACCACTCTACAATGATACATATTAGAACACTAGTTATTTGTTTATAGGATGATATGGATTGGCCTAGTTAGTTTGTTTGTTGGAATTCTGAGATTTATATCTCATTACATACTTGGGAACTATATGAAACCAAAGTAGATCTTCTTGCACGAAATACTTTGGATTTATTTCTTGTTATGCGATGTGTGCATGAGATATATAGAGTACATACCTAGGATCATGACTAGGATTCTCATGGATTTTACCCTTGGTTTTTGTTTTATTTTTTCATATTATTCTTATTGTACCTTGTATTAACACCTAACTAAAATTCATCATCATATAGAATTGGTGTTATCCATTTTACTACTATCCAGTTATTATGTTATCTTTGGTTGTTGCTCTATCTTTATTATTTATACTTCCACAAATTTATGTTGATTTAATATTATTATTCCACTATGAGAATCCGATCTAGATTGTATAATATCCCCACTGTACCATCAATAGACACCCTCTGTTAGTCGGAGGCCTCTGGCGTATATGGAGGCACGATTGACGTCATGTGACCCACCGATCTGACTACCAGTTTAGTGGTCAGCTGAGTTGGGATATTAAAACAGTTCACTACGAATGTCACTTATGATATTCTTATTTTAAACATAAGACATGATTTATGAATAAAGAGAACATGCATGGTTGATTTTATACATACCATGTAGGAATCCCTGAGTACCAAAAGGGGAGAAATAGAAAGTTATAACAAGGGTTAGATCAAACCACAACAATTGGAAGATGAAACTCAATGTACATATACATGCTCATAAAGAAACCAAAATGAGAAAAAATGGAACCTCCATATCAAAAAACCAGTCCCTATTTGATGAGTCTTCTTGTATCCCCAAAATCCCTTCTCTGATGTCTAGTATCAAATGCAAGATCACCAAAATATGTGTGGAAGGGGATGATCCTCGCAAATTTGATCTATTTCCAAGGGATATATTATTATCTTGGAGGAAATGAATTCCAAAATAGCTTAAAGAAGGTTCAGTACCAATATATATATAGAACCTATTCCATCTGTAGGGAGTTCAGACTATACCTATATAAATAGTATGGGGGACCTGCACCCATTTGTGAAATAGGAGTATCGACCTTGGAATCACTATAATGATCCAATCCTGATTAGTTCCATTAGAAAGTATCAACTAAAGAAGCTTCATTCTTCAAAAACATGACATCATATCTCAAAAACAACTATAAAGGCCACTATCACATTTTAAAGAGAAAAACACTCAATATCAGTTACTCAAAAGAAAACTTTTGAGTCCAAAATAAGTATATACGAGAGGAAGAAGTTTTGGGGGGAATATACAATGTGTATGGAATTTCACGAGGTGTGTGACACTACCTTATTTCCATGACATGTTCTCTTCTTTAAAAGGATTTAGAATCCATTTCAAAATACAAGGCATGTACATGTGGTTCATGATGTGTCCCCTAAAATCAAGGATATCCCATGTTATCTTGGTAATTCTAGTGTACGTTGAGCCATTCCCATGTACCTAACCATGTTATAGGGTGTGTACTTGTCCATCCCTAGGTATTGGGCCATGTATGTGTACCTTTGGGCATACCACTAAACTCTTGGAGTACACCAAGTTTCTTCCCACATGGGATCCTAAACAAGTGTAGCTGGTAACCATAATGAATGATTAGGTAGAGTCACACAACATGTGGGCATGGATATAGAGAATGTGATCCTTAACTCAGTCTAAACACCTTGATATCAGGAAATCTAAAGAAAAAGTTAGGTGTTATTCCTCACCACATGGTGTATAATGATGTTTTTTCACAGAAATAATTGATCTTTCATGTGGGTTCCTAATATATATATTCCATCAAAATCCTCACATTTTAACACGCAAAATCGTTGGGGACACCTCCATACAACAATTATCTACCTATGGTAGATGGAAATCACATTCTGATCATCTATACAAAGCTTGCAGTGCATCCCATAGTTCCTCCCATCATCGTTGGCACTCTAAATCCCAAATCCATGGAGAATAACCCAAAAATAATCCTATTCCATCCAAAAAAACAATCTAATTCATTGTTTATATAATCAAAATGAATACATGGGTTTGATAATGCTCAAAACCACCCAAAAAATGTCGAACCGTGACCCTGTGGTCCAACAATGACGCACATGAGGAACAGTAGAAAGAAAATAATTATAAAAAGGTGAAGATAATTATTAGAAAATTTGATCCTAGAAATGATCAATATGTGTAAGATCATTGGTGATAACATAATATAATAAATAAATTGAAATAAATAGTACACTTTTTTAAAATGGGCTCATGCGAATGGTGAATAATCAAACCACAATAAAAAATACTATAAAAATACTTGCTCAATATGTTAATCAAAAGCAAAAAAACATAATTTTTGAGACCTAACTTGATCCTGGACACATATTTGTTGAAGAATCTGTTCACAAACAAGCAGAAAGGACTACAAAATTCACTACCACTTGATCCTCAATAATATGATGTCTTATAATCCTCCAATGCGATCCGCTAATAAAGAACTCTCATTTTAATCCTCTAAAATCCTCATAGGGTGATGTTGATAACTGTAATGATTTATTTATATTTTGTATTTATAGAGGATTAGATTATTTTAATTTAAAATATATAAGTAAAGAAATTATTAATTATAATTAAATGAACCTTCCAATAGATGCTTTCCTCCGAATTCCGGACACCAACCAACCTTAGGCCACTCCTTGGGTAAACCCCACCTTCCAAAATCAACAGTGTTATCATTTTTTCTATCAGACATCCCAAATAATAGAAATATTAAAAATACTGAAATGATGTGTTCTTGAATTAAAATATATTAATATTTTTAATTTATTTATTCTTGTCTCTCGATACACCCAAACAATGAACCAACTCTAAAGATGAATCCAGATCCATACATAAAAATATTAAAAGGATAAATTAAGTAAAAATATAGTAATTACATTCATAACTTAAAAATATATTGTAATTATCATGAAAATTACACACTAAAAAATAATCCTCAATTATATACCACTCAACATTTATAAATCAATTTATTCCCATATTAATGAAAATAAAAAAATATCATGGAGGAAAAAAGAATTCACACTAGAAAATGTATGTCTAGACACCTAGCTCAATCAAAATGTTAGAGAGAAATCATCTTAGCCCAACCAAGATCTAACCTCCAACCATTAATAATTCAAGACTAAAATAAATAACCAATACATTTCAAAAAAATTCTCCAAACCCAAATAGAATGGGTTTTTAAAATAGAGGAGATGGGTAAGAAGGTGGAACTAGAGGATAAGTTAACTGATATTTGGAGATTAATTGAAAAATAAGGGAATAAATACACTTGGAGTGGGGAAACATGCTCTAAAATCACCCAAACCAATTTTTTACCATATGGGGTGGACATGATTGATACATGTAGATATTGTGTAGAGAAATAACAAATTTGGGGGAAATTTCAAAACTTTCACAAAATCAATGGAATGTGAAAATTATTATGAGTTTTCTAATGGATAAATAATAATGATTAATTGTTAGAATACAAGGTCTTCATGACTATGTAGTTCGCATTCTATTTCCACTATAGTAACTCGTTTACATTGGTTTCACTCAAATATTTACAAAACACCCGCAACTCAAAAATATACATTTTTAAGACTTAAATGAAATTTCCATTCTCTAAACATACTCAAAAAATGTATCAATCCCATCTTATAACATTTAAATATTAACTCTAATATAAAAATAACAATCATCAAAACTATAAATAAATATCCACTGGCTTCCCTCTCCACCTACACATATACTCACACTATCCCACATCAACCAAATTGACCAAATATTTTTTAACCGTATTAAACCCAAATATATCTAAATAGTTACAAAAACATAGTTCTTATAATTAAAATAATTGATTAATAAAAGAATTGAATTATATGTAATTATTACGTGGAATTAAATATATATATATATATAATATACATAGGATGTATAATGAAATAAAAATACATTAAACAATAATTTAAATACAATGTGTTAAGGTCTTTCCAAACTAATAATTAGTTTTGACATCATTTATTAAGTATGATAATTCTTAAATATCAGAATCCGATGGATTACATTTTTAAAGGAATGAAGGAGGCATGAAAACATTAAATTCTAGAACCCATGATATTTTTTGAAATTTAGGTTGCACTTAGCTAGGAAAACCTACGAGTTGGAATACTTCTAGAATAAAGTTGAAATTATCTATATAATATATATGGTTTAAGGGTAAAATTATCAACTATCATAGAATATTTATGTAATATAATTGAAAATATGATATTCATAAATAGATATTTAATTGGATAAAACCAAATGTTAAACCATAAAAAATGAAATATAGATCACCGAACAGTAAAAGATATAATTTATGGTATTCCAATTATTAGTGGGAGTATATTCAGTTAAATTACTTATTGAATATATATAATGCATGACACTATCCTAATGAATATTTTTAGTAATTTATTATGTTATATTTCATAAAATTAATTTGGAAAACACATATAGATAGAATATATACTTTAATAAATCCATTTCTAAGTCTGATAGTGGTTCTAATGGTGATAGATTTTGAGAACATGGAAATAAATGTTATAGAAATTAATTTCTCTAATTACAACTCATGGGTATTAGATAATTATTGTGAATCAAACATTTGTATTAATATAATCTAACTTAAAAATATATAATTGTCTATAAAGGGAGAAGTAGATTAATTTTTTTGGAAATTGGAAAATGTTACCAAATTAGATATAGGTATTTATGATATAATTATATCTACTAATGTAATTCACGAATTAAGAATAAGTTACCATTTGTATACATAAAATAAATTTAAATTTTCATCTTGTTAGGATGAAAAATGATTTTTTATTCATTATTAAGAAATAAATTTATTCTATAAACATACGTAAAATGTTTTATCAGATTGGGAAAATGTTAAATGGTTTATGAATTCTATATATGGATAATTATGTTTTTAATATCTTATATAATAAGGTTAATTTTGTTTATTCATATACTACCTATCATCTATATTTTACCCTCACAAATATAAATGAAAACTATTACTAATGAATCTATATAATATAATTATTTAAACTATAGAATTATTAATCATTTAAAAAATATAAATTTTATTTAATAAGATTAATGGCTACAAAGAATTTCAATATAAGTGTAGATTGTACTATAAAACCACTGGATCTAATACAGAGTTTTGTATATAGATCAATGAGTCGAAAAGAAATTTATTGGTGTATTTACATCATTACCTATAATGATTAATTTAATTGAGATATTTATGACCTTATTATGAGAAAAAGTGTGATATCTATGAAGAAATAAATTAATTAATTAAAAAACATAAATAATAAAATAGAAAATTTTATTATTACATTCCAAATATATTGGTATAGTGAATACTTGATCAAGTAATTTACTTATAATATAAAATAATATGTAATTTTCAGAAAACTAACTGCAATTATGACACAAAAATAGAATAGAGACTTTGAGTATAGGAATAATACATTTATATATAGGGATATACTGATGATGATTCAATGTGACCATATAATATAATTAGGGGATTTCCTTATAACAACGTTTTTTTCAGAATAAAATTATTTTCATCTTAGGTTGCCTTAAGGATGAAATATGATATAAGTACTATGAGAAATATCATTTTTTATTTTATGTGTATTTATGGGTGTAAAACACATATAAGAAATTTTAATAATAATGAAATTATTCCTAATAAGATAAACAATTTTTATTGGTTATCTTAATAAAAATGGGATATTATATTTTGGGGACTTGGATTTATTGATAATGTTTTTTATGGTTTGAATTTTATTACATCAGTTATTGAAAATAATTAGAGGATGTTGAGATGATTTTTGAGATTATATTAATTTTTTTGAGATGGTTAAAAATGGATAGAGTTTTTCTGAAGAATTTTAGTGAGTACTCAAATTCATATTTAATTTCTGAATTCCATCAAATGAATCTAGTACATTGTATGGAATAGGAAAAGGTAGTAAATATGGAAAAGGAACTAGGATATTATATCATTAGATTTAAATTTAATAATAAGGTTTTGATGTAGACTATATTACTTTATAATCATATGTAATCTATTAGAAGATAAGCCTTTTATTAGTTACTGTAAATATTTTATCATAAGTGTAAGCCTTTTATCTTTAATCATAATAATTTTTTTAATTGAGTCCTTTAATGATAAAAATACATAAATTATGTGATACTAATACTTTGAAGATTTCAATTTAAGCCATTAATATAGTTTAGTACTTTCATTTAATGTCTAATAAATGAGTAAGATTTTGAATTATTAGTGTAAGGCTTCAATAATAATAAACACAATTAGTTTATTCAAGGTGAAAATTTAAATTTAAAATAATTGAATATTATAAATAAATCTAACTAAATGATGTCAATTAATTTATTTAGTGATTAAAACAACACAATTAAATTTTTTTAAGAAATTTGAAGAATACATGGTACCCACCTGATGAAGAAAATGATTTTTTATGTGATCTACAGAATGATGAAAAACCATGATGAATATGAGACTATTGGTAAAGAGGCTAGAGATATTAAATTTTTGAAGCCATTGGGATGATTTTGTGTTATAATTAATATCATAAATAACTTAATAATCTAGGATGAATTCATGAGAGTTCATTAGATTATTTTTAAAATAAATTTATAACAAAATTGATATCGTGATTTTATTTTACTGAAGAAAGTGAGATATTGAGATTAATTATATTTGACATAGGGAATATAAAATTAATGAATATTGTTTTTTTATTTTTAATATCATCAGAAAGAATTAGAGAAACCCATAAATTTTTTACATAAATATCACATCATTTTAGATGAATATTCAATACATAACATTATGATCAATACCATAACTATAATGGTTTGGTATCTTTAGATACTAGGTACACAATCATCTTATTTCAGGAAATATATTCAATATCTCCCTTAAAGATCTACCTACATAGTACAAATCCTGGACATACCCTAAATAAAACTTTTCTTCATATCATGGGTTAATGAAACATAGGAAAGGGTGATCTTAAATGCTCAATGAGGGTAAATAAGTGGGATATCAATGATCACATAAACCTAAAATTAGCATACGTGTATGAAAATATGAGTTAAAATTTTGAAAATCCATACCCATCTAATCAAAGATCATAATCATAAATCATGGAATAAATATTGAGATTTCATAATACTACAATCATATTGAAATAATAGAATATGATCCATGAGAGAATAACACTGACATAATACAAAAAATCATTAGAATCTAAATAATGATGTAAAACTATTTCATTTGTCAAGGACCACTTACAATAATATAATAGTAGACAAATTTCACTCCCCATTACATTATATCCTCAGCTACAGTTTACTCTTAATACAATCATTTTTAAAAAAAATTCCCTTACTGAACTTGGTTCAATCCCCATTCTTATCCTTATTATGTTATGAGATATCCATATTTACCTAATAAAATGGAGTGATATATAATTTCATCCCCACTCATCACATAATATTAATCTATTTTTATGTGTTCCACAAGTTAATAAAAATTTCATCACATATCATAACTCATGGAAAAATGGATTTTATAAACACTCCAACAATTCATCAGAGCCTAACCCATTGAAAATAAATAGGTTAAATAAACCTCTCACCATAATAATAGTAAACTATTGAGATAATGAAAAATGTTTTAATATTTGGATAATATCCCCAATAAATCCTAAGCAACATCATATTATGTCATCTTAGAAGAAAATTCATTTAATATATCATTTGGAATATTTCATGAGGAAAATAACCATTTCATTTTATAATTACTTATTTAAAATCTAAATATTTCTAAAATATTAAAAGAAAAATTTTATTTCAAAATTAAAAATGATAATTTTAAAGGAATCATTAAAAAATTGAGATTTCATGATGGCAGGATACACCTTCAATGTCTTTTACATTATAACCTATATTTCATTCACATTTTTCATTTCTTTTAAATCCCCATTTAGAAATTAACAGGAATATTTTTTCAGAAATTTAACAAAAATTATACATTTTTAAATATTACTTAAAAAATCCATGTATAATATTTAAAAAAAATCCTAAAAACATATTAAATAAAACATGTCAACTGAAGAAAAATATATCTGACTCAATAGTAAAACATAGTCTTTTTTCCTTTAAAACATTCTTTTGGTATATTAGGAATGTAATGTGAGGGTAATTAAATTAAAAAAATAATATCCATAAATAAATTTAGGATAATAGTATTTTTGTGATTCATCATAGGAATATTATTAAAAATTATCATTAGAAAGATAATTGTAAAAAAATCTCTGAAAAAATTAGATAGTAACATAAAACACTCACCTTAAGATCCTCTTGCTTAGAAAATTATATAACATCTTATATAATAAATAAAAATTTATTATAATTTTTATAAAAATAATTTACATACTTATAATATAATATATGACCCGCTTATAACATTTCAACACCTATTAATTAATAATTATTTATTTTAATCATTCCTTCCACTTGTCTAACATTTCATTTTTCATAAAAGTTTCAGTTCCTTAGTCATGGTCCATGTAAATTGACTATTGTTATATCATATCTGTCATGTTAACCAAGATATAAAGATAATATATATTAATTATATATATATATATATATTTAGGGTCATCCATAAAAAATAATGGTAGAAAAATGAATTACATCATTCATGGAGATGGTTGGTTGAATATATAATTGAACGATGTTTTCACAATTAAATGGATGTAAAAAATAGAGGAAAATATTTTTTTTCCCCAGTATAATAATTATTATATCATATATATTCATTAAATATATCTTTATCACCATCTATGTAGAACAGAAATGAAAAAAGTGTCACATTGCTTCGTGGAAGTGGTAGTCCACCCGTACACACAAGTGATGAAATCATTTTCAAAATGATGGGAAGGTAATATGGTAGAAATTATAATATAATTATATAAGGATAAATATATTATAAATTATATATATAATTTTATACTCTCATGAAAATATCCATGGAATATGGTGATGAAAAACGATTTACACTATTACATGGATACAGTAATGTGTATGTATGCATGAGCATTGTTTAACATTTTCATATGATGGAATGAAGGCACATAATAGTTATTAAATCATAATAATAGTTTATTATATTTATTATACTAAATTTATTATTTTATAATGTATTCCATGGATTAAGAGAAGGTATAAGATGAGACATAATTGTAGATGCTCGATTAAAAGTTAGACCGCTTTATTGAGAAACCTATTTTTTAATCACCATTATTTTAGAAGGGATAGTATTTTGGAAAATAGATAATCTATATTATGTGGTGAATTAATATAATAAGTTCAATTGGCTAATATATAATGTTGAAAATGTGTGAGGAATAAAGGCAAAGAGGCACCACTTTTCATGTGGGGGGAGGGGATCTCTTGGAATTATTTAACGTATTAAATTAATATATATTAATTTTATACTAAAGTCACTCAAAATTTTTATAAATAAAAAAAATCATGAAGTAAGTTCTAAATACTCTCAAATAATAATATCAATATAAGTTTTGGGGATGTTTTAACCCTTTTCTCTGAATTTTAACCCTTCCATAATCCTTTTAAAAATTACCATAATATAAATTTAATATACTATTAAAGGGTAAATAATGTTACCCTAAAATAAAAATTTTAAACATAAATAGATCATGGTTATTATTTTCACCATTTATAATTCAATTTTCTGTAGATGTTATTTTTATGAAATTTAAATCATCTAATAAAATATTGGTATACATTATTAGTAATGTCATTTTTGTAACCATTCAATTCCTTTGACTTTAAAGTCCCCAGAAAATTTATATAAATCAAATATAAATCATAAAAACATCCTTAATGTGTTATATTTGTATAGAAAATTCTTGGATCATAACAATTCATCAAAATTGTATTAATTTTAATATTTTTAAAACCATTTATTTTATTTTTCTATTAATTGAATAAATATTTTATCAGCAATTCATAAGAATTTAATGAAGTTATTAAATCACTAGAAATTAATAATAAATTACCATGATAAAAAATAAAATTTATTTCAAAGAAAAAATTAATATAGAACATAATATATTTTCACCCTAATGAAATGATATTACAGAAATCATGGTCAAGAGAGTTACATATTGTATTTATCTATTTCTTAAATTAATACAATGGTCATAATAAAAGAACCAAGTAGACATATTTTTTAATACATGGATATTAATGATATAATTATATTCATAAAATATGAAAAAAAATTAAATTTTTAGGTAAAATTTAATGGCTATGCCCAATATTTTAACCCTTTTTAAACTGTTTTACCATTATTGTGGTTTCAAATATTTACCTGTTTTAGTAATCATAATGACCAAAAATAAAATTTTACTTTTTAATATATCTAATCATAATAATTCAAAATATAGAATCCATTTTTCAATATTCAATTTCTATAAGTGATATAAATCCATTTTGAAATAATTTTTCAAAAAGCAATGAGAATCATTTTTTATAAAAGAATATTTTTTAGAATTTAACAAGACTTATTATTAACCAATGGTTATAAAAAGTATTAGATGAATAGTGAGCCATTTAACTGAATATATTTTCATTTTATTTAATTAAAATCATTTATAAATAAATATTAATTAAATTTATTTAGATAACAACACATTGTGCATATAATTATTTTAGGAAAATATATCTTTAACATTCAAATAATTTTAATTTTAATCTATAATAAATTGATATCCAATGAATTAATTTTATATATGTGTAATCCCTACATTTTTCAGAATTTATTTATTCCTATTCATACATAACAATACAGCAACTAGGCAATATTTTCACAATAAATAATAATATCTCAATAGTATAATGCATTTTGTTTAAACTCGATGATTCATTTAAAGAAATATATAAAAGAAATCAAATTTATTTTTATAGAATTATATTCAGAAAATATCTAGGTGTTATATTATACTAACATTAAAATGAATTCCACCATATAAATTCCATTAATCAGATATAAAAAATGATTATATCTCTACTTTATCACATCCAAGGTTTTCAATGTAGCTTATTCAAATATCAAATTACTCTAGTGAACACTATCTATGTAAGTTGTATTATTCTATATCATATTATCCCTATTATCAGTGACTTATACTATTTCTTCTTTATTGGAATTATCATGACTGAGTGGTACAACCTTTGAGTTTATTACTTAATAATGATCAGTTATATAATTCTTATGGAGAGACACATGGAACACATTATGAACATTACGGCGGTTTGGTTGAAGCACTAAGTGATAAGCTACCATCCCTACTCAATCAAGAATCTTGAAGGGGCTAGTATACCAAGGTCCAATATATCCTTATTTCTAAATATTATAAACTTTTCTATTGAGAAATATTCTATAATACCTTGTCATGGACTTAGAATTATATATTTTAGTAGTGATTGTAGGGAAATAATTTTTATTTATCTTCATCTACCTTCATGTGATTCCAAATAGTTATGATAATATTTACCATATCCTCATCTAGATCATTTCCCAATAGATTTTTTTCTCTAAATTTATCCCAACATAATGGGTTTATGTCAAATACATGGATTCATTTAATGGTATTTTTCATTTATTTTCCACTATTTCTTTGTTTTGGGTGTTTCCCATTCATTTTGGTGGAAATGGTGGGTTTTCAAAATTTGGGCCAAACTGTGGGCCCACTTCCGAATTTAAAAATAATTTTTTTTCTTTTATAGATCTTTCAATTTTCAACATTTTTCACCCATTACACGTCCCAATTGGCATCCTCAGGTATATTAAAACCACCATATCAATTTGGACCCCATAGGAATCCAAAATAATGATGGATTTGGTTTTTTTATTAATGAGTTGGGCAAGCCCAAAAGGCCGATTTCGTGATTTAAAATATTTGTTTAATTATTTAATATATCATTAAAATTTTACGATATTTCAGTGATTCCAAGTCTAACCTGAGCCCAATTACCCAAGGCATTCTCTCATTCCCTCTTTCCCCTATTTGGAGCTCATCTCCCCATCAGATTAGGGAAATCTTTTTAAATCATTTTCAAGTCGCCCAGATTTGATGAAGTAAATGTTTCTTTCATAAATCCTTCAATTTTCACTCTTTTCCCTAAAATTCAGTCCCCAAATGACCTTATATGACTTATTAGAGCCTCCCTACAGATATTTGTTACTTAAAAATTCAATTATTAGTGGATTTGGGATGATTTCATCAAGATCATTCAAGTAAGTTAATTCATTCTTGGTATCTTTCATCTTCATTTGGTTTTACTTCAATATCTTGACGTTCCCTTTTTGTACAAAAGATAGGGTTCATACATTGGGTTTCATTTGGTTTATTTTTGGTCAAATATTGGTTTTTGAGGTTGCATTTATCTTTCTTGTGGTATGATGATTTTGTGGTTGATGTTTTGCACAAAGTTTTTAGGGTTTCAACACGAAAGGTAGGTGATTTCTTTGTGAAGACACTCCGTGATGAGTTAGAATGCTTGATTTAATTATTTTTAATATTCTTAATATTTCTGTTGTGGTTTGAAACCAATTTATGATGGATTTCGTTAAGTGTTTAATTTTATAGTTTCATTTTAGCTTGAAATTCTCTGTTTTTCATGTTTAAATCTTGAGGTATTATTTAGGTTTGTTTTATAAGATATGCATTTGGTTTACTAAATCTTGTTGGGATGCCAATTCTTCTTTAGTAGGTTCTTAGTGTGCCTATGTGTTTAAAATAAAGGATTTTAATAGGTTTTATATGTAATACCATGTTATGCCTCTTGAAAGTGTTTTATGAAAATGTGTATTTTTCATGTGTATCCTTTGTGGTATTATTTAAGGTGATTTTATAATACTTGAGGGGGGTTTGATAAATATTTATAGGGATTAAAATTTTATTTTGGATTGCTATTGGTGTGATTTTGACTTTGAAAGAGGGCGTTGAAATAGTTTTTTTGTGTAAAACATAGTTATACCCCTTGGGTTTGTTTTATAAAAATTGTAAATGTTTTATTGGATTAATGAAAGTGGGAGAAGGATGTATACGTACTTTTTGGTGAGAGTTTTTACCTAAAATTTGTTTTTTAATGATAAATTGGTCATTTTTTATGTCGAACGCTTTCATAGTAATTTGTAATTTGTTGAGGTGATTAATGAAAATGTGATGTGGGTGTAAAACATGTCTGTGGGCTGTTTTGTATGAGTGTGATGTGAAAAAATGGATTTTTTTTATGAAAATGGTAGAATATAACATGTCATTGGGCTGTTATGTGATGTATAGAATCTTGGGAATTGTTTTTAAAATTTTTTAAAGGATTTGTTGAATTATGAAAGATTTTTGAAATATGTAGTGCGCTATTTTGGTGTGAGATTGATTTAAAAATCAATTTGAATAAAAAGGGGGATGATGTGACTTGTGTGAGATACATGTGGGATGTTTTGTTAATGTGTGATGTGGAAGTGGTATTTTCATGCGCATTTTATTTTTCTTATCTTATTTAACTTGATTTATTACAAGAGGGAAACGCGAGTATCTAGGTGGGTGGATGTGTACTAGTATGGTAGTGATCCCATGGGGTTTGGCCAATGTTTCATGTAGAAAGTTTGATGCTTAAAACACTATCGAAGATATGATGATGATTATTATTGGGGACCACCAGGTTATGTGTATGTTCCCTTATAGTGACTTGTGCAAGAGAACATATATTTTGATATTTATTCTCAAAGAGATACGATGTACCTGGCACCCATAGTGAGCTAGTGCCAAGGGGTAATTTTCTTGTTGCTTGTGCTCATTAGTTACTTTGTGATTAATATTTTCATATAGTATGGTTTTCTTGAAAATTAAGTAGTTTTGTAATTATTTTTAAAATTATTGATTCCTTAAATTAGCCCACTTGAAAAAAATTTGTTTTTATTTAAAGTTTCATCTTTTAGAAATTTTAACTATCATTTCTTGTTTACAAAACATAGAATATTTTCATCAATGAATGTTTATCATTGGGAATCTCTTAGTGTTGGTTTCCTACTAGGATTTGTATCACATCCTAATTACACCTTTGGGTGTAAGTAGATTTTATTTTGTTCATAGGTTTGGGTACAACTATTGTGACAATAGTTTGTGTTTTTAGCGGTCCACCGCGATACTGTGTTGTTGAGATGGCTTGAGGGCAGTTCCTCTCACCATGTTGAGATTCCTGGGTTGTCCCTTTTGGTTTTATTCATTTTTTATAGTCATTTAAAGTTTTTTTAGACCAAGTAATTCAATTTTGAAATTTTTTAAAAAATGTTTTTTTAATGCAGATTTGTTTTATTGGATTTGTTGGTTGTTTTATGTAATTAAACTCAGGTAAATAATCCCGATTTTTTAGTTAATGATACCTAGCCACTTATTCCATCCCATGGGGATCAAGAATCTCCTTTGGTCCTTACCACGAGTTGGGACGGGTACTGATTTTGATGGAGAACAAATCTGGTTCGTGACAGTTTCTATACTTCTTTCCATTGAGGTCTTTATAATCATACATCTGAATTCTCAATTGAATGATATTATTATAATAAAAACAAACTAAACACAATTATTGATCCAAACTAACTTATAAATCCATAAAAATAGATCTCAACATACCAATTAGGGTTTCAAGGGTTATATCAGACTTACCATATATTAGAGGATGATAGGTAGTACTAAAACACTACTCAGTATCCAAATCCTAAAACATATTTCATCAAAACTTCAAAGTAAAACATAGATCTCGATCAAATACAACAGAATGTGGTACTCCAGTAAAACATCTCTCTTACATAATTTATATCCTATAAATATTACCAAGAAATCAGTATTATATGATAATAATAATGAGTGATAACTTTTTAAGGTGATCAAATAAAACCCAAATATAAGTGTTCCCTTTAGATTTTTTGGAAGTCCAATAATGAAATCAATTAATTTTTTTTCATATTTCCATTAAGGAGTGAGAAATTGTTATAACATCCCCTCAGACCTTTCTCTCTTCAAATTATATTTATGATAAACTAGGCATATAGATACATACACTTCAATATCTCTCTTCATGTTTTCTTTCCATAAATACTCACTCAGGTCTCTATACAACTTCATACACCTTGTATGAAAAGAGAATTATGAACTAAGAGCTTTGTCAAACCACTCCCTTTTCAAAATTGGTATTGAAGGGTCAAATACATGGTTCTTAAACAATATAATCACATTAAAATCAAGGTTGAACTCATGAACATTTCTCTCAATCTATTTTAGTTATACATATTACTTCTCACATAATACATATTTACTTGTATAGATGGTTAACCACTAATTTGAGTAAGATAATATTTCTCCTATTCCTTCAATATTTTAGATCCATAATTTTTAAATTAAACATATTGGATTTTTTCTTGACCCTCATCATATATGGGAAAGTAGGTTTCTTTCAACTCGGAGCATCTTCGAACTGATTTTCTTTCCTAGAGTGGTAATTTTTTGAGTTGTCACAACCATTAATAAAATCCAACTATATTAATTGTCTCATATATAACTCTTTATGAGTGAATACATACATAAAAATGTTATTGACCTTATATATGACACACATTTCTCCAAAACAATAATTACCTATACATTTAATATAAAAATCACCGTAGCTAAATCAAAATCATGATTTGGGTAATTTTTTAATAGAACCACCAATTAGTATGGGGAATAATTTTTCACCATATAATTCTATATGAGGATGCATCTTAGTATATTATCTGATGCATCACTATAGTCAAAAACCATTTTTCATTGAAGAGTAGTTTAATAACTAGTTAACTTACTAACCTTGTATTTAGTTCCTTGAAATTCTATTCAATTTTTTTGATCTGAAGGAGCTTGGATCCCTTCTGAGTTACAATGTTGAGTGACTTAAATATAGATGATAAATGTTCCACTAAGCATCAATTATATCCATCCAAACCATGAAAACTACAGATTACAGTCATAAATGTTGGTATTGGACAACATTAGATAACATCCATATTTGTGGGATCCACTGTTAGACCCTCTCATGTGATTTCTCGACCCAAAAATGAATCTTTTTGTTGAAAAATGTCACACGTGGAAAATTTTTAGTATAGATTATTATCCATTAAGGTTTTAATTACAATTCTACGGTTATCTTCATGCTCTTATTTTCTATTCAAGTATAAAAGAGTATCATATATAAATATTTCCATAAGCTGATCAAGTTAATCTCTATGAACTCTCCTAAGAGAGTAAATAATGACAGTGGGGGAATTAGTAAGACCAAAAGGAATCATAATAAATTCATAGCGATTATAACTCATTATTAAGTCTACATTGGATACATATCCACTATTGAACACCAACTGAGAGTATTCATATCAGATAAAAATAAAGGAAAATCATTGATCCCCTCCTAATTGATTAAAAAAATCATCAATAAATGGCATAAGATACTTAATATTGTTGGTGATCTTGTTCAATTGTTGATATTCTATACAGATTTAAATTGATAAATCTCTCTACTTAACAAAAATCATCAGTCTTCATGTTGGTGATCTTGTTTTATTCATGATATTATTGATTGGTATAACACATAGTCCGAGTTATATTGAAAAATAAACTTCACTACTTGGTGGATGAAAGAGAAAATCTTCCAGAATTACAATAACAAATTCTTATATAATGGGAATATCTTAGATTTTGAGTTTCTCTCTAACCATTTGGGATAAACATCTCTTTGGAATAAGAATCAAGAGTAATTCAATCGATGAAATTTCCATCAAAATTTCATATTTATCATTTCATGGATATACTATCATAGGTTAGTTCTAAATATAATATGTGAATATCCTTACTTGAAAATTGATATGCGATTTATGTAAATAAATCTAATCCATTACAAAGAAATCCCCAAATTCAAGAAGATGTAGAATAAAATGTCTTTTAATAAGCACATTCTCAAAACATCAATTAATGAAGAATAATAGACGTTAGATGTGATCATCATAACATTATAAATTTTCAATTATAAATCAATATATAATCATTGAGGTGGAAATGTAATACCATTATAAAATAAATTATATATAAAAGAGTAAGTAGATCCAAAATAAAATAAGATATTAGAAGTTCTAGAGTGAATATTATATATACATTTCAATAATTCATTATCATAATTACAATAAAAATAGTAATTGCATGAGTTTTCACTTTTTATATATGCATAAGTGGTTATTTTCATAGATCATCATCATTTATATATATATTTAGGCATTGGTTGTCATAATTCACATACTCCTTTCATTTGAAACCCCAGAGTATGGGTGGTCCATTCTAAGGTAATTTAGCTCCTTTATTAAATTAATTATTCTACCTATCACTTCATCATTATATTCTCTAGTCATATTCCCTTCCACTCATAAAACACTTACCTATACCATGAGGAAAATTTTGTCAATTTTTCCTTCAACACATTGAGTATAAAAGAAATATTATCTTTTTCTTTCTAGGAGTATTTATAATTTACTTTAAATTACCTATATATTTTCATATAAAAACCATTATATTAATGGGTAAATCCAATCTCTATCTCGACCTTCAAAACATATAAAATAATTTATTTATATATACTTAAGTTTCTTTTGGATAAATCCCACCATAGACTTGGTTTTAAGACAAAAAATATCAATCATCCCAAATTTGAGCTTTGATGGTAATACCAAATGTGTTATTCTCTAGTCATGTAAAATTTTCCTCATAGTTATCAAAGGATTCACCATAATTTTAATTTATCTCATGGAATTTCTTCTCTATTTTGATATGAAGAATACAAAGAAAGTTATTATTGAAAAATAATCTCTTAAACTCATACCACGCCATGATTTCAATTTTATCCCATTTCCTTGTATTATTGATATGATTACACCAATGATCTAATTCACCTTCTAAACGGAAAAAATATAAAATAACTTTTTTAGGTTTATGAAACGGGATAATAGAAAATACATTTTTAGTGGTACTGATCCATTGCTTGGTAACTCTTGGAGCATCAGATCTATTAATAGAAGCCATATTTGACTCATGAATAACTCAATAGAACATTGTTACCTCCATTTTTATGTTGGTATTATAATGGCACAGACCCACCTGGTCCATTACTTTTCCAAAACATGGCTCCACCAAAATGGGGGCACCAGTTACGGTGGCACCATGATGATCGCACGCTAGTCACGGAGGCACCAGTTATGGTGGCACCGTGACATTCACACACCGGCCACGGTGGCACCGTGTCCTCACCGAGCGGTCTTCGTTCTTTTCCAGTTCCTGACTTTTCTGCTCCCATAACACTTTTTTTAACGTAAAGATGATTTAATTCCCTCTTTAAATCCATTTAAATCCCATAAATAATATCTAAAATCCCCCAAGAGTCGGTCAACCCTTAACTTTACAAAACATGTGGTTTTTACATGGTTTCACACCCTTCCCCATACCTTCCAGCTCCACCCCTGTTACGTGATTCCTTATGGTTAAAGAAAACTATTTAATGCATAGCCGTTATGACCACCCCTCCGAGGAGAATTATTAAATTAAAAGTAATTCCATCATGCGTAACTACCCAACCATGTAGGGAACCACAATCCAACTTTAAAGTCATTGAAATTTCCATATCTCGTAACAACGGGATCTCATACTTATATCGCACAGGAATTCCTCTTTCTTTTTCAACTTGGCTGGTCTCCATTCTTCCTGGTGCGTTTGGAGTTCCCCTTCCCAAGGAAAGTGGTGCGCCTGTGCTGGAGCCTTTCTGTTCACCCTTTGAGTCCTTGATGTTCCTCCCCTGCAAGTTGTGCATCCCCAGTTCTTGGCGCATGGAGAAGAACTTTGATCCTTGATCAACCAAGTAGGTATTTTTCTCCGTCACTCCTTACTATGTATCAGGCGGGGTGGGTACGCTACTGTACTCTGGGAATGGATTAAGCCAAACATTACAAAGATAATAAACAGACTGTTAAAGAATGATGGGGTTCATTTGACAATTCTACTGTACTCTTTTATAATATCTATATATTATGAACTGTATGGGATTATGCTTACTGAAAATCATGGTCATTGGTGGTATTTCCTTGCACACTAATGACCCCTTGTCTTCTATGATGATTAAATAACTGTAACATGGAAATTATTTATTCACCTAAACTCGGATGGTTAAATGGATACCTAGTGATCATTAATCCTTGTAGGGTCACCCTGGATAACAAAAATAACAAAGAACCTAATGAATGATGTACTTGAACCTGGATGTTTCCCTACTCTGTTTTGGTAGTAGGTGTGTTGTTCTGTTTGATGATTATGGGGTGATGTGGATGGGGATGGGATCCTCTGTTATGGCAGGGTTGTTGGTTGTGAATCTGCAGTTGTTTGGGACTTTATCTTGAGGGTTGGTTTAGTTCCAGTACTTTGAGGGATCTCATTGATCCCTTTGTTGTTGTGACTTCACAAGAGAACCGGGTGTGAATACTTAAATTGTTGTTTGGGTGTTTCTCTTTCTCTGGCTTGTGGTTATGCCTATTAGTTGCCCAGTAGTGTAGAATTTACATAAATGGGATCACATGAACATGAAAACAAGAATGGGATCAATGGGGAACTGTTTTCCAAGATGAATGGTGACATGGTCGTGGGTTTTGTGTTTCTTGTGAAGGAATAGTAACAAGGGTTTTTGTACATAAGTTGGTTATGGAACTCCTAGGTTGGG
Organism: Viscum album; assembly: GCA_963277665.1. Classification (NCBI taxonomy): domain Eukaryota; kingdom Viridiplantae; phylum Streptophyta; class Magnoliopsida; order Santalales; family Viscaceae; genus Viscum; species Viscum album. The sequence goes on from OY728133.1 coordinate 2,032,468,217, forward strand.
ATGAATTCCTGTTATATATATTATATAATTTTAGTTCTTATGTTTCTTATTTGCGCCCCACTCATGTTGAGAACCTAGTGTCGAACACCCCCATTTCATGAGGGGTGGTGTTTTTTCCAACACTCCTATGAGTGGCTGGTTATTAGCTCATTTTCTTCTCCCTTTCCCGAATAGCCCAAGACACTTCATGTAGGCTGTGATGGCCTAAGGTCCATTATAGCCCAAGATTATTCGGGAAGGGTAGTTGTGGTGGTTGGCCCAGGTGTCTGCGGGTAGGTTGTTTCCCAAGTGTCTTTGGGATGAGGCCCAGGTGTCTTCAGGTGTGGCAGTAATTGTTCTGGACCAGGTGTTTACGGGCGTCATTACGAATGATGGTTGTGGGCCAGGTGTTTACGGGCGGGATGTGTGGTTGTGGCTGAGGTGTGTGCGGGTGGGGTGTGAAAGTGGGACAGTGGTGAGAATGGCGGGAGACGTTCGATGTGTAGGATGTTATCAATAACTAGTGGGGAAGTGGCGCGGGGTACCCAAACATTGATGTTTTATTACTATGAATTACATGACTTTGTGTTATTTGGGGAGTGTGTCTTGGTGAGGCTTCAGTGGATAGTTTTCCTTTCTAGGTGAATTGGTTATCTCTTTTCTCATAGGGAATTAGAATGTATCCCCACTTGTGCAAGAGTGTCTTTTGTTTTCCCCACTGAGTATACTTGTATGCTCACCCTACGTATATAAAACTGCTTTGAGGTTTCCAAAAGGACTTCAAGGATTGTGTAGGGCCATACTATCTTGAACTTTGGGATAGTTTCAGTTGATTTTTCCCTTTTATTTGGTACTTTACATTTGTAGTCTCCTTGTACATTGTGGCATTTACTTTTGCAACATGCATATGGGAATGATTTTCTTTGGCTTTACTTTTACCCCCCAGTTTTGGTGTTATTGGGATTTACTATCTTATCTCCCAATCCTATTTAAGAAAAAGGGTAATTCCTTCCATCTTGTGTGTGATTCTATACCCTTGGTGCTAGTTGCCACTCCGGGACCTATTGAAGGCGGGTCTCGGGGGTCAATATATCTCCTTCAACTAGAAGAAGGAAGGGTCTGGAAATCTGTTATCCCTTCTCTCATCTTGGTGAAGGTAGGACGTGACAGAATGGTTTCAGAGGAGAGGTTGAGGTTGAGATATAGGATGGATTCTGTGGTTAGGCATAATGAGGATTGCATGGGACGTTGGGCCAACAGTGTTGGGTGATCTTGGTGTGTGAAATAGGCCAAGGAAGACCGGCTAGAACATGGGATTTTAGGGCCTCCCATGATCTGATGCAAGGACTCTAGGCCTACCTAACGACCAAGTGAGGTTGTTCTAATTGTAGGGTAGAGACCCTAGGGAAGGTACATGCATCATAATGGCTTGATTTCTTATGTTTCATGGGTATTTTTGGGGATTTAAAATGAATAAGAAGTCTAAGAAAATTTAAGAACAATATTCTACACTACTCGGGATTTGGCATTCCTTGTTTACCTTGCAGCTATGGCACCTGGGAGATGACCAAGAGTAGTGAAGAAGATTGAGGCCCAGGAGGTTGACTTTGCTGATCGACAAAGGGCTGACCGAGAGGAGGAGGACCATTAGTGGCAGAAGATCCTTCGTGCCTTTCAACGGCAGACCCTTAGGAAGTACGAGGGCAACATCTCTGACATGGAGACAGAGAGATGGCTAGACGAGCTAGTGATAGATTTTAGCTTGTTCCGGGATCTGACAGAGTACTGGGTTCCTCTGGCTGTAAGCTAGATGCGTGGAGCAGCGTGTTAGTTGTGGACGCTTTATCTTGGGGAGAAGATGGATGCTGAGGTAACGTGGGCTAGCTTCAAGAAGGACTTCCGGGCATAATTCCTCTCTTCCATGATGAATGATGAGAAGAGGCGGGAAATACTCTCCCTCCAACAGGGGAGTATGTTAGTAAGAGAGTTGGGGATCATGTTCAAGGATCTCCTTAGCTTTTCTCCCGACCTATTTCTGGATGAGGAGTCTCGAGTGAGACGTTTGGAGGAGGCACTTCGACCTTCTCTTTAGTATGCTGTTACTCCCTTCACCCTACCAACGTACTTGGAGGTCCAGTAGAAGGATTAAGTGGTAGAGAGGATGCACACGTTGGGAGTTGTATCACGAGAGGGAATCCAATTGGGCTTGTCGAAGGGGAAAGCCATCATCAGCAGGCCTCCAACATTAGGGGCCTCTAGGTTTCGACTAGTAGGAATCAGGCCTCAGCAGTTCCAGTTCTTATATCCTGGCCCTTGGCATTTTCTTTCAGGCCCAGAACCAAGATGCTTCATCTGTGGTAGCCATGGGAACCTTCGGAATCAGTTCCCGGACCGAGTACAATACAATGGGGGTGGGGCAGTGTAGTACCCACCTCAGCCGCAGTAGTTTCCAGCCAGACCCTTTCAGCAGCAGCAGTAGGGACAGCGAGCTCCCACTCCTCCAAAGGAAGACGTCGTAGGAGGAGGCCGACCTCAGGGTGCTCCTCAGGGACCTTGACCAGGGCACAATCAGGGTGGATGCCGACAACTGAGGGGCAGGGGAGCTGGGCGTGGGCAGTGACACGCCATGGAGGCAGTAGCTCTAGTAGGGCCGGACGTCATTCGAGGTAAAATCAGCTTGTTTAGTACTCTTGCCTATGCCTTGTTTGATACATGAGCTTCACACTCCTTTGTTGTGCCCAGTCTGGCCCGTGCTATGGGACTAGATGCTGAGAGACTTCCAGTGCCCCTGGTGTTGAGTACACCAGTCGGAGGTCAGACTGACTTGTTTTATGTTTTTCGAGTGTGTAGACTGATGATAGGGCCACATCAGTCAATAAAGGATCTTCTTATGTTGTAGATACATCCATACGATGTCATCCTAGGGATTGACGGGCTATTCTCTGTATGTGCTGTTATTGACTTATTTCGAGGAAGGATTGTGTTTTCAGGTCTGGGTGGCCGATGTGTGACTTTCATCGGTGAGCGGGGTTACCAGGAAGGTAAACGGCGAGTGGAGCCCCTCCATTTCTTGTTAGCTGAACTATCAGTGCAGTCGGTGGATGCAGGAATGGTGGAAGTCCTAGGGATCATCAGTGATTTTATGGACGTCTTCCTTGAAGAGGTGGTGACACTACCCCCTCAACGTGATGTTGAGTTAAAGATATGCTTGCAACCTAGTGCCCGTCCTATTTCGATGGCTCCCTACCGAATGGCACATTATGAGTTGTGGGAGTTGTGGATTCAGATTGAGGATCTGATGAAGAAGGGTTTTGTTCGACCAAGTGCGTCACCATGGGGTGCTTCAGTCTTGTTTGTAAAGAAGGCAGATGGTGATCTGAGGCTATTCATAGACTACAGGAGACTGAACCAGGTAATGGTCAATAACTGTTACCCCCTACTGAGGATATAAGATCTAATTGACCAGCTGAGGGGAGCATGCTGGTTTTCTAAGATCGATCTGTAGTCTGGCTATCACCAGTTGAGGGTGAAGGAGGGAGACATCTCAAAGACTGCCTTCAGATGTAGGTATAGACACTTTGGGTTTGTAGTCATGTTGTTCAGCATTATGAATGCACCAGCTGTGTTCATGGGACTCATGAACTCCATCTTCTGGGAATACCTCGATCAGTTCATAGTCATGTTTATTGACGACATCCTGATCTACTGAAGATCAGAGGAGGATCACGCTGAGCACCTGAGAACAGTTTGAGAGGTCCTCTGACAGCACCAACGCTATGGGAAATTGTCCAAGTGAATATTCTAGATATGATAAGTGCACTTCCTTGGTAATGTGGTGTCCGGGCAGGGAATAGTGGTGGACCCATTGAAGTTTTAGGTGGCTGTTTCTTGGGAAGAACCCAATAACATGGAAAAAGTTTGTAGTTTCCTCATACTAGAAGGCTACTATCGGAGGTTCGTTCCCAACTTCTCCCGAGATGTGGCACCTTTGACAGCCTTGACCAAGAAGGACTAGGATTTAATGTGGACTGGGAATTGTGAGGCAGCCTTCAGCTACATAAAGGAGAAGTTAGTAAGTGCCCCATTGCTGAGGTTTCCAGAAGAAGGGGCGGCATATTAGGTGTTCTATGATGCTTCAGGACAAGGCCTCAGGTGTGTGATGATGCAACGATAAGGGGTGATCTCTTTTGGGTCTAGAATGTTACGTCCTCATGAGTGTTATTATTCCACCCACGATCTAGAGCTTGTGGAGGTCATGTTTGAACTAATGTTGTAGAGGAATTACCTCATTGGGATGCACTCTATGGTCTTCACGGATCACAAAAGCGTGAAGTATATCTTCTCCCAGTGGGACCTAAACTTACGGCAGTGAAGGTGGATGGATTTATTTCAAGACTACGACTTTGAGATTTCCTATAGCTCAGTAAAAGGGAATTTTGTGTCTGATTCCTTGAGCAGGAAGTCACAGAAGGATGTGGTTCGAGAGTCGGCAGATGCTTGGAAGGTGATGGGGGAGTTGGCTACCCTCCACCTAGATGTGAGGATGGATGGGGGTAGAGGTTTCATGTATCAGATAACAGTGCAGTCTTCTCTGTTGCAGCAGGTATAGGAGTCTCAATGGGGAGACTCAGAAATTGAAGTGATGAATGACCAGGTTAACCAAGACGTTGCTCCGTAAGGGTTGACAGAGGATGGTCAGAATCAGATTCTTTTCTGAGGGAAGATGTTTGTTCCAGAGTAGATGCACAAGAGGGTTCTTGTTGAGTTCCACAACTCACCCCTAGTTGTGCACCCGAGAGTTTCTGAGATGTACCAGGGTTTGAGGAGTCAGTTTTGGTGGCCAGGGGTAAAGCGGACAGTGGCAAAGTTCGTGGCCAGGTGCCTAGTGTGTCAGTAGGTGAAGGCTGAACACTGTGTTCCAGGCATTTTGCTGCAGCCTTTATACATCCCTGAGTGGAAGTGGGATGAAATATCGATGGATTTCATCACAGGGCTACCCAAGGTTCAAGGAGGCTGCGACGCTATCTGGGTAGTGGTGGACTGGTTGATGAAATCGGCTCACTTTCTAGTGATCAAGGAGTCGGGTGCAGTGGATGCCTTAGCAAGGAGGTATGTGAATGAGGTGGTGTGGTTTCATGGATTTTCGAGGTCAATAGTCTCGGATAGGGATGCACGGTTTACCTCACAAGTCTGGAAGGGATTGCAGCATGCTTTTGGCACTCAGCTACATCTTAACACTACCTTCCACCCCCGGACAGATGGGCAGACAGAGCGCACCATCCAAAAGGTGGACGATATGCTACGAGCATGTGTGTTGGATTTTTGGGGGATTATGGGTGCAACACTTGCCTCTAGTAGAGTTTTCCTACAATTATAGCTATCACTCTACCATTGGCATGGCTCAATTCGAATAATTGTATGGGAGGCCGTGTCGTTCACCCCTGTGGTGGTCAGAGGTCGGGGAGGCATGTGTTCTTGTCCCGAAGGCGGCGTAGAGCACGACGGAGAAGGATCAGCTTATACAGGAGATTATGAAGTCGGCCCATGACTGGAAAAATTAATATGCAGATAATAGGAGGAGACTCTTAGAGTTCGAGGTTGGGGACTATGGGTTCTTGAAGGTCTCCCCTTGGCGTGGGAAACAAAGGTTCGGTAGGGGGAGTAAGCTTTCTACTAGGTTCGTCAGATTGATTGAAGTGTTGTGGTGGGTCGGTGAAGTGGCTTATTATCTAGAGCTACCATCGCCGCTACTGAGGCTGCATGATTTCTACCATGTGTCTCAACTCAGATGATATCTACACGACAATTCACACGTCCTCGATTGGGGAAAGCTGGATATCGAGGACGATGTGACTTTTGTGGAAATACCAGTGAGGATCGAGGATCATGAGGAGAAGGTGCTACATGGATGGACCATTCATTCGGTTCATGTGTTGTGGAGGCATGGAGGGATCGAGGAATGTACCTGGGAACGAGAGACGTAGATGCACGCCCAGTACCCAGATCTGTTTTGAGTTTGTTTCTGTTTTGTTTGTACCTGTTGTGATGGAACGCTTTACCTTGTTAACTATAGAACGTGCAATTTTCCTTATTCTATGGATGTGTGTGAAGAGTCCTGACTATGGGGAAAGGAGGGCCCGATCCCTAATCAAGAAGCATTAAGGTGGATGCGATTAAACATGTGCGGGAGAGTCAGTGCCACCCAAAGCAGATAGTATCTTGACATGGATGAAGAAACTCCCTAACCCATATGACTAGATAGTTTGACCCACAAATGTTTTCTGGTTACTTGAGGGAGAGGTGCTCCTAGATGTCGATGAGGTTCACTCTTGAGAGGTATCTTTTGAGGTGGTTGTTCGGAACCCCTCTTTTCTTTGGGTCTAGTTTTGATTCTCGAGGGCAAAAATAGTTTGAGAGGTATTTGATGTAATGGCCTGGACCCACCTGGTCTATTACTTTGCCAAAACATGTCTCCACTGAAATGGGGGCACCAGTTATGGTGGCACCGTGACAGTCTCATGCCGGTCATCGTGGCACTGTGATGGTCGCACACCGGTCAAGGTGGCACTGTAAGGGTGACACCGTGATGGTGGCACCATGAGGGTGACGTCATGATGGTGGCACCGTGATGGTGGCACCATGTCCTCCCCGAGCGGTGTTCGTTCTTTTCCAGTTCCTGACTTTTCCGCTCCCGCAACACTTTTTTTACGTAAAGATGATTTAATGCCCTCTTTCAAGACATTTAAATCCCATTAATAGTATATCAAATTCCCCAAGAGTCTGGAAACCCTTAACTTACCAAAACATGTTGTTTTCCCTCGGTGTCACGCCCTTCCCCATACCTTCCAGTTCCGCCCCATTTTACACGTTTCCTTATTATTAAAGAAAACTGTTTAACACATAGTCGTTATGACCACCCCTCCGAGGAGGATTGTTAAATGAAAATTAATTCCATCGTGGGTAACTGCCCAACCAAATGGGGAACCATGATCCAACTTTAAATCTGTTCAAATTTCCATATCCCATAACAACGAGATCTCATCCTTATATCGCATGGGGATTCCTTCTTCTTCTTCCTCTAGGATGGACTCCTTTCTTCCTGGTGCGTTTGTAGTTCCCCTTCCTAAGGCAAGTGGTGCGCCTGTGCCGGATCCTTTCTACTCAACCTTGGAGTCCTCGATGTTCCTCCCTTGCAAGTCGCACATCCCTAGTTCTTGACGTGTGGAGAAGAACTTCGATCCTTGATCAACCAATCAGGTATTTTCCTTCGTCTCTCCTTACTATGTATCATGTAGGGTGGGTACGCTACTGTTATGTGGGAATAGATAAAACCAAACCTTAAACAAGATAATAAACAGACTGTTAAAGAATTATGGGGTGACTTTGATAATTCTATTGTACTATTTTATAATTTCTATATGTTGTGAACTATATGGGCTTATGCTCACTGAAAATCATGGTCGTTGGTGGTCTTTCCATGCACAATAATGAACCCTTATCTTCTGTGAGGATTAAATAAATATAACATGGAAATTAGTTAATCACCTAAACTCAGTCAGTTAAATGGATACCCAGTGAACATTATTCCTTGTGTTGTCATGTCGGTTAACCAATAGAAAGAAGAACCTAATGAATGATGTGCATGAACATGGAAGATTCCCTACTCTGTTTTGGTAGTAGGTGTGCTGTTTTGTTTGATTCTTATGGGGTGATGTGGAAGGGGATGGGATCCTCTATTGTTGCATGGTTATTGGTTGTGAATCTGAAGCTGTGTGGGACTGTATCTCGAGGCTTGGTTTGGTTCATGTACATTGTGGGATCTCAGTGATCTCTTTTTTGTTGTGACTTCACAAGAGAACTGGGTGTGAATGCTTAAATTTTTGTTTGGGTGTTTATCTTGTAGGACCCCGGGACACCCTGAGAGGGGAGGGGTGAATCAGGGTGACCACTTTTTCTTTCAATGTGATGGATCATGTTCCCACATTGGTAGGAACTTTTTAATCATGTTTGATGAATATGATCAGAAAGAAAATATTCACATGCAGAGAGATGACACAACAATTTTTACTTGGTTCACCACTAAAGGCTATGTCTAAGGAGCATACGCCGACAGGTTTTCAGTCGTACAAAATTCCACTAAACTTCACTAGAAATGGATTACAAAGGTTCGGGCATATCCACTCTGTCCCAGGCTCACTGCCTTTACAAAGGTTCAGGGATATCTCACTACATCCCTCGGGTCACTCCTGTTGACTCCCCATGGCTCACTACCTTCGGTGAAGTCCCACTCAGTTTATGGACATGAAGGTCACTTCATCTTCGCTAATGAATACATCCTCTATTGTATATAGATGCTCTATGGAAGTCCAACTCTCACTCATAGATTAATCTCAATTTTTGCAGAAGGTATCTTGAAATCGTCCAGCTTTCGTGCATCTACAAAAAGACCATTGTGCTTCAACTACACCTAGCACGGTTCTCCAAGCCGGCGTGCAAGTTTCAAAGCCAGCATGCAAGTCCACCTAAACCACTTGTGATACTCTCACTTCTTCAACACCAAACATGTACGACTCACATTCTTTTCCACCCAAACCAGTTTTGGCACTCAAAGGTTAACTGTCGTGCTTCTTCAAATCCTGGCACGCAAGTGTCCCCAAACCACCTGTGCGACACTTCCTTCCCCAACTCCAATATTGTGTTACCAACACCCTTTCTCTCCTAAACCACCTTGGCCACACAGCAAACAACTGTCACACAACTTCTACTTGAATGACCACACAACCACTTTTGCGACCACTACACCTGCGCAACGGGAGCACTGAATTTCTATAAGTCTCGAACTTCGTACCGAATGAGGATTGGTCGACCTCTATTTATAGGCGTTTGGATACCCTCGGCGACGACGTGCAAGTCTTCCCTCTGTGTGCAAGTCTCTGCCATGCAAGTCACTTGCCCGACCAAACATAAAACTTGGGCTCCCTTCTCCCTTTGCAATATTTTCATGTTCTGATCTTGAAAAACAAAAGGCGTGCAAGTGAACGACCCTAGATCCTACATCTCTTTATTTGGATTGTGGTTATTCATGTTAGTTTCCCAGTAGTGTATAATTTACTTAAATGGGAGAACATGAACAGGAAAACAAGAATGGGATCAATGGGGAATTGTTTTCCGGGATGAATGGTGACATGGTCGTGGGTTTAGTGTTTCTTGTGAACGAATAGTAACAAGGGTTTTTGTACTTAAGTTGGTTTTGGAACTCCTAGGTTAGGATGAATGCTTGTTATATATATTATATATAATTGTAGTTCTTATGTTTCTTATTCGCGCCCCACCCAAGTTGATCTCCTATTACAGAACACTCCCATTTCATGGGGGAGGGTGTTTTTTCCAACACTCCTATGAGTGGATGGTTATTAGCTCATTTTATGATCCCTTTCCCAAATATCCCAAGACTCTTCGGGAAGGCTGTGACGGCCTGAGGTCCATTATAGCTCAAGATTCTTCGGGCAGGGTAGTTGTGCTGGTTATCCCAGGTGTGTGCGGGCAGGTTGCTTCCCAAGAGTCTTCAGGATGAGGCCCAAGTTTCTTTGGGCATGGAAGTAATTGTTCTAGCCCAGGTGCTTGTGGGCATGGTTACATGTGATGGTTGTGGCCCAGGTGTTTGCAGGCAGGATGTGTGGTTGTGGCCCAAGTGTGTGCAGGAGGGGTGTGGAAGTAGGTCTACGGTGAGAATGGCAGGAGAGGTTTGATGCATAGGATGTATTCAATAACCAGTGGTGAAGTCGCACGAGGTACCCAAAAATCGATGTTCTATTACTTGACCTGTGTTATTTGGGTAGTGTGCCTTAGTGAGTCTTGGGTGGATTGTTTTCCTTGTTAGGTGATTTGGTTATCTCATTTCTCACAGGGCATTAGAATGCCTCCCCACTTGTGCACGAGAGTCTTTTGTTTTTCCTACTGAGTATACTTGTATGCTCACCCTATGTATATAAAATTTCCTTCAGGTTTCTAGGAGGACTTTAGGGATCATGTAGGGCTGTACTAGCTCAGATGTTGGGATAGTTCCAGTTGTTGTTTCCCTTTTCTTTGGTACTTTAACTTTTTAGTCTCCTTTTGCTTTGTGGCATTTACTTTTGCAACATGCATATGGTAATGGTTTTCTTTGGCTTTACTTTTACTCCCCAGTTTTGGTGTTCTTGGGATTTACTATCTTATCTCTCGATACTATTAAAGAAAAAGGGTAATTCCTTCCATCTTGTGTGTGATTTTATGCCCTTGGTTCTAGTCACCACTCCAGGACCTATTGAAGACGGGTCTCGGGGGGTCATTATCTCTCCTTCAACTTGAAGAAGGGTCAGGAAATCTGATGTCCCTTCTCTCATCTTGGTGAAGGCGGGTCGTGACATGTATGATCATAATGATTCGTATTTTGTGATAGTTTCATAATCATATTATAATATTTTGGATTCATTTCCCTTAACATTAGGTTTCTATAGAGTACAATCATTTCATTTTTTATCACATTCAACATTGAAATAGTTACTTTGGGTTATAGCTAGTGACTGAAAAAAATCATAGTGTGAGAAACAATAATCATAGTGAAAAAAAATATTCTCTAAGTAAACAAAACATTAGGATGTTTTCCTAAACGTAGAATTATTCCTAGGAATTTCAGTAATGTTTTTTATCCATAATTTATATATATTTACTCAATCATTCCCTAATACAAACTATAGTGACCCATACATTTTATACACAAATATAAAATCATTTAAGATGAATATTAAATACATTACATTAGTATCCACACATAAACTAAAAAGGTTTTGTTTCATTGGATACTAGATACATAATATCATTATTTTATTAAATATCTTCAACAACTTACAAAAATCTCCTCCCCCATATTTATATTCATAGACATACCATACTTAAAATATTTATTTATAACTTGGTGAAAGGAAACATAAAAAAGGGTAATATAAGATGACCAGTAAGTGATAATAATAGAGATATTAATGATCACTCAGTAATAACATAAGAATAAGGGTACAAGAACATGATCTTAACATTTCAAAACCCATTCCTAACATATCATAGACCATAATCTCGAATCAAGACATAAATCAAGGTATTTCATAAGACATGAATCATAAATAAATCAAATAACATGGGTTATGAGAATATAAAATTGGAAAATGAAATTAGTGTGTTACATAGAAATAATCATATAAAATCATTTCCTTATTCAGGGATCACTATTATGATTATTATATTATATTTGGTTTACTACCCATTTAATTTTGTCCTTATTAAATTTTATCACCCAAGAATATCTTATTGGATCGATTCCCTTACTGAACTGGGATCAATCCCCATTACAGTTCTTATTATCCCATTAGATATCCATTTTTACAAAAACTAATTCAGGTCTATAAAATTATTATCCAACCCATCCCATAATCAAAATATATTCATATGTGTTCCAAAATATGAAATAAAATTTTTCATATATCATAACCAATGAAAAAATATGTTTCATAAACATTTAAACCATTCATCATATCATAAACTCTATAAAATAAATGGGATTCATAAACATATTAAAGATATAATCCTAAATATTACATACAAATAATTAGGATGGAATCATTTGATCATATCCCTTGTAAAGAATAATGATCATTAAAGGATGTCTTGTTAGATGAAAATGAATTTAAATTATCACTTTTAATATTTCAAAATGAAAATAAACTTTTCTTTTTGATAATTTCTTCTTTAAAATCTATAATTTTAAAAAATATGATGGGAAATTTTTAAATTTAATAGTTAAAAGGAAATGTTTCAAAAAAATATTCAATACATTGATCATTCATGACAAAGGTAAATTCTATTTCCATTAAAACAATGACTGTCTGTATATTGTTTTGTAAAAAAACATAGGACCTAATTTTAAAAATTAAAGTAACATTCTATTTAAAACATCTTGTATGAAGTAAAAATGGGTTAAAATTACTTCAAACAATAATTTTAGAATATAAAAAAAATCCTTATTTTTTAAATGAAAACATGGTCATTGTTGAAAAATATTCAAAATTGAATATTAAAACGTAGTTACTTTTCCTTAAAAACATTATTTTTGTCTATTCAGTACTTAATGTGAGGAAAATGAGTGAAAAAAATATATTATATAGAAATAAATAGATGATATGAAAATTCATGATATTTTTGAGAGGTATATCATGAGATTATATTATCATAAACTTAATCATAAACAATCAAAAATAATAATAAAATAAAAACACAAAATGTTTACCTTCAATTCAACTTGCTTTAAAATATCTCTATCCACCTATTTAATAAATATCAATTTATTATAATATTATAATAGAATAATTCTATACTTATAATATCATATTTATCCACTTATAACATTTCAACACCCGTTTATTAATAATTATTTATTAAAATCATAATTTCCATGTGTGAACTATTTCATTTTTCATGGAGGTTTTGGTTTTGTAGTTCCTTTCCTTGTACTTTGAACATGGATCTATCATCTCCAGAATGCTAAAAATGATAAAAATATTATAGATTCATTATATATATATATATTAAGATTCATATATATAATATAGAGAAATAAAATTGAAATAACCCATTAATGGAGATGATATATCATATATACGGCTAAATGATGTTTTCACTTTTGAATAGATATAAAAAAGTATGGTAAATACTAATTCAACATTTATGAATAATTATTATATGATATATATAATATATATTAATTTAATATATCCATATTATCATCCATGAAAAGTGGATGTCAAAAATGAATCAATCGCTTCATGGAGGTGGTAGTCCACATGTATGCACGAGCACCACTATTATTTACCAACTGAGGGGAAGGTAAAAATGTATATATGATATTGTAATTCTAGTAGAATAATTATATTATAAATATCATATAAAAAAATTAAAACTATCTTAAAACCCATTATTTAATGATGGTTAGGAAAAACAAATTACATAGTTATATGGAGAGGTTAATCCATACATACACACAAGTGATGTTTTCACATTCTATTAGAAGGAAAGAAGGTAGATAATTGTTCATAAATGATAAAAATAATAATTAATTATATCCGTGATACTAATGTAATTATTTCATATTTTATATCATAGATTTATAGGTGTTATAAGAAGAAATAAAATTAAAAATTCTTGGTTAAGAGTTGTACCTCTTCTTTGGGAAATCTTTTTTCTCTTACTCCTTAATCCTTGAAGGGATAGTCTTTTGGAACTTCCAAAAACATCAAGATGTGGTAAAAGTTTATAATAACATATTTTAGAATGTATTATCGAAGATATATGATTAAAATGTGCTCAAATAAGTGGATAAGATGTGTACTTTTATAAGTGAGGGGAGGGGAACTCTCATAATTAATTAAAATATTAATTAATATAAATTATTTATTATAATAAAAGAACTATAAATTGGTATAATTGTAATATAAGATGATTAAATGTCCATATACTCTAATAAAATAATATTTAGACATGTTTAAGTGATATTTTTACCCACCATGAGTTTTTTACAATTATATTAATATCAATGTTTTTTACTCCTTAATTTTAAATAATATTACCTTAAAGGGGAAACTAACCCATAAATGGACAATGTTTAACATGTTAAACTATATCCCATTCAATTGGACAATGATATTTTTTTTTAATTTTTAATCATTCAATAAATTGTTTACAATTGTAAAATATCATTAATGACATTTTTAGAACAATTCATTTTATTGAATTTAATTTCATAAAGTTAGTTATGGAATTCGAATATAAAACATTCAAAGATCTTTAATATATTATATTCTACTAAAAAATTAATGGAACATAATTATTAAACAATTTTTGTAATTTTAATAATTTTAATATATTTATTTTAATTTTGAATTAATTGAATAAATATCATGTTAGAGCTACGTAAGAATATATGGTAATTATTTACTCCCTAAAAATTTAAATTAAATTACCAATATTAAATAAATTATCATATCTTTAAAAAAATACTTATAAATGAATATGAATTTTTTTTATGTATGAAAACATATTTGAGATATTATTTTCCAAAGAGTGATATATTTTATTTACCCTATTCGTAAATTAATATTGTAACATCCCAACCCAGATTACCGTAGAACCAATAGTTGGACCGATCGCTACATGACCTCAAGCGTGCCTCCAAATACACTAGAGGCTAACAACTAGAAGCGAGGGTGTAGATATGTGATAATTGGGAGAATTTACCCCCATATCAGAGTTTCATAGTGGTATAATAGAATATAATCATCATATAATTTTAAAATCACTACTTAATAATTGAAAAAGTAGTGGAAGAAAATAATTATTTTTTTATAAAAGTGGTCAATGTAAGTTTATACAATAGATGAAATGGGAAAGATACATGACATAAATCAATAAATAATACCACATACCTTTCAATATATATCAAGAATAAGGAAAAGACACCGAAGCCCTGAGGGAGATCTCCACGAGCCTCCTAAGCTCCAGCTCAGTCCTTTGATTTTAAATTCTGGGTAAGAACAGAACAACATATGCTATCAATAATGTTTTCCAGTCTTGTAAACCAAAAAGGCCTACATGGGTATCTTAGTGAAATAATAGTCCAAGAAGGTTTTGAGATATAAATCTTAGTCGGCCAGCACCATTGGTGTCTAGCCCAATCCATAAAATGAACAATAATTATACAGAGTTCAGGTATCACTACTGGAAAAAAGGCCTATACCCACGGTTCAAAACCGTGGGTATAGCCCCCAAAACCGTGGGTAGAGGCTATACCCACGGTTTCGGGAACCGTGGGCTGGAACGCCGTCGGTATAGGTCCCCAGCCTATACCCACGGTTTTCCAAAACCGTGGGTATAGGTGTTCTGCCACCGTGTCAACAAAACATTCCCAATTGCCACGGTGTCAATGGCTTTTACCCACGGTTTCAAAACCGTGGGTATAGATCCTAAAATAAAGCCGCAGGCGGGTTTCGATCCCACGACCTCCTCGCTGCAAAGTATCGCGTCTACCACTACCCTACTATCAATTATGTGTATATATATATATATTTAGTTAAATATAGTTATATAAACCGTGGGTATAGAGGGAAGAACCGTAGGTATAGGACTCCCGCCAAAAAAAAAATCTTTCCCGCGGAAAAAAAAAATTTCCCGCGCACACATGGGAAACCTATACCCACGGTTTTTCAAAACCGTGGGTATAGGTTTTTTATCCTATACCTATCCCCACGGTTCTCCTCAAAACCGTGGGGATAGGTACCCCTATACCCACGGTTCTTGAAAACCGTGGGTATAGGTCGGGATAGACCCCCTATGCCCACGGTTTTTGAAAACCGTGGGTACAGGTCTTGAAAATTGACCTATACCCACGGTTTTCCAAAACCGTGGGTATAGGGGGTACCTATCCCCATGGTTTTGAGGAAAACCGTGGGGATAGGTCCATTTTCCAGTAGTGTATAGTGAAGTAATAATAGAATTGAATAAATAAATAACAACCCATATAGGTTCTTAAGGAACACCTGATTATAATACTTAAGATCGTAGCTAGAATAAGAGTCTGAACATGATATTCATATATATATATAAGGCATAAATAACTATTATCACATTTTTAATTATTCATTATTTATCGTTTCTTAACTCTAGGTTTCCCGTGGATACCAGTACCTCAATACTATCTTCTTCTTATACCCTAGATTGAAGCATCCCCAAGGTAATATCATATATTAATACCTCCATTTACTCATTCTAGAGCTCAAAGTATTTCAATGGATATGATATTTGATCACCTAACTTGACTCATGCTAGAGTTTGAATTATTTTCATTTGAGGCCATAAATATGAGTAATATCAGTCATAAGGCTCACAAAGTCCCTCAGAAATCAATCATACTTATATATCATTGGTGTATAATGTTATGCCTTACACCACAAAAGCCATTTGTGTGCATGCATTAACTATTGTATACATACATATGGTGTAGAACGCCAAGGCTAAGTCCCAAAAATAATATTTTGAACATGAAATCACATATCATAGTGCATATCTCCATGTCTAACAACCAAGACTCATATGTGAACGCATAGTCATGAGCTATAGTGAAGACCACCTATTTTAACAACCAAATCCCATTTGTGCTCACATAGTCACAAATCCTAGTGTAGATCACCATGTATTCCACACAAAATCTTGTTTGTGTACACATATTTACAAACCACTAGAGAAAGAACATCATGTCATGACCTCAATCAACAATCCTTTATGTATATCATTAATACCATAGAAATTCATGTCCAAAATTTAATATACCACATCCATTAATTAATTCATAAATTAATTAATAAAATACAATTAATTATTTGAATAGTTAATTAATTAATCACATCACTTTTAACCAATTAAACAATTGATTAACCATTCAAACAATTGACATGTAATAATTAGTATGCCAATTAGTTATTACAAATTTCTAATTCTTATATCGAAAATAAACATGTCAATTAATTATCATACATTCACAATTGTCAACATTTAATAACAACCACATTCCTCCAATTTAATCCTTGATAATCAATTAACCAATTAATTAAAAATTCATCAATTCCAAAAATACCATAATTAATTCCCAAAATAATTATCTTCTTCATGAGTTGAAAAGTCCCATAAATCCATAATGATCCATTATTAAGTAATTCTTCAAATTAATTAATTCTATTTGGAAATAAAATTCACAAAAAACCTATAAATTCTATATTTCATACACATAATCAAGAGCATCGAAATGTAGGGAGAAATAAAATATCTCAAATATGTATACCAAATTCCTTTAATTTAAAACAACTTCCTCTAACTAGGAATGTGTAGGAAAACCACATATAATCCTGTAATGAAAACCTAATAGTCTACTCACTGCATTTTTATCATGAATAAAGTGAAACTCCTATGGAGGGGTTTTATTACAAAAACATGATTTTGTACTCTAACAATCATTTAGCAAAAATAGGTGGTTCATTCCAGAATTTTAATCCAATTTATCAACAGAAGTAAATAAACATATAATACATTCTTATATTAAAGGAAAGGTTGAAGAACCTACCAAAAATAAAGGCCAAGTTAAATAATTCTAACTCAAATGGCCACCCACTTTCATGCACACAATTATATATATATATATATATATATATATATATATATATCCTTAAAAATATTCACATGTTGCCCACTCCATGGGATAAACCACGCATAAAAGATATATATATATATATATCCATACCTATAAATATGTGTTCACACCTTTGAAACCGATTGCAACTCCCTACAATAAATCCCCAGGACTCATAAACATTATGAATTCCTAAATAGATGGTGACAAGCAACTTACGAGTTTAGAAAAATAACCCAAAATGATGATGAGAGAGAAAATTAACCTAAAATGCCTCCCCTTTAGTAGTGATTTCCAGAACATGGACCTACAGGTCCTGAGTGGCCCTTTACACACACCCAAAACCAAAGAACACCAAAAATCGGATCAAATCAAAACCCTATGTTTAGACATATTCATGTAGGAAGATGGATAAGGAAAAAATCGCCAAAGAGAAGAAGGATAAGAGGAAATAAGTCCTTACAATGGTGAATCAAAGGATAAAATGGTAGAAATACGGATGATATCAACATACTAGGATGTGGATAGGAGGTGCGTCACACGCTACTTGGAGGGAGGGGGCTAGTGTGTGGTTTGCATCATGCCTCACTGGGATAAAGGGAGAGACTCCCATTTGGTTTTCTTAAAACCAAAATTAAACTTATAAAAAATTTAAATAATAATAATAATGATAACACCAATAATAATAATATTATTATGAATTATTAAAACATTTATTTATTATTATTTTCCGACATAATTATCATTTAACTAATTCTCAATTTAAATTTAAAACATATTAATTTAAATCATTATCATTAAAATACACTTCACAAGGTCTACTTTTAGAATTAAAAAGTTATAACCCTTAGTTTTAAATTTTCCCCACTTAGTAATTAAAAAATACTTTGTAAAACAACCTCATCCAAAAACATAGGCTTCTACACTCTACCCACCTTAAAACATATCATCCCTAAGATGCCTTAGGGAACTAAAAAAACATTACTTAACATATAGAGGTAATGAGGTTTTTTAAAAGATCATGTTCCATCACGAAATGTAAAACACACCATTAAAACTTTCATAATCCCAAGGAGCTTAAACCATCAATCCCTAATCAAAAGCTCAAAATATGACCAAAACATTGAATAGAAATATAACTGAGCCCACACAAATAGAGACACAATCCCATCATTGTCTCTTTAACCATATTCCCATTGGTGTTTTCCACCAAGGGTCTCAACATTTAATGGCCAATTCCAACCACCGCTCTTGCACCATTGGAATTTATAAAAATTAAACATCCTAAGATTTATATAGAAGCTTCTCATGTGATTTATTCAACTGGGAGAACCAGCATACATTTGAGGACATCACATAAACTTCATAGAAGGAAACTGTTGAATTTCAATCGACCAACTAAAACTGGTTCTGTATGCTTTAATCAAGAGACATTGCCAACCCAAAACCCACACTGTCTATTAAACCAGAGATGTGTCTTTAAAAATATTATGTTTCTAACCGTAAACAATAGTAAAAAAAGTAAACAAGCTAAGCCACATCTGACTAACCATTCTCGAAGATGCGCTACCGAGCTAGTTAACACATCATAAACAGAACTGTAATTCCTTTCTTTCTAAGTAATTATTGAGATATCAAAAGCATATAAATTGAAGTCCTTACACATATTCTAATAACATTTCTAGATCAAACAATCACTAGGATATGTTAAAAATATTGTTCCTCAACACAAATAAATCCTAAGAAACATGCATCCCACGTACATCCTAGATAAAAACAACTTGAAAATCCTAGAGGCTTTTAAAACATTAACAAGCTGTATTTCCGAAAGTATCTTAGTTCCTCCAAGATGAGGTCAAAATAGGGAACATGATCATCTCATCCAGAGGAGTACACTAAGATTACACCAAGGTTATCAACATTATTAGTCAACCCACACCTAGTTGACTCTTTACAACATCGTGGATTCACCTAAGGGTGAGTCATCAACCAAACCGCCATTCCTATACCATGTAATTCATTTGGGTTCTTTCAAATCATACTACTAAAACTCTTCGAATACTAAAAGAGTTTTTAAAGGGTTGGTCTTACCACCGTCCTCATCGAAGTTATGTTTCCAAACAAGAATCGACACGTACACCAGAATAGATGTGATGATACCCACCTTAGGAGTGTCCATGTCGTCGAAAGGAAAGAAAATCATCTCTCAAGAATTCAATTTTAGAAAAACCTTCAATGCATGCTTCACATTCTAAGAACCAAAATCATCATTTCAAAACATCTGACATGAATGTCGAAATTTAAACCTATTGGAAATTCAAAATACCGGAGACCGAAAATGTAATCCTGAGTAGTGGGAGGAACATACCTTAATGCTTAAATCAATCTATTCCAGAGTAAAACTAAAAACATCCTCAACGTTACAGGGCTCTGTGATCACACCAAACTCAACCATTTTGTTACATCATTATATACTCAATGAGCACTACATATATAATCCCGAGTTCACAAAAGCCAATGACATATCATCTCAAACAACCAATACTTGGATGATGATGTATCAAGTCATTAATTAATAAATAAAAGAGAGGTTCACATGACATCCTGTACAAATGACCATTCCCTAGGCATGTCTAACCTATTGAACCAAGAATCCCTTGATGATTGTTCCCATATCAAGATTCAAGATATGATATCCACCCATCCGAGCAAGGGTGCCTTTTGGAGACCCAAATGTTATATTAGAGACAAAAATACCCAATCCACACTAGCGTCAAAAAGAACTCAACAGAAGAAAGGAATATCAAGACATAAAGTTGATACCTACCATGGGATAGTCCCTTATGAAGCATACACATTGACCCCATCACTAGGTCACACAAAACAAATTTCACTAGGCTCAAGATATCCTTTTTCATTTAATCTATTGCTAAATGAAACAACCTATGGATAAACGCTCATGTATCTATTCTAAGGAATACCATAGGAAACAATTAAAACTACCCTTCCATGAGGGTATAATCAAAGTAATCCACTTTAGGTTATAATTTGAATCCATTTACATTTTAAACCATTTCAAAAAATATTATACACATTTTCTACAGTCCAGTTATATGGGAAGTCATCTACCAATCCATAAAGTTCCCATACACTTTACAGGTTCCACTTGGCTCCCATTTAATTGAAATCAATAAATTATAGAAAAATCAATGAATTGCATATCATACAAGCTAGCAAGTCACTATAATCATCTAATAGAGTGAAATATGTTGTAATCACAAAATCAAGACATTTTAATCATAGAGACATGCTAATAAGCACGCAAATATGATAGATAGAAAACATGGTAGTAAACATGTAGCATGAAAGCAAGCTAGAATAATAAATATATCATTGAAGTGTGGTATCCAACTAGGCTTCCTAACAAACATAACAACATGGAATGACATTCCAGGCACTCAATCATATCTACACGAAACCTATAAATGAGGATACAAGGTGTGTCATATGCATGACATGTGAATCCATATGTGCCTATTATGATGCATTCTATGTTTAATCCATGCCTTAACATGCCAAGGGTAAAATATTTTAAACTCTATAAATCCATAACGATCAGAAATTACACCAATCATTGTTGGTGAAATCATATCTATTGTAATATAGAAAATCATGAACATCAATTACCATCCTAGGAAACATGGTTATTTCCCATATGTGGGGGTATCAGTTCTAAGATCAGCTACTAACCATGTGCCAACACATTTCTAGTCTCCTATCTATCATCCCAATATTGTAAGACAAAGGAAAAATTACCCTTTGATAATCCTTTGAAGTGTCCCGACATGGCTTACCATCGAACCCATAGCTGGACCAATCACCACCTGACCTCAAGCACACCTCCCCATATACTAGAGGCTAACGACTAGCAACAAGGGTAAAAATAGGGGATAATGGGGAGACTATACCCTCATATAAGAGTTGCACAATGGTATAACATAATATAATCAATAGATAATTGTGGAAGAAGTAAATAAAAATTGATAAAGTTGAATAAGACAATAATTAACAACTTCATAAAAGTGGAGAACACTAGTTTATACAAAAGATAAATGAATGTCATGGTAATGATGCATGAAATAAAGTAGTAAACAATACAACATGCATTTCAATATAGATCAATAATAATGAAAAGGCACCAAATCACCAAGGGCGATCTCCCCAAGCATCATAAGCTCTAGCTCGGTCCTTTTATCTTAAATTCTGGCTACAAACAACACATCATAAGTAATCAATCATGGTCCGTATTCATGAAAACAAGAACGATCTATTATGGTACCCTAGTGTAATGGAGGCTCAAGTAGGGTGTGATATATAAATCAGAGTAGGTCAGAACCATGGGTGTCTAGCCCAATGTAGACAATGAACAATATTTAAGAATTGTGCATGTATATCAAATTAATAATAGAATTGAAAAAATAAACAACAAACCATCCACATTTCTAAGGGACACCTAAAGATGATACCTAATTTATCTCATAGCTAGAATAATATTCTTAACACAAACAATATATATAATGCATAAATAAATGTTATCACATTTTCATTTATTAATTATTTAATCATTTCTTAATTCTAGTGTTCTCGTGGACACCCATATCTCAACACAAACTTCTTCTCATATCAGTTCATGAAGAATTCCCTCGGTAATATCATATCTCAATACCTACTCTGAATGATGCTAGAGCTAGAAGTATTCAAATTTGATATGATATCTCAACACCTCATATGACGCATGATAGAGTTCGAATTGTTTTCTTGTGAGGCCATAACTTAGAGTACTCTATGTCAGAAGGTTTACATTGTCCCCTAGAAATAAATCTTACATTCTTATCATGGGTGTAGAAGCTCATTTTTATCACCCCAAAATCCATTTCTCTGCACAAAATCAATAGTGCATACATACATCTAGTGTAAAACACCATGTATAACACTCAAAAATCATTTGTGCACACACAGTCACATATCATAATTTATATCACCATGTCAAAAACCTAAGTATCATTTTTGAACACAAAGTCATGAACCATAGTTTATATTTCCATGTCTAACACACAATACTAATTTGTGCTCACACAGTCACAAATGATAGTTTAGATCAGCATGTATACCACAAAAATCTTGTTTGTGCATACACTATCCCAAACCACTAGAGCAAGAGAATCATATTATTCCATCAATCAGCAATCATGTATGTATAACAACATCAGACCAGAACATCATTTATATCACCCAATCCATCACATCCAATTAATTTAATTCAAAATTAATTAATAAAATCCCATTAATTAATTCAACAATTTATTAATTAATCAGATCACTTTTAACTAATTCATCAATTGATTAATCGTTCACATAATTTACATGTAATAATTAATCTACCAATTAGTTATTACCAATTACCAATTAATATTTCAATAATTAACATGTCATGTAATTATCCAAAATTAATAATTCTCATTATTCAATCACAACCACATTTCCCCAATTCAAGCCTTGATAATCAATTCATCAATGAATTCCCAATTCATCAATTCCAAAAATCCAATAATTAATTCTCAAATTAATTATCTTGTTTATCGGTTCCAAATTCACACAATTCCATAATGATCTATCATTATTTAATTCAACAAATTTATTAATTCTATTTGGAAATCCAATTTCTAACAAATCTAGAAATTCTATATTACATATACTTAATGAGAAGAATCAACATGCAAGAGAGACAAAACGTCTCACAACTAATCAGACCACATCACTTCAATTTTAAACAACTTCATCTGAATAGGAATGAATATGAAAAACAAATATCATTAAGCCATGAAAACATAATAGTCTACCCACAACATTTTTAGCATGAAGGAATTGCTCCTCCGATGTAGGGGTTTTATTAGTAAAAACATGATTTTGTAATCTAACAATCATTTAGAAAAAATAGGTAGTTCATTCTAGAATTCCAAAATAATTAATAAAAGGCAGTAAATAAAAAAATACTGCATTTTTAAATTAATTTCATTGATGAGGACGCTAGATCAATGAAAGGACAATTCAACGATTTCTAAATCATATAGCCTCCCACTCGAATGCACACACTTCCATATATATATATATATATATATATATATCCTTAAACCGATGTATGTATTCCCCGCTCCATGAAGAAACCTACACATGAATGATATATATATTTATATTTATATACCCATACATATGAATATGCATGCACATATTCGATGTCGATCACAACTCCCTATAATAAATCCTCAGAGTCATAAACACAATAAATCCCTAAATAGAGGGTATAAAACAACGCTAGGGTTTATAAAGACACCCAAAAATAATGGTGGTAGGGTGAATTGACCTAAACCACCTCTCCTTTGGTGGCGGTTTATGAAAAATGGAGCAATGGGTCCCAAGAGGCTCTTTCACGAACATATAACTGATGAACACCGAAAATTGTATAAAATCATAACCTTAAAGTTCAGCCTATTCATATAGGGTGATAGATATGCTGAAAAGCACCCATGTTAGGAAAGATAAGAGTGGATAAGGCTTTACCATGGCAGATAGAAGGAGGAACTGGTGGAAATCCCAGCAAAATCAACACCAAAGGAGGAGGCTGTGAGGTGTGTTACACGCTACCTAGCAGGAGGGGGATGGTGCGTCGTGTGCATATCACCTCTTTGGGAGAAAGGGAGAGGCTCCCTTTAGGTTTTTTAAAAACAAAATTAAACTCATAACAATAATAAAAATATTAATAGTAATAATAATAATCATAATAACAATTATATTATTATTATTATTATCATTTATTAAAACATTTCATTATTATTATTTTCCAACTTAATTACCTTTTTAATAATTTAATTTTTAACATTAAAATTAATTAATTCAAATCAATCTATTTAAAAGACACATCGTAGTGTCGAATCTCAGAAATAAAAAGTTCAGATCCTCAGTTTTAAATTCGGCCAGTTCAGTAAATTCCTAAATAACCCTTCTAAAAATTCCTAGTCTAGAAAAATAGGTTTCTATAATCTACCCACCATAAAACATCTCATCCCTAAGAATCCTTTAGGAACTAAAGAAACATAACACAGCCCATAGAGGTCATGAGGTTTTATTCAAACAATCGTGTTTCGATTCCAAATTCCAATGAAACCTTTAACCATTTATTAATACCATGGTTATTAATAATTTAAAACCTAATACAAAGTTAAAAATCCAACAAAAATATTGAGTCAACATATAACTGGTCCCAAACAACTAGATACACGATCCCATTATCAGCTATTAAACAATCCGTCTATTAGTGTTCTCCACTAAGGGTCTCAACATTTAACATATAATTCCAACCACCACTCTTCAACCATTGTAATTTCCTAAAATAATACGTTCTAAGAGTTTGAGAGATGATTCTCACATGATTTGTTCAATAGGGAAAACATGATTACATCTGAGGCCATTACAGAAACTTCCTTGAAGGAAATAGTCAAATCTCAATAGTTCAACTAAAACTGGTCGCACATGATTTCCTCAAAAGTCATAGTTGATCCAAAACCCACACTATACTTTCAACTAGTATTGTGTCTTTAAAACAATTCCATTTCCACAACATATAGAAAGTAAAAGGTAAAAAATCCTTGCCATGCCCTGCTAACCATTATCAAAGATGGCCGACTTAAATGACCGACACATCCTAAAGAGAATCAGAATGCCTTTCTTCCCATGGAATTCATCAGTAATCATAGACACATACCCAAAATTCATTACCATGCTCATGATTTAATTTACAGATCAGACCATCAATATGATATTTTATGATTCTGTGCCTCATCATGAATAAAGGTTGAGAACCACACATCTCGTGTAAAAACCGGATAACAACCACGTATCAATCTCGGTGGATTTTAAAACATTCATGTGGAATAAGACCGATGCTCTCTTAGTTCCTCCAAGATGAGATCAAGATATCGATCCTGATCGTCCCATCCAAAAGTGTACAATATGAGTACAACAAGGTTACCAAGAATATTAGTCGAACCACTATGGGTTGACTCCTTACAACCGCCTGGATTCACCTATCGGTGAATTATCAAAAAAAACATTGATGCCTATACCACCGAAGGAATCTGTGTTATTTTATATCTTACTACTAATACTCTACCAAAACTAAATGAGTTTTTAAAGGGTCGTGTATACTACCAAACTCATCGAATTCATGCTGCCAAGAAAGCATAGACACGTACACCGGAACCGATGTGACACTACCCACCTGAGGAGTGTCCATGTCATCGAAAGGATAGAACACCCGCTCTCAAGAACATAATTTTAGAAAAACCTAAATTAACGCATTATTTTCCACATAATACAATCACCAAATCATGACGTATGGTGTGAAATCCAAAAATATAACTGATTGGCGTGTTCGAGAACTCGAGTCCTGAAAATTCCTCCCGAGAAGTGGGACAAACTTACCTTGAAACCCTAGTTATTGTATTCCAAATTTTACCTGAGAATATCCTCAACATTACAGGGCTCCGTTATCATCGTGAACTCAAACAGTTCTTTACATCATTAAACAGTCTACATACACTTTGTATACAATACCAAGTTCACAAAATCCAATGACAGATCGTCTCACACAACCAATACATGGATGAAGACATACCGATTCATTCATCACATAAGAAGAGATAGGTTTAAACAACCACATAATCAAATAACCATGACAAAGGTATGTTTATACTACTGAATGAATCACCCCTTGATTCGTTTTCTCATATTAATAGTCAAGATACAATGACCACTCGTCCCAAATAGGGTGTCTTTTGAAAACCGAAAAGTCCCACTAGAGACAACGACCCACAAATATCACCAACGTCATAAAGTATAGAGAGAAAGTAAGGAATATTAAGAATTAAGGGTGTTACCTACCATGGGATAGTCTATTATGAAGCAAACACATCAATCCCACCACTAGGTCATGAAAAAAATATTTCACTAGGTTCAAGAGCTCCTTTTTCATTTAAGTTGTTTCTAAAAGAGACAAACTATGGATAAATGCTCACATATCTGTTCTAAGGAATAACATAAGAGACATTTAAGACTACCATTACATGAGGTTTTAATCAATGGAAACCACTTAATGTTTAAATTCCAACCCCCTTTATATTTAAACCCATTTCATAAATCAACATGCACATATTCTACTATCAAGTCATATGGTCAGTCATCCACCAATACATAAAGCACCCATACATTTTATAGATGTAATTTGGATCCAATATAATTAATACCAATAAATTCCAGAAAAAGAAACCAATTACATATACAACAAGATAGTATATCACTATAAGAAGAAAAGAGAGAGAAACATGATGTAATCACAGAATCATGATATTTTAATCACTTAGACATGATAATATGAACAGAAACATGATTCAAAGAAAACAAGATATTAAACAGGCATCATGGAAACTGTCTAGCATACTAAATATATAACTAAAACATGGTATCTGAACACTAATACTAATTAACATAACAACATGGCATGGAATTCAAGGCACTCGATAATATTTGTAGGAAACCTATGACTATGGCTACATGGAATTGCATATACATGACATGTGAATCCTTATGTGCCTATTATGATGCTTTCTAGGCTTCATCCTTTCCTTAACAGGCCAAGGGTAAAATACCATAAACTCTACAAACCATAAATAGAGGAAATTACACTAATCATATAAGGTGTAATAATATAAATTGTAATATCAAAAGGCTTTAACACTAATTACCAGTCCTATCAACTTGGTTATTTCTTATATGTGGGATAATCAGTCCCAAGAACAGCTATAAACCAAGTGCCGACAGATTCCTAGTCTCCTATCTACCAACTGAAAATAGTATCACAAAGGAAAAATGACCCACTAAAACAACTTTTTAACATAAATCGACCTAGTTTACCATCGAACCGGTAGCCAGTTTGGTTTCCACATGACCTCAATCATGCCACCTTGTACGCTAGAGGTTTCTGACTAGGAGTGATGGTCAAAATAGGTGATAGTAGGGATATTATACCCTCATATCAGAGTTTCACAGTGGTATAACAGAATATAAACAATAGATAATTTTAGAAGAAATAAATAATAATTGAAAAAGTAGCAGAAAACCATAATTAACAATTTAATAAACATTAATAACACTAGTTTATAAAATAGGTGAATGCATGGCATGACAATGATACATGATGGAAAGTATTAAATATTACAACATGCATTTCAATACATGTCAATAATAAAGAACAGATACCCAATTTATATGGTCCATCTCCATGAGCATCTTGAGATCCAGCTCAGTCCTTTTCTCCTAATATTCGTGTACAAATAAAATAGCATAAGAAATAAATCATTTTACGCAGTCCTACAAAAAAATAGGTCTACTTGGGTACACAAGTGTAATGGTGTCTTGAGTAAGGTGTGAGATATAAATCTCACCAGGATGGCACCACCAGTGTCTAGCCAAATCCAAACAATGAAAAATAATTTAGTTGTGTAATGTATAGTGAAGTAGTAACATAATTGAATAAATAAACAATAACCCCTATAGGTTTCCACGGGACACCTGATGTCGATACCTAACATGGATCATAGCCGAAATAAGAGTCTAAACAAGAGAAATATATATATAATGCATAAATAACTATTATCACATTTTCATTTATTCTTTATTTAATCATTTCTTAACTCCTTTCTTCTCGTGGACACTCGTACCTCAATAATAACTAATTCTCATACGAAAGCCTAAACTGTCCCTAGGTAATTTCAGATCATATTACCCGATTCGAATCATGACAAAGCTCTAAGTATTCGATGTTGATATGATATCGTATCACCTAATTCAACACAAGATGGAGTACGAAATATATTCATATAAGGCTATAACTCAGAGTAATCTGTGTCAGAAGGCTCACACGGTCCATCAAAAATCAATCATACATTTATATTATGGATGTAGAACGTCATGTCTATCACCCAAAATGCCATTTATGTACACAAAGTAACTTGTGTATACATACATTTGGTGTAGAACGCCATGTATGACACCTAAAAATCATT
Organism: Viscum album; assembly: GCA_963277665.1. Classification (NCBI taxonomy): domain Eukaryota; kingdom Viridiplantae; phylum Streptophyta; class Magnoliopsida; order Santalales; family Viscaceae; genus Viscum; species Viscum album. Next base: position 2,032,496,633 of record OY728133.1, read on the forward strand.
TTGTGCACACACAGTGGCATATCATATTGTAGATTTCCATGTCTCACACTCATGTCTCGTTTGTACACACAGTCAGAAACCATATTGTAGATCTCTATGTCTAACACCCAATTCCATTTTTTTCACACATTCACAAATCATAGTGTAGATCACCATTTCTACCATTGAAATCTCATTTATTCACACATAGTCAAAAACCACTAGATAAATAATTTCATGTTAGGCCTTTAATAAAAAATATTGTCTGTATATCATCACCGGCCTAAAAAGTCCTCTCTAGAACCCAATCCATCAAAACTATTAATTAATTCATAAATTAATTAATAAAATCCCATTAATTAATTCAACAAATAATTAATTAATCACATCACATTTATCCAATTCAGTAATTGATTAAACATTTAAATAATTAACATGTAATAATTAATATACCAAATTGTTATTACGAAATTCCAAGTCATTTTAGATAATTAACATGTCATGTAATAATCCTAAATTAAGAATTCACAATAATAAATCAAAACCAAATTTTCCCAATTCAATCATTGATAATCAATTCATTAATTAATTCCCAATTTATCAATTCCAAAAAATCCAATAGTTAATTCTAAAACTAATTATCTTGTTCAATGGTTCCAAATTCCCAAAATTCCATAATGATGCACTATTAATTAAAATTTTAAATTAATTAAATATATTTGGAATTTCAATTGATAAAAAGTCTATAAATTCTTTATTGCATATACATAATCATGATCATCGACATTCAAGGGAGACAAAATATCTCTCCAATAAGAAAACCACGTTCATTTAATTTAAAACAACTTCCTCTAACTAGTAAAGAATATGAAAACCACATATCATCAATCCTAGCCAACATAATAGTATACTCACTATGTATTTGTCTTAAAGGCAGTGCACATCCAATGGAGGGGTTTTATTAAAAGGACATGATTTTGGACTCTAACAATCATTTATCACAAATAAGTGTTTCATTCCATAATTTTAATCCAATTTTTTAAAGGATGTAAATAAAAAACTACTACATTTCTAAATTAAAGGCCTTGTTGAGGACCCTACCTCAAAGAAAGGCCAGGTAAAAAAATTATAACTCAATCAACCTCCTACTCAGATGCACACACTTCCACACACACACACACAAACATCCATAAATTCTTTCATGTGTTCTCCATGCCATGGGGGAACCAATGCCTGGAATATATATATATATATATATATATTCATACCTAGGAATATGTGTGTGTGCCTTCGAAACCGATCTCAAGTCATTAAAATAAATCCCTAGGACTCATAAACATAATAAATACATAAATAGAGGGTGAGAAACAACTTGCGTGTTTAGAAAAATACCCCAAAATGATGTTGGTAGAGAGAATTGACCCAAACCACCTCTCTTTTGGCTCATATTGTTGCAAAATTGACCAACCGGTCCTGAGAGGTCGTTTTCACGACCCTAAAACTAAAGAACACCAAAAAGAATATCAAATCCGAACCCCAAGGTTTGACCTATTCATGTAAGGTTGCAAATAGGCCATATATCACCCAAGAGAGGAAAGTGAATAGGGGATAATGCATTACCATGTCAGATCAAAAGAGAAACTATTGGAAATGCAAATGAAATAACACCCAAGATGGAGTCAAAGAGGTGTTTCGGGTGCTTCCTAATGGGAGGGGGCTGGTGTGTGGTGTGAATCACACCTCATAGAGAGAAAGCTATAGAATCCCTTATGGTTTTCTTAAAACCAAAATTAAACTCATAATAATAATAATAATAACAACAACAATTGTATTATTATTATCTTGTATTAAAACATTTCTTTATTTTTATTTTTCCACTTAATTATTATATAACTAAATTTATTTTTAACCATAAATATAAATAATGTAAACCAGTTTATTTAAAATACACCTTGCAGTGTCAACTCTTATAAATACAAAATTCCAACCCTTTATTTTAAATTCAGCCCATTTAGTAATTGAAAAAAATCCTCATAAAACTGTGTGGTCTATAAACATGAGTTTCTAAAAATATAATGATCGTAATGAAAGAAAAATGGCACCAAATGTCAATATTTTCAAATAATATATTTGAATCATCCAAATAAACTACTCTAATAAGACAAATCTATGATTTAGAGAATTTATAAATCCTTATCACAAATTCTTTACCCCGTTTTACCCATTTTACCCATAGTGAGGTGACCATTTTTTACCAAGGTTACTATTTCGGATGACAAAAAAGAAAAGTGACCTATTACAAAATTTGACCCTTATGATTCAGAATACGTAATCATTTTTTCTATATTAAATTTATTTATATGATAAAAATTCATTTTCAATTTGTATGATAGATGTAATGAAAACCATTTTTAGAAAATTAAATTTTAAGCATAAGACTTGATTTATTTTTATCCCATGAATAGAAAAAAGATTTGATTAATATTTTTGGAACAAAGGGTTTTCATAAGATGGGATCAAAATGTATTTTGTGTTTTTTATCAATCCACACTATAACTTATCTTGGAATTCCTCTTCATTTAAATTGCAATGGAGTGGGTTTTGAGAAGATCAAAGTTTCATGAATATATGTATCTTTTTTAAGGCATCAAATTTCATGAAGTGTGGGATTCATGAAGGTGGGGAAAATTGGGAATGAAAGATGTAAAAATTATGTTCTGCACAACTATGAGAAGCTTTGTGAATGAGAAATTTTCAATGGAGGTCAGAGAATAAATTGTCTTCATTAACATGATATAAGAGGTTAATGAAAAGGCCTCTAGGATCATGTGATCTTTATGAATGGTAATGTATACAAATAAGAGGTGATGCCTCATTTAGAAACAAAAAGTTAAAATGAGAAAAGGATAAATCTATCTAAATTTGATAAGGGTGGGAGATTTAAAAATCAAGGAATCATTGAAAGTTTTAGAATCATTAAATGATAGTTTAAGTATTAATAGATGATAATATTTTTATAAAAGATATTTTTCTAAAGAGTGAGAGTTTTATGAAGAGGTAATGTTCTGTGAATACATTATGTTTTATGATGATTGGGAGCTCCAAGAATGTTTTTAGGATTGGGAACACTAGAATTCCTTGGAGACATAAATGGTGTCTGAGTAAGATGAGAACATTGCAAAAAATTTGTGTTGAAAATATGGGTCAATTAAGTAGTTCTTTCATGTGTGTCAACTTAAGAGTATGATTCAAGTAGAGTCTCATTTTTAATATAGGAAAACAAATTTATTTCATAATATTCTGAAGTGGTATTTAATTAATTAAATTGAGTAAGACTACACCTAGGGTAGTGATCTAGGTGGAGTCGACTGTAGTGTTCCTATGGAGGTAGTGTGATATCCCGAAATTTCTTGCAAATGCAGTTTTCCTAAAACAGAGTGACTATGTCTAATCTTCGGTAATAGAAAATATCCAGTGAATCTTAGTTGATTTTGGAATGACCAATTCACTATTGGTGTATGCTCCTAGGACTAAACATTAATGTGGAACCATGTAAAATTAATGTGTTTTATCTCTACATTTGAATGGTTAATTATTACACAATTCATTTAGAAATTTTTTACAAGGTCCTACAAATATGGGAAAAAGATCCTTCTCTATAAAAGAAAATTTTGACACCCACATCCACCTCTCCCTCTTAGGGTGTTCTATGGTCCTCCAAATATTAAATAATTTGATTGAATAAGTTATATTTTAATTTCATTTAAATCATTTTTCCATAAATATTATTCTAATTTATGTATTTAAAATAAAGTTTCCTCACAAATGTGTTTAGAAAAAAATCTCTTTTAATTACAAATGATTATTATTTTCTTTTCTAATCAATTGAGAGAAAAAGAATTTTTTTATAGATGTATAAACTATATTTTTTTCATAATTTAGTTATTCCTTATGATATATTTCAATCTAATGGATATGTGATTATTTTCACATTAAATAATAATATTTCAATATTATAATGTAGTCCATTTAAACACGGTGTTTCTTATAAATAATGATATCAAAGAACTAAAATATATTTATAGCGACTTATATCATAAAATATAAAGGTTTTATTGAAAGAGGATGCCACCACACATGATGTTAGCATGAAGGGTTATTTTGATTACTTGTGTTAATGAATCTTGAAAGGATACTTCGTATAGAAAAATTTATTTGTAAGTGTCATGAAAGATGTAAGAAACCAAAAATGGTAATTCTATATTAATTATTTGTGATAATAGTATTATATTTATGATGTTTTCTTTTTATTACAGCTTATTTTATAGGATTCATTTAATTATCTTAAAAATGATATTTTTTAAAATATTGATAATGGGAAGAATGTTGTAGTGTGAATAAAAAATGATATCTTGTTATCAATATATTTAGTTGAAGAGTGACAATTTTATTAAGATGAATAAAATAGTATAGTGTGTGAAGTTCAGAATGAAATATATATTTCTTCTTCATCATGGGAATCAATTTAGTGGTCTCATGAGTTTTAAAATTATATCTATATTAATTGAAAAAACTTGTGATCATGTTATCTTGATTATTCTGAATGATCATGGGGAATATATTTATTATTTAAAAAAATAACCTAGACCATCAAGTGAAATTTATCATTTTATATGATTTTTTATAACCATTATGATTCTTATTATTAATAGTGGTATATAATAAAATTTTATTTGAAGGGTGATTCCTCCCTACCCATTATAATCTACTGATTAACCTATAGTAGAGAATTTGTATCTAGGATAGTTACTCGATGTTAGATGGATTTGGGTCATCCACTATGGTCAAACCTTATAAATTTTTTTGTTTACCTTATTTTATTAATTTTCTATATTTTCATGCAAGGATAAGAGTTGAATATTCCCATGAGATATACAAATCTTAAGTGACCAAAGGTGTTTATTTTTTTTCATATGATGAAATTGAAAAATGAAGACTATAATGATTCACCTCTCCCATATCATGTATAGTCATAAAATTCGTTGACACTACATACTACTAATAGAGATACGTGTTCCCTCAATTATACTCTCTCAGGGTATTTAATAGAGGATGACATCAATACTATAAATAGTGTATGAGTTCCAATGTTGGATGGAAATACATTTATAATATAAAACAAGATGTTTCGTTATTTTTTATCACATTAGGCTAAGGTACATGAAGCTTCTAAAGTTAGTTTTTCAGTAATTCAAAGTGATGATCACAATACCTTAACCAATAAGAAAAATATTGAGATCTATGGGAAATAATGAAATTTCATTCATATATCTCTTTTTGAGAATGTGGTCATCAAGAGTTTAAAAACATCCAATGATTTATAGTATAATTTAGAAATAAGTTATAAGTGAATTAAAAAGTAAAATATGAAAGGATTAAAATCTAGAAAATAAATTTTAGAAATTTAAAGATGAATTAAGAAGAATACCTTGAATTATACTTTACTAATGTTAATGAGAATCTGTGTAACATAAGAGGATTTGGGGAAAATGTTGATAGTAATTACATTGAAAAGAAATTCATGATGAATTTCCCAGTCATGTTTATCCGTATATTTTTTCTATGGAAGATTTGGAAGATCGTTTTATTGACGTGTTTTATAATATACTCATTACCAGTGAAATGTGAAAGAAGCCTGCTTTTAAGAATAAACCTAAATAGAACATGGATTTTAAAGCCATGATAATTTAAATTTTGATGGAATAATATCTTATACATTCTATAGATTCATATGGTGTTGATGATATAGATATAGATAAAAATATAATCATGTCACTTATTTCAACAAAATCAATAAACATAAACTCTAGTAAAAACATAAACTTCCCATGAATTGAATTAACTATATAGGATAAGGAAATTTGACTCTAAACCATTTAATGTAATATAATAATGGATATGTTCATTATAAATAGAATTAAAATCCCAACAAGAATATGTAACACCCCATGATTTCATAGTATGTTATTTCTTTAAATTAATTCAATAACCTGCACTACACGCAACACTGAGTTCAAGCGCACCACTACTTAACAAACTAGCCTTTAAAAAGTGGTTATGAATAGTATTAACAAAATTATGAACTTTATATAATCCTTAAAAATTTATAATCCATATTAGGAGTTTCTTAGATATACTGAAAAAATCAAATTCATTTTTTTCAGATAAGATAAGTATTTTTTTATATGCACTTTTACCGCCTTTTAATAGAAAAACATTATTTAAATCCAATATTTGAAACTTTTATATATTCAATTTGAAAAAATAAAATTCTTCTTTATAATTGGAACATAATAATTTAGTGTCAATAATTTTTTGGTTTTTTTCAGATAACTTTCATATTTGGGTGAATAGTGAAAAAATACTATATTTTAACATAAAACAAATTTTATAATCAATATAATTTGTAGTGTTAAATAACAAAATTTAATGGTTTGAAGTATAAATAAGTTATATTTTTACAATTTAATCCAATTTTATTCATTGAAAAAATATTCTTTTTGAAATTGAACATAAACAAGTATCAATCTTTTGTTAGTTATTACTTCTTAAAAACAATCTTTTTGGTTTTGACAATGTGAATTAATTTTAAATTAATAAATGGAACTTCTATGTTTTGAATTTTATAAAATATAATTTTTTTTGAAATCATAATATCAAAATTATCTTATGGTGAAATTTTTTTATTTTTCTAAAAACGTTAAATTTTTGATGAATAGTGAAAAACACTAAGTTATTGGTTAAAACCAACTTTTTATTTAAATAATTATTTATTTTAATTAATTTAATTTTAGGTCAAAATAGATACATAATAACTATATATGTTCAATATAATTCATTGGATTGATTTTATAATAAGTTTAGATTTATAAAAATTTATTGAACTTTTTACCGTCTTTTACCCACCTCCTAGGAGCATTTTCTAATTTGCATAAAACATAATTTTACCGCTTCTGTGAGTTGAATTTAAAAATTCCAAGAGAAATAGTTAACCTCAGTTATTAAAATTTTGATTAATAAGATGAAAATAATTTTTGGTGAATAGTAACTTTTGACTTTTATTTACCACAGTTAAAGGTAAATAGGGTAATTCAAGGTAAAAAAATATTACAATAATACAAAATTAACTTAAAACTTATCCTCACATTATTAGGTGGGTCAAGACCTACCATGAGCATCCTTGGGTCAATTGCGGGACACCATGGAGCCACTTATGAATGATAATGACACTTTATTTTAATTAACTGAAAGTAAAGGCAAAAATGACATAAACTTATATCTTTTCGTAAATAAATTTTTACATGGGTTTATATATGTGATCATTTCGACTATAACTATTCATTGAAAATCTAAAAAGATCAACTACATTAGGATATTTTTTATAATTTTTATATATCAAATAAATTAAATTATTTAGGACACAATAATGATGTAGTATTTACCACATTAATAAATGATTCAAATAAATAAAATTATTAATATTAAAACTATATCCAAAACCTGTCCAATTATTATTAGATAATTTTATTTCGACCATGAGTCATCTTATCTCCGATTTTAATTAGTTTTGGACCTTTATAAAACGAATATTACTAAAAAATAAAATTATAGTTTCACACTTTCTTAAAGTGCCCCTCCTCCCCCTTATAAAAGAACACCACTTATAACCCATTACCCACACCTCTCAAGACCCTTGGCTCATCCAAACCCTGAAAAAATATGCTCGCAAGATCCCTATATTACACCTAGAAACCTTACCTTAGGTGGAAATCATTTCAAGAAGTCCTTTTGGTTCAAACCAAAATAAGTTACCCAAATTATAGGTAATGATTTCTCATAAATTATTTTTCTTTTATATTGATTTATTTTGCTTCCCCAATCCCTATAAACTCTTTTTATTACTTTAATTTATGAAAAACCCAGTATGCTCAATATAATATGATGGTTTATGAGATTTATTTGAACTAAACGTACACACACCTCCATCTAATGGGTGAATAACATACTGTTTCTGTGGTTGGAAAACTAACACCTCACGAAATAATGATTACTCATTTATCTCCTACCACCTCTCATGGTAGCCATTAATATGGCACTATATTTATATTTGATATATATATTATGTTTATTTTTTCTTTTTGCGTCTGTATTTATCATTTATATCATACCTTTATGGTTTCTATTATTGGTAAAACGTGATAATTTCATTTGCGGAAGTGCGGACTACCGCCCCCTCAAAGGGATATGAATCATTAATGACTTATGTGGGATGAATAAAGTATGGATTTAATGATATTATATATGATATTATACTTGAATTATAATATACCTATGTATAATTATGTTTTAATTACATTAAAATAAAAATATAAATGAAAGTAGCGTTCATGCGTACGGACGGCTTACCATCTCCATGAACGGTGCATTTAATTTCTTATCTCCATATGTTATGTACTATTATAAATACATATATATACTAAACATAGATTATATATATTAAATATAAATGATTAATATCATTCTATAAATAATGTACTTTTGACCACATGGATAATTTATAATTATAACAAGTTCATTTTTGACTCAAGATCCGAACATCGACAAAATGTCCGATATGAACTCAAATAATCAACTAATTGTTGTAGAAAGGTAATAAGTGATATAAAAGGAATAATAAACATGAAAATGTTATTAATCAAATATAAATTAACTTACGTTTATTATTCAGGAAGAACAAGGAACATATGAGCGAGTCAAGTCGGACAAGTGGTAAGGGGATTCTTATCTCACTTTTAATTCTGTGAGATTTCCATTGTTCACCACTTATTTATTGCATGTGGTTTATTTTTTACTGACATTTGATATATATTATCATGATTCTTTTTATATTCATGATACTCTATCATTCATTTATTGGTTATTGACTATTTTTCATACGACTTGATTGATTACAACGAGGTAAGGGTTATTTCCTTAATCTCATTATTATCCGAGATTGTTTAGGTGTAAGTATTTTTTGGGACATACTTATCATAGATACACGTATTTTATAAAAATTCATTCAAAAGGAATATTTTATGGATTTATGGGAGGGTCTATTTAACTAGATCACCATTTTAAATGTTTTAATGATTTATCTTTATAAACCCTTTTAATTATTGTCAATGTTCTCAAAATGATTTTAAGGATTTATTTAAATGGACATTAATGTTTTGAAATGATAATTCTTTTAAAAATTTTAAATGTTGTATGTGACACTTTGATTCAAAAATCCATTTTAAATTACTAGCATTATAAATTGTGATAATGTTAAATGATTTCATGAAAAAGGGCAATTTATCTCAAATCATTTTACTGATAATTATAATCTATGCCAACATCCATTACTTGATTTTAAATTTGTTTGAAGTTGATTTATTATGATACAAATATTCCATATTGTATTGAATGTTTTGTGATATGTTTGACTATGGATGTGTTATTTTTATACCATTCATGGTTTATGGATACAGTATTAACATTTGGTATGCTAGTTTTAATACGAATGTTTTTGTTATATTTCAAACTTCTCATGTGATTAATGTATTGGACTAGTATGTTCTAGGTTGGGGAGTGGTAAAAGTAATCCCTCCGTGTTGGGGTGCGGTTATAGCAGACCCTCCGGGTTGGAGTCCGGTTAGAGAGGCTCTACAGGTTGGAGTATGGTTATAGAGGCTCTCCGGGATGGAGTCCGGTTACAGAGGATCTCCGGGTTTTGGTCCGGTTATAGTTATCTCGTAGGTCATGGAACGAGGCCTTGACACAGAAATTAAATTATGGTACTATACATTCCCTCATTATGAAAATAGTTATTACATGTCATTATTAGACTTGTAGAATATCTATACGCATGTTTATATGGTAATGATTGATTTATTTTTTCCATATTATGTTCATGTTTATGTTTAAAAGGCTATTGTTGTATTACACATCTTGCCTTAATGGTTTATAGATTCCGCTAAATTATTTACCCTTACGGAGCATCTAAGCTCACACCTTTCTTATGTTTTATTTTCCCAGGATATGACGAAGTTAGTTATGAGTGACTTGCAGGCATAATCTAGGATTATTGGATGTTTCAAATGGAATAAATTACAGTTGTTTTTCATTTCAAGTTGTAATGTTGAACTTCATGTATGTAATCTATTTTCCAAGACTGCTAAACTGGTCTGTCCTCCGGGAATTGATTCCTTGTAATCATGCCGAGGTATTAGAATAATGCACTGACTCTGGGTAACTGGGGTCGGGGCGTTACAATTGGTATCAGAGGAAGTTTATAAATAAACGTGAAACTAGATACAGATATACTCTCATTTGAGCACATTACCCTAAGATAGAATTTGATGATTAGTATAGAAGAACATCATATAATTTTGGTAGTGTAGAGATTTTGTGAGTTTTCCAAGAAAATACATCCCTATCTGGATACGAGCAGGTAGATGCAGCTTTGGAACATAAGTACCTTGGTGTAAAAGCTGAAAACACTGCTTTGAGCTGGACTCAAAGGGGAACTGGTGCAAGAAAACGGTCCTTACTACACTCTTGGTTACAACACATTCATGGGATATGCTTCGGATAATTATCATTTCCTTTACAAATCATTTTGAAGTATTTACGAGTATATACCTCCTCAATGAAAATATTTTTATGATTATGGATTATATCCATAAACTGTTCAATTTATGTTAGGAATTTTACATTTTTGGAATTATTCATTGCAATTCATAAACTGACCCAGTGTATTCCATTGTATAGAAATGGAACCCAATAGAAGCAATGTTAACTCCATAAATACGTATGATCCAAAGAGTAAGAAGGATCATATCATTCATGGTCTTAAGCCAACATTTAGAAGGGAAATAGTATCCCATGTATTCTCAACATATGAAGAAATAGTACCATGTGTTAATAAGATAAGTAATGAATTATTTGAGTCATATGGATTTGAAGGGAAGAAAGAGACGAAAAGGATGGAAGAGAGAAAGATAGATAAAGGGGAGAGGGAACAGAAGGATTTTCCCATATGCGATAACTGTGGAAAGAATCATCTTGGTAAATGCTTGAAGGGGATGGGGGTTTTTTATAAGTGTGGGGAAAATGGACACCAATTACGTGATTTCAAGGATAAGAAAAAAGTTTCAAATGTACAATGTTTCATCTGCAAGGAGTTGGGACACTATACGAGTCAATATACCAGTCATCAGAGTATACCGCAAATGATGCTATTGGATAATAATCAAGTTATGATACTACCTCAGATGAAGAGGAATGGCTAGTGTTCTTATGTTTTTATTATAGAATTATTTCATTTGAGTGTTGTATCAACAATATACTGGTTATATGAATTATGGAGATAAATAAGGATTGTACCGCAGTACTATTTTATTGAGGATTTGAGATTATATGATTCTAAGAAAAGTGACTTAATAGTAAGCTAAACTTTTTGGAAAATACATGGTTGAAGGAAAGGTAATCCTTAATATGGGCCTGACAACGAAGTAGTGATTTTTGAATAAGAGATGGTTTATTTGGATAAATTATATTGGATATTCTTGACTTCCTTGGAACTGATTAATAGTATTTTTATTTCATCATTGTTGGAATTTTCAAATTTTTTGGATATATTGAATATATCCAGTATTAAATAAAGAATATCAAATCATGAATGTAATCAATAAGGATTTATGGTAACTCATGGTGTTGCCATATTTTAAAAGAATACATGATTAAGATGTTCACATGTTATTACGTGGAAAAAATGATCTTCGTTATGTTTAACTTCCATAAAAATTTTGGACTGTGAGTTTGGATAGAAATATTTTGGATAAGTCTAAAGGTTAGAATGGATTAAGTTTGAAATTGGATACTATTGTTAAGGTTATTTTGTATTATTATAAAAAAGACAACCCAGAGGTCGGGCGGCAACCCGTCATGTCCGGTAAGGCCGTGAGACTTGAACCCGCAACCGAAGCGCAACAAGGCTGTACCACCTAACACTGGCCCATGCGATGTTATGGATTGAATAATGTAGTTTTTTTAAAATTTCTGGAAGATGAATTATAAATTCATTTTTTTATAACCCTATACGAATCGGATAAATAAAAAAAATTATGTTCTATTATCGTTTAGAGTGAAAGATGAGTTTGTGGTAGAAATTAGTTAAAGGATGGAACTCTACTTGTCAAGTACATTTTTTTTTCTTGTCTTATTCTATGAATAAATTAATTTTTAAACATTACGTAAGGGATCATAAAACTAAAAATGTGTTATCATAATACCTTATGTTTTGTTGAACCGATGACATTTTAAATCACCATAGATTGATGGCTTTAAGGCCCTCAATTCTACAATTGTTTGTGACTGATGACCTCAATCACTTCCTATAAATATTTACATTTTCCCTCCAATTATGTGTCTATAATTTCTACAAATGTTCTCCTAATCGAGATCATAATTTTGTGGTGACATTTTCATTCCCCTTTTCCTATTATTAAGACTAAATTTTATTAACCCAATTTTTTATGTGAGTTTTCCCACAAAGTTATTTTCTATTTTTAACCTTTTATTTTTGAAGAACAATTTATAATAGAGACGATGAAATTTATTGAAGTAGGTAATAATGTAACACCCCATGATTTCATAGTATGATATTTCTTAAAAGTAATTCAATAACTTGCACTACACGCAACACCGAGTTCAAGCGCACCACAACTTACCAAACTAGCCATTCAAAAGAGGTTATGAATAGTATTAACAAAATTTTTAACTTTATATATTCTTTATAATTTTATAATCTATATTATGAGTTTCCTAGACATAATAAAAAAATAAATACATTTTTTCAGATAAAAGAAGTATTTTACAAAAAAAATGCAATTTTACCACCTTTTAATGGAGAACCTTTTTTAAATCGAATTTTTAAAACTTTTATATATTAAATTTGACAGAATAAACTTCTTCTTTAGAATTAGGACAAAAGAATTTAGTTTTAAAAAAATTTTGGTGTTTTTCTGATAACTTTCATATTTTGGTGAATAGTGAAAAATACTATATTTTAACTACAAACAACTTTTTTAATAAAAATAATTTGTAGTGTTAAATTATACATTTTAATGGTTTGGAAGTATAAATAGGTTATATTTTTAAAATTTAATCCAATGTTATTCATTGAGAGTAATTTCACTTTGAAATTGAACATAAACAAGTATCAATCTTTTGTTAGTTATTATTTCTTAAAAACACATTTTTTGGTTTTGACAACGGGAATTAATTTTAAATTAATTAATAAAACTTATATTTCTTGAATTTGGTAAAATAGAATTAATTTTTGAATTCGTAATATCAAAATTATATTAGGGTGAAATTTTGATATTTTTCTGAAAACATTCCATTTTTGATGAATAGTGAAAAACACTCAGTTATTTTTTAAAACCGAATTTTTATTTAAATAATTATTCATTTTATTTAAATTTATTTTAGGTAAAAATATATAAATTGTAACACCCCAAGATTTCATAGTGTGTTATTTCTTTAAAATAATACAATAACTTGAACTACACGCAACACCGAGTTCAAGCACACCATGACTTACCAAACAAGCCGTTCAAAAGAGGTTATGAATAGTATTAACTAAATTTTAAACTTTATATAATCCTTATAATTTTAGAATCCATATTATGAGTTTCTTAGACATAATGTAAGAACAAATTCATTTTTAGTATTGCATTTTTACCAACTTTTAATAGTGAACCCATTTTAAATAAAATATTTTAAACTTTTTGAGTAAAGGGGGACATCAAAAAAAAATTAAAATGAAACATCCCAAGCTTCTACGGTACGCTTCTCTTTGATTAATGCGATAGAGTGTGTTGTACGCAACACCGAGTTCTAACAACCAATCAAACTAGCCGTTATGAATAGTAGTACCTACTTTTTAAAAATTATATATATTTTATATTTCAAAATGGACTTCATTTTTGGATTCGGAATATCTAATTTATCCTAAGGTGAAATTTTGGTACTTTTCGGATAACTTTCATATTTTGATGAATAGTGAAAATTACTAAATTTTAATTAAAATCAACTTTTTTAATCAAAATAATTAATAGTGATAAATTTTGAATTTTAGTAGTTTTAAAGTATATTTAGAATATATTTTTACCATTTAATATAATTTTGGTCATTGGACATAATTTTACAATCAAACCGAACATAAACAAGTGTCAATCTTTTGATAGTTATTATCTCTTAAAAACACGCTTTTTGTTTTGACAGCGGGAATTAATTTGAAATTAATTTCTGCCACTTCTGTGTTTTGAATTTAGGAAAATGGATTCAATATTTGGAATCAGGATGTTCAAATTGTGTAAATAGGTAACTTTTATTTTTACACATTTTGAATAATTACTGCGGTAAATATTTTATTTACCATGGTTAAAGGGTAAATCCGGTAAATAAGGGTTAAAAAAATAATATTATAATAATAAAAATTACCCTAAAACGTGTCCTAACCTTATTGGTGGACACTTACCCGACCATGGGCATCCTTGGGTCGATTTGGGGACCCCTTGGGGCCACTTGTATGTGGTTGGGACACATTATATTAATAAAGTTAAAATAAAAATGAAAATGGCATAAGCTTACATCTTTTAGAAGAACAATTTTTACATAGGGTTATACATGTTGGCTTTTCAATTATAAATATTCATTAGAAATCTAAAAAGATTTCCTACATAATGATATTTTATTTATAATTTTTAGACATCAAATAATTGAAATTATTAATGACACAATAATGATGCAATCTTTACCTCATTAATAAATCATTTATATAAATAAGATTATAATGATTAAAATATTATATAAAACCTGTCCAATTCTTATTGGTTGATGTTATTTAGAAAATGAGTCATCTTATCTTCTACCTCAAGGATTTTTGGACCATTATAAACCGAATATAATTATATTATAATGTAATACTTTCACTCTTTCCTAAAGAGCCCCTCCTCTCCCTTATAAAAGGAGACCACTTCTACTCATTCCTCACACCTCTCAAGCCACTTGGCTGAACCAAACTCTGCCCAAATACTCTCCCAACTTCCCTCACTACAACCTAGAGGCCTTAGTTTGATCAGAAATCCAACCTAAGGAGCCCTTTTGATCAAATCAAAAGGAAGAACCCGAAGAAGAGGTAATGATCTCACCACCCTTTTCTAAGTTCATTCCTTCTTCCACTTCTTCTTCCTTTGTTCTTACCATTCTAAAATAATAACTCCAGTATCTCACATATACTGTGATGTTATTATAAATATGGTACAACCATAATCAGTATTCTATCCACCCTTTGAATAACATGTCACCATACGTGCGTAAGTACGGCTTACCGTCTCCACGTCGTGGTGTAATTGTTATTCAATATATTATTATTTGGATGGGTATAATAATGATGTGTAACTCATGTAAATAATAAATATAACATGTTAATGATTCTGTATATATGATAGACCATCCATTTATATATTATTTTAATATCAAAAGAATGATATTGTCGCTCGTGCGTACGTACGGACTACCGTCTCCACGAACGCGATGAGATTCATTCTCCATCGTATCCATTCAAGTATAATAATCATTTGATGATTTAAAAATGATGTTTAAGGACTTGATATCATTCTGGATATGAATAATATAAAACCTATCCTTTACAAACATGTCTTACGTAACAAAACATATAAAAGAAAACAAGTAAGTTAACACCCGAAACAACGATAATACTAAGATATTATTATCAAATCAATATTAAAAGATCATATATGATATCATATTAATATATATGATTCTTGTATAATTTAATAACAATTATTTCACCATTATACAGGAGGTTAACCTACCCCAACCAAGGAAAAGTACAAGGTAAGGGATTTTCTTATCTCACATTCAATTCCGTGAGATTTCCATTATTCGCCACTAAATTATTGAAAGTGGTGTATTGTGTACTGGCATTTGATATATATTATCATGATTATCTTTATATTCATTATATTCTGTAAATAATTTGGTGGTTATTAACTTTTGGCCATACGACTCAGTTGATTAACGTGGTAAGGGGTTTTCATCTCACTCTTTATTTCCGTGAGATTCATGCCATATTTCCACTATTATCTTTTGTGTGGTGTATGTACTGCCCATAATTGTATTCTTTGTGTAATACACTTTACCTTATGTGTATTTACATTTTCATTGTATGATACCTCTTTCATGGGTCGTATGTTTCATAAGTTACCAAATTGATAAGGGTTTACTTCATAATCTCTTTAATATCCGAGGTTGTCTTTGCGTAAGTATCTACAGGGACATATTTACTATCCATGTCCATATTTCATAAAAGAGTTTTCAAAGGGATTATTTCTAAGGGAACTTTTACTAAAACATCATTTTAAATGTTTTAAATATTTATTCTTCTAAATCATCCTCATTTATGTCCACGTTTTCAAAATGGTTTGTAAGGATTTATTTATATGAAAATGAATGTTTTAAAAGTGTTAATTCCATTCAAAAGTTTCAAAGTGGTATGGGACACTTTGATTCAAAAATGTATTTAAATGCCTTACTTTCTAAATTGTGTAACATTAAAATGTTTTCATGAAAAAGGGATATTTCTCTCAATAATTTAAAAAAAACATTTTCATCTATGTCAACATCCTTTGATGGATTTTAAGATTATTTGAAGTTGATTTATTATGATATAAATCTTCCATATTGTAATGAAGTTTTGTAATATGTTTGACTGTAGATGTTTCATTTATATAGCATTCATGGTTTATGAGTAAAGTATTGAAATTTCGTATGCTAGTTCCAATAAGAATGTTTATGTTATATTTCAACCTTTACTTCATATGAATGTGTTGGACAAGTATGTTCCAGGTTGGGGACTGGTTAAAGTAAGCCCTCCAGGTTGGGGACTGGTAAAAGTAATCCCTCCAGGTTAGGGACTGGTAAAAGTAATCCCTCCGGTTTGGTCTCCGGTTATTAGAGGCACTCCGGGTTGGTGTCCGGTTATTAGAGGCACTCCGAGTTGGTGTCCGGTTATTAGAGGCACTCCGGGTTGGGTTCCGGTTACAGTTAGCCCCAAGGTCTTGGGACGAGGCCTTGAAAAGAAATTAATGTTTAGCATTATGCATTCCATCATTATGAAAGTGGTTATTGGTTTTGCATGTGATTATTAGATTAGTAGAATATCCATGTGAATAAGTAAATGGCGTTATTTCATTTTATTTATGCCATACTATGTTGAAAGTTCAAGTTTGAAAGGCTTCTGTTTTATTTATACATTGCCTTAAATGTTTATTCTTATTTATGAAAGTTTCCGCTATATTGTTATCCTTACTGGGCATTTGAGCTCACCCCTTTTCTATGTTTTATTTTTCCCAGGAAGTGAAGAAGTAAATTATGAATGACCTGCAGAGATATTATGTGGGGATATGAGTGTGGATTATGGAGACATTATGTTGTTGTAGTAGTTTTTCATTTTATGATGTAATGTAAAACTTATGAATATATCTAGTGTTTCCAATGCTACTAAACCAATCGGTCTTTCGAGATTTGATCTTTCTTGTGATCATGCCAATGTTATGTAATAATGCACCGACTCTGGGTAACTAGGGTCGGGGCGTTACAGTTGGTATCAGAGGAAGTTTAGTACAAACCTTGGAAACCAGATTTAGATAAACTCTGATTAGAGAACGTAGACCTAAGATGAACTTTGAGGATTAGTATAGATGAACTTCCTAGAATTTTGGTATTGTAGAGATTTTGTGAGTCTTCCGAGCAATACATCCCTGTCTGGATACGAGCAGGTAGAGTCGGCTCTGGCACAGATGTACCTAGGGGTAAAACTCAAAAACACCGCTTTGAGCTAGACTCGAACGGGAACTGGTGCACGACAACGGGCCTTGCTGCACTCTTGGTTACGACACTCCCGGGGGATATGCTTAGGATAACTCTCATTTTCTTTACAAATCATTATGAAGGGTTTATGAGTATATACTTCCTCAAAGAAAATATTTTTTATGATTATGGATTATATCCATAAATAGTTCAATTTATGTTAAGTGATTTATAAGTATGGGATTATGTATTTTGATTCATAAACTAATCTAGTGTATGCCATTGTTTAGAAATGGCGCCTAGTAGAAGGAATGAGAAATCCAGCAATGCACATGATACAAAGAGAAAGAAGGACCATATATTTCATGGTCTTAAGCCAGAATTTATAAGAGAAATAGTCTCGCATGTATTATCATCATATGAAGAAATAATATCATGTGTTTATAAGATAAGTAAAGAGTTTACTGAGTCCTATGGATTTGAAGGGAAGAAAGAGAAGAAAAGGATGGAAGAGGGAAAGATGGATAAAGGGAAGAGGGAAAAGAAGAATTTTCCCATATTTGGTAACTGTGGAAAGAAACACCCTGGAACTTGCCTAAAAGGAATGGGAGTTTTTTATAAGTGTGGAGGAAAAGGGCACAAAGTACGTGACTGCAAGGGTAAGAAAATGGTTTCAAATGTACAATGCTTCATTTGCAAGGAGTTTGGACACTACGCGAACCTATGTCCCAGTCATCAGACTATGCCGCAAATGATTCTATTGGATAATAATGAAGTTATGATACTACCACAGATGTAGAGGAATGATTTGAGTTCTTATGTTGATTATGTCAATTGAGTGTTGTATCAACAATGTACTTGTTATAATAATTATGGAGTATATAAGGATTGTACTACAGTACTATTTCATTACGGACTTGAGATTGTGTGGAATAAAGAAAAGTGACTCAATAGCAGGATAAATTTTTGGAAAATATATGGTTGAGAGAATGATAAACCATAATATAGTTCTGATACCGAGGTAGTGATTTTGGAATAATACATGATTGTTTTGGATAAATTATATTGGATATTCTTGACTACCTTGGAACTGATTAATGATTTGTATATTCCATCATTGTTGAGGTTTAAAACATTTTTGGATTGATGAAGTATATCCAGCATTCTATATGGAATAAGGGAGCATGAATGTAATCAACAAAGATTATGGTAAATCAGGATGTTTCAGTGTATTAAAAGAATACACGAAGAAGGTATTCATATGCTATTATGGGGTAAAAAGGATCTACATTATGTTTACCTTCCTTATAAATGTTGGACTGTGAGTTTGGACAGAAGTATTTTGGATAGTTCTAGTTTGGATTATTTTGGATTGCCATAAAAGGAAAACCCGGCGGTCGGGCGGCAACCCGTCGCGTCCGGCAAGGCTGCGAGACTTGAACCCGCAACCGAAGGGCGACAAGGGTGTATCACCTACCACTGGCCCACAAGATGTCCTGGATTAAATAATGTAGTTTTTTTTAAAAGATCTGGTAGATGAATTATAAATTCATTTATTTTGGAACCCTGTACGAATAGTATAAATAAATAAAAATTTACATTCTATTATCTTTTAGAGTGAAAGATGAGTTTGTGGTAGAAATTTATTAATGGATAAAACTCTAATTATAAAGTAATTATATCTCCTTATGATCTTATCCAATCTCATAAATAAATTCCTCGACATTAATAAAAGGAACTTAGAACAAAAATGTTGTCCTAGATGGTACCTTAAATCATCACTAATTTATGGCTTTGGGATTTTTGGCCTTTTCATAGCCATGTTCTCTACCACTCTCCATCAGATAATTGATGGTTAGATTTCTCTTCCATATCCATATTTTCCTACATGGAACCCTAGTATGTGTTATTTTCGGTAATCTTCATACTTTCCACTCTTTATTTTAAATAGAGGCCTCATTAATTCATTTTTTTCGATGTGGGATTTCAACTAAGATATTTTGAAACGTCAAAAATGTGTTATCCCAATACCCTATATTTTGTTGAACCAATGGTACTTCAAATCACCATAGATTTATGAGTTTAAGGACCTCAATTTTATACTTGTTTGTGATCGATGACCTCAATCACTACCTATAAATATTTACGTTTTTCCTCCAATTATATGTCTCTAATTGCCACCAATGTTCTCCTAATCAAGATCATAATTTGGTGGTGACCCTTTCATTTCTATTTTCCTCATATTAAGACTAAATTTTAGTAACCCAATTTCCGATGTGGGTTTTCCCACAAATATATTTTCTATTTTCAACCTTTTATTTTCGAAGAACAATTTCAAATTGCGAGGACGCAAATTATTGAAGGAGGGGAGAATGTAACACCCCAAGATTTCATAGTGTGTTATTTCTTTAAAATAATACAATAACTTTCACTACATGAAACACCGAGTTCAAGCACACCCTGACTTACCAAACAAGCCGTTCAAAAGAGGTTATGAATAGTATTAACTAAATTTTAAACTCTATATAATCCTTATTATTTTAGAATCCATATTATGAGTTTCTTAGACATAATGTAAGAACAAATTCATTTTTAGTATTGCACTTTTACCAACTTTTAATAGTGAACCCATTTTAAATAAAATATTTTAAACTTTTTGAGTAAAGGGGGACATCAAAAAAAATTAAAATGAAACATCCCAAGCTTCTACGGTACGCTTCTCATTGATTAATGCGATAGCGTGTGTTGTACGCAACACCGAGTTCTAACAACCAATCAAACTAGCCGTTATGAATAGTAATACCTACTTTTTAAAAATTATATATATTTTATATTTCAAAATGGACTTCATTTTTGGATTCTGAATATCCAATTTAGCCTAAGGTGAAATTTTGGTACTTTTCGGATAACTTTCATATTTTGATGAATAGTGAAAATTAATAAATTTTAATTAAAAACAACTTTTTTAATCAAAATAATTAATAGTGATAAATTATGAATTTTAGTAGTTTTAAAGTATATTTAGAATATATTTTTACCATTTAATATAATGTTGGTCATTGGACATAATTTTACAATTAAACCGAACATAAACAAGTGTCAATCTTTTGATAGTTATTATCTCTTAAAAACACGCTTTTTGTTTTGACAGCGGGAATTAATTTTAAATTAATTTCTGCCACTTATGTGTTTTGAATTTAGGAAAATGGATTCCATATTTGGAATCAGGATGTTCAAATTGTGTAAATAGGTAACTTTTATTTTTACACATTTTGAATAATTACTGCGGTAAATATTTTATTTACCATGGTTAAAGGGTAAATCCGGTAAATAAGGGTTAAAAACATAATATTATAATAATAAAAATTACCCTAAAACGTGTCCTAACCTTATTGGTGGACACATACCCGACCATGGGCATCCTTGGGTCGATTTGGGGACCCCTTGGAGCCACTTGTATGTGGTAGGGACACATTATATTAATAAAGTTAAAATAAAAATAAAAATGGCATAAGCTTACATATTTTAGAAGAACAATTTTTACATAGGGTTATACATGTTGGCTTTTCGATTATAAATATTCATTAGAAATCTAAAAAGATTTCCTACATAATGATATTTTATTTATAATTTTTAGACATCAAATAATTTAAATTATTAATGACACAATAATGATGCAATGTTTACCTCATTAATAAATCATTTAAATAAATAAGATTATAATGATTAAAATATTATCTAAAACCTGTCCAATACTTATTGGTTGATGTTATTTAGAAAATTAGTCATCTTATATTCGACCTCAATGATTTTTGGACCATTATAAACCGAATATAATTATATTATAAAGTAATACTTTCACTCTTTCCTAAAGAGCCCCTCCTCTCCCTTATAAAAGGAGACCACTTCTACTCATTCCTCACACCTCTCAAGCCACTTGGCTCGGAAAAACTCTGCCCAAATACTCTCCCAACTTACCTCACTACAACCTAGAGGCCTTAGTTTGATCATAAATCCAACCTAAGGAGCCCTTTTGATCAAATAAAAAGGAAGAACCCGAAGAAGAGGTAATGATTTCA
The DNA here is from genome assembly GCA_963277665.1 of Viscum album. Taxonomy (NCBI): domain Eukaryota; kingdom Viridiplantae; phylum Streptophyta; class Magnoliopsida; order Santalales; family Viscaceae; genus Viscum; species Viscum album. Next base: position 2,032,518,676 of record OY728133.1, read on the forward strand.
CCACCCTTTTCTAAGTTCATTTCTTCTTCCACTTCTTATTCCTTTGTTCTTACCATTATAAAATAATAACTCCAGTATCTCACATATACTGTGATGTTATTATAAATATGGTACAACCATAATCAGTATTCTATCCACCCTTTGAATAACATGTCACCATACGTGTGTACGTACGGCTTACCGTCTCCACGTCGTGGTGTAATTGTTATTCAATATATTATTATTTGGATGGGTATAATAATGATGTGTAACTCATGTAAATAATAAATATAACATGTTAATGATTCTGTATATATGATATACCATCCATTTATATATTATTTTAATATCAAAAGAATGATATTGTCGCTCGTGCGTACGTACGGACTACCGTCTCCACGAACGCGATGAGATTCATTCTCCATCGTATCCATTCAAGTATAATTATCATTTGATGATTTAAAAATGATGTTTAAGGACTTGATATAATTCTGGATATGAATAATATAAAACCTATCCTTTACAAACATGTCTTACGTAACAAAACATATAAAAGAAAACAAGTAAGTTAACACCCGAAACAACGATAATACTAAGATATTATTATCAAATCAATATTAAAAGATCATATATGATATCATATTAATATATATGATTCTTGTATAATTTAATAACAATTATTTCACCATTATACAGGAGGTTAACCTACCCCAACCAAGGAAAAGTACAAGGTAAGGGATTTTCTTATCTCACATTCAATTCCGTGAGATTTCCATTATTCGCCACTAAATTATTGAAAGTGGTGTATTGTGTACTGGAATTTGATATATATTATCATGATTATCTTTATATTCATGTTATTCTGTAAATAATTTGGTGGTTATTAACTTTTGGCCATATGACTCAGTTGATTAACGTGGTAAGGGGTTTTCATCTCACTCTTTATTTCCGTGAGATTCATGCCATATTTCCACTATTATCTTTTGTGTGGTGTATGTACTGCCCATAATTGTATTCTTTGTGTAATACACTTTACCTTATGTGTATTTACATTTTCATTGTATGATACCTCTTTCATGGGTCGTATGTTTCATAAGTTACCAAATTGATAAGGGTTTACTTCATAATCTCTTTAATATCCGAGGTTGTCTTTGCGTAAGTATCTACAGGGACATATTTACTATCCATGTCCATATTTCATAAAAGAGTTTTCAAAGGGATTATTTCTAAGGGAACTTTTACTAAAACATCATTTTAAATGTTTTAAATATTTATTCTTCTAAATCATCCTTATTTATTTCCACGTTTTCAAAATGGTTTGTAAGGATTTATTTATATGAAAATGAATGTTTTAAAAGTGTTAATTCCATTCAAAAGTTTCAAAGTGGTATGGGACACTTTGATTCAAAAATGTATTTAAATGCCTTACTTTCTAAATTGTGTAACATTAAAATGTTTTCATGAAAAAGGTATATTTCTCTCAATAATTTTTAAAAAAAAATTTCATCTATGTCAACATCCTTTGATGGATTTTAAGATTATTTGAAGTTGATTTATTATGATATAAATCTTCTATATTGTAATGATGTTTTGTGATATGTTTGACTGTAGATGTGTCATTTATATAGCATTCATGGTTTATGAGTAAAGTATTGAAATTTTGTATGCTTGTTCCAATAAGAATGTTTATGTTATATTTCAACCTTTACTTCATATGAATGTGTTGGACAACTATGTTCCAGGTTGGGGACTGGTTAAAGTAAGCCCTCCAGGTTGGGGACTGGTAAAAGTAAGACCTCCAGGTTAGGGACTGGTAAAAGTAATCCCTCCGGTTTGGTCTCCGGTTATTAGAGGCACTCTGGGTTGGTGTTCGGTTACTAGAGGCACTCCGGGTTGGTGTCCGGTTATTAGAGGCACTCTGGGTTGGGTTCCGGTTACAGTTAGCCCCAAGGTCTTGGGACGAGGCCTTGAAAAGAAATTAAATATTAGCATTATGAATTCCATCATTATGAAAGTGGTTATTGGTTTTGCATGTGATTATTCGATTAGTAGAATATCCATGTGAATAAGTAAATGGAATTATTTCATTTTATTTATGCCATATTATGTTGAAAGTTCAAGTTTTAAAGGATTTTGTTTTATTTATACATTGCCTTAAATGTTTATTCTTATTTATAAAAGTTTCCGCTATATTGTTATCCTTGCTGGGCATTTGAGCTCACCCCTTTTCTGTGTTTTATTTTTCCCAGGAAGTGAAGAAGTAAATTATGAATGACCTGCAGGGATATTATGTGGGGATATGAGTGTGGATTATGGAGACATTATGTTTTTGTAGTAGTTTTTCATTTTATGATGTAATGTAAAACATATGAATATATCTAGTGTTTCCAAGGCTACTAAACCAATCGGTCTTTCAAGATTTGATCTTTCTTGTGATCATGCCAATGTTATGTAATAATGCACCGACTCTGGGTAACTAGGGTCGGGGCGTTACATAAATAATACCTATATAAGTTGAATAGAATTCATGGAAGTATTTTCAGAATAATTTTAGATATATAAAAACTTTATTTAACTTTTTTCCGTATTTTACCCACCTCTTAAGAGCAATTGAAAATCTGCATAAAACATAATTTTACTGCTTCTGTGAGTTGAATATCAAAAATATGAGAGACATGGTTAACCTTAGTATGTAAATTTGGTTCAATAAGATGAAAATAATTTTTGGTGAATAGTAACTTTTGACTTTTATTTACCACGATTAAAGTTAAATAGGACAATTCAAGGTAAAAAGAATATCATAATAATAAAAAATTACCTCAACACTTGTCCTAACCTTATTGGATGAGTCATGTCCGACCACGGGCATCATTTGGTTGATTTTGGGACCCCATGGAGCCACTTATGAATTATAATGACACTTTATTTTAATTAACTTAAAGTAAAGAAAAAAATGACATAAACAAATATCTTATAGTAAATCAATTTTTACATGGGATTATATAAGTCGTCATTTAGACTATAAATATTAATGTGAAATATAAAAGGATTTCCTACATTAAGCTAATTTTTATAATATTTAGACATCAAATAAATTCAATTATTTATGACACAATAATGATGTAGAATTTACTTCATTAATAAATGATTTAAATAAATAAGATTAATAATATTAAAACTATATCCAACACATGTCCAATTCTTATTGGATGATTTTATTTCTTCCATGAGTAATCTTATCTACGACTTTAATTAGTTTTGGACCATTATAAACTGAATATCACTGTATAATAAAATAATATTTTCACACTTTCCCAAAGAGCCCCTCCACCCCCTTATAAAAGGACACCACTTCTAACCCATTCCACACACCTCTCAAACCCCTTGGATCATCCAAAACCTACCCAAATAAGATCTCAAGATCCCTATATTACACTCAGAATCCTTACCTTAGGCATAAGTCACTTTAAAAAGTTTTTTTGGTTCAAACCAAAGGAAGTTACCCAAATTAAATGTAACGGTTTGTCTTAAATTCTTTTATTTTATTTTATTATATTTTACTTCTCAAACCCCACTAAAATCATTTTATTCCTTTATTTTATTAAAAAAACTAGTATCCTCAATATACTATGATGTTGTTATGAGAAGTATTATAACTACACTTACTCACACCACCATCTAATCAGTGAAGAACATATTGTTTCTGTGGTTGGGAAACTAACGCCTCACGAAATAAGATTGTTCGATTATCTCCTACCACCTCTCATGGTAGCCGTTAAGATGGAATTGTATTTATATATGATATATATATTATGTTTATGTTTTATTTTTTTCTTCTGTATTTTTTATTTATATCATACCTTTATGGTTTTCATTATGGGTAAAACGTGATAATTTCATTTGAGGAAGTGCGGACTATCGCCCCCGCAAAGTGATTTGACTCGTTAATGACTTATGTGGGATGTATAAAGTATGAAGTTAATGATATTATATATGAAATTATACTTTAATTATAATAAAACATATTATCATTACGTATTAATTCCATTAAAATAAAAAATAGAAATGAAAGTAGCGTTCACGCGTACATACGACTTACCGTCTCCATGAATAGTGCATTTAATTTCTTATCTCCAAATGTTATTTACTACTATAAATAAATTTATATACTGAACATATATGATATATATAAAATATAAATGAGTAATATCATTCTATAGATAGTGTAATTTTTACCACATGGACAATTTATAATTATAACAAGTTCATTTTTTACTCAAGTTCCGAACATCGAAAAAATGTCCGATATGAACTCAAATAATAAACTAATTGTTGTATCAAGGTAATAAGTGATATAAATGGAATAATAAACTTCAAAATATTATTAATAAAATAGAAATTAACTTAACTTTATTATTCAGGAAGAACAAGGAACATACGAGCGAGTCAAGTCAGACAAGTGGTAAGGGGATTCTGGTCTCACTTTTAATTCCATAAGATTTCCATTGTTCACCACTTATTTATTACATGTGGTTGTATTATGTACAATAATTTTATATATATTATCATGATTCTATTTTTATTCATGATATTTTGTGATTCATTAGGTGGTTATTGACTATTTTTCATATGACTCGATTGATTACAACGAGGTATGGGTTATTTCTTCAATCTCATTATTATCCAAGATTGTTCATGTGTAAGTATTTTCTGGGACATAATTATCATAGATACCCATATTTTATAAAAATGATTTCAAAATGAATCTTTTAAGGTTTAATGGGAGGGTCTATTTAACTAGATCATCATTTTAAATGTTTTAAATATTTATCTTTCTAAACTCTTTTAATTAATGCCCATATTTTCAAAATGATTTTATAGATTTTTCATTATGGACATGAGTGTTTTGAAATGATAAATCATTTCAAAATTTTCAAAGTGGTATGGGACACATTGATTCATAAATCCCTTTTAAATGACTACCTTTATAAATTGTGAGAAATTTATACGATTTCATGAAAAATGAGTATTTCTCTCAAAGCATTTAACTGATGATTTTCATTTATGTAAACATCCTTTAATGTATTTTAAACTTGTTTTTAGTTGATTTATTATTATAAAAATATTCTATATTATATTGAATATTTTGTGATGTGTTTGATTGTGGATGTGTTATTTTTATACCATTCATGGTTTATGGATAAATTATTTACATTTCGTATGCTAGTTTTAATATAAATGATAATGTTATATTTCAACCTTTTAATATGATGAATGTATTGGACTAGTATGTTCTGGGATGGGGACCGGTACAAGTAAGCCCTCTGGGTTGGAGTCTGGTTATAGATGACCATCCAGGTTGGAGTCTGGTTATAGAGGTTCTCCGGGTTGGATTCCAGTTATAGAGGATCTCTAGGATGGAGTTCGGTTACAGAGGCTCTTCAGGTATGGGTCTGGTTACAGTTAGCCCATAGGTCCTGGCACGAGGCCTTGACACAGAAATTAATGTCTGGTACTATACATTACCTCATTATGAAATTAGTTATTACATGTGATTATTCTAATTGTATAATATCCATGTGCATGTCTATATGCAAATGTTTTATTTATTTTTTCCATATTATGTTCATGTTTATGTTTCAAAGGCTATTGTTTTATTACACATCTTGCCTTAAAAGATTATAGTTTCTGCTAAATTATTTATCCATACTGAGCATCTAAGATCACCCCTTTCTTATGTTTTATTTTACTAGGATATAAAGAAGTTAGTTATGAGTGACTTTCAGGCATAATCTTGGAGTATTTGAAGTTTCTAATGGAATAAATTAATGTTGTTTTTTATTTTCAAGTTGTGATGTTGAACATCATGTATGTAATCTATTTTCCAGGACTTCAAAACTGATCGGTCCTTCGGGACTTTATTACTTGTAATCATTCCAAGTTATTAAAATAATTCACCAACTCTAGGTAAGTAGGGCTGGGGTGTTACAGAAGAACTGGTGGATGAACTCCAAGGATTAAATTAAATATAGAGAGTTTAAGAAGATGTTTTTGAGATTAAAAATAAAATTCCTAATAAGAAAAGAAGAAGAAGGAGAAACATCAACCTGTAGTTAATCTAATTATGAATGTCTTGGGAAGTTCAAAATATTTATTATACATTTATAAAATAAACAAAAATCATTATATAGTGTATAAGAATATGGTTGAGAAACATATATGGTGAAAATTATTAGTTCGTAGTTGTAACGTTCCCGACCCGGTAGCCACTAAACCGGTGCTCCGATCCGAGTGGTTACATGATCTTAAGCACGCATCTCCATACATCAAAGGATTTTGACAAGTAGTGGGGGTCTATGGATTCTAGTGGGGACACTATACCCCCTTTTTTATTAGAGTAAGCCACAATCGAAATAAACCAAATAGTGGAAACAATAACTAATAAATAGGGAACATGTATAACCATCATTTCCAACAATAAATATGCCATGTCATAATACAAGTGATAGGGTGAACAAAAACCCAAAATAAAGGCAACGACCTAAATTCCCAAAATGATCCCAAATCTAAGTCTAGATCCTCCACCAAGTGCTACCCATGTCCACTCAACTATCTAGCATGGACTCTTTCCCTTATCCTGACCTGTAAACATGAATTCTACTCGAGTACCCAATGGCAGCCCGAGCAGGGTGTGAGTACAACTCAGTAGGACACCACCGGCGGTGTCTACAAAATATCCAGTATAAACAAGAAGTTCATGCAAAAGGAATATGATTGATAATTACCAAGTGATTACTTGGGGTTACATTAACAAGTTCAGGGCCAAATCCATTTCCACTTCAATTACCATTCATTACACACCAAATATCATCACTTACCAATTCATCACATCTCCATGGGTTAATAACATACATTATATTACATGGGTTTAAAGTCGAAAATCACAAGCAAGAGGGTAAACCCATAATTATCCTATCTCACTAGGACTAACCCCCTCATGATTATCATATCCTCACCTCAAAGCCTCAGTCCAGGTGGATGTAACCGTTAGGAGAATAGATCCTTAGTCCTCATTCCTAACCCGTGCATTAAGGGTGGAGTTCAGAGCATCAGTCATTACTCGACCTGTGGGTGTAGATCCTCAAGTCATACCCCACACTACCAAGCCATGTGCACATGCTTATATATAAGTAACCATCAACCAGCCATACCATTTCCCTTAGGCAAACACCATTCACAACAAACCACACGGGAATTGACATTATGCCTTAACCCGTTAACACCATACCATTTCACATCATTTAACCATTCACCCAATTTCCATGTGTTATGCTTATCTCACTAAGCATTCAACACTAAGCCCATAATCTGTCAAATTATGGTATTTATTCAGTTTACACATTAACCTATTTAACATGTTCATCATTCCCATGAATCAACCATTCAACCCATTCCATATAACCCTCAGGTTAATACCAAGTCTAGGTGCATCACCTAACTTCTATTCCAATTTCAACCGAACATGCCAACATATTCATCAAGGTCTCTACCTTTTATTATAACAGGGTCACTTGTTCAATCACATTCCCTATGTCCAGGAAATACCGACACATCCCTTGGATGGCCCCAATTAGGTCAAGTCATCCCCAACGCATCTCATGTGGATCATGAGAGTTTCCATTTACCATTTTAAACACCAATATTACCAAACATGCCAAGGTTATTCAAAACATAACCAATGGGAAACAAGAACACAACTAAACAAGCACAAATACCCAAATAAGCATGGGATATATCTTGTAGACCACCTACCTCGAAACTGCGGTTGAACGCACCCTCAATCGAGACCTTAGACCTCAATCTGACTAGCCTTTGGAGCTTCAACCTAGAACTCACCCAAAAGATAGGTTTTTAGGGCTTCGGAACAAGAGGGAGATAAGATACAAACCCTAAACCAAAAGGAGGAGCAATGATGGGATTAGCCTTACCCGGAGCTTCGATCCGCAACAAACATTGCTCTAAACGGCCAAGAATCGAAGGAGAACCAACCTTGGGATGTTTGGGTTGGCTATGTTGGTCACTAGGGTTGAGAGGAGATAAAAGGAGGAAAATCCCGAGTTGGGGTTTAAAATCCCAGAGTGGAAAACATGTAAATTTTCCAATATTTAAGAGGCCCCATGGTTTGTCCGCACGGTTTGGAAAATCGTGCACAAACCATGTGCATGCCTCTATCTGGAGGACGAGGGGTCTCATGGTTTTCCTGGGCAGGCAGTATAGTTTTCCCTGGTCGTGCGTGGGCCGTGTACCCTGGCTTGTCTTTCCCAGCTTCCCTTTCTTTCGTGCCCTGAACCCCCGAAACACCCCCAAGACCTCTCACACTTTCAGAAGACATCCCTTGAATCCCAAAACAAGGGATTCAACCAAAACATAATGAAAATATACCTTTCCAAAAACCGGGATCTTATAACCTCCCCACCTTATAAAGGCTCGTCCTCAAGCTGAGTTTCCAAGCCTCATTGACCCACCGAAGGGAATAGTTCGGGCCATTGAGACCGCATATCTGATTCCTGCTCCCGTGTTTCTTCCTGAACTTCCCATGCTACCATATTACTCGCACTAATGGCACAACCTTTCCTCTCAAGGCCTTTTCACTATGATCCACCACAAGAACTGGATGCTCCTCAAAGGACACATCAGCCTCAAGCTCCACATCCTCAACATCAACCACGTGAGAGGGGTCAGGGTTATACCGTCGAATATGCGACACATGAAACACATCATGAATCCCACCATAACATTGTGGAAGATCCAATCGGTAATCCACTGGTCCTATCCTCTCCACAATCTCAAAAGTTCCCACATAATTGGGTGCCAACTTACCCTTCTTTCATATCTAATGGTGAACCAACCTTGGTGACACCCGAAGGAACACTTTATCACCCACCCCAAACTCAAGAGGACTACGCCTTCGATCTTCATATGAATTATTTCTACTCTGAGCCATAGCCATCCACTTCCTGAAAAACATTACTCTCTCTAAAGTCTCCTGCAAAGGACTTGGCCCCAACAACTCCTATTCACTGGCCTCTAGCCAATGCCACGGAGATCTACATGGCCTCCCGTAGAGTGAATCAAATAGTTCCATCTGAATCGTAGCCTGAAAACTATTGTTGTAGGCAAACTAAACTAAAAATAGGTACCTCTCCTAAGAACCACCAAAGTCCAAGACTCAAGCTATTAACATGTCTTACAACACATTGATCATACACTCCGACTGCCCGTCCTTCTGCGGGTGGAAAGTCGTACTCAAAAACCCCTGCGTACCAAGAACCTTCTGCAACCCTTTCCAGAAACACAATGTGAAATGCGGATCTCGGTCCAAAACTATGGTTCGTGGAACACCATTAAAACACACTATCTCTCGAACATATAGCTCACACAACTGGTCAACTGTAAATGTCTTCTGAATCAGTAAGAAATGAGTCACTTTCGTTAACCGATCCACAACCACCCAGATTGCATCCTTATTATACGGTGTCCTCGAAAGACCCATGACAAAATCAATTGTTACATCATCCCACTTCCATTCTGGAATGGGCAATGGAAGCATCAAACCACCTGGGCGTTGATGCTTGGCCTTCACCTGCTGACCGGTAAGGCACCGTACCACAAAGCCAACAACTTCCTTCTTCATTCCAGGCCAGCAAAACTGCCTTTGGAGATGACAGTACATCTTGGTCAAACCAGGATGCACTTCCCACTTTGATACATGGAAATCTCACATAAACTCTTCTCACACACACTTTGGCACAACCACATGATCACGAACATGAACCACACCATCCATGTAGATGGCCCAGCTAGAAGGTAGCTCCCCACCTTTAAGCTTTTCCTTCATGATCAAACACTCAGGATCATCAAGCTCACTTTCCTTAACTCAACTAAAAAGCATCAACTCCATCATTAAGGAAACAAGAGTGATCTGACCATTCCCCTCCTGCACCTCCAGGTGCATCTCTGCAAACAAAGACATCACCTTCCACTCGGTGCTGGATTCCTGAACCACCTGATTCTGAACCTTTCTGCTCAGAGAATCAGCAACATTGTTTCCCTTTCACGGTTTTTACACTAACTCAAAGACAAAATAATGGAGATATTCAAACCATCTTCGCTACCAAAGATTAAGATCCCACTGTGAGAATATGTACTTTAGGCTCTTATGGTCGGTAAACACGGTAAATTGTTCTCCCAACAGACAGTGCCTCCAACACTTCAAGGATTACACTATTGCAGCCAACTCAAGATCATGAGTGGGATAGTTATGTTCATGGGGTCTCAAATTCCTTGACCCATAATCCACAACCCGCTCATCTTGCATCAACACAGCCCCAAGTCAGATCCCAGACGCATCACAAAACACGATGTATTTCTTACCCGACTCAGGTAAGATCAAGATAGGTGTGGTCTTCAAGAGCTTCTTCAACTCTTGGAAGGAATTCTCAAAAGCCTCAGACCACTCGAACCTAATTCCATTCTTGTTCAAGCCCGAGAGTGGTGCTGCCAAGTGAGAGAAATTCGGAATGAAACTTTAGTAATACCCGACCAAACCCAGAAAACTCCTAACATTAGAAACACTCTTGGGCAGCTCCCAAGATACAACTACTTTCACTTTCTCTGGATCCACTATCACACCTGCCTCCGAGATGATGTGACCATGAAAATTCACCTCACCTATCCAGAATTGACACTTTAATAGCTTGGAATATAGTCGTTGCTCTATTAGTGTACCCAGGACGATGTCAAGATGTTGGGCATGATCATCGTGAGTTTTTTAGTACACTATGTTATCATCAACAAATACAACCGCAAACTGATATAGGTCGGGATGAAATATCTGATTCATCAAAGCCATAAACACCGCTGGTGTATTGGTCAAGCCAAAAGGCATTACCACGAACTCAAACAACCCGTACCGACTCCAGAAAACTATTCGTGGTACTTCAGAAGACCTCACCCTCAACTGGTGATAACCTGACCTCAGATCAATCTTAGAAAACACTGATGCACCCCTAAACTGATCAAACAGGTCATCAATTCTAAGAAGAGGGTACTGATTTTTCACCGTCATTTTATTCAACATCTGATAGTCATCACACATCCTCAATAACCCATCGGCCTTCTTTGCAAAAAACACGGGATATCCCCAAGGAGACATAATAGGATGGATAAACCCATTACGCTCCAGCTCCTCAAGTTGAACCTTCAGTTCCTTTAGTTCTGTCGGTGCCATTCGGTATTGTGGAATTAAAACTATATCTGCTCCCAATAGCAACTCGATCATGAACTCAACATCCCTCTCAGTGGGTAACCCCGAGAAATCCTCAAGAAACACATCCTGAAACTGATCCACCACAAGAGGGAAAATAGACTGTTCCCCTCTTTCATTATCATCAACCATGAGACATGCCACTTGAGTTGTGAGTCCACTCATCTGTTGACAAAACGGTCCCGCACGCCCTGCTCAAATATCCCATTCGCCATGGTGGACATAAACATCACCCTCAAGCAACCTGAGCGATACTCTATGATGATAACAGTCTATGTGTGCCCGATACAACACCAACCAATCAATTCCCCTGATTAGGTTAAACCCTAAAATCTTGAGAATGAAAAAATCTCCTAGAAAATGATACCCACTGACTTCCAAGGCACATCCCTTGCACTGCTTGATATCCTCAACCCGCACCCCCAATGGAGTTTCAATTGACATAACTCCACACACCCTATCCACAGGTAAACCCAGCGCTACCAAAAGTTGAGTAGAGATAAAAGAGTGTGTGGAACCTGTGTCAAACAATGAACAAGAAAAACTAGAAGCTACAAGGATCGTACCTTGAACGGTCGATGGTCCAGCCTCACTATCACTAGGTGGAAACTGAACTGCCTAAAGCGACCTGCCCCTCTACCCTAGGCCCCAGCATAAATGCCCTGTGCTGCACTGCCCTAATGGCATGAGCGATCTTTCCCTGGAGTTCCACGTCCACTGCCCCTGCTAGTACGGCCTGGGGAGCTCCAACTGCCTTCCTGATATGGGGAAATGGATCCCCTTCCTATACCTGGCACCTGCTTTTCATTATCATGCTCACCCACCTGCCGAGGGTTCCTGAAAAACCTCTGCACATGTCACGTCTTGCAGCACAAACGACACTCAACTGGAGGTCGAGGACACTGACCACACATATACCCCGGCCTACCGCACTGATAGCATAACACATGGTTCGCACTCTGAGAGGTTGACCCTCCCTTCTGACCACCTTTCTAAAAACTTTCCAAACAACGCTTCCAACCATTGGAAGATGCACCACATGTCCGCCCAGCTGGCATGACAAGCCCACCACCCAAAGCTCCCTTCAAGTTCCCTTCATATATGAGTGCCTGATCTATCACCTCTACAAACTTCTTCAAGCGGATGATATTCACTTGTGACCTGATCTCATGTCTCAACCCATCCTAGAAATTCCTTTCTATTGCTTCTTCATCATCGACTAACACTAGGAAGAAGCATCATAAATCAGTGAAGCGACTAGAAAATTCCATCACCGAATGTTATCCCTGAGTCAGACTCATAATATCTGCAGCCCGCTCCAGCCTCAATGTCTCTGGGTAAAAATGCTCCAAAAACTTCTCCTGGAAAATGTTCCACAACATCCCCTCAGCCTGCTTGGTTTGAGCCTAAATGTCACACAAATGCCTTACCTGGCCCTACAACATGTAAATGGCCAGCTTTACTCACTTTTCAACAGGGGTCTCCAGATGATCCATTATCTTCTGGACATACTCTAACCATAACTCTGTTGCCTCTGGCCCACCCTCTCCAGTGAAGGTCAGAGGGTGTTGCAGCTGGAACACCCTGGTCATCTCAAACATACTCAGTGCAACCCGGCCTGGGTCCCGATCAATCATCTGGATAAGGCGAGCCAAGTTCTCTCAGAACTGGTCTTCTGTTCCTTCATTGATCACCACATTTTCATGCTCTTATACCAGAGGAGTGTTCTCAGTGACATCCTCCCATTTCCTAACAGGTAACCAACGTCGTGGTGGCATTTCTCTATATTTACAAGAACGAGATTTAGCACGCATACCATAAAACATCCACAACTTCCTCAAAAATATTGTTACTAGCTACAACAACCCATTTTCATATGATATTTTAACAATATTAGCATCTAAAATTCACCGCCCCAACCATCCCTACTGTAGGCCATGGTCCACATGGGGTAAACAACCATACACTACCACCAAACTCACACGACATTTCACAAAAACATTTTCCCCTTCATTTACAACCCTTATATTTCATTAAAAATTATTCTTCTCATTATTTCTTAGTTTAATGAAATACATGATGCACCCTACTTTCCTACCTCACAGACCCATCCCGTTCATGTGACTAATAAAATGAATGTCACCTATCTCCCTAGGTGCCTATATTGATGCATGAATGCAAATCCTCATGTCGTTAAGGCCACAAGCAAAATGTCATAAAATAGTCACATCAAACCACATGTGCATCACCCAACGGTGAAATATCATCAACTGTAACAACACACAACCAAGAAAAATAATTCCCACCCAGGGTGACTTGGGATTCCCTCGTAACTGGGTTAGCTACTCCCAAGCATGAGCTCATTACCAAGGCCTGACACATATTAACCCTTGGCTACCAATCCCCAATAACAAGACATTAGAGAAGGAGAAAAAAGACCTCCCCTGATACCACTTTGTAACGTCCCCAACCCGGAAGCCACTAAACCGGTGCTCCGAGCCGGGTGGTTATATGAACTTAAGTGCTCCTCCCCATACGCCAAAGGTTGCTGACTAACAGTGGGGGTCTATGGAGTCAAGTGGGGAGACTATACCACCTTTTTATCAAATTAATCCACAACAAAAATAAACCAAATAGCAGAAGCAATAACCAATAAACAGGTAACATGTATAAAAATTATTTCCAACAATAAATATTCCATGTTATACAACAAGTGCGAGAGTGAACAAAAACCCAAAATAAAGGCAACAGACAAAATCCCCAAATTGGTCCCAACTCCAAGTCCGGATCCTCCACCAAGTGCTACCCATGTCCACTCAACTATCAAGCAAGGACCCTTTCCCTTCTCCTGACCTACAAACATGAAGTCTGCTCGGGTACCCAACGGTGGCCTGAGTAGGGTGTGAGTAGAACTCAGAAGGCCACCACCAAAGGTGTCTACAAAATATCCAGTATAAACAAGTAGTGCTTGAAAAAGGAATATGAATGATAATTAAAAAGTAATTAATTGGGGTTCCATTAAAAAGTTTAGGGCCAAAGCCATTGCCACTTCCCTTACTATTCATTACACACCAAATATCATCACTTACCAATTCATCACATCTCCATGGGTTAATCACATACATTATATTACATGGTTTTAAGTCCGAAAATCACAAGAAAGAGGGTAAACACATCATTACCCTATCTCACTAGGACTAACCCACTCATGATAATCATATCCTCACCTCGAAGCCTCAGTCCAGGTGGATGCAACCGTTATGAAAATAGATCCTCAGTCCTCATTCTTAACCCATGCATTTAGGGTAGAGTTCAGAGCATCAATCATTACTTGACACATGGGCATAGATCCTCAAGTCATACCCCACACTACCAAACCATGTGCACATGCTTATATATAAGTAACCATAAACCTGCCATACCATTGGTCTTTGGAAAACACCATTCTCAACAAGACACATGGGAATTCACATTATGGCTTAACCCATTAACACCTTGACATTTCACATCATTTAACCATTCAACCAATTCCCATGTGTTATTCTTATCTCACTAATCATTCAACACTAAACCCATAATCCATCACATTATGGTCTTTATTCAGTTTACACAATAACCCATTTAACCCGTTAATCATTCCCATGAATCAACCATTCAACCCATTCCATATAACCCTCAAGTTATTACCAAGTCTAGGTGCATCACGTAACATCTATTACATGTTCAACCAAACATGCCAACATATTCATCAAGGTCTCTACCTTTTATTAAAACAGGTTCACTTGTTCAATCACATTTTCTATGTCTGGGAAAAGCCAGCACATCCCGTGGATGGCCCCAATTAGGTCAAGTCATTCCCAATGCATCCCATAGGGATCATGAGACTTTCCATTTACCATTTTTAACACCAATATTACCAAACATTCCAGGGTTATTCAAAACATAACCATGGGGAAACAAGAACAAAACTAAACATTCACAAATACCCAAATAACCATGGGATATAAATTGTATAGCACCTACCTTGAAACTACGGTTTAACGCACCCTAAATCGAGTCCTTAGACCTCAATCCGACTAGCCTTTGGAGCTTCAACCTAGAACTCACCCAAAAGATAGGGTTTTAGAGCATCGGAACAAGAGGGGGAGAAGATACAAACCCTAAACCAAAAGGAGAAGCAAAGATAGGATTATCCTTACCCGGAGCATCGATCTGCAACCAACAGAGCTCTAAACGGCCAGGAATCTAAGGAGAACCACCCTTTGGAAGCTTGGGTCGGCCAAGTTCATCACTAGGGTTGAGAGGAGATGAAAGGAGGAAAATTACGAGTTGGGGTTTAAAATCCCAGAGCGGAAAACTAGTAATTTTTTCAAACATCAAGAGGCTTCACGGTTTGTCTGCACGGTTTGAAAAACCATGTGAAAACCATGTGCATACCACTGTCCAGAGGAGGAGGGGTTGCACAGTTTTCCTGGGTAGGATGCACGATTTTCCCTGGCCATGCGCAGGCCGTGCGCCCTGGATTGTCTTGCCCAACTTCCCTTTGTTTCATGCCCCGAACCCCCGAAACACCCCCAAGACCTCTCACACCTTCAGAAGACATCCCTTAAAGCCAGAAACAAGGGATTCAACCAAATCATAATGAAAACATACCTTTCTAAAAACTAGGATCTTACAGTAGTTTAATGGAGGACTTGAGAAAATACAAAGCTTAAGACGGATGTTAATGATATAAATAAGTTAATTGGGAGGAAGGTAGAATCAAAAAAATAATTTCTAAAGAATCAAACTGAACTCATTATGAAGCCCATAAATTCAATGTTCAAATTGGTTGTTAATGAAAATATGCTAATATATATTGATGTAAAACTGGTCTACATAGAATAAGAACAATGCAAGATGGAACCAAAATTATATTATAACTGAGAATGAGTTAAAAATATTATAATAAGACGTCAATAAATCTATTTATGTCAAAACTAATACATTTGTATCTATTTTAAATGGAATAAAATCAATTTATGATATATCAGTACATAAAAATTGTCTAAAATCAAACATGTTTTACCTAGAAATGTAGGTTAAATTTCAAAATCATTTATATATTGGGATAAATTAAATGATGATAAATAATTATCTACATCAATGGAGAAAATTTTAAAAATAAAGAAACTAAATATTCTAAAAAACATGAATGAACAATGTATTTATAGGAATGACATATAGAATTATAGAATAGAATATTCAAATCATGCATATGGTTATAATAAAATATTCATATTTAGTGGATGCTATTAGTATTGTGGGTTTTATGGCCACATGTTGACATAAGATGGGATAATATTTCACTAATTATAATGAGTAATGGATTAAGGTGGAGTACTTCTAAGATGAAAATATGTGATCCACCTTATAAGAAAGAAATTGACAATTTTACTTCAAATATGTTTACTAAAATCTAGATTATAGGTTTGAATGAATGGTGCGGTAGATGTGAGAATACAGGAAATTGTCCTTATAAAGTTCCGAACAATCTATATAGATATATCTCTCACTAATAAAAGGTAAAATTAGTTCATAAGGAAAATCAAGAAGAGATTTCAATCTTTATAGAGGTGGATTGAAAGGTAAGAAATAATTGAAGGTCATGAATACTTGATCGTGGATTCTATTCATATAATATTAGAGACAAAAAATCCTAAAAGTTATAGAGAAACATGAATGGTGGTTAGTTAATTTGGAAATTACTACTCATGAAGATCAAGGGTATTATAAATGATGATATTGATTATAAAATAGTTATGTGTAATGTTGTCCTATTTTTGAAGGGATAAAACATAATTTTCTATGTTTTATCATACTATGTGGTGAGGTAAATGTATTTTTTTCAAAATAATTAATTTTTTTAAAAAAATTGCGTTATTGAAGAACTATTACATGATGTTAACGAACATGTGAAGAGTTATTTTGGATTAGTGATCCGTATATATTATGTTAAATGACATTCAAATATGAAAATTACCTATGGAATAACATGTTTATCCACATTGTTCAAGAATATATGAGTAAAATCTCTAATCAGTGAGTAGTGATTGACCTTCCCAAAGTCAAGAGAGAAATGGAAGTTTTTAGTGAGAAATTTCATAAGGGAAGGGTGGCTCAAAAGACACCCAAGAAGATATACATACCATAAGGTATACCATTGGAAAAAATATAATATACCTTTTCTATTTCCATGAGAAACAATTCAATAAATGCTAATATCTATTTTCTATACACTGATATGTTACTACACACATATAAAAATTATCCTTTTCGTGCAAAAAAATCCAATGTTATTAAAATGTTAAAATTTATCATAAGAGAAGTGAAAGTGGATCATGGGTTTTAGATAAAAAGGATAACATAGGGATGTGATTAATAAAGTACTAGAAATGATTTTCAGGTCTACCTACAAAATCATTTGATAAAACAAAAATATTGAACTCCATATACTTCTCAATATAATTTTGCGGCTAAACAAATTATTATAGAAATGGGAAGAACCTTGCTTTTTGAGGATAATAATCCATTGTTCTTTTGAATGAAATCTATTTTCACTACTGTGTACATCTAGAACAACTACTTGTAAATATCTGAAACTCAACAGGCTCTTAATGAGTTGTGTCATAACCAGAAACCAACTATAAAATACTAAAGGTGTTGATATAATTTTGTATTATTTTTATTTGTTTCCGAAATACCATCAATGCGGTGTAAGTGACAAAGAAAATCTTGGAGGTTTTTATGAAGTTCCAAAGAATTGTGGGTAACTTTTTTTAGTTGATTTTGATTAGAAATACATCATGAATGTGGTATTTTATAAAATTATTTCATTTTATTGGATGTATTTAAGGAATCATGTTTTTTTAATAGAAAAATAAATATTATCATTTGATAATTCTATACAAAAATTAATATTTTTTATTGGTGAATAAATATTCAAGTGTAAAATAAGACCATGAAAAAAATATTAAAACATGACATGATATTGGAATATTCTAAGAATTTAATAACACATTTATAAATTGTTAAAAAATATTATGAACTGTATCTAGGAAAGTAACTGGTTCAACTACACAATACAGGATGTCATTTAAACCACGCAAGAGCTCAATCAACTTGGATAGTGAATGTGGTTTGGGTGATCATGGAGGCATAGTTCCTATATAGGTAGGTAGTTAAAATTATATATTGTGAACTGGGTGTGAAAATGAGTGGAAGTGGAATATAATTTTGGGGTTTTATAATGATGGAGGAGTTAGTGTCAGGAAGCGACTCGAAAACTTGGGGATGTATATATTTATATATGATCGGTTTTATTAAATGGAGAAAGGATGTCCATGAATTTATATAGGA
Source organism: Viscum album (assembly GCA_963277665.1). NCBI lineage: Eukaryota > Viridiplantae > Streptophyta > Magnoliopsida > Santalales > Viscaceae > Viscum > Viscum album. Next base: position 2,032,537,379 of record OY728133.1, read on the forward strand.
TTCGAACAAGAAGTAATTATTCACCCATCATTAAAAGGTACTGAAATAAGTCACTCCAGTTTATCAGACTGATATGAGCTATCTAATCCTACATCACAATGGATTTTCCTCCTCATACACTCTCTATTGGTTCTACATGCAATGAAGTCGTGATATGAATCCATTGATCGAACTGATATGACCTCCTAAAATCATGTCCATATTTTCTTATGATTATTTTGAGATGTGATATCTATACAAGAGGAAGACCTTCCAAGAGTGACACATGCCTCCATATGAAACCACATAGATGTTCACTTCGATTATCAAACATACATGCATCTTCTGTGATTTATAAGCATCCCAGAAGAGAGATATTGCATGAACCATCAATATGTGAGGATCATTACTGAACGTGGAGGACCTTATATACAAACTATGAGATAATGGATCTTTCATGAATCTTTAATGGGTGATAGATCTTCCATGTGTGTGTCGATATTTTATGGGATATCATCATAAATTCTATGAGATGGGATATTCCACCACATGATGTAGGATCATCTATAAACCTAATCACATACCTTCCTAGAAGATATGGATGAGTCATGGATATTATATATGATGAAGGTGATCTTCCATGAAAGTTGGAAATTAGTATTCTTCTATCAATATGAAGGGAATTCATATGATGAAAATTTATATAGTATTATGATAGAAATAAAATATAGGCATAAAACATAATTGTTCAAGAATTAAATCCATGATGAATAAAATCATCTCATTCACATGTTCATTGTACATCTCAAGAGAAACTTTATGTTCTTGAACTCCCATTAATAAAATGTTCATGCTACAAACTGATTCATGAAATCATATTACGAGATATATGAATAAGTGATAAGACCTAAGTCATTCAGGAAATTACAAGTGTTTCATGAAGAATATCATTAATTCATCAATGAAAAACCAAAAAAAATATACTACATGTGACACTCATTCATATGGTAAATCATGAATATGAAGAGAAACCATGTGGATGATGAGTTTAACAATAAAATTATAATGTTGAATTATCCAACATGAAATAAAGGAGAATATTATGGTTATTTATTAACCCCGTGGAGCTGTGAAAGATAATTAAGTGTATTGGATATTTTAAATGTGATGGTGAATTTGAACTGATTCATTAAAAATATCTTATGATAGATGTATCATGATTATTAATGCTAGGTAATAGGTTTATAAATAATGATATAAATGAATGTGTGTATGGTATTTCTATATATAACGTAATAAATAATTCTCACAACCATAACTATAAATAGTTATGATGAAGTTAGTGAGATTTGTTTATGATAAGAATATGAGGCTATGAATTTTGGATCTTGTTGATGGAGGTGACAAATTACCTTGGAGGATTTGAATTAATATATTAATTCAAAATCCAAATCAATTATTTATATAGTTTTAAAAATATTATAATGAATAATAGGTAGAGCAAATGATAATTAATTTTTTAGTTTTTATTATCATTAAATATAAATTATAAGTTGTTGAAGTTGATTTGTGTTGAGGATATATTATAGAAATTGAAGCTATTTTTTTTATATTGAACAATAAAAGAGATACCTAACCATGGGAATTAATATACATATTTAAAATTTAAATATGGAAGAAGTAATACAATCCATTCTATCTTCTACTTAAGAATAAAGAAGGTGAATATTGGAAATGAAGAAGATCCAATGCATTTCAAGTGAACTATTATAGTTGAATTTAGGAGAAAATGAAATGTATAAATATGTTTTAAAGAAATAATCTATGAAATATAATAGAATAGGAGAATAAAAGAGTTTTTTAACATGGTTTACATATAAAGAACATAATTAAAGAGAAACACTCAGTCTTACTACTAAAAAGAGTGTGTTCAATTCAGTTTATAAAAGTGAAGAAGAAAAATAAATATCTCTTTCAATCTATTATGTATATAAGTGGGGATTTGGATACAAATAAAATGAAACCATGAAATATTAAAAATAAGTCTCAACTTGTGAAGGAATTTAATGATGTGGAAAATAAAAAAAATAAGTTGAAGATTATTCACACATACAGTATAAAGAGCCAACAAGATGTTGTAGTTATACTAGGTTAACACTAGTCTAGGGACTCATTATTGTTTCATATTCCCCATATTGAGTGTAGGATAAAAAACATTATGTCCTATATTGTTTTTAGAAAAACCACTATAAAAGTTATCTCAGTACAGTTTCCAATATGTTAGAGTATTGTTTCCCAACATCACCTGTGGCTGAACTTTCTTATTAAAAGGTGAACCTTGTAAAACTCAGGTTCACTAGTTATGTGTACTAAAAAATTATTAAAGGTAAAATAATGATAGAATAAAGATCATAATTGGTCTAAGTGGTAAAAGGATGAAATCATTATGTGAGAATAAAATGTCACTAATAATTATTTCCCTATCCCATATCAGTGTTGAGTATTTCTCAGATGGTTCATAATAAATAGAATCAGAGAAAAGGGTCAAATATATTGGATTATCTACAATGTATTCTTTTCTATTTTTTAATATTTTTGCTTATTTACTATATTAATAATGGACTTTGGTTATTAAAAATATTATTTTACTATAAATTGAAATTATATCTCTGCCATAAAGATGATGAATGTGATAAATATATAGAAAATGAATAGGAAGAAGGAATATAACATGTGCATGGAGAACTTTTCTCCAATACATGTTATAGTTATAGAAAGATCTGTTTTAGAAAGTGAATGATATGTGTTTTGGATTTAAACCAAAGTGGTGGATATCACTTCCACCTCAATTGATTTAGATAATCACGAGGTATGTGACAATTTATATAAAAACTATCTTAACTATATTAATTAATAATAATTGGTAAAGATAATATATCATCAATTTCTAAAGAAATATCAATTATTATATTACATTATATGATTCATTATTTTCTTCAATGAATATTCCCCTTTATTTTTGGGAAATTTAAAATTCAATTAAAAGAGATAACCTGTCTTGATGGTGAAGATGATAAACTTGAAAAGGATTTTTATAAAAAGGTAATAGAATATAAAAACCACTCTTAAAATTTTGGAGGCTTTGAGAAAAGAAATATGAGGCTTGAAATCTGTTCGTCAAAATTTTGAGAATAAATGGATCAATAAAGATCAAGATAAAGTAGAAGTTGAAATAAAGAGGATTAACTATAAATATAATATATAATTCATTGAATATTAGAAGAATGACTTGAAAATTAAATTTCTATAATTGAAAACCAAACTAGGTAACCTTGAGAAGACTCATATTGAATCATGAAATTTTATGATCCTATGACCTACAACTCTAGTATGTTATAAGGTGGATTATTCATTAAAAATAACTCTATCAAGTGGTAGGAAGATATGTACGTAATCTATAGATCATTCTCATGTAGTTTAGTACCATGTTTCTGGTATGTAACGCTTAATTGATGCTTTTTAGGGTTATAAATTTTATGGGTGATGGATTGGAGAGTTGGGAGAACATTGGAAGTGTTTTGGGAGAAAAATTGAAGTCACATGGGTGGAACGCAATTTTCGAAACCATGTGGCCGAAATGTGCACAATGGTCCTCTTAAGGTAGTAGCTAACACACAGGTTGCGAACGGTTTGTCTAACAATGTGAACTAACCATTCTGATGGTTTAAGTGAGATCATAAAAAAGTGGATCTCACACATTTTTCCTCTAAGTGGCCCATTTTTTGTCGTAATTATCCATAACTCGGGATTTCTCTTCCTTGAAGGTTGGAGAACCTCCCCAAACATTTTGGAGTCAATCAGAAGTCTTCCCTTAGAGAATCGAAGCTGGCATATTTATGTCTATAATCATTATTATTCATTCTTGATTACTTTATTAGGTCTAATTAGATCAATTTCTCATATTTTCTGGATTTCCTAGATCTATTCCCATTATGGCTAGATCTTGTTGTGTGGATTCCAAATATGATAAGGTTTGGTCTAGATCTTTCTAGGAGAAGAGATCGAAGGTGGGTTCTTGGAGAATCGACCAAATTTTCATGTACATTCTTCGGTCGTGGGGGTTTATGTCAAAATCTCATAGGTAGGAGTATTCTCTCTTGAATCTACGTAGTAGAACTTATTTCCATGATTTAAAATTGATTGTGTGGTGTGCATTTATTGTGAGTTGGTTGTTGAACACTTGTTGGAAAACTTTTTTATTGATGGTTGTGAAATCTAGAAAATTTGGTGTCTGAGTAAAGTGTTTTTTAACTTGGTTTTTAAATATGGATTTTAGAAATGGGGGTTTTCTGGATGGTTGGAAAAAAATGGGATTAGTTTTCTTCAATAAAATGGTATTTTTTATTGAAATTAAATGTTGTTTGAAATTGTTTGTGCTTTGGTTTTAAATAAATGTTCTGTTTTATTGCAATGGTTTATTATTGAAATGGATGTTGATCGCATAAAAAGTGTTGGTGTGAGTTCATGATTAATGAGTCCTTAATAAAGGATGAGTATCATTAGGGTACAAGGGATGTGACCCTGTATCGAGGGAATATGCCTTTGGGATAAAAGGTAATTGGATGAGAGACTGCTCATGGGTATGGAACTATCAAATGAAGCATGCATGTGTGGGTGTGTTGTGAACTATAGAATGGGTATTCCAAATGATATGAAGAATTGGTGTAATACATGATTAGTTATTTTTATGGAAATATAACATGATGGATATTGGATTCATTTAGTTTGGTTTTAACATGGTTGTAAATGATTTTTGGTATCTTGTTAATATTGGGTTGTAAACTATTTTGGTAAATTGTTTTATACATATTCTTTTATATAAATGTTGATAACTTTTCTATCCTAGTGGCATGAGTAGAGAATTTATTGGGGGAAAAAAATATGTTTTATACTCACCCTTGATTTGGAACTTTGGTACTTTTGCAGATGTTATCTTCTGAGAAAGGGTAAATGGTAACGCTTTCGATGCTATTAGCAATACATCGTGATATTGGGGTTGGTCGGTGATTTTGGAGCTTGGAGCTTGTGGAGCATGGAGTCCTATGGCCTCTTGAGATTCATGAGTTGTTTATTAACTACTTACATTGATACTAGTTTGGTATTCCCCTATTGCACAATTTGATATGGTTTTGAGATACATGAAGTTTTTTAGTTGTCTTTCTTTTGTTCATGCATCATTTTGTTAATGAATTGGTTATATTTTTTAGGTTTGTTGGTTTATTTCCTTAAGGGGTAAATCATCCCCCACTTTAATTTGAAACCCTTTGGAATTTATATCTAGGACATAGAATCTTGGGGATGTCACTTAAGGCCAATTAATGACTTGTTGTTCTTTTAATCCAAGGATGAGAGGGTAATTACAAATGGTATCATTCTGGTCCATCCGTTGTGGTGAAACATTTATCATCTTGCTCTTCCCTACCCTAACATGCACTCATTAGAGTTCTTAGTCTTGGAATTGAAATTCATACTTGTCTATTCCTTGGGTTGGAATCTTAGAATGGAGTAGGATTTTTGAAACATGAAATTTATAGCATAAAAGGATGTAGTTAACCCTTTTATGCAAAAAATTGTGTTACCAGGGAGTTGGGTATACAAGTGTTTGGAGACACATCTTGGATCTTAGAATCTGATTGGAATGGGTTTTTTCAATGAGATGAGCATGAAATGCGTTGAAGAAGAATGAATTTCTACTAGGATTACGTACTCCATTTGGAGTGATGATTAATGATTTTGTCCAAGGTGTATTTTTTTTGAAAAATGAAGAATTTTTTTCAAATGAAATATTTTGAAAAGAAGAAGTTTGGTGTATTTTGAAAATGGTTTGGTTTTAAAAAGCACGAATGATTGGTTAAAAAATGGTTGAACATGAAACAATGTTCTTTTTGGAAAACAATGTTGTGATAGTTGAAGTGATAGAATTTGGAATGCTAATCCCTCAGTTTCTAGAAACTGAGATAGAAGTTTTTTGTTGTTGGTTTAGAAAATGGCACCCATTAGGTGTTGTCCAAACCAAACCGAAGAATCTATAGAGAATGTGGTTGCACCTAAACCATGGGTGAACAAAGAGATGATTTATAGTATTTTCCATGATTTTGAAGTTGTGTATATGGGGAACCAGAGGAATGAGCCAAGACATGTGGATCATACCATCTAGTTCATGAAGAAGAATCCAACTAACATATGGGCTGATACTAAACCAGAGAGTACAAAGGAATGGCTGAGTAGGATGAATCATATATTCAATTTCATCAGTACACCGGTAGAGCTAATAGTCAAGTTGGTGACGTATATGCTCAAGGATCTTGCATGACTCTGGTGGGATTTAGCGGTGCATGATAAATTGGATGAATGCCTTACATGGGAGGATTTTGATGAATTGTTCAAAAAAAATTCTATCCTCACACATTCAAAATCCAAAAAATGGCAGACTTATTCATCCTGAATCACGAGGGTCTCTCTTTCACAGATTATACATCTAAATTCACGAGTTTAGGGTGTTTTCACCATAGGTTGCGGCAAGTGCGTGTTTGAAGGCACACATCTTCGAATCGAGGCTACGATAGGAAATTTGATCAAAGATTGCAGTGCTCTATATTATGGATTATACGTACATGTTAAATGGGGTGATTGTGTGAAGAAGTCAGATGAAACACTTCGACTGTGTATTATTATCGTATTCTAAACCAAGTAACAATAATGTATAGATATCCACTTCCACGCATTGATTATATGTTCGATCAATAGAGAGGAGCTCAGTGGTTCTCTATGATTGACTTGCGATCAGGATATCCCCAATTTCGAGTCAAGGATGATATTCCAAAGATAGATTTCAGAAGAAAATATGGAAACTATGAATATGTAGTCATTCCTTTTAGTATGAAAAAGGCACCATCAGTCTTTATGTATTTGATGAATAAGTTATTTTAGAAATATATGGTTTTTTTTGTTTTTTTGTTTCTGGATGAAATCTTTGTGTATTCAATAAAAAGTGTGGACCTCAAAAAGCACCTAGAAGAAATGTTACATATATTTAAAGACCACCATTTGTATTCCAAATTATTGAAGTTTAATTTTTGGATATAAGAAGTATGTTTTATTGGCCATGTCATTTTTGAGAAAGGCATTTATGTCGATCCTAAAAATATAGAGGTTGTTATCTCACAACATCCACTGAATAATGTCTTTGAGATACGATGTTTTCTTTGTCAATCTGGTTTTTACCGATGTTTCTTGCATGATTTCTCGAGACTAGCTTCACCAATGACAATTCTAAAATAGAATAATACTCCATTCCAATGGATACAGGAATGTCAGAAGTCATTACAGAAGCTCAACGTTAGGCTTAAATCGACACCTATATAGATTTTTCCTGAATCAGGACTAGGGTATGTTGTGTACTGTGATACTTCTAGATTAGGGTTGGGTTGTGTTTTCATGCATGGAGACTATGTGGTTGCTTATGGTTCAACGAAATTGAGGGTTCAAGAGAAGAATTACACAACATACAATTTAAAGTTAGCTACAATCATCCATGATTTGAAAACATGATGAAACTATCTCTTTGGTGAGAAATTCACTGAGTTCAAAAACCACAAAAGATTGAAACACATTTTCTCACAACAATATTTGAATCTAGGGAAATGGGGATGAATTGTGTATCTCTAGATGTTTGAATTTGACTTGATGTATACACCAAGAGAAGGGAATTCCATGGTAGATGCATTGAGTAGAAACTCATATGCTCTATTGGTGAAAGAATATTCAGATGAATGGTAGTTGATGTTGGTCCAAGCTGGCATGCAAGTGGAATGTGAAGACTGAGTTATTGTTGTAGTTTTCTTTTTAGCTACACTTTCTCTAGATTTGATAAATGTGGTCAAAGAGGCACAATCATCTGATGGAGAAATTCTAGTTATTAGTTTTAAGATCAATGGTGGGGAGACCACTGAGTGATGAAAACTTGATGGAAGTTCAATTTTGTGCTTTAAATATTGGAAGGTTATACCTATGGTTTGTTAGAAACAACTCCTTCATGCTTACCACCATTCGAGATGGGTTGTATATCCAGGTTTAAAAGGATGTATGAGGTGTTAAAGGAGAATATTTGGTTGAGCGGCAAGAAAAGGAAGGTGGAAGAATTCGTCTCGAGGTGCTTAATTTTTCATCATGTGAATGAAAAGAATCAGAGACCTACAAATATGTTTCAGTCTTTACCTATCCTAGTTTGGAAATCTACATAGATAGATATGGATTTTGTTACAATAATTCCAAGAACAGTATGAAAAAAATATGCCATATGGGTTATAGTGGATTGACATACCAAGTCATCCCATTTCATCTATATTCGTAAAACTCTTACGGTGGATGATCTATCTAAAATCTATATTCTAGAAGTGGTGAAGAGGAATGGAATACCAGTTTCAATAGTCTCAGACAGTGATCTGAGGTTCACGTCTTGTTTCTAGAAATCCTTACAGAAATCCCTTGAGAATTAGTTGACTATGAGCATGACGTATCATCATCAGATAGACGGAAAATCATAGAGGATGAAATAGAAATTGGAAGACATGTTTCAGGCTTCTATAATAGATTTTGGTGGCTCATGGGAGGATCACCTACCATTATTGGTGTTCTCATATAAAAATATCATCATCCCTCGATACATATTGATCTGTTCGAAGAATTGTATGGGTGTTCGGGTCATTCTCCACTATACTGGGTGGAAATAGGTGAATCATCACTATTTGGTCCGAGACATGTTTAAGAAACAATGTAGAAGATAAAGTTAATTAGAATGACGATGTAGAAATCTCATAGTTGTTATATATCTTAAGTAGATCACTAACTAAGGCCTTTTTCATTCGCTGTGGGTGATCATGTTTTCTTGAGGATATCTATGTGGCTTGGACATCATCATTTTGGGAAATAGGGAAAGATATCTTCTAGATACATTAGAACATATGAGATACTAAAACTAGTTGTAGAGGTTGCTTATCAGTTGGAATTACCACCACAGTTCTGTTCAGTGCATATTTTGTTCCATGTATATTTGTTGAAAAATTATTTGCCTGATTCTGACCTTGTAATTATATGGGATCATGTTGAACTAGAACAAGATTCTTCGTTGATTCATATCACGGTATAGATTTTGTATAGGTCAGATAATGTCTTTAATGGAATGAGCATCGGTCTGGTGCGGGTTTTATGGCATCACGGTAAGATTCAGGAAGAGACTTATGAATATGAAATGAAAATTAAATAACAGTTTCCAGAACTCTTTCATAAGGGTGAAGGTTTTATACTTTCTGAGGATGGAAAGACCAATGGTTGGGAGAATGTAGTACCCCTTGTTTCTAGTATGCAACCCTTACTTAATGATTCTTATGATTATAATGTTTATGGGTGATGGATGGAAGATTTGGGAGAACATTGGAAGTGTTATGGGGGAAAAATTGAAGTTGCGTAGGTGGAACATGGTTTTTCTAACTTTGTGTCCAAACCATGTGAAATAGTCCTCTTGAGGTAGTAGCCAATGCATAGTTAGCGTACAGTTTATCTAACCGTGAAAACTAACCATGGGGATAGTTTAAGTGAGATCCTAAAAAAAGTGGATCTCACATGTTTTTGGCTCTATGTGGCTCTTTATCGCTCTTAAGAGGCCATAACTCACGATTTCCCTTCCTTTAAGTTTGGATAACATCTCCCAAACGTTTTGAAGTCAATCTGAAGGCTTCCCTTTGTGAATCAAAGCCATATTTTTGAGTTATGTGATCATTCATGGTCAGTTTCTTAGATCTACGTAGATCTGCTTATTCTCTTCTGTTGATTTCATAGATATATTCTTGTTATGGGTTGATCTAGGTGTGTTTATGACATATATGATGAGTTTTGATCTTGATATTACTATTAGAATATATCTAAGGCGGGTTCTTGGAGAATCAACCCGATTTTCTTGTGTGTTCTTCGTTTGTTGGTGGTTTTGTCAAAACCTTTGAGGTACGAGGATTTATTCTTGACTGCACATAGTATAACTGACTATCATCATTTTAAATTGAATTTTTGGTGTGAATTGATAGTGATTTGGTTACTGAACACTTTTTTGAATCCTTTTTGAGTGATGGTTATGAAATATGTAAAATTGGGTGTTTGAGTAAATTGAATTTTCTCTTGGTTTTAAAATATGGATTTCAGAAAGGGGATTTTTATGGACTATTGGCACATTAATGGGATTATATGATTTCAATAAAGTGGAATATTTTATTGAAATGAAATGTTTTTTGAAATTGGTTGATCTTTGGTTTTCAATAAGAGTTCAATTATATTGAAATGGTTTATTATAGAAATGTAAGTACATGATATAAATGGTATTAGTGGGAGTTCATACTTAATAGGACATTAATAAGTGACTAGTACCATTGGGGTACAAGGTACATGGCCCTAGATCGGGGGTGTGTGTTGTTGGGACACAAGGTAATTGTAAGGGAGACTGCTCATGAGTATGGAACTATCAAACGAAGCATGCATGTGTGGGTGTGTTTTGAATAATGGAATGGGAATTCAAAAGTATAAGAATAATTAGTTTATGCATTGATTAGTAATTTTTATAGAAAAATAACTTGATGTAATTTGGTTTCATTTAGATTTGTTTTCACTTGGTTGAAAATGGTTTTTGGAACTTGTTTATATTTGGTTATAAATTGTTTTGGTAAATTGTTTTATATAATGCATTTTATATAAATGGTGCTAAATTTTCTATCATAGTGGCGTGAGTAGGGAAGTCATTGGGGAAAACCAACTGAGTTTTATAATCACCCATGATCTGGCACATTAGTTCTTTTTTAGATGATATCTTCCATGACAGGGGAAAAGGTAACACTTCCCATGTTTTTACCACTACCTCGTGATATTTGGGATGTTCGATGATTGTGGATTTTGGAGCTTGTGGAGCATGGTGTCCTGTGGCCTCTTGAGAGTCTTGAGTTTTTTATCTGTCATTTACTTTGATACTGATTTGGTCTTCCATGGTTGCGTACTTTAATATTATTTTGAGATACTTGATGTTTTATAGTTGTCTTTATTTTTTTCATTCATCATTTAGTAAATGGTTTGGTTTTGGTTTGTTGGGTTATTGGTTTATTTCATAAAGGGTAAATTATCCTTCACTTTTATTTAAATCCCTTAGACATTTATTTCCATCCTTTGATTCCTTGAGGATGTCTCTTAAGGCCATGTAGTTACTCTTTGTGTTATCAAGACAATGAGGTTGAGAGGGTTATTACATGTAGGATCAAAGAATAAAGTTTAATCCAATTCTTTTAGTAATTATTTTTATAAATCATATTTCATGAATAGTGTGTGTTTGATTTTTTTTATAATTGTAGGTGAAAAAAATTGAGGAGATTCCTACCACCATTTACATGGTGGATATAAAGAGAATGAATTGTGGTTCCCAAAAAATAACTCAATAACTTTTGGTCACGACGTAAAAACATAGTGCCCATTTGTCTGGAAATTTGGGACAACATTTTGTGTATAAAATTAGAAATTGGTTTGTGGGTTAATCTTATTACTGCAATTGGTTTTGGAATAATTCTGTAGGTTGTTGGTATAATAAATTTAATTTGGATCTTCATATAAATACCATTTCAAGGGGAAGGTAACCCAAGATTAAGAAGAGATATACCTAAAATAAGAAAATTTTATACAGTTTGAATAGATTTGGAAAACTAGAAAATATATATGATGGATGAAATATTTGTTCTTATATAAATTTTCATGATCATCTTAGAAAGTATCATTTTCAAGGACATAATGAAGACCACTTGAGTAGAATAGAGATTCAGCCTTGGGTAGGAATTTGAAGAAGGTTGTAAATTAGATTACTCCTAAGAAGTTTCAAAATAAGGGTTAATTTTCTATGGATAAAAAGATTCAAGTTCAAATGAGGTGTCAGAAAACTATCAAGAGTATTGATACATATTAGAGATATATATGAATAAAAACATGTTTGGGAATCCATTTAGATATTGCATAAAATATTTAAATACTATAAAATGAATTTTAGTAATCTGCCCTACAGATTCGGAGAAGGAAAGACTATTGGGAGAAAAACAAGGGAAAAATGAAAAATGAGAAAACAAAATTCCATATGAAGAAATCAAATTTCTTAATAGGTTTTCCTCAAATTAAAAAATTTGTGCTAATAATGTTCTTCATTGGAGACATATGATGATTTAGATATTTTGGAATGATGTTTGTCCACTTTTTAGAATAAGAAATAACCGTTAAATGGTTTGGGACTGTATTGGTTATGATGGATAACATCAAATACAAATAATTAGGGTATGTAATGATATATATGATATGAAATGTTAAATTAGATTTTAAAATATTACATGTGAGTATGAAGAGTGGACCATCTTGATTTAGAAGAACATAAGAACAGTTTTTTATTGAAAAACATGAAAATCCATGTTGTTACCTATAATTTGTGTGGGGTTTCTTATTAATGATACTGGGAATTAATTGTTAAATATGTACTCATGGGAATAATTTGTGAAAGGGGGTATGTTTTTATAAATTCCTAGTAAGATGGAGTATTCACCAGACCCTACTTTAAAACCGCCATTTAACAACAATGTTATTTTTTAGTGCTACAAAAAATTGTTAATAAATGACATCTTTATTAGCGCTCAAGAAAGAGATGATAAATTTAACCTTTTATCAATGCTTTTTTTAGCACTGATAAATGGTACCCTTTATCAAAGATTTATTTTTAAAGCTGATAAAGATACATATTTTTAGCCCTTTTTTATCATTGATAAAGCTTTGAATAAATAAAATGAAATAATTAAATAAATAAGAAATGGAAATTATTTTTTTTAAAATATTAAATTTGTTATTAAATAAATAATAATTGATAAAATATAATATATTGATTATAAATTATTAAATGTTAAATATTTTATTAAAAAGATAATTATGATAATTATGGTTAATAAATTTTATATATTAAATATATAGATATATATTAATGTATAAAAATATGATTTATATATTATAAAATATTTATGAACATTACATTACATAGTCATATATTTACTGAATAATGATTTATATTTAAAAATTAATATGAATTAAAAATACTAACTAATTTAATAGTGTAATGTACATATAATTGAAAGTGTCATTTTATTTTTCAATTTAACATAGAAAAAATGTGTGTTATATTGATTTATTATATACATAATTAATGCATTTTTATATACAATACACATACACAGAACTAATCAATTTTTTAGAATTTTTAAATTGTAATTTTTTTTAATTTATTCAATTTGACTCATTTTTAAAATACATGCATGCATTATCTTACAATTAGACATAAATATTATTTTTCAAAAATATTTCTATAATTATAAATAAATAGATATAAAATTATGATTAATACATTTAAAAAAGAATATATTTACTATGTTTATATTAATATATATTTGTTAAATATATTTATACACACATATTTTTTATTTATAATTATAATTATAAATCCTTTATCAGTGCTTAAACAATAATCACTTATAAAGTTAGGTCTTTATCAATAATATTTTCTCACTAATATAGATGAGGCCATATTAGCACTTATTGCTTAAATTTTGATAACATGACTCTTTATCAGCACTTATTTTGTAATCATTGATAATAGTTTCCGGATGTATTTTAAAAACACTAACCATTTGTGAACTCATTATGATATCAGAATCTTTATGCATAATCCACACACTGCCGATGCTAATCCTTGGTTAATCGAAGCTAGAATCACACCAGTCGACTGCCACTAGTTGCTCAAACATCTTCAAACATCTAATGTTTGGTTGTAGTTAGGTTTTCTAAAGTGGATTTTCTTTAACCTAGCGAGTTAGGCCATGAGATTTTCTTTGTGTATTTTTCATTTCATTTTATATTTCTTGTTTGATTATGTCATGACTTTCTTGTTGTATGATCCATGTATACTATGTTTCTATTATATTATGAACAGAAATATTTATTTATGATCCATTTTTAGATTTACTACATATTGAGATATCCTATTTTGGTCTTTTTAAATTGATGTTATGAATCAATTTTCTTCACTATTTTCATCTTTACACCATTTTCTCCACAACCATAATTTTTTCTTTATTTTGAAATATTATTGAATAACCTCTAGTGAATTAATTTTAATTATTTGATATGAAATAATTGATTTACATCCCCAATTAATTCTAAACTAATCAAATGGAAATCTTGATCATTTCCACCACATCTGATTTATTTTTTATAATCATCATATTAGTCATTATGTTAATGTCATAAATAAACGTGATGAATTAAATATCACCTTTATTGTAATTGTATCTCATGGGTCCAAAAAATAAAAAAAATTAACTTAATATTGTTGTTTGATGGAATTTTAAACATTTTATGACTGCCTTTAATGATTTTTTCATTTCTATTGCCTCAAAAATCTACCCCCTTTATATTTTTAGATGAGGCAAGCCACTCAACACATCTCAATATTATTTTTTTCACAAAATTCATTGAAAAATATTACTGAACCTTCTATGTAATCATTTGTTCTCATCAATTGAACTCAGATAGATGGAATTGTTGGAGTCTCCATCTAGAAAGAGATTCCCACTTGTCCTCTCACATGGGATAAAAATAATTTCATATTTTATTATATTTCATAGGAATGTTTTGTTTCTAAATATAAGCTAATTTTAATCAAAACATAGCTAAATTAACCTCAATACAATTCTGTTTAAGACCATAAAAAACAACAAATATTTTGTCTTAAAAATTTGAATGGGGTTGTATTCATTTTTCTATGTTGTGATATTCTAATATAAGGGATACAAATATTTTCATCAATTTAATTTTATTATATATATATATATAATTAAAACAGTTTAGGTAGGGAAATCAATGAAATAAAAATCCCACTCTTCACTAATAGGAAATAATATAGTGAGACTCGAACCTGATACCTCACTGAGACCCCGTAGAGCCGCTACTAATCAAGATAGACCATGGGGGAATATATATATATATATGTGTTTTCAAAATATATAATGTTAGGGTTGTTTTATAATTATTTATTCACAAATTATGGTTATAGAATTCCAAATTTGGAAGATATTTTATTTATTTTAATCAAAAATTATGTTTAAATGTTCATTTTCATGTAATTATGTGTATTATAAATTCCATGTTATATATATATATATTTAAATGTCTATGGGATAGACGTTGCAAGAGTTGGTGTGTTTTTCTCCCTTTTTTGTGATATATCTTGTTGATGTGTATTATTTTTTTATGGAAGGTTCTTTATAGACCTCCCTATAATATAATGCATTGGCCAATGTGTATTAGATGGCCTCTGTATAATCATTTATATGGGTAAATATGATGTGAAAACCTCCCCATAATCTTTTAGATTAGTTGGCTTGCTGATATGACATCCTAATTATCCTTATATGTTATCACATATTTGATATACCATTAATTTTAAATGTAACAATTCCATAGGATACAACATCACTTGTTCAAAAAACATATAGTGGACGTTATCAAATTCTATAAATTAGAAATTATTTCAATTGTTTTCTTAAGACTCATTCACCCTTTCTTTTATAGATAACTCTCATCCTCATCACCTTCATCTCTCGAACAACTATTATTGCATTTTTTTCTTAAAACTCATCCCTGTATCTTTTATTTATCTTATACTAATATTATAATTATTCATCCCATGGATGAATACTTATTAGAGTATTTCAAGAAACAAAGGTTTATGTCGACAAGAGATGATGAATGTTTCAAACAAAAAAAATGCATTGATAAATTTCTGAGAGATGAGGTGATAAAGAGGATTTGTCTATAACATTCAAATTTGAATGTATTAATAGGATAAATACTTCCAAACTAGAGTAATTATTTTCTTAAACCCAATTAACCATTTTCTTTAACACACTGAAATTGTTTGAAATAATCAAATGCTGAGTTTCCATTATTAGAATCATATATAACATTCACCTTTATAAATGAATATATTTTATGTATTTATTTATATATTACAAAAAATTAATATTTTATAAACCCAATAAGATGGATATTAATCGAATATGGATACACATTAATCATTTTATAAATTATTATGATGATGGAGTTCAAGAGTTCATCATGTTTGTAAGAGAGCATGCAGACAACTCTTCTAAAATCCTATATCTGTGTTTACATTGCTTTTATTCAAGAAAAAATAGTATCGAAGAGTTGTAAGAATATTTTATGTTTCACAGAATAGATCAAAGATATAAATGTTGAACTAATCATGGAGAAAACTGAATAAGGAAACTGATTAAGATGATATTGTGGTTTATGAATCATTTGATGTGAATAACTTTGTAAATGATGATGGAGATCACATGGAAGAAATGATAATTGATATTTAAGATGACCTTCATGATTGTAAAAAGTTGTTTAATGAGTTAAATATTGTTTCTAATAAACAATTTCATATCAGTTGTACTAAACAATCATCATTTAAAACTATATTGAAGTTACATAATTTAAAAGGTGGCAGCAGATGGAGTGACACCATCTTTACAAAACTACGTGGTATCCTGAATGATATGATTCCAGAATAAAATGAACTACCATTCCAAAAAAATGATAAAAAATGTTACGTTCAATGTGAATAATCTCTAAAAAATACATGATTACCGAATTTATTTTATATTGTTCCAGATGGACCATTAATCAGTCATAAAATTCCATAAGAGTGGTGTTGTTTTATAGAATAAAAATGGATCAAGTCCTTCAAAAAATTTAAGGTACTTTCCAATCATTCCATGGTTCAGAAGGCTATATATATGTTAAGAAACCCAGAGACAACTAACATGGCAAGAAGATATGATATTTAATGATGGTAACCTATGTAATCCACCAGATTGTCCTTAGTGGACGAAAATTGATTAGGAGAATCTTGAATTTGGAAATGATCTATGAAACATTCATTTTTTTCATCTAAAAATAGAATAAATAATTTTTGTATGCATAGTGTAATCACATTACATGGCCCTTAAAGTTGCTCAATTATATATTTCCTCTATGTTTTTACATGAATGACAAATATATTAGGTTGTCACTAATTATATCTCAACCCAAGATACCCAGAAATGATATTCATGTCTATTTGGCTACATTGATTGAAGATCTAAAATTGACGTGGGATATGTGTGTTACAATGTATGATGCACATAGAAGTGTAGAATTCACATTGAGGGCCTTGTTTTTTGGAAGGATAAATGATTTCTCCACTTATGAAAATTTCTCAAGCTATAACATCAAAGGAATGTTGAGGTGCCCCATTTTTGAAAAATGTGCATACCCTGTTTGGGTGAAACATTACTCAAAGACTGTGTTTTTTGAACATTAGAAATTTTTACCTTGATGACATAAATACTAATCCTGGAAAATATCATTCAATGTGAATATCAAACAAGGTACAACACAATATCTAATAATGGGTGATAAACTGTACAATAAAGTAAAAAATATTGGCACTATTATTGGTAAACCATTTTCAAAGATCCTTACAAAATCTGGTTAGAAGAAGAGATCAATTTTCATTGAGTTACCTTATTGTAATTTTTTGTATGTCAGAGTTTTTCTTGATGACGTGCATATAGAAAAAATATATTTGATATTGTTATTGACACATTACTAAATGTTCCTAAAAAATTAATGATAGAATTAAGGGAAGGATACACTTTATTAAAATGGGGATAAGGGAGGAGTTGACATCGATGAAGAGTAAAAGGAAGATTTTTCTTCCTCCAGTATCATACACTCTATCCAGACAGGAGAAATTGAAAATTTTCTATTTCCTTATTATTATAAAAGTTCCATAATGGTATTCATCAAATATAAATAATATTGTGTCAATGAATAATTTTAAGTTACATGGTCTAAAATCACACAAATTTCATGTTTTGATGCAATATTTAATGCATATTTCTTTCAATTTCATTTTTCCTCGAAAAGTACAACATGAATTAACTAGACTCTACTTATTTTTCAAGGTAGAATGCAAAAAAATTGTAGACATGACGAAGTTTCCCATCATGAATATGAATATTGAAGTCATATTATGTGAATTAGATTTGTTCTTCCCACCATCATTCTTTGATATAATTGTAACCCTAGTGGTCCAATTTGTTATAAAGGTTCAGCTATGTGGTCCTTTCCATTACAGTTGAATATACTCCATAGAACAGTATATGAATATTTTGAAAGGGTAGGTCAATAATCAAAGTCTTCTAGAAATTTGTATTGAAGAACAATATATTATTGAAGAAACAATTAAATTCAGTATAAATTACCTATTATATGTTTAAACCATCAGGATCCCAAAGTCTCATAATAGATAATTGCTTTTAGGTGAAGGGATTTATGGAAGTGATGTTGTTAAAATTTTCATGACAGAGCAGTAGAAAGTGAAGTTTTACATATTACATAATGGTGAAGATTCTGATTCAAATATTTAAGCACAAAACGAAATTATTATAGATTTTGATCTATCAAAGGATTAAGGATAGATACCAAATACACACAATAAAATGTTTATAGGATGGTTCATAGATCAAATTTATAAGGAGTTATCTAAAAATATGAATTCAATTGATGAATGACATCAATGGATAGCTAGAGGACTGAATGAAAATTTTATATATTACACTGGTTTTTTTATTAATAGATTTATGTTCTATAGAAAATAATATGATGAATTCTGTATGATGTAAAATAGTTGTTTTATTATTGTAGTTGATGCATTTAAAATATTTGTTTCCATGGATAGAAATCCAATTTATGAAAACATTTCATATTTTTGCATTATAAAATAGATATAAGAGTTAGATTTTAGAACATTTCAAGTACCTATTTTACATTGAAAATGGGTTGAAAATATCGATGGAGTGAAAGTTGATGAAATGGGATTTTTGAAGGTGAATTTTAGGGTGGAAGGAGAAAATATGATCCATTCATAATTGAATCCCCTGTAGTGAAAGTATTTTATGTCTTGGATCCAATAAACAATAATTACCCGATTGGCCTTTTGGTGACTAAAAAAATGTTGAGTCAGATGAAAATTCAATCAAGGATGACCCATTCATTGGGACATCACAATCCATTCAGGATGGTCCCAATGTAGAAAATTCCATATATGTTAGAAGGGACCATAAATAAGGGAATTTGATTCTCGATAGAGGAACCAAATCCTTAAACCATTAAAAAAGAGAGTTTAATGAGAATGTAAAAGTGTTTTTCAATATATTATGTTTTATTCATAATATTATATGTTATTTACTAAATTAACATAATCTAAATTAAATTTTTTACTACTCATGAAGATAATTTCTTCTACACAAGATGGTGTTACCAATTCCTCAGAAGAACAAACTATAATGAAGGAAACCCCCTCGAAATTTCTAAAGTTAATGTTATTATATACTTTCTTTATTTTACCCAAAAATTATATAATGAAATGTTGTATTAAATTTCATTATTCCTTGTAGTGTTTTTTTATTTTAGAATATTTATCTCCATGTGTGATACCTTTTCAAGAATAGAAACTATGTTGTCTCTACTCAATCATAGAAATTATATTGATGTTTTTATAGTAAAATCTTTGTCCATAGAATTATTGTATTTTTTATATTCATATTTAATTTATTTATTTTTAGTACTACTAACATAATAATTGTTTTCATATACAATTGGATTCATTAGTTTGGGTTGGGGTAGTATATCCATATTTAATGACATTCTACACCAAAACATCCCCGGACATCATCTCCCTCAAAACCTTTTCAAACCTAAAATGTTTCATCTTTTTTTTTCAAGTTCTCTCCACTACCATTGTAGGAATAGAAATGACACTACCTCTCATAAATTATAAAGGTAATATTGATGTTTTCATAGTAAAATAATTTTCCATATAATTATTTCATTATTTTACATTTATGTTTAATTTATTTATTTTTAGTATTACACAAATAATAATTATTTTCTTATACAGGTGGATTATTTTGTTCGAGTTGGGGTGGTCTACCCATATTTCATGCCTCTCAACACCAGAAATTCCATATAATTATTCTCCACCAATAACATTTCACATGCATAGTGTTTCATTTATCACATTCTTTCAAGTTCTCTCCACTACCTTTGCAGGAAAATAAATGATGCTACATCTACTCAATTAGAGTGGTAATCATAATGTTTTCAAAATAAAATCATTGCTTATAGAATTAATGAATTGATTTATAATTATTTTTAATTTTTTTTATTATTACTCACATAATAATTATTTTATTATATAGATAGATTCTTTTATTCGAGTTGGGGGTTATCTGTACAACATTCATGTCTTTCTCCACCAAATCATCCATATACTTCTTCTACCTCAAAACCATTCACCCCTATAGGTTTGAAATTCATCACATTCCTTGATGTTCCCACCACTACTCAATAACATATGTATTCTTGATATTTGAACATTTAAATAATTTTACATAGAATTAATGTATTATTTTACATTTATTTTTAATTTATATCTTTTTAATATAATTCATAATAATTATTTTCTTATATAGGTTGATTCTTTTTTTCAAGTTGATGTAGTTTGTTCAAATATACTCATATAGTATTGATATTTAAATAAATAAATTCAATGTAAATCATAGTAACATTGACCTTGAGGATTTTTTTGAGACTTTGGGATGTGTAAGAATTAGCTTCTCCTCAATCCAACACACGATGTGATCAGTATGACTCAATACACATCTATATAATTAAAATTGAAATTAATTTTAGTAAAAATGAAAATATACATACTCAAAACCAATAAAAAATATTCACATTGTTTTGATAATTTATAAAAATTAATACTTGATATTCACAATAAGGCTCAAAGTGTTTATTATCTGTTTAAAATTGACAATTGACAATAAGAAGTTTCACTCACTAAAAACTAAGAAAAAATGCTTTAATTTTTAATGATAATTTAATGAATAGATTATTAAATCATTTTTTATGAGTGGTAATTGTTAACACATCAATACAATACACGATGTGATTTTTATGAGTTAATGTGCATGTTTCATGCTTGAAATGACATTTTAGTAAAAAAGAAAAGTGACATCCCCAAAACTGAGAAAACCCCACTCAGATTGTTTTGATACTTTAGTAAAACAATTCATATGTGATTTTGAAAATATATGAATCATCCATACTTCAATAATATTTATTTTGTGAATGATATGACTATACATGTATCTTTATTTAAAATTGACATCAATTTTAGTAAAAAAACAAACGGACCTCCTCAAAACCGAATTAACACTTTTAGATTTTTTGATTCTTTATAAAAACAATAAATAAGTTATTTGATATGTTCATGAATCATCCTCAAATCAATCTGACGCATGGTGTGATTGGTATGACTCAAAGTGTGTGTTTTTTTTTAATTTAACATTAATTTTAGCAAATAGGCTAACTAACCAACTCATAACCAAGAAAACACATTCCAAATGTTTAAATACTTTAGGAGAATGATCCAAAGTAATTTTTGATGTGCGGTAATAAACCTCACCCCAATCCTATGAAAAATGTGAATAGTATGAGTAAAAGTGGGTTTTTCAATTTTAAAAATATATTTTAGTAAAAAAGATATTTGACTTACTCAAAACCAAGAAAACACATTCAGATTGTTTGATAATTTAGGTAAAAGATACATATTTCAATTGGGACATTTAGTAATCAGTCACACCACAATCCAATGCATGGTGTGATGACTATGTATCAAAGTGTGTATTTTTACTTATAATTGTCATCAATTTTAGTAAAATGGAAAAGTGTCCTAATCAAAACTGATAAAAAATATTCGGATTATATCAATACTTTACAAAAACAATACAGATGTAATTTATGATGTGTATAAATTATCCTCACCCCAATCTATAACATGGTGTGATCGCTATGACTCAAAGTGTTTTTGTCATTTTAAAATTGACATTTTAGTTCAAAAATTATCACTCACTTGAAACTGATAAAAACACTCAAATTTTCTTGATAATTTAGAACAATTATGAATAAGTCATTTTTGAAATGTAGGATTCTGTTTCACATCAAACTGATACATGATGTGATCGAAATGTGTCAAATGCTCATGTTTCCATTTTAACAATACATTTTAGTAAAAAAGAAACCTTATGTAATCAAAACTAAGAAAACACATTTAGATTATTTTGATACTTTAAGAAAATTATCCAAAAGTCATTTAAGACATATTGGAATCAGCTACAACCCAATCAAATGCACGTTGTGACTGGTATGAATCTAAGTGTGTCTTTTAATTTAATATTGTTGTCAATTTTTGTTAAATTGTCACTTTATGGTAATTTATTTTATTATATTATTGCTAACATAAAAATTAATTTCTTATATAGGTGTGTTCTTTTTATCGAGAAGGGGTGGTTTGTTCATCAATAGAATGAATCGATTCTGGATTAAAGGAAAAGGAACATTGAGTTTTTTTAATGTATTTAATAAATTGTTTTTATGTAATTGTATAATCAAATTATAGAAATATCTATAATATAGTTTTTATTTCTTGTGTTTGTGTTTTAAATTTCATTTCACATAAATAGTGTATTGGTACATTTTTTTGATATCTAGTGTGTTTCTGGTTCTGTGGTGTGTTGTTACATAACTTTAGAGTACTGTTATAGTGTGCTATTACAACATAGTAAAGTATATACCTTTACCAGCGCTTCTATAAGTAATGATAAAATATCCGTTATCATATATTTTATAAACATTGATAAAGTTATACCTTATCAGTGCTTCTATAAGCACTAATTAAAGGCTCTTTATTAGCGATTTTATAAGCGTTTATGAATGTTACCTTTAGTGGAACAAAATGAAAGTGCCGATAAATGTGTATTTTATCATCGCGTTTAATGGAGATGATAAAGGTCCCATTTATCAACATTTTTATGCTGATAATGGAACCCTATATCATCATTTTTCAATGCTTATAAAATGTTAGGGCTTTTATCCTTCTTCATGTATTTAGCGCTTATCTAGAACTGCTAATGGCCATTTCTAGCACTATTAAAGGCCAATTTTATAGTAGTGATACAAGGATAATCTCAAATATAGTTATCTAAAGAGCAAATATTTAAGAATAAACTCCTTTATGAAGATGTGTATGATTTCAAATATGGATAGAAACACAAAAAAAAATTGTTTATTAATCAATTGTAAAATCAAATGATATATTCCATAATGTGACTCAATATCATATTGAGTGGTTAGAGTGTTACTTTGAAGGGTAGAGGATATAAGGAATGAATAAGAAGCTACCATAACATATATTTAATTCTAATTTGCTAGATTTTATAATTTATTTGTTGTAATGTAATTGACATGATATCTTTTCTTAGCTATAACATGCACGGTAACAACATACAAATTTTAATATTAAGGGGTTAAATAAAAATAATCTATAAAAAATGAAAGGAAGTATCAAGGATATCAATCCGACTTTATACTTGAAATTGTTTAACCTATTTGTTGAAATTTGTATTTTAATATCAATTTGATTTAGTATATAAAATATTTGAATAACATTTTCTATCTTCAGCCTTAAAAATTAGATGGAAATCCCTTAAAGGTAGTTGTGTAAGTTCTCATTTCACTTGGCATCATGCTTAATTTAGAATGGATAACTTTTTTTCTAAATAACTACATCATGTATTTTACACTGGGAATGGGTTAAGTAGACTTATAGTCTAATGTTGTATGATAATTTTCTTATGTAAGAACTGATAACACATTCCAAAGTACATTGTCTTTATAGTTAATAATGTGCATATAAAGTAAAATGAATGAAATGGAGAGAAGGATTGGGTAATATATTGACATAAAATTTTCAATGTATTTCCAAAAAATTCATAGGGCGATATTATTGATCCCACTTTTTGTTTTTTGTATTTCCTATGTAAATAATTTCAATATAGTGGAATTTTAAAAAAGAACTTGGAGGTTGTTAAGAAGTTTCCAAGAATTGTGTCTCATTATTTTTATTGGATTTAGATTGGTTGATATATCTCAGATGTGCTAATTTATAAAAGGATTGATTTCCTTTATAAGTACTAAAATTTATCTATTAATCATGGAAATTACATTTATGTATTTGAAAAGTCTAGGAAAAATATTAATATTAGTATATGAATAATAAATGAAAAATTGTTGATGAATAACTTGTAATATTATTTAATAAGGATTTGTATTTGGAATTATAAATTATTTATACAACTATTTTATAAATTTTTGGTAAAAAATATGCCATCCTTTATCCATCCATGGAACCAATTTAGCTACAAAATGTAGGAAATTATGTAAACCACACAGAAGATGGCTTAGCATGGACAACCAAATTAGATATTGTGTATAGTATAGGCAAAGTACATAAACATGTAGGATGGAAGATGTGTATAGAATTTATTTGGTGTACACAAGAGTGGAATAGGAACCTCAATGTGGGGATGTGTGGTAGTATAGGATAGGGTGTCTATAGAAGACTCAGATACTCGAAACTAAATGTTTTTTAGTCTGATCATTGTTATTAATACTAGGAAGGATTTATGTGATTTTGATATGGGATTCAAGCAATTGGCAACTATTCAATCATCACTAAATGTTATAAAAAGAATATGCATAGTTGGATCAGATTTATATGATCTATATGATCATCCCTTGTAGTGTCTTTATCCTCCACATCAAACCCTTTTCTGGTTCTATACATGGTAATGTCACGAGTCATGTCCACTGATCGAATCCAGATACCCACTGATGATCAAATCTTTATTCTCCCAAGCTTAGTAAAACATTAGATCACCATATTAGAATTTTATATTCCATGAGTGAGTCATGGTTCTATGTAAGAAAACATGAACATTCCATGATAGAATCGACCATGAAAAAATATTTTGATAAGAAGGCGATTTTGTGATGATAGATAGTGAACAGACCTTCCATGTATGTGGAGAATCCATGATGGTCATAGATCTTCCATCCATAATATTTAATCAATGGTTTTTTTGTAATTATTTTGAGAGTGACCGATCTTTCATGAATATGATGATATCTTATCGGACCTCTATAGATATTTTATGATATGGGATGATGGACCACATGATGTATAATATTCTTTGAACATAAGCACAAGTCTTCTATGAAGTGATAAATCAAGCATGGATATTCCATGGTATAAAGGTTTTCTTCTAAGAGGAATGGAGGGAAAAAATATTTTATGTATATGAGGTGGATTCAAATAATGATAATTATTACAAACCTATATGAAAATTAAAATACATGCATGAATCATATCTACACACACCTAAAATATAAGATGGAAAAAATTACAACATTCTTGTGTTCACATTACATGTTGAGGAAAACATGATGTGCATGAAATTTCAAGTAAAAAATGTGAAACCACTATAATAATTCATAAAATTAAATAAATATCCACATAAATAATTTAGATGACCTAATTCAATGAGTAATGATATTTTTTTCTTGGAGAATATCCTGAAATCCACCTGTAAAAATTGAAAATATATTGTGCATGTGATACTCATGAATATGACTATGCATTAATATAATGTGAAACCACGTGGATGATGAGTATAATACTGCAATAATAATGGTGGAATTATTATTTTGAAATCAATTCAAATATTGTAGTTATTTATTAACCTCATGGAGCAGTAAAAGAGGCTCGAGTCTTTCATGTGTTTAAAATGTGATAAGGAATTTGAACTGATTCATTAATTAAGAAGATTATGATGGATGTATCGTGATTCTTTCAGTTGGTGAAGAGGTTTTAGTGGAATTGTTTAAAACTACAATGTAAAATAGATAGAGGATAATAATAACTAATTATATAATTATTATTAGTAGTATATCAATATATAGAAAGTTTTTGCAGATGAATTGTGTTGATGACCCGATATATATTCTGAAGATAATATATACTAGAATCAGAGATGAATAGTGATACCCAACTATAGCAATTCATATATATCATTAAGATTCAAAGATTATAGAATATATCTAGTGTAGTCTATCATTATTAAAATATAAAAAATGAATAAGATATGAAGAAAAGAACATATTGTGCAATTCATGAGCACTAATGAAGAAGAGGGAAAAAGAAAAGGGGTTGTAAAAATATGTTACATAAAAATAATAAGAAAATAAATAGGGAGGAGAAGATAAGAGTTCTGTTTTTTTATTTATTTGAAAGGTATGAATAATTTTTAAGTGTAAGACTCAAATGTTTTATTATGAAGATTGTGTGCATCGATGTGATTAAAGAGGGAGAAAGAATAATAAATGTTTCTTCCATAATGTTTTCTTAATAAAATAATAATCCAACGATATAATGAAACATTAAATAAAAGTATAAATTGGTGGAGAAATTCACTATATTATAGTGAAGACAAAAGAGTTGAGGACTACCTACAGAAATTGTATAAAGGTCTGTCATGCAACTACAGTGGGACAATGTAATCACTGGTCTAGGGACTCTAGATTATTTTCTTCCCCATATTGAGTGTAGGGTACCACACAACATGTTATGTATTGTTTTCTTACAGTCCAACTACAAAATGAATCTCATTATAGTTGAATTATTTATGGATTATTTTTTCCCAATTTCACCATGTATTATGCGTTGTTTATTGAATAGTGAACATTGTAAATCTCATGTCCACTTTGTGTGTGTATATGTTAACAAATAAAGGAATGGTAAGAGGATGTGAGAATCAGGATCTAAACCAGCATAGGAGGTATGGAAGAAAAATATTATTTAGGAATAGAAAAGTATCTAACATTGATTCACCCTTGTACTGATTATATCCCATATTTTTCCTAACACATGGTCTTTGAAATCCCAAGTTACACGATGATAATAAATAAAAATCTTGCAATTTTTAATGAAAAGGCTGAATAAGGAACATATATATGAAATATTAAAAATGTATCAAGTAATAATTTCTTGGGAAAATTTTCAAACAAGGAGATATAATCTAAATATTTTAAAATAAATAAAAAGTAATGTAAATAATATGTTCTTCTAAGGCTGATAGTGAAGTCTCAAGGGCAGAAAACATACAAAATTATGAAAAACAGATAGGTGAGAAAAGTATAATAGACATAGTTTTGATTTATATATACTATAATGTTATAATTAAGTAAGTAGAGGATAATAATTAGATGTTTAGGTTCCATAGTCTATGTATATAGGGAAAAAATAAGAATACTATTACGCATGAGGAAACACCTGTGAAGACCAAAGTGGGAGGAGGTTTGAAAACTGAACTATAATTATTTCTCATGTGTAACCATATTAATTTTTTGAATGAGAAGAAAAAAATTAGTGTATTACTATAATGAATGAATAAATTGACCAAATAGATAAAAAATCCACATTGGATCTTATAATAAGACAATACTATAAGAATTTAATTTGCACCAAGTTGGTTTTCTGAAATATGTAGAATGGGAGAGGTGAAATCATAAGAAATGAAGCACAGATGGTGTTTAAAAGGTTACTTTTAGAAATAAGGATTTGAATTCAAAGAAACATTTTCACCTATATCATGTAATGAGTCCATCTAATTGTTTTTGTTTTTGGTAGCACGCAAAAGATACAAGATTTAGGAAAAGGATATCAAATATGAATTTCGTGGTTTCTAGTTAGGAGAGGAGGTTTTCATTAAATAATATGAATAATTTTTCCATGATAAAGATGGGTTCATTGTATTGTTGATCATAGACAATTTATACATGTTAAATCATGCCCAAAGTGTTTGGTAATCCATGTTTTATGGATGGTTGAAAAGCATGTATTTAATAAGGGGAACAACATATAGAAATAACAATGTAATTGGGATATCAAAAAGTACTATTATTTCTATATTATATGTCTATTAAATAATTATTATATATGAAAGAGTGTCTTTCTATATGTAATTTTTTAAGGGGATGAAAGTAAATTTTGAAAAGCCCTTATTTCCGAAGATATCTTTCTTTATGTGGTTATAATTTATACAAGGGGTTGAAAATATTTCTCTTTTTCTTAGAATGTACTACATGAAATTTTTAAAGTGGTTTCAAATTAATTAAATTAAATGAATCTATAATACTATGGTATTTGGAATAAACTAACCAATGACGAGGATATCACAATTTTAAATAAAAGATTTTATTGAAAATGGATTTAAATAATTTTCTACATTATAGCTTCCAAAACAAACATTTTTTCACTATGATATTTTTTCATAGATTTTTGAGTGATTTGGAAGATCCCCGCATAATATAATACCATTAAATATTTAGATACATCAAAAATACATTTAGTTTCATTTTTATATATCGATCTAATATATAAATGACCTTTAAATGCTTCACTACTGTCAATTGGTCCAATGACTATGTTATCATGAAATCCACCATAGGTGGAAAATATTTTCTTTATGAGATTTTTGTGGAATTAAATAATAGAAAAAAGAGTCATTACAATTAATTTTAGATAGTTTTTAGTACATTAATTCTATACAAGACCGTATATCGATGATTTCGATTCAGGTTTAACTGACTAGTTAAGGAGTTGAATTCGATAAACCATCATTCATTGTCTATAATAATTAAAGTTAAATATATTTTATTTTAATCTATGTACTCGATATATAAACACATTGATCTCAGGTATCATTTCATCATTGAATTTTATTAAAATATTTATGTAATACATTAGTTTATTAGAAGTAGGGTCCATATTAATTTTTTTTACTAATGAATTTTCAACTGATAAATTTTAGGATTTTAGGATAAAACATCTTGTTTATCTATCCCCACTCACCTAAGGAAATTTCACATAATCCTCCGGAATTTAAATTATATTATGTTTAAAAAAGTGGAGAAGTAGTTACATAATAATTTTTAACTATTGAATAAAAGGGTGTATAATTTGGCAGGGGGGTCGAGTTGAGTGGGAGTTCATTTGACTCCCTTGGACACACATGATTGTAACCAAGGGATATAATTCTATTAAAAATATTACCCTCTCTAGTATATTTTTGAAATACTCTTATTACATGAGGAATTATATGAATTTAATATTCATATTATATCATGTAAAGTAGTTGAATGTTGTTTCCATTAAATCCAAAATTCGAATATTGTTGTGGCCTTGTATTTGTTAATGAAAATGATAAAAGATAGAATTTTTTTCCCACCATTATTAATATTTTTTAGATTTTATAAAGATGATTTTTCATTAGAATATTTTTTAAATGGAAGAAAATGGATGAAGGTTTTTAAAATAATTTCTGTCAAATTCAAGTATAATTTATGAAGGCCATAATAAGACTTCATTATGTCATATGATGTTAGTCCATGGAAATAAAAATGGAAAAGGCACTCGATGTATAACCTCACCAAAATCCAATTCCATCATAAGAATTTGATATAGTTTATATGACTCTATTAGCACATATATTTTTCTAGATGATTTGTATTATTTTAATTAGATTAATGATTTTGGAATCTATGTATTCTATTAACATATCATCATAAGACTTTACCAAATATATGATTTTTCAGATCACAAGATATCAAATATTTGAGCCTAAGACAATAAACTAATGAACCTAGGTTGCTGATATAATTTAATAATTTCTTCATAATTCATCACTGAGCATAATATTTTAGATTCTCAGTATAAGGATCAACACATATAATGTTTTTTATTATCTAATGGGTGAAAAATAATATATCCCTAAAATTAGATATTCTGATGGAATCTAAACTAGATGATTCCCAATTTGTTCCTAGATGATTAATAATATACTAAATTGATTATGGTTCAAGAAATGTGAATAATTAATGAGAAACACAAGATGAATATTAATAGATGTTACGAGATCTAAAAAATGTATACACAAAAGATGAATATGATTTGGTTATTAAGGAATCTCTTTATAATAAATATGGAATGGAATTGGAATGATGTTGTGTTGTTATTTAGATCATAAGTCACTTGAAAATCAAGAAGTGGTGCATGATCTGTTGTTGAAATGTTGTTTAAAATAAAATAAATAAATTTATGTCATTCCACAATATGATTAAACAATGTTAAATATTAATACTGATCCAATTGAGTTAATGAATAAATAATTTAAGATGATGAGTTTTTATGGTTGTGTTGTTATATCTCGAGAAATAATAAGAATGTAACATAGTTTATATCTTCATACAAGGTTATTATAGTCATCAAAGTTAATGTATACTCAAAAGAGACATGAAATTGATAAAATTATTAGGAAGTGAAAATAAACTATTAAAAAACCAAAAAATGGGAATTCTATAATTATGGTTTATATTAGATACCTGAATTTATTCCATGTTTTCATTTTATAGAAATAGATTTAAATGAGAGACATTTAAATATTTTAAATGGAAGTATTATTAAAAATATCAATACATAGAACATAATTTGAGTTGGAATCATAAATAATTGTTAATTATTAAAGCACTAAGTGGAAGATTTAGTAAAATTATTTTGAATAAGAAGAGAGAATTGTGTATGATGTTCAAAATTGAGTACCTATATTAGGTTAATCCAAATCATCTCATGAATAATTTTTGAGGTCTGGAAGTAGATATATATTAGATGTTACAATATGTGATCATGCTATATTTATTATTCTAAAGAATTGTTCATATGAAATTCATTAGTTATAGACGAAACTGAGTGTTTCATGTTCCTTTTATCATTGTTATGATTCATTATAACAAGTGGGATATTGATTATGACAAGTAGGATGTTTTCACACAATTATACATAAATCCACAAGAACCATCCTTAGGTAAACTGAGGAAACCATTCGACTCAATAGACCATTTCAATACTATGAAGGAAAGTGTGAAAACATTTCACAGTGTGTATGAAAGATTGAAATCCATGCGCAAATCACTTGCACACCCAATGTGATGTCAAATGGGCATCTTCTGCCCCAGATATCCAACACCACCACATATGGTGTGCGTATGATTCCACCATTTCATGTAAAAAACATTTACATGCAAGGATCTTTCACACTCAATGAGATTTAAAAATATTTTTTGTATGCATGTAAGAATGGTCTTCCAAGACTTCATGAAAGATGAAAATCCCATGGTAGAGATATTGTGTTGGGTGTGTGAAAAAAATCCTCCTGTGTGCACCCTTTATCCTACACTCAGACCATTTTATGTACAACCCTCCTACACTCAATCGACCATGTGCATAGCCCCTTGAACCACCCATCTTGTGCCCATTAAATATTACACACAACCTATCTTGTGCACAAAATTGATTAGAAATGCACCCACTAGTCCATATTTTTGGGCTTTCCTACCTACACCATTGTTCTGGATCAGTGTTGGCTGGCGGTCCCGGGCCTTCGGCCCGATCCCCTCACTACTGTCACTGACCCGCATGATAATTAATGATTCACACCACTATCTTTTTACGTTAGGTCAGTGACATTTTGTCTTATTCCATTGTACATCTCATAACCTTATCCCTTGAATACCATGATTCAAGAAACTTCTCTGCACTCCTAGAAGTACCTTAAGTCAACCTACACCTCTTGGTTTCTTTCCAATGTCATGAGGTGAGATTCTCATCTTGGATTCCTTGAGTGACCTGGGTTGAACCATTCCCCAATAATGTACTACATCTTAATCAACTTTATCCTATGCCATAACCCATGGAATACGTCCCACACCATCCATTTCAAGACCTCTTATTCTTAGTAGTCCTCACTATCTGACATTAAATTGTAAGATATCCTATCATCCTTGAATAGGATTCCTTATGCATGAAACATAGGATGACCCATTCTATGACCATGATATTCCATTAAATAGTCCCCAATACATGATGTTAAACTTTATAATAACCTACAATTAAATAATTGGTGCCTTATGGGTCAATTATAAAAATCCTAATCATGGGATGATCACCAAACATCAACATTGACCAATCCCATCTGTAAGCCCCAACAATATATTTTTCATTCCATAGTGGTACCTTGGATACTCCCATGTGTAAGACAAAACCATATCCTTTCCACTATATAGTGGAACCTGGGTAGCTTCCACACATAATCTCCATCCATATCATATCTTCTCCAAAGCAGCACCTAGTCCACTCCCACACGTAAGCCCCATTCACATCATTGTCACACCATATCTTCATTTGGGGAAGCTCAATGCATAATCCACACACATGAAGTCCATTCACATGATTCTAAACTATAATATTTACTTATTCAATGCACATGAGATTACCTCATGAACTAACATGAGGAATATGTGATAGGAAGCTCAATACATAATCCCCATACACCTTATCAACTCACATGATGTTAAACTAATTTCTTACCTCATGCGGTGCACATGGGATGTACTCATGTCTAGACTTGAGGAATTAATTATAGTATTCTTCAATGCATAATCCCCATCCACTTCATTTCATATCAATAGAGTCACCCGATCATCTTCCATGCATAATCCTCATACACAAAATTGTCGCACAATAGCTACACTCATGAAGCTTCCATGCATAATCCCTATGCACATCATTTCCTCTGCATAGAGGCTCCTAGGGATATTCCATGAATATGCACCATACACATCATTTAATTTCCATAGAGCCACTTAGTAATCATCCATGCCTAAGACCCATGAAAATAATTGTCACTCCATAGTGTAACCAGGGTTGTTTCCATGATTAAGCCCCAGGCATATCATTTTCTCTCTATAGCGGCACCCAAATGGCTTCCATGCATAAAACCCATGAACATAATTGACACTACATAGCGTAACCTAGGAATCATCCATGAATAGGCTCCATGAACATCATTTACAGTCCATAGTAGTACCCAGGAAGCTCCCACACATATTCCCAATCCACATCATTTCCACTACATAGCGGCACTAGGGTGGCTCCCACCTATAAACCCAAACCACATCCTCAATACTCCTAGAAGCAAATGGTCCACTTATATGTGTAATCCACTAAAATAAACCCTCCTTATGATTCTCCATGCATGACTGACATGGAATGATATCCTCCTTGGGTAGCTTATATGTATAAGCCCTTCACGATCAGTCATTGATTCATCTTTCCCAAGATAACTGTCATGTCTATGGAATTCTTTTATTTTTCACACTGAACATGAATCATGTGGGATTAGATGTTAGAAGAGATCCTCACACCTGATCTCTTTCATGGGTAGTTTCCACAAAAAATCCACAACACACGTTTGATAGTACCACCTATGTATTACTAACATGGAATGAGATCCTCTTCACATTTAATTAGATCATATTCATACTGTAAGATAACCTTCTTGGGAAGCACACATTCCTAGGACCCACACCATATCTCATTATTTCTAATTCTTCATATTGTTTCTCACACTTAGCATGACTCACATTAGATTAGATGTCAATAGAGGCCATGAAAACCATTCCATATCCCCATATGGGCCTTGTACTTAGGTGTAAGCCCCAATTCCCCCTCCAGAACAACATAGAATTTGATTCCAAACTAAAATGGATATGTAAGAAGACTCCATGAGGTTCCATATGAATAAACTCAAAAAATATATCCATTATATGCACTTCACCCACTCTATCCATGATCCAATGTGATTTTACTCAGGCCACCACATCCCAGGGATATCATGTCACCCACCAGGGAAGCTTTCATGATTAATCCCCAAACCATCCACTGAACTATGTGGGTTTTGATAGCTTTCCACTAAATAGGTTTTATAGGATGACTCCTTGAGGTTCAATCTCAACCAATATTAAATCTTGATGTCTGCCTCTTAGGGATATACCCCTTAATAATGTTACACCATCTCTATATGAGATAGAAAACCCAGGGTCCACTCTCATAGGGTTTTTTGATGCATCCATGTGGTAAAACATTGTGCCTACCTAATATGGAAGTACCCATTCATTGGGTAAATCATTAAATTTATTGGAAAAACCACCTAGGATCTTACTTCATAATAGTTATAATCAATCAATCTAGTAAACCTTTAAAGTGATCCCTCCCAAGGATGCACCTTCTGATCCTCCCATGAGAGCGTTCAAATCAATCCACTCTATCTCTAAAAGATGTTAAAATCATGACATGTTACTTCCACCTCATGTCAAACATGGTATTTCTAAGGAATCTTTCTGAAGAAATGTATTTGGAATCATCTATTGCATGAACAATCTGGGTTTCCATGGGTTTCACGCCCTTGAGAATCCCTATTACAAGGAAGAATACAGGTGACCGATGATCCAGCGTCAAGACATTCCAACAATTTCCAATGTAATTACTCCTTTGGACAAAGGATTCCAACCTAAAAATATACCATGGAATTTCTAGATATAAGTATAATAATTAACCGATTTACACAAAGATATAGCATCGAGAATGATTTTTACAAACACGTCATAATCTATATGGGAGACCAGGACTAGGCGACAAATTTCAAGGAGGAATACAATGATGGAGGGATCAACATCCCATAATCCCATTTCGATCAAGGAGTATACATCCATAATGAAATTGATGAATGATACACAACATTGGAAAGTGGGAATGCGGGGTAACAATGCTTTTCAGTGAACAATAAAATTCATGGAGAGATGATATAGAGAATGACTAAAAAACTAGGATGCTATGAACTTCTATGTTAAGGTTGATTCCTCCATACCCACAATAAGTTTTTTATTCAAATATAGTAATGAATTTTATCTAGGATAATTATTGGATAAAATAAGAAGTAGTCTCAAACTCTATGGATGAAAATTGTAAAATTTTTAGTGTTCTATGTTCTCTTTATTTTTTTCATTTTAATGAAAGGATAGGTGTTAATTACTCCAATTAGATATTTAGATATTCACTAATAATTTGTATTAATTTTCTTGGGAAATAAGAAATTGAAAATGAAAGTCTATATTAATTCACCCATGCCCTATCATAGTAGCCACATGATCATGTGTAACATTTATATTTGATTAATCAAACTAAGGACATAGTTATATAAATCCGAGTTTCATATATTCCTTGATAGTGAACATATAAATGGAAGTTTTAATGGAATTAAAATTCATATTAGAGAATTAGAAAAGAAATAATCTTGAATAGACCAATAGATGGACTATGATTAAGTTTCAAAAGTGGTTTTAAAGACATGAATTCACTCAGGTTATAATAAAACCTCAATGGTTGACATTTATTTCAAAATAACTAGAGTTTCATTGATTTGTTATGGATAATGGTGATTAATTAATATTCATAGAGGATAAACTAATTACATAACAAGTTTTTGTTGATATTTTTTTTATTCCAAGATATGGTTAAAGGCTATAGGATATTTGATTGACTTTTTAAATAGTAATCATGGTTGGATCATAATGTATTGAACTTATGGGGTGTGACCCATAATGTGAATGTGTATTTTTCCCTAAAAATAGAAATTAATGGTAGATTTTATACCGATAAATATAAAATTAATGAAAAGAGACACAAAAAAGTATACATATTGAATATAAAGAGAACTTTTCACTAGTAGTGAAGATAAAGTCATCTAGTATATTTCATTAAATAATAATTATTATCAATAAAAAATATATTCAAATAAGATATGAAGTAAACATTATATGATGGGAAAATAAGTAAGGACATATATATATATATAACATAGTATGATGGATTAAAGTTCCAAATTATGTTACTATGGAATTTATATTTCAATATTCCTATCATGATTTAATGAAATATTCTCACAGTTATAACATTTTGTTTGATGATACAATCAATAAATTTTGTTTCATCATGAAAATAGGTTACACTTTTTTATACAAGTGTATTAATGGTAATTTCATCATATTTCTAGTGTTTTTTAGCTGATAACAATCTGATTGAAAATCATGTCCCTACTTTACATTCTATAATAGAATTTTTGGAAACGTGGTTCTCAATGAAATATATCGGTCAAGAATCCTACATAATAGGAATGAATATTTATAGATATAAATATAATCATATTATTTTAATGATATATAACACATTTATTGTTCTTGTATTGATGAAGGTAAGAATATATTAATCAAAGAAAAGATATTTACCATTAATACATGGTGTGAGTCTTCTAAAGATTTAATTTTCTTAAAAATTTCTATAATGTACAAAAATAAAAAGGATTCCTTATTAATACACCACAGTACTTATCATATAGGTTATGTTTTATATTTTGTGATAATGTATCTTATGCTCTATTGGTAACTAGTTATACCAATATAATGATTGTGAGAGACACTTTATTTTTATAAAGAAAATACTTGTAAAAAAGATGAATTAATGATTTTATATTTGTCCTTAAAGGTAAAGAACATACCATAAAATGGGGTTACACTAATGTTGGCTTAATAATTATAAAGACAATACATGATCTCAATAAATTTTTTTTTGCCTCCATGATGTACATATCATTTTGAATAGATATAAAAAACCATCGATAATATACATTATATTAGAGATTGAGTAAAATGATTGTTTTAATGTCACAATGTAATATAATTAGATCAAGTGAAATATCACTAAACATGAGGTTTGAAGATATTTTTGGAAAATATGATATAATTTTGACAATAATGGATGTATTTCTCAATCCATGGAATATATTTCATAAAAATAAAAAAACATATCCATTGAAAAAATGATATCATTTAATAAATTATTGGTTGGTGTGATGTAAAACTAGTTTTTGTGGATAAAAATGATAATGTATTGGATCCAACGATAAAGATAAGATTATTGAAAAATAATGAAAGTAATGTAATTTATCCATATATTTAATATATGATAGAATTGATGAAATTGTTATGCAGAATGTAAATATATAATTACTTTATTATAATGAAAATATATATTTAACTTTTCATCAAGTGTATTAATATTTAATACGAATATTGGAATGACAAAACTATTGAAAAATATGACTAGGTTATACTTAATAGATTATAATAATTTAGTATTATGGGTTGTGATCATATGTTAATATTATTTTGAGTAAATTCTCAATTTTAATATTGATATGATTGAGATATTGTATGTGGATACATATCATCCAGAACAAACCACCAATGTTTTATGATGGAATTCCATAAGGTCATTGATATGCTTCGGGGTGAATAAATTAAATGAATCCCTACAAAATAATGTTTAAAAAGAAACTTTTTACGTGATGCTTTGTACTCTAATACCTTATGTCAGCCTTTAGTATTAGATAATTCAAGGGTGGTTGGGTATATAGTTTA
Organism: Viscum album; assembly: GCA_963277665.1. Classification (NCBI taxonomy): domain Eukaryota; kingdom Viridiplantae; phylum Streptophyta; class Magnoliopsida; order Santalales; family Viscaceae; genus Viscum; species Viscum album. The sequence continues at coordinate 2,032,574,972 of OY728133.1, forward strand.
TTATTTCATCTTATAAGTTTATCAAATATGAAATTCACATGTACACCTACATGGAGGTTCTTGGGGCACCCTAAACCTACACTATTGAGTTTTATGTTAAAAAACATTCATTAAACATTGGTTTTGATAAGAAAGTTGATGAAAATATCATTATTTTTCAATATTACTATCATTTAATCATCATATCTCACACCAAATCACACAATTATATGAACCGATGGTTTTGTGTATTTGATGATCAGTTGATATATAAGTAACTTATATTATGGTATAACTGAAAATTTCTCTATATTTTAACACCACAAGATACACATACACACATCTATTAAGATATATTCATATTTATAACTTGGTGAAAGAAAACATAAGAAAGGGGTTAGCTCAAACTCTAAGTAGAGGAAATAACACATTAATATGTAATCAAGGGTTAGATCGTAAGCATAAAATATGACATGATGAGGGGAGAAATATAATATCAATAGATGATGGTATAATATGGGTTTTATATAAGGAATGATATATGGACATATAAACTCAAATTAAGTAACATATATCATAGAAAAATAGAGCGAAATCGATAAACAATAATCCTGATGCATGAATTATAAAAAAGGTACACACATAAGTACATGAAAACATTGTAATGTGAGAATACCCAATCATTAGAACCCTTCCAGTTGCGAATATATATAGGTATGTACACCCTTTATGTTTGTGAAAAAATCAATCATGTCCACCTATTTTGATTGTGAATAAATACAAGCATGTCCATGCTTTATTATCTGAAGAGACATAAATATTTGAATAGTGATTTGGAGGGAATTATAAAACCAAAACCATATTAATGATTTATAATATAAAAAAAGTCTTATGGATTTATCAAACACAAAATGTATCATGACATTACCATACCCAAAATATCTCAATGATTTATCATATGTAAACCATATCAATACTTTATCAGACCCAAATTGTTTAAATACATTATTAGACACAAACCATATTAGGAATTTATCAAACCAAAACCATATCATGAATTTATTAAATATTAAATATCTAAAAATTGTTGGATAATGATTATATGAAAAATCAATTTAAAAAACTAGAAGAAATTTCCCTTTTCAAAATTTTGAAAAAAGGCCTTAAAATAATTTATTAAAAATTATATACTTTGGGCTATAAAGATAATTTTAAAAATTCCCCTTTAGAACCAAAAATGATTTTAATAAATTACCAATTAAATAATTTAATTTTTTTTAAGACATAAAATCCCAATAAAATTCATTCCTAAAAACAAAATCCATTAAAAATAATTTTAAAGATAAATATTTCTATTTAAAATAAATGGTTTAAATTTAAATAATCCTTAAATTTAATTTCAGAATAATAAAGTGTTAAAATAATTTGGAAAAACTATTTCAAACTGGGAATGAAAAATTAATAAATAAGAATTCTCACATAGCGAGAGAAAGCATAAATTATTTTTTTATAAAATGTTTTTACCAAAATTGTAAAATTAGAAGATAGAGGTCAAATTCAATATTAATTTTTTTAGAGGGTTTAAAAAATTAAATTAAAATAAAATATTACACTAGAAGCTAAAAATCATAGAAAGATATCTTAAGAAGAAGCATTAAAACTAAATTAATGAGTGGAGTTAATAAGAACCCTTAAAAACCTATAATCCTTTGCATAAAAATATATATAGATAGATAACATGATATAGATCCATACACCCCATTTATTAAATAAATATTACAGGAAACCTTTATTTGGAAGTAATCACATTATATTAATGATATCAGAACAAAAAATAAGAAAAATGTTTCATGTAATGAAATTATAGAAAACGAACCCCTTACCTTATATTACATCTCACATAAAAAATATATTACCACCTTTAAAATAATCATAAATATCTTAATAAATTATCAAATAAATTTATTCAAATATATTATTGTAATGTTATTCGTTATTCTAAGAAATGGATGTTTAGTGAATCATATTTATTTTCATAGAAAATTCAATAAATGGAAGTTCCCTGAGCTCAGTGTTGTAGAAATGACAATTAATCTCTTGAAAAACCATTAACTCATTATATGTTTGTATCATATGAGAAATCAATGGTGGAATATAAGGTTGGTCGACTTTTTAGAAGGAATTTTCTTAAAAGAATAATCTAGAGGTGTTTACCTGGACATGTTGTTGAGGTCAACTATGTTATTGTAAATCAGTAGTTACATTAAATTTAGAGTCTTTTCCACGAATATAGGAAGGAATTATGACCAAGAACTCTGAAAAAGTTTCATATGAAATAAAATAGGGATTAAACCTCAACAATTTTTCATTGCACAGAATAGTTAATTTGACACAAGCATAGTACATTGGTGTTTTATAGAGTTATAATCCATATGTAAAAAATCATTTATAATGTTATTGGTAGTTTATTGTTATTATTTTATACTTATAATAATACAAGTAAGTCATAGAAGTTCCTCCCAGGCATGTTGGAATAATATTTTGTGAAATTTAAATTCTTATATATTAATGTATTACACTTTGTACTTCATTTTCATATATTTCCATTTCATTTTTATAGTTTTATTTATTTTTCTTCTTTGTTGTGTGTACTAGAATGAATTGGTTTAGTGGGTAGAGTGTAATTAATTACTAATTCTAGAATACATTTTGTAAGGGGATTAATTTTTTTAGGATCTAATTTTCTCTATATTGATCTACGTATTAACTCTCAATAGAAAAAAAATTGTTTTTCTAGTGGTATTTTCAATAAAGTTTTGATAAATATTGTTTCCATGATAGAGTTTATTCCCCAATAATTGGAACATAATTGATGGTTTTTAATATTGATGTTAATCAAACATATAAAAAAAATTATTAATTTAGATTAAAGGATAATCAATATCAGTAAATTCAATGGGAAAATTATTTACTTCTAGAGAATACATATTAAAAACTATTTGATTAAAAAGTAATTGGAAGTCCAATTATAGGGGTTAAATTCAATGATAATTGATAGAGAAGAATTTTAAAAGAGATATATGCTGACTTTGGTGATGGTATTGCTTTCTCTAGTGAGAAATTCACCTTTCAGCATTTGAGAAATGACAACTGCAGTGGATGTTCTAATGGAATTAGAAAAAATAATGGGAAACATACATCACTAAATAAAGCTTCCATGTTTTAGTTATTGTATTCATTATGGTTATTTTACTGAAGGATAGTGGTGTATTATATGAATGAAATCATTATTGATAGATAATTCGAATTAGTAAAGGTAACTTTTTAGGATTATGTATGAGAATTTAAACTGTTTTCCTATCTTTTGGAGAGTTGGGATATAATAGATACTATAATAAATTACTCAAGTATAAAAACCATTACTTTTATTTAGTGATATCAAGAACATAGTCTTGAATGAATAACTAAGGTGGTGGGATGTTTAGATACTAATATTTAATTCCCTTAAAACTAATGTAAGTGGTATGATACCCCATCAGAATCAGGATTATTAGATAAAATCATAAAAACTATCATAATAGGAGATGGAGTAAACTAGATGGTCATGGTGAAGCATTATAGAAGTTTGTGAAGAATGTCCATATCAATAATTATTAAAGGAGTTAGTAGGAGAACATGAAAAAGGAAGAAAAATGTATTAGTTCAAATTCAGTCAACTTAATAGCAGAAAGGTGAGGTTATCGATGGGGATTGAATACTCCAGTATATGTTGTGATGATTTACTCTAGATAATATTTCCATTCATATAGAAATCAAATATTTATTTCAAAATATTTATTTAGGAAGTTATGGAATTTATATCAATATAATTTCAATGTTATAGATGTTATTGGAAAAGGAGAGGAAGAAAATATGAATGAAGAATATATAATTAATTAGGTTAATAGATTTTCATAATATCTATAGCCTTAAATTAAATATAATTTCCATTAAACAACATAATGAGGTAGGTTATGGTATAAGACTTGGAAACATGTCATATAAAATTACCCTAGTATCGATGATAGTTGCATGAGGAGTAAAGGATTGGACCCATTACATGACTAGAAATTTAGATGGGATGTGGGTTGTTTAAAGTACAACTTATCATGATTTGTAATTTTGGAAATATATTATTAGTCTCGTCAGTGATAATAACATGAATTTTTGGATGTATATGGGTATATAAAAAATAGATCAATCAAAATTAGAAAAGTGTGAATGTTTTGTACTGGGAATGAAAAAATAGGGACTTACAACATTGAAGGTCAAAATTCTAGGAACAAAATGTTGGATCCTATAAAAATAAATGTTTGGGGATATAATCCTTTAATGTCCCATGATGGTTTCCTTTATTTTATTACATTCATTGATTATGATTCTAGGATTGTATATATTTAATTATTGATGCATAAATATGATGACTTTCGTGTTTTTGTCACTGGAAGGTATTATCAAAAAGGGAATTTGGATGAAATTTTATGTGTATTATCATATAGGGAATGTGACTGATATAAGGGAATATTCTCCCAAATATCACTTCCTAAGACCTCATATCTAGTCGGAGGCCTCTAGCGTATAGGGTATCATGCTTGAGGCCTAGTGATCCACCTACACGAAGCACAAGTTTAGTGGAATCCGGGTCGGGATGTTACATGATTGTTCGAGATACTTGTAGAAGAAAGGAGTTAAATGAGATGTTTATAAATTGTAAATCTTGGATTCAAATAGTTTATTTTCATGTAAATATTGTCTCTATTTATAGTGTAACTCCCCGACCCCAGTTTCCTAGAGTCGGTGCATTACTTCGTAACATTGGCATGATCACAAGAAAGATCAAATCTCGAAAGACCGATTGGTTTAGTAGCCTTGGAAACACTAGATATATTCATAAGTTTTACATTACATCATAAAATGAAAAACTACTACAACAACATAATGTCTCCATAATCCACACTCATATCCCCACATAATATCCCTGCAGGTCATTCATAATTTACTTCTTCACTTCCTGGGAAAAATAAAACATATAAAAGGGGTGAGCTCAAATGCCCAGTAAGGATAACAATATAGCGGAAACTTTCATCAATAAGAATAAACATTTAAGGCAATGTATAACTAAAACAAAAGCCTTTTAAACATGAACTTTCAACATGGTATGGCATAAATAAAATAAAATAATGCCATTTACTTATTCACATGGATATTCTACTAATCGAATAATCACATGCAAAAATCAATAACCACTTTCATAATGTTGGAATGCATAATGCCAGACTATCATAACCACATAGCCAAGGCCTCGTGCCAAGACTACAAATAATATTTTGTCAAGGCCTTGTGCCAAGACACTAGTTTGTCTCATGAGACCTACGGATGCATCGAGGAGCTATAGCGGGCTCCACCCGTCACATATTAAGTCCAATGCATTCCCATATGAAAAGGTTTAAACATAACATAAACATTCGTATTAAAACTAGCATACGAAATGTAAATACTTTCACCATAAACTATGAATGGTATAAAAATAGCACATCCACAGTCAAACATATCACAAAACCTTCAATACAATATAGAATTTTTGTATCATAATAAATCAACTTCAAATAATCTTAAAATCCATCAAAGGATGTTGACATAGATGAAATCAAAATTCTTTTTAAAGAAATATCTCCTTTTATTTTGAAATAATTTAAGATCCATATAAAATAAAACATTTTCTTTGAAAATATTCTTATAAGCTTGTAAGGGAAGCTTTGAAGATTTTATAACGGCGGAAAATAGCCGCACCCGCCGTATAAGTTAAAAAAACATTCTTACCTTAATTCTGTCGAAAAGGTTAAAAAGGACCTTGTTTTGAAAACGACCGAAAGATTCCTTTATAAACCACTTATAAAAGTCAAAAAGGGTATAAATGACTTTAACTCATATTCTAGTAAATAGTAAAAATGTTTTGAAATGCATTTTTAAGAAACATGGATGTGGATGATAAAGAGATCCCAGTAGATTATTACGTATAAACAACCTTGGATAATGAAGAGGTTGTAAAGTAAACCCTTACCTTGTACTTTTCCTTGGTTGTGGTAGGTTAACCTCCTGTATAATGGTGAAATAGTTGTTATTAAATTATACAAGAATCATATATATTAATATGATATCATATATGATCTTTTAACATTGATTTGTTAATAATATCTTAGAATTATCGTCGTTTCGGGAGTTAACTTACTCATTTTCTTTTATATGTTTTGTTACATAAGCCATGGTTGTTGTATCTTATTCATATCCAGAATGATATCCATTCCTTAAACATCATTTTTAAATCATCAAATGATAATTATACTTGAATGGATACGATGGAGAATGAATCTCATCGCGTTCGTGGAGACGGTAGTCCGTACGTACGCACGAGCGAAAATATCATTATTTTGATATTAAAATAATATATAAATGGATGGTATATCATATATACAGAATCATTAACATGTTATATTTATTATTTACATGAGTTACATATCATTATTATACCCATCCAAATAATATTATATTGAATAACAATTACACCACGACGTGGAGACGGTAAGCCGTACGTACGCACGTATGGTGACATGTTATTCAAAGGGTGGATAGAATACTGAATATGATTGTACCATATTTATAATAACATCACAGTATATGTGAGATACTGGAGTTATTATTTTAGAATGGTAAGAACAAAGGAAGAAGAAGTGCAAGAAGAAATGAACTTGGAGAAGGGTGGTGAAATCATTACCTCTTCTTCGGGTTCTTCCTTTTGATTTGATCAAAAGGGCTCCTTAGGTTGGCTTTCTTATCAAACTAAGGCCTCTAGGTTGTAGTGAGGGATGTTGGGAGAGTATTTGGGCAGAGTTTGGCCGAAGCAAAAGGCTTTGAAGGTGTGAAGAAATGAGAAGGAGGAGTGCCCTTTTATAAGAGGGGTGAGGGGCACCTTTGGAAAAGCTAGAAATATTAATTTATAATAAATTAATATTCGGTTTCTAAAGGCTCAAAAGTTGATTATTCAAAGGTTAAGGTGGGGATAGGTCGAAAACAACTCAACCAATAGAATTTAGACAGGTTTGGGTACTTATATTAACCTTATCTTTAAGTATTAACTCTAAGTTAATTAGTTTCACTTTTACAATGTCTCTTTGTATTTTTATATAATATGGTTAATAAACTTACTATATACATCCAAGTGACCCCCAAGTGGTACATTAATGATGAAACTATCATGATATAAGTCTCTTTTCCGAACCTTATATTTTTAGGAATTTAATATCAATTAATAATATAATATTTGTTTAAGAACTCTTTTATGTCAATTTTGACACTATTCAATAGTTGATTTTTGTGAAACTCATAACAGATTGATTACTTCGAGAAAAGTCAATTAAATCAATTATAATATATCATATTATCCTAGAAAATTAGTTCAATTCATTAAAAGTTTCATATTATATTTATTTGGGTATTTATAATATCAATTATTTTAATTTTTCACTATTATAGTAATTACTGCATCATCATTGTGTCATATATAAAATAACTTATTTAATGTCTAAAAATTATAAATAAACTATCATTATGTAGGAAATCTTTTTAGATTTCTAATGAATATTTATAATCTAAAATCAAACATGTATAACCCTATGTAAAAATTGTTCTTCTAAAATATGTAAGCTTATGCCATTTTTATTTTTATTTTAACTTTATTAATATAAAGTGTCCCTACCACATACAAGTGGCTCCAAGGGGTCCCCAAATTGACCCAAGGATTCTCATGGTCGGGTATGTGTCCACCAATAAGGTTAGGACACGTTTTAGGGTAATTTTGTATTATTATAATATTATTTTTTTAACCCTTATTTACCGGATTTACCCTTAACCATGGTAAATAAAATATTTTCCACAGTAATTATTCAAAATGTCTAAAAATAAAAGTTACCTATTTACACAATTTGGACATCCTGATTCCAAATATGGAATCCATTTTTCTAAATTCAAAACACAGAAGTGGCGGAAATTAATTTAAAATTAATTCCCGCTGTCAAAACAAAAAGCGTGTTTTTAAGAGGTAATAACTATCAAAAGATTGACACTTGTTTATGTTCGGTTTAATTGTAAAATTATGTCCAATGACCAACATTATATTAAATGGTAAAAATATATTATAAATATACTTTAAAACCACTCAAATTCACAATTTATCACTATTAATTATTTTGATTAAAAAAGTTGTTTTTAATTAAAATTTAGTAATTTTCACTATTCATTAAAATATTAAAGTTATCCGAAAAGTACCAAAATTTAACCCTAGGCTAATTTCAATATTCCGAATCCAAAAATGAAGTCCATTTTAAAATATAAAATATATATGATTTCAAAAAGTATGTATTACTATTCACAATGGCTAGTTTAATTAGTTGTGGTGTGTGTTAGAACTCGAGGTTGCGTACAACACACGTTATCGCATTATTCGAAAGGAAACGTACCATGGAAGCTTGGGGTGTTACATTCTCCCCTCCTTCAAATAATTGCGTCCTCGCAATTTCTAGGGTATTACTGCATAAAAAGACTCGGGTGGTTCTTCATCATAAGTTCCCCGGGTTCCCACGTTGCCTCTTCCATCTTATGATTTCTCCACAAAACCTTTACCAGACGCGTCGTCCGGTTTCTCAGCACTTGTTCTCTCGTATCAAGAATCTTGATGGGCTCTTCGCAATAAGACAGATCGGGTTCCAGTTCTAATTCCTCATAGGTGAGTACATGCGTTGGGTCAGGCATGTATTTTCTCAACAGAGATACGTGGAACACATCGTGAACTTTGGAGAGACTTGGCGGCATTGCCAATCGGTAAGCTACAGCCCCAATTCGTTCTAGAATTTCGAAAGGTCCGATGTACCTGGGACTCAATTTACCTTTCTTACCAAAACGTATGACTCCCTTCCACGGAGATACCTTCAGGAAAACATGATCACCGACTTGAAATTCCAAATCCTTCCTTCGATTATCGGCATAGCTCTTCTGCCTACTTTGAGCTGCTTTGATGTGATTTTGGATTACTTTCACCTTTTCCACCGTTTCCTCCACCAGTTCTGGGCCTACAAGTTTTCTTTCACCAACGTCATCCCAACAGGTTGGTGTACGACATCTCTTTCCGTATAACGCTTCATATGGTGCCATCTGTATACTCGAATGGAAGCTATTGTTATAGGAAAATTCTACCAGTGGTAAATATTGATCCCACATACCCTGAAAGTCAAGTGAGCAAGATCTCAACATGTCTTCTAAGGTTTGAATAGTCCGTTCTGATTGTCCGTCTGTCTAAGGGTGGTAAGCAGTGCTCAAATGAAGTTCAGTATCCAGATATTTCTGAAGAATTTTCCAAAATCTTGAAGTAAAACGGGGATCACGATCAGAAACAATCGATTGGGGTACTCCATGAAGCCTCACAACTTCATTAATGTATAGTCTTGCTAGACGTTCCAGGGGTAGATCTTCTCTTATAGCAAGAAAATGTGCTGACTTGGTAAGACGATCAACAATAACCCATATTGCATCGTTCCTTCTAGGAGTCTTTGGTAGCCCCATGACAAAGTCCATCGTAACATTGTCCCATTTCCACTCCGGTATAGGAAGAGGTTTCATGACTCCTCCAGGCTGTTGCCTTCCAGCTTTCACTTGTTGACAAACCATACATCTTGACACAAAATCAGAAATCTCTCTCTTCATGTTGTCCCACCGAAAATGTTCCTTCAAATCTCTATACATTTTGGTGCTCCCAGGGTGTATAGAGAAATTGGAACTATGAGCATCATCCAGCAATTCCCTTTTTAGATCAGGTATATTGGGAACACAAAGTCTCTTCCCGAATTTCAAAATTCCATCTTCATACACAAAGTCTCTCAATCTCCCATCATTCACAGCTTTAATCTTCTTTTGGAATTCTTCATCATCGGTCTGAGAACTCTTAATCCTTTCTAGTAAAGATGTTTTGGCAACCATTTGAAAAAGTATTGATGTTTCACCTTCCCTGGTTATTCCCATGTCCATCTTCACTAGATCCATAAAAATTGGATCCCTTTCAATTCTCATATTGTTCAAAACTCCATGGTCTTTTCTACTCAAAGCATCTGCCACCTTGTTTGCCTTCCCTGGGTGGTAGTGTATCGTACAATCATAATCCTTGAGTAATTCAATCCATCTCCTTTGCCTCATGTTGAGTTCTTTTTGTGAGAAAATATACTTCAAACTCTTGTGATCAGTATAAATCTCACATTTTTCACCATAGAGGTAGTGCCTCCATATCTTCAAAGCAAAGATCACTGCTGCTAACTCGATATCATGAGTAGGATAGTTTTGTTCATGAATTTTCAACTGTCGTGATGCATAGGCAATAACTCTATCATTCTGCATAAGGACACAGCCAAGTCCTTTCTTCGATGCATCACTATAAATAACGAACCCATCATTCCCCGATGGTAGAGTCAATATAGGAGCATTGACTAATCTTCTCTTTAGTTCTTCGAAACATTCTTCACACTCTTTTGTCCAAACAAATTTAACCCCTTTACGTGTGAGCTTCGTTAATGGGTTAGCCAATCGGGCAAAATTCTGGACGAAACGTCGATAATAACCTGCCAAACCAATAAAATTGCGTACCTCAGTTATACTCGTAGGTGCTGGCCATTCTTGGATTGCTTTGGTCTTATAAGGATCAACAGAGATTCCATCTTTGGAGACAATATGGCCAAGAAAAGAAATCTCATGAAGCCAGAATTCACACTTGCTAAACTTCCCATATAATTCATGCCTCCTCAGAGTCTTCAAGATAATGCGCAAGTGATATTCATGATCTTCGTAGGTTTTGGAGTATACCAGAATATCATCAATAAATACCACCACAAATTCATTGAGATACTCCTTGAAAACTCTATTCATCAGATCCATGAATACAGAGGGTGCATTAGTCAATCCAAACGGCATTACAGTAAACTCGTAATGCCCGTACCTGGTTCGAAATGCTGTCTTTGGAATGTCTTCCTTCTTCACACACAACTGATGGTATCCAGATCGAAGGTCAATCTTTGAAAAGTATTGAGCTCAATGCAGTTGGTCAAATAAATCATCAATACGAGGTAGGGGATACTTGTTCTTTATCGTTATGGCATTGATCTCCCTGTAGTCGATACATAACCTCATAGATCCATCTTTCTTTTTAACAAAAAGAACAGGGGCTCCCCATGGAGAAACACTAGGGCGAATAAATCCCTTATTACTCAATTCCTCTAGTTGTTTCTTTAGTTCGACTAACTCTACAGTGGCCATTCTATAAGGGGTCTTCGATATAGGCCTTGATCCAGGAATCAAATCAATGGAAAACTCAACTTCTCGTTCTGGAGGATGTCCAGGTAAATCTTCTGGAAATACATCTACAAATTCTTTCACAACAGGTACATCCTCTATTTGAACATTCCTTTCCTCACCCGCAGTTATTTCATTCTCTTCCTCCCCAATAATTGAATTTAGTTGAGTTATTGAGGGTGGATCTAAATAAGAATTAGGTGGTGACGATTCTGCTCTAAAAATAAGGTGTTCCTTATCATTATCATCAAGAATCATAACCTCTTTCTTCTTACAATAAATCTTCGCATCATAGTCCGAAAGCCAGTCCATACCGATGATTATATCAAACTCAATCAGAGGTATGACGATGAGATCAGCAGATAAAGAAAATTTATGTGCTCTAATGGGGACTGATTCACAAAACTTTGTTGCAACGATACTTCCCTTAGGAGTTTTAACTGACAACTCCCTTATTAAATCAAATTGGAAATATCTAATTTTCTTAGCAAACTGGGAAGATATGAAACAATGCGATGATCCAGAATCAAATAATGCATTTGCTAAACTTGAGGAAACCATTAAATTACCTGCCACCACGTCTTTCAGAGCTTCTACCTCAGCAGTAGTGATAGCATAAGCCTGGCCTTGATCCCTCGGCCTTTTCTGAGGTAAGTTCTCCTGACGCTTAGGGAATGCATTTGCATAATGCCCCATCTCCCTACAATTGTAGCACTGAACATTGGTAGCTTCCTTCTTCCCCTTGAAATCATGAGCTTGGTGTCCTTTTTCACCACACTTGTAACAGACTCCCATTCCCTTCAAGCAAGTACCAGGATGTTTCTTCCTGCATTTACCACAAGATGGATATTCAACATTTCCCTTCTTCCCCTTATTTCCATTCCCAGATTGATCAGCAGGTCTCTTCTTCTCTTGCTTTGCTTTAAATTCATAAGACTTAGAGAATTCCTTTTCGGTCTTGATAGCACATGAGACAATGTCTTCGTACGATGAAAAGGATTGTGAGACTAATGCTCGACGGAGAAATGGTTTTAACCCATCAAAGAAACGATCAATCTTACTTCTTGGGTTGCGAATATAATCTCCAGCATACCTCGCTAACCTTGTAAAGTTAGCCTCATACTTTGTGACATTCTCATCCTCCTTCTGTCTCAGACTCAGAAATTTCCTTTCCATATCTGCTCGATGGTCGCGAGGGAAGTATTTTTCTAAAAACAGATCTTTGAACTCCCTCCATTCCATATTTGATACTTCATCATCTTCCTTCATGTTCTGAATCAATGACCACCATTGATCAGCATCTCCAGTGAGGCGGTAAACTGCCATGATAACTTTTTCCCTTTCACTGCTCCCCAAAGCCTGAAATATTTTCTCTAGGGAAAATATCCATTGCTCAGCTACTAAGGGGTTTGTATTCCCATTGAACGTTGGTGGTTGTTGCCTCATGAATCGATCTAACATTGATCCTCCACGCTGCGGATCAGGGTGCTCCATACGGGTAAGGTTATTATTCATAACCTGAGTAAGTTGTCCCAGTATGGTGATTAGTTGATCAGCACCAGTTGCATCACCAGCCCCACTATAATTATCTTGATCAGGAGGGCAATCCCTACATGGAGTGCGTGCATTGATACGGTTTCCATTTCTTCCACTAGGCGCCATTTCTAAACAATGGCATAAACTAGATCAGTTTATGAATCAAAATACATAATCCCATACTTATAAATTGAACTATTTATGGATATAATCCATAATCATAAAAATGTTTTCTTTGAGGAAGTATATACTCATAAACCCTTCATAATGATTTGTAAAGAAAATGAGAGTTATCCTAAGCATATCCCCCGGGAGTGTCGTAACCAAGAGTGCAGCAAGGCCCGTTGTCGTGCACCAGTTCCCGTTCGAGTCTAGCTCAAAGCGGTGTTTTCAGGTTTTACCCCTAGGTACATCTGTTCTAGAGCCGCCTCTACCTGCTCGTATCCAGACAGGGATGTATTGCTCGGAAAACTCACAAAATCTCTACAATACCAAAATTCTAGGAAGTTCTTCTATACTAATCCTCAAAGTTCATCTTAGGTATACGTGCTCTAATCAGAGTTTATCTAAATCTAGCTTCCAAGGTTTGTACTAAACTTCCTCTGATACCAACTGTAACGCCCCGACCCCAGTTGCCTAGAGTCGGTGCATTACTTCGTAACATTCGCATGATCACAAGAAAGATCAAATCTCGAAAGACCGATTGGTTTAGTAGCCTTGGAAACACTATATATATTCATAAGTTTTACATTACATCATAAAATGAAAAACTACTACAACAACATAATGTCTCCATAATCCACACTCATATCCCCACATAATATCCCTGCAGGTCATTCATAATTTACTTCTTCACTTCCTGGGAAAAATAAAACATATAAAAGGGGTGAGCTCAAATGCCCAGTAAGGATAACAATATAGCGGAAACTTTCATCAATAAGAATAAACATTTAAGGCAATGTATAACTAAAACAAAAGCCTTTTAAACATGAACTTTCAACATGGTATGGCATAAATAAAATGAAATAATGCCATTTACTTATTCACATGGATATTCTACTAATCGAATAATCACATGCAAAAATCAATAACCACTTTCATAATGTTGGAATGCATAATGCCAGACTATCATAACCACATAGCCAAGGCCTCGTGCCAAGACTACAAATAAGATTTTGTCAAGGCCTTGTGCCAAGACACTAGTTTGTCTCATGAGACTTACCGATGCATCGAGGAGCTATAGCGGGCTCCACCCGTCACATATTAAGTCCAATGCATTCCCATATGAAAAGGTTTAAACATAACATAAACATTCGTATTAAAACTAGCATACGAAATGTAAATACTTTCACCATAAACTATTAATGGTATAAAAATAGCACATCCACAGTCAAACATATCACAAAACCTTCAATACAATATAGAAGTTTTGTATCATAATAAATCAACTTCAAATAATCTTAAAATCCATCAAAGGATGTTGACATAGATGAAATCAAAATTCTTTTTAAAGAAATATCTCCTTTTATTTTGAAATAATTTAAGATCCATATAAAATAAAACATTTTCTTTGAAAATATTCTTATAAGCTTGTAAGGGAATCTTTGAAGATTTTATAACGGCGGAAAATAGCCGCACCCGCCGTATAAGTTAAAAAAAACATTCTTACCTTAATTCTGTCGAAAAGGTTAAAAAGGACCTTGTTTTGAAAACGACCGAAAGATTCCTTTATAAACCACTTATAAAAGTCAAAAAGGGTATAAATGACTTTAACTCATATTCTAGTAAATATTAAAAATGTTTTGAAATGCATTTTTAAGAAACATGGATGTGGATGATAAAGAGATCCCAGTAGATTATTACGTATAAACAACCTTGGATAATGAAGAGGTTGTAAAGTAAACCCTTACCTTGTACTTTTCCTTGGTTGGGGTAGGTTAACCTCCTGTATAATGGTGAAATAGTTGTTATTAAATTATACAAGAATCATATATATTAATATGATATCATATATGATCTTTTAACATTGATTTGTTAATAATATCTTAGAATTATCGTCGTTTCGGGAGTTAACTTACTCATTTTCTTTTATATGTTTTGTTACATAAGCCATGGTTGTTGTATCTTATTCATATCCAGAATGATATCCAGTCCTTAAACATCATTTTTAAATCATCAAATGATAATTATACTTGAATGGATACGATGGAGAATGAATCTCATCGCGTTCGTGGAGACGGTAGTCCGTACGTACGCACGAGCGACAATATCATTCTTTTGATATTAAAATAATATATAAATGGATGGTATATCATATATACAGAATAATTAACATGTTATATTTATTATTTGCATGAGTTACATATCATTATTATACCCATCCAAATAATATTATATTGAATAACAATTACACCACGACGTGGAGACGGTAAGCCGTACGTACGCACGTATGGTGACATGTTATTCAAAGGGTGGATAGAATACTGAATATGATTGTACCATATTTATAATAACATCACAGTATATGTGAGATACTGGAGTTATTATTTTAGAATGGTAAGAACAAAGGAAGAAGAAGTGGAAGAAGAAATGAACTTGGAGAAGGGTGGTGAAATCATTACCTCTTCTTCGGGTTCTTCCTTTTGATTTGATCAAAAGGGCTCATTAGGTTGGATTTATGATCAAACTAAGGCCTCTAGGTTGTATTGAGGGATGTTGGGAGAGTATTTGGGCAGAGTTTGGCCGAACCAAAAGGCTTTGAAGGTGTGAGGAAATGAGAAGGAGGAGTGCCCTTTTATAAGAGGGGTGAGGGGCACCTTTGGAAAAGCTAGAAATATTAATTTATAATAAATTCATATTCGGTTTCTAAAGGCTCCAAAGTTTATTATTCAAAGTTTAAGGTGTGGATAGGTCGAAAACAACTCAACCAATAGAATTTAGACAGGTTTGGGTACTTATATTAACCTTATCTTTAAGTATTAACTCTAAGTTAATTAGTTTCACTTTTACAATGTCTCTTTGTATTTTTATATAATATGGTTAATAAACTTACTATATACATCCAAGTGACCCCCAAGTGGTACATTAATGATGAACCTATCATGATATAAGTCTCTTGGCCGAACCTTAGATTTTTAGGAATTTAATATCAATTAATAATATAATATTTGTTTAAGAACTCTTTTATGTCAATTTTGACACTATTCAATAGTTGATTTTTGTGAAACTCATAACAGATTGATTACTTCTAACAAAGTCAATTAAATCAATCCTAATATATCATATTATCCTAGAAAATTATTTCAATTCATTAAAAGTTTCATATTATATTTATTTGGGTATTTATAATATCAATTATTTTAATTTTTCACTATTATAGTAATTACTGCATCATCATTGTGTCATATATAAAATAAATTATTTAATGTCTAAAAATTATAAATAAAATATCATTATGTAGGAAAGCTTTTTATCTTTCTAATTAATATTTATAATCTAAAATCCAACATGTATAACCCTATGTAAAAATTGTTATTCTAAAAGATGTAAGCTTATGCCATTTTTATTTTTATTTTAACTTTATTAATATAAAGTGTCCCTACCACATACAAGTGGCTCCAAGGGGTCCCCAAATTGACCAAAGGATGTTCATGGTCGGGTATGTGTCCACCAATAAGGTTAGGACACGTTTTAGGGTAATTTTGTATTATTATAATATTATTTTTTTAACCCTTATTTACCGGATTTACCCTTAACCATGGTAAATAAAATATTTACCACAGTAATTATTCAAAATGTCTAAAAATAAAAGTTACCTATTTACACAATTTGGACATCCTGATTCCAAATATGGAATCCATTTTTCTAAATTCAAAACACAGAAGTGGCAGAAATTAATTTAAAATTAATTTCCGCTGTCAAAACAAAAAGCGTGTTTTTAAGAGGTAATAACTATCAAAAGATTGACACTTGTTTATGTTCGGTTTAATTGTAAAATTATGTCCAATGACCAACATTATATTAAATGGTAAAAATATATTCTAAATATACTTTAAAACCACTAAAATTCACAATTTATCACTATTAATTATTTTGATTAAAAAAGTTGTTTTTAATTAAAATTTAGTAATTTTCACTATTCATTAAAATATTAAAGTTATCCGAAAAGTACCAAAATTTCACCCTAGGCTAATTTCAATATTCCGAATCCAAAAATGAAGTTCATTTTGAAATATAAAATATATATGATTTCAAAAAGTAGGTATTACTATTCAGAACAGCTAGTTTAATTAGTTGTGGTGTGTGTTAGAACTCGAGGTTGCGTACAACACACGCTATCGAATTATTCGAAAGGAAACGTACCATGGAAGCTTGGGGTGTTACATATAGAATCCCAATTAGTACATAGAATAAAAAAGGAAGTTCAGAAATGTAATACACCTAACAACATAACTGAGGTATGTTGTTTCATTGGTTTAGTAGGTTACTATAGACATTTTATTCATAATATTTCCTGGTGATCTAACCCATTAACCAAACGTACTTATAAATGGGTTATGATTGTATGGAAAAAATAATGTGAATATTGTTTTTAGAAATTAATAGAATATTACCGAATGATCCAATCATGACTCTACCATCAATGAATAGTGGATTTTTTTATTTAGAGTGATGCATCAATGAATGTACTTGGTTGTGTCCTTATTATTAATTATAGAGTTATTTCCTATGGATTAGGGGAGTTAAAAACTCCTTAAAAGAACTACCCAAGCCATGATTTTTGTTTAGCAGATGGATTCATTGCTCTAAAAATATAAAGACACTATCTTTATAGTGAAATATGTGAGATATATATTGAAATCAAGAGTTTGAATTATATCTTCTCATAGAAATAACTCAAAATGTGGAAATAGAGATGACTCAAGATATTCAAGGATTATGATTGTTAAATACACTACCACTCAAAGAAGGAGAATAAGGTAGTAGATTCATTGACTAGGAAGGATCACTGTGTTCTAAAAAAATGAGTATTGATAAGAATCTTACATACATGGATCTAGAAAATATTGATATGGAAATTATCAAATAAGGAAAAACATCATTACTTTTTCAGTGGGGTTCTCAACCATCTTTATTGTAAAGGATTAATAGTTCTCAGTCTAATGGTGATTTTTTTTAAAAATATTAATGCTGTGAATGATGGGAAGTTGGAAGACTTCATGTATTATTATGGAATTCAAAAATTTGGGAAGTGTCTTTGTATTCCCTATATACGAGAGCTAAAAAAGGGTGTTATTTGTTGATTCTCATAGTTCAAATTTTTCTGTACACCATGGTAGAACTATGATGTATATATTTTTGAAGGAACAATTTTGGTGGGATAATATGAAGTAAGAAATATCAAATTATGTGTCAAAATGTTCAGTATCTCAATTGGTGAATGATGAAATACGACACCATAGATGGGTCCTATAACCTGTCACTATTACTACATGGAAATTGGATGAAATTACTTTGGATTCATTCACAAAATTTACAAAAACAACAAGAAGAAATGGTGCAATATTGGTAATTATTGATCGGCTTACCAAAGCCACGTATTTCTTTTCTATAAGGGAGGATTTGACACTAGAGAATATTTCACAACTCTATATTAATGAAGTTGTAAGGGTTCATGGTGAAGAGCTTTCAATTGTGTCTAATAATGGTCCACATTTTAAATAAATATTCTTAAAAATTACTCAAAATTCATTAGATAATGAGATTCATTTGAGTACTTCTTATCACCCTAAAAGTGGTAGGCAGTCAAAAAGGATGATCCAACATTATAATACATGTTCAGATCATGATGACTTGACTGTCATGGAATGTGGGATCATTATTTACCTATGTTAGTGTTTTCCCAAAAATAAATATTTCATTAAATTATTCAAATGGAACCATAAGATGGATTGTATTGAAAGAGATATCGTACACCAATTTCCAGGGAAATCTTGGTGAAAGTAATATTTTAGACCTAGAACTTATATAGGAAACAACAGTTAAGGTAATGACTATTAAAACACATATAAAAGTAGTAAAATGTATAAAAAAGAGCTATGCTAATAACTAGAGGAAATATTTTGAGATTGATGTGAGTGATTGTGTAATCTCGATGGTACATCTATGGAAGGGAGTTATATGATTTGTAATTAAAGGGGAACTGAGACCTAGGTACATTGAAACTTTGGAGATCCTAGAGGGATTTGGAGAAATGTATTATCATTTGATGATGCCACCTAGGATTTCTATAATACATAATGTGTTCCACATCTCTTTGTAAAGGAAGTAAATGCCGGACCTAAAAGATGTCATCACTTTTGAAGGAATAAAATAGGAAAATAAAATATCTTACTGTAAAGAGATTATATTGATTCTCGAAACTAATTAATAGGTGATGAGGAATTAGATGAATCACATATTAATGTTACTTTTGAGATATCATAAAATTTAAATGGTGACATGGGAATGAAATGAAATTATTATAGATAACTACCCATGTATTTATATGAGGTGTCACTTAGTAAAATAAGTAATATCATAAGGTAAAGAAAAGTTATTTACCAAAAAAACCATGATATTTTAAATATTAACCTCCTCAAGGTGGAACACAAAACCTGAAAATGAAGAAAATGCTTCAGCCATTAAAAATGCCATAATTATTCATGAAGAAAAAGAAAACATTTAAATATATTTAGTGATTTTTAGTGGTAAAATGAATCAAAATTTAGTAAAAATGAAGTCCCCTCCTCCACATTGAAAATATGTAAATATTTTCATTATTGAATCTAAATGAGGGATAAAAATTTTTAACCAGTTAACGTTCAAAAATATTTTAAATTGAGTTTAGTTTAAAGTATGTTCAATGTTTACAATATTGTCAAAACAAGTTTTTTTCCACAATTTCTGAATAAAAAACAAAAAAATAATTAAATCTATTTATTTTTTAATCATTAAAAGAATAGATAAATAAATATAATTTTGAATAATAGCATGTTTAATAGTTATTTTATAAGTTACAATTCAATATTTTTAGAATATATTTTCAAAAAAACATAGAAGATCATACATAACACCATGAATTAAAATATATATTTTAATAAATTATAAATAGTGAAGGGAATTTCACAAATAATTAAATATTGTCTTATAATCATAATATAATAAAAATAAACTTTGATGGTATCATGTAATAATTTAAACCTTTGCTAAAATTTTCAATATATAATGAGTAGATATAAAATGTTACTATAATGAAAGTTGAACATTAAATAATTAATTTTTTTCTCATTGACCATCCTCTTAAAATTTCAAGACCACTTGAACATTCCATATTTGAACCATGAAAATAATGAATTAAATAATGTTAAAACAACTCATTGAAAATAAAAATATGAGACTGAGGTTTTTTGAGAGTCTGTAGAGTTTAAAATTCAATGACCAAGATAAAAAATTACCAATTCCAATATTGAAAAATGGGAGTAGAGCTTCTAAAAGGACACTGAATGATATGAAGATGGTGTATTTAATTATTAAAATTAAAAACAATAAATAGAAAAAATTTAAACCTTATGTTTCCACCTAAGAAGTGATGTGTTTTTCTTCTTTAGTTGAACTCCCATTGAGTATAATAATAGTCACATTTTGGGCGTGGTTTCATATCCATCAACCAATAAATGTATTTTTAGTAACAATCTAATCTCTATGGGAACCTAGAGATCTCAAACATCTCTACACGATTTTAATTGATATAAATTTCCCATAAAAACCCCCATCATCATCCTGAGACGTCCCAACGGAGTCCATATACAGAAATAAAATCATAAAAAAGTACACATATTTGGTGGTATGAAAAAAATTTAGTTATGGTGAAAAGGAAGGATATCTTTAAATATCTATAAAGAAATACATATGCCTAGAAATAGAAAGAAAATAATTAAAATTAATTTGGGAAGGAGGGTTTTTAATTTCACAATTAATATCATGTTCAACAAAATTAGAGTTTTCACAAGGAGAAAATAATAAATTACGAACTCCTAAGTGTTTAATCTGATCGACCGAGATTATTAAGACAATAATAATTTCATGATCACCAATGTTGGGAGTTAAATAATATATATTTAGACCAAAATTCTTAACAATAGGGTTATATATAGTGTTATATGAATAATAAAAACAATAATCAATTATAAGAGTTTCCCATATATGTAATTTATAATAACTAAATAAATATAAATACCTAAATAAGATGATGAAGACGTTGAAAAATAGTAACGAATTAACTTTTCTTCACACATAATCCCATATTTCAAAAAACAACGACCTTATTCTCAGAACTCCTCATACTGGAACTAAAAATCATCAATAAATAATTTTAAAGAGTTATTTATGATTATACCTCTAATTATGTTATCAACTTACCTTTTATTTTCATATTCCCTTACTTTATCCTTCTTATAAATATTGATGTAATTCTATTTAATTTATGTGGATATGTTGTTATTTCATGTTCCAAAAAAATCATAATTATGAGAATTCAATTTAAAAAACATTCCACATACGTTAACTAACTGTTTTCCATTTTATTGTAAAAATATTAATAGAGGTAATTAATGTCAGAAAATATAAGTGAAATATAATTTTTCAACCTCTATATAAGGAACATTATATCATCCTCTACATCATAATATAGATTAAATATTTTTTGGTCACACTTTAAAATCATGAAATATCATATTTAAAAATAGTTTCAAAATTATACCAATCAAGGATTTCATGTTTTTTGTTCATATAAATTTATTACCAATTTCATGTGTAGGTTAATTAATAAAAATTTAATGAAAATTTAGTGATGTGTTTTTAATATTCATGATCTAATTTCCAATTTCACCCTATCACAAGAAATAACAATCCTAAATATCATATAACTATAATCATTTTAATAATAGGAACAATGAAAATAATGGGATAGTATTTTATTATATTCTTTTGTTCTTTATCAAAATGTAATATCTCAAATAAATTTTATTTCATGAAATATTTAGAAGAATATTTTTCTTCATTTATAGAGTTTGTTATGTTAATAGATTTGTTTTCATCAAATTCAGATTCTGTTAGATCATTGGTGATTTCAATAAACTTAGAAACACTATCAAATGCACTATCATTTTAAAAATCTCCCATATCATTTTCTCCATTAAAAACTTAAATTGATCTTGATTTTTCATATTTTCCTATAATTCTCACGTTGTATTTTTCAAATTTCTAATTCCATATTATTATTATTATTTTTTTCAAATTTAGGAATCATTTTTAGAATTATTTTTTTACTCTAGAAAAATATTTGGGTTTAGTTTCATTATATTCTTGGGTATCAGTAATATAACCAAGATGTTGTGGTTTATTATAAAGACACAACCTAGAACTATTCCCATAATAGCTGCAATATACATCAGAAAATTCATTAAATTGTTCCTAAAACCTATATTAGTCCAATTTACATAATAATAATAAATCATAACTCATTATATTTCAATTAAACCAGATACAATAAAACATTACAATATATTAAAGTATATTTCATGAATCATTACATGTATCAAATGGTAAATAATAACCAAATAATATATCATTAACACACACAAGAAGTATCAAAATTTATAATTGAGCATAAGATATAGTGAAACAATATATGATTTTTTTATATTTTTATTTGTTTTTTCAATCCCAATGATTTTCCACACCAAGAATTCCCCAACAATGAATCGTAGTTTTTACAGTGTCTAGGAGTCATTATCACCATTAAAATACATTTTTTACTCCTACACTATCATAGTGATGAAAGGTCCAACACAATGGAATGTGGGTTAGAGTCACTGGGATTATTAAATTTCAAAACTAGGAATATAAAAAAATATAATTATGGGATATTGGGTGAGAAGTGGGATAAAAAATAATAGCAAACTATATTTTTATTATTCATTATGACAAAATTGTTGACTAAAAAAGGTATAAGAAATGAAATCCATGGAATCCCACTATATAAGATAAATGAAATTATATGTTCAAGAAATTTATTTTCTGCTTCTTACTATTAAAATTTTATTTATTACCAAATATATCTTTATGATTAAGGCCACTTATAAAAAATATTCATCAAGAACTTTGAAATAACAAAATCATTCTCAAGATTCATGGGAAAAAAGATTATGTTTGAGAAGTAAAATAATTTTCATGACCATTAAATAGAAAATAGTTATTCAATTATAATTTTCCTAATATAATTATGTATAACATATATGTAATGTAAAAAAACACATGAAAATGTGATTGAGATATAAAGAAAGAAAAACCATTAAGAAACAAATTATCCCCTCTTTCGACAAGGATGCATGTATTTACTCCTACCAACATCTTTGTTCACCAATATTGATGTTCAAACCTATATTTTCCTTTAAATTCATTTCATTCCTTTTACTTATGAGTTCGTCATTCTAAGTGGTTACTTCTAAATATTTTGTTTTGAGTCTCCATGTTATGGTGTTTTTTTAATCCTTAAAAATATGACTCATATTTTTTCTATTATTTCTTATATTCTCTTTATCTCCCAACCAAGTTCCACCAAGTTAATTACAATACATACTTCTCATTGAGAATGTGTCTTTTGTCCCAGTATAAAATCACCTATATGAGGTTTAAAGAAGCATCCTAATAGAATTAAAAAAATAATGTGGTCACAACATTTTTGATAAAATAGTTGAACATTGATAGAATTTATGATATGTTCATCTTCTTTATAGAGATAATGGAATTAGTTGATATACATCAATCAATAAGCCTATAATCTAGTAATGTCTCATAATTCAATAAATATAACTCCTTTAATCACAACAATGAATTCTCTACAAATTCTATCATCTTCCCCATGGGTCTCTATAGTAGAGATTAGTTTTGAAAAGTCACTTTATTTTGCAGAGTACACCATCAATGAACTGAAAACTAGGGTATCCAATGTCATATTCATCAAATAATTACATCAAGAACGTGTAGTTCCCCCAAATATGATCTTGAAAACAGTTAATTTGAAGAAGTTTGAGTCCTTTTTATCTTCATAATATTCATCCTTGGGCTAGAAATAATTGAATTTTATTGATGAAATCTTGCTATATTCATCAATGCCTAGTCTATCTTTTTTTCATCAACACATTGAACCCCCACATCCATACACTATCTTGAACATCCACATGATTATTTCACCCAATCCCCACTAATTAGAAGTAGTTTATCATGTTAATGAATCTTTGTCCGATTTAAGTTACTTCTAAAAAAAATTGGTGTCTCAACCAAAAAAACACCACCCAGACTCATTATCCCAGAATCAATGACAGTCTTGAGAAACATTCATCAGTCAAAATGGGTGAACCTAGTATTTTTCCGACTTCATTTATTCATGATTAGACTTATTTAACCAATTCCTAGTGATCATATTATTATATTAATAAATTCTTGGTCTTAAAATCTATATGGACCTCTTTAATAGAAAAACTCAGTGTGAATGATCTTTGAAGACTTAAATGGCATAACATAGATCTAGATTGGTTCTCCATGAGGTTGTGTCTAGATTCATCATCCCCATAGTATTTTTATTAATTTTTACAATTATTTTACTTAGTATTTTTACTTGATCAGTGCATTGTGTCTTTAAAGGTGTGAAATACTCAACAAACATTCCTCCCTACTCATATGAAATGTCTTCAACTAGACTTGAATTCTTCGATGGATTAAGCAGTTTCAATACCACTTGGATTACATATCATATTCTCTGATCGACTAACCAGATCACAATAATACATTATAAGAATCATATGGAATTTTTCATGGGTGTAAGCACACAAGATATTCATGGTAGAATTAGTTGGATTTCCTTCCTTCACAATAAAAAAATTACGATAAAACATAGAAATAGTGTAATGGTAGTAAAATGAGAGGCAGTCGAGCATCGAAAATAGAATGATAATAGCAGTGGTATTAGAAGTTTCATATAGTTTCAAAATGGTATTATAAATTTATTGAAGAGTGAAAGAAGTTAATATGTTGGTGGCACATCCATGATTATTGTAGAACCATGTCCTAAACACTATTATGGAGGTACATCTAGTGATAGGATATGGGTGCTTTAAATATCATGGAAACAAAAAATGAAAAATCAAAGGCCCATAATCATAGTTGTAATCCTTATAATGATATCAGGGATATTATAAAAAAATAAAAAAATATATATTAACATCTTAAAAAATATTTATACTTAAAAAGAAGAAATAAATAAAATTAAAATGCTTTTATGTTAATTAGTTTTTAGAAATATATATATCAAATAAAAAATATAAAAAGTGTCAAAAATAAATTTAAAATTAAAATTAAAATTTCATAATTAATATTTATGAACAAATTAAATTTTTATATTTGTAAAATAATAGAAATATATTAAAATATATAAACAAAATATTTTAAATTAAATTCATGTTCCATATAATTAAAAATAAAAGTTTGAAAAAAAAATACATTTAAAATAAAAACAATTTATAAATATGAAAATTTTCTTTTAAAATAAAATTATAATTAGAGTAAAAATAAAATCTAGGAAAATAGAAATAGTAATTTAAACATAAAAACACCAAATAAAACAAAAAATTCATTATTTTTTCATTTTCTACAGAAAATTATCCACAATTAAATAATTTAACAATTAAAGTACATTTTATTGATTAGATAATAAAGAAGATAATAAAATGATTTGGGAAATAGTGTGAAATAAAACCCATTTAATCATGATTAACATGAAATGACATTATGACCTGAACATTTTTAAATAAAATTCCCTTTTGAATTATATAATTTCTTATAGTTATAGAAAACAGAAGCATTACTTTGGTTATTTTAGATTGATATATGATATTAGATTTAAAAGACTATTAATCATCTAAAAAATTCATAATATAGATATTGTATAGTAACTATTAGAATTAATATATATTGGGGGTTAGGATAAAATCCAATTTAAATTGATGGAAGAAGAAATGGGCTTGACAATTAGGATTGTACCCTATAAAGCTAATCTATCAGAGAATATAAAAGAGATAACATCACTTGGAATTTATCATGACCATGAACAAGAAAAAATTCACCAAATTAAGAATGCGTAAGACCATTTATGGGATATGTTCAAGATCATAGAGATCAAAACCAAAACCACATTCATAAAACTACCTCAAAAAAGAACAACCATCACACACCTTTCCTTTAAGTCGTACACTGTTATAATAAAGAATCTTGCATCTAGATCCTAATAATATTTGTTTTTATATTTTCATCAAAATGAAATGATTCTTACATTTATTAATATTTATTATCACTATATTATTAACTGTGTAAATAGTTTAATAAAGATTATATTTTGACATAAAAAATCTATATTTCCTTTTTAATAAATATATAGTTTCAATTAAGACAATATTTTGATAGAATCATTAATATTATAAATAAATTAAATTTTAAATAATTATTTTTAATATATAATAAATATTTAAATATAAATGATATTATAATTTAATGAAGCCCAATTTAATATTCATATGGTTTAAAAAGTGGTCAATATCCTAAAAAAATTATTGTCCATTAAATAAGTATTTTTATTTAATATAAAATATTATAATGATTAGAAAATTATTTGGGTAAAATAAATAATATTTTTTAAATTACCATATTGAAATTATCCAATTGTGAATTTTTCATAATTTTTCCTGATAGTGGAATATTTGGGTTAAAATTAAATACTATATAAATAAACAACATGAATTATAACATCATAATAGATAAAAAGTGATGAAATAAATAAAATAAAGGCAATACATGAAAAAATAAAATTACCCTTCAAAATAATGGGGTTTTAATGTTATTTTTTTAATTTTATAAATAATTATTGAATCCTACAAAACATGTATTACATTTTAAGGTTTAAAAATCAATTATTTATAAACATGACTCACTCCCATATCACCAATAGTTTGATATTAGGGAGTTTAGTTCATAGACAAATGAAATCATTAAAATATCTTCTTTGTTATAAATCATGAGAATAAACCCAAGGATTTTTTGTGATTTTATTTATTTTTCATATTGAGTCCAAAAACTATGCTTAGAAATTAATAAACAATTATCCTCTCTTTCTCTATAAATAAAAACATAGCCTCCTAATCATATTCACTAAAAACCAATTTATCAAGAATTCATTCTCCTTATACATCTCTAAATCATTCCCATGGTGTTCCCACCCTCTTATTAATCTTCTCCCAATCTCTTATAAGTGCCCTCTCCATTTAAGGGATATTTCTCTCTCATCTATTCCATTCAAGAACCTTAGTGATATTTATCCTTTTTAATATCAAATGATTTTATTTTCATGAATTTATAAATATACCTTTATAATGTAATTTATTTTATAAAATTATATATAATTTTTCCCCTATTATTTTAAAATTTACCTATGATGTTACTATTCCAAAGTAATAAATTATTTCCTCCTCTTTATTCATGAACTTTGATTGAGTAATGCCTTTCTATTTCTAGTTTTTCATTTTCGTATATGTTTTTTCACATCCATTTTACAATAATTATGATATCAAATAAATTAGATACCTGATTTAACTCTTATTAATCCTTACCTTAAATTTATGTACACCCGTTATGTTACTAACATTTTCCTATGATTTTGAATTACAAACATTTTTTTTGGGAATTCCCATCCCCATTTTACTCAAGGGCATTCGTCTCAATATTAATATCATCAATTTATTGTTTAATACCATATATATAGTCCCAAACTCCTTAAAATTTGATTATATATGATGAAATATGTTTTTATGGTGTATGATTTATGTGGAATAATAATGAATGTTCATTATATGAATGTTACACATGGGACCAAAATTATATTGTGCTATAATAAAATGGGTAATGTTTTTACCTCATGAGATAACATGTTGGTTGAAAAATGTTTTTTATATTCATATTATGTTTTTATGATTTGATGGTTATCATTGACTTATATTTATGATTTAATGTTTTATTTTGTTTCCACATTCCTATTTTTCTTTGATGCTATCATCTTTTATCGTGATTCATTGTTCATGTTTATGATTATCACAAAATTTATATCACCATGATATACCACCTGAATAAAATATATTACATTCATACTATTATTCTTTGATTATTTCCTTACTAGGCTTTATATCTCACCCCTTTTGGTATATCACTAGGTTATCCCATGCAGTTTTAGAAGGGTGATGATATTTTAAGAACATGTTAAGGATATTCAAAAAAAATGTTTATATATCTCTATTTCAAGTTATTTTATTATGTATTTATTTTCCCAAATACACAAGCCCTATTCATCCTCTAATAATGTATAATGTTCATTCATATGTAATAAATCATGAAATAAAGTGTATAAAAGAAATGGGGTTTCCAAGTTGGTATTAGAGGTCTGGTGTAGATATTTTGTTGGAATAGAATTATAAAATATTACTAAATGAATTAGGGATAATACTAAACATAGGAAAACACACGTAAATTATTTTAAAGTATAGTGTAAGTGTATTCTATGAAAAAAATCCCTATCTAGACACTACAAGTGTATGTGGCTCTAAAACAGTTGTACCTAGGGGTAACAACCCTGAAAAGGGATTATTTGGAATTGAATTGATCATTTTTGGAGCATGATAAATAGTCCATACTACACACATAATATTAAACTCTTAGGGGATAAAATTTTGTAAATTCAAAATCCATTTACAAACCGTTATGAATGGAATAAAAATTCCCAAAATGATTTATGTTAGGAAATAAACCATGGATAACAGTTATTGAAACCACTACCACAAATATGGGTTTTTGCAGCACCGCCCATTTAACAGCACTAAAAAATCCCAGATAAATGGGGTAACCTTTAACAGCGGTAAAAATCACAAATAATGGTTAATTTTAACAGCACTAAAAAATCTCTGTTAAAAGCACCCCTTTATTGGCACTTTTTAACGCTTTTAAAGGGGGGGTTTATCAGTGCCTTTTTTAAAAAAAATTATAAAGACCACCACTTTATCAGTGATTTTTTTTCTAGCACTAATATAGTGTATATTTCAAAAAAATATTTCATTAAAAATAATTTATTAATATATTAATATATAAATATATTTATATTGGTATTAATATAATATATATTTTTTAAATGTGTTTTAAATGAGTATAAATAGAAAATTGAAGTTAATATATATGATATTTAGTAACAAAAGCTTATGAAATTATTGATAAAATAATTATAATTAATAATTGTGTTATTTTTATTGATTAAGAGTCATTTGATGACAATTTGAAAATTAAATAATTAAATAAATAAATAAAAGATTTAAATTAAGTTGAAAAAACAACTCAAACTTCAAACGGCCATAACTTTTGATCCGGGGGTCAATTTGAGCTGTAACACATATCCAATTAAATATTGTGACATGATCTATGCCATTATGATTTGGGAGACCCCAATCAAGGTATTTTGAGGAAAAAATCCTATAAGGCCTCCAAAATAAAGTTTTTAGTCAGTGTACCCCAATTTTTTAACATTTGATGGATGTTTGGGCACATTTAAGGTGTTATTTTTCCATTTTTTGATGGGAAATATATTTATTCATAAGACTTATGTTCATATTAAAATAATGGTTATTAAATTTTATCATTTTTCATAATTTACTATTATTTATAATTAAATATATAACAATATATACATATTTTCTATTTATTCTAACTTAAAATTTTAATTTTACAAATTATTAATTAAAAATATTTACATATAGAATATATTTATTAATATATAAGACATATATAAAAAAATATAGATTTTATTTAAAATAATAAATAAGAATATTTATATTCCTATATAATGTGTGTGTGTGTCTATATATATATATTAGTGTGTGTGTGTTTTAGAAAACTAACATATCTTATCTATATATTATGACATATAAATAGATATATTAATATATAAAATGTATATATATAAATAATTATGTATAATTATACTTATAGATACACATATATATAATATATATACATGTATATTCATGTTGTATATATGTATGTATATATTTATTTATTTATAAACACAAAAACATATTTTATAAATGTATTTAAAACTAATATAACAAATATATATTAATATATGAATAAATATATAACTCAATATATATTAATATACTAATAAATATATGGATAAAAAATATAACTATACATATATATAAATAAATGGATATTGACATAAGATTAAATAAATAAATATTAATATATATATTTCTTAATATGTGAATAAATAAAACTAAATATATATAAATAAATAGATATATCATTAAATTTATAACAAAGTAACATAGAGGAGTGGTAAATTGTCCAGCACACAGGGAAGAGGTCTCGAGTTCGAATCCAGGGAGAGGTAGGGGCGCGCGCACAAGTGTGGGGGGGGGCTACCGATTTTAAAGGGTTGGGTAGGGCACTGTTAAAGGCTAGATACCAGGGGTGGGAGTGATTTGGGGGCTTTCTTTCACTGTTGAAAGGGTGTGGCAGGCACAGTTAAAAGGCATCTCCATTGTTTTGTAATTTTGTAATTTTTTTTCATTTTTTAAATTTTATCAGCACTTTTAAAAAAATTCTAATAATGGACCCTTTTATGAGACCTTATTTGAGAGCAGTGAAAAGACCCCTTTTATCAGAACCTTTTTTAGTGTTGATAAAAGGGTCTTATATCAATGATTTTCTGAGCTCTAATTAAAGGGACCCCCCTTTATCTTCTCTCATATTAACAACGCTAGAAAAACATTGTTAAAATCTATTTCAAGCACTGATAAAAGTTCTATCTGTAGTATTTAACCTTAAAATTCTTATTTTATTGAATGTATAATTTTAATGTGTTATCACATCAATGTTCATAATTTTCTTTTTATTTGATTAATTGTTTTAAAATAATTATCCTTAATAACCCCTTTATATTATTCATTGGAAGGAAGTAAGAGGAAACAAGTCAATGACCAATGTGATGGGACATACCAAAATTAGATGACCAACCCAAGGAAATATAATGTCGATAGATTCCTGAAAATACTGACTCAATTAACTCATGTTATGAATAGAATCATGAATCAGGGGGGAACCCATGTACCCCTAATAAATAGAAAATTTCACTATAGGACTTTTTATAAAAAATTCCACTGAAATTAAATGGATCTTCTAATCCATTAATCATATAATATTGAATAAAAATCATTAAAAAGTTATTTTATATCATTCAGTGTTCTATGAATGTGATGGTAATTATAGTTTTTTGCCTTGTGGAGGGAGAAGTTTACAATTATTGGAGTTTGATAAACAATATGAAGCTCAAGAAGGAGATCAAAGTGATAGAGTGGAAAGAATCATAAAAATTTTAAATAAATATTTTCCTCACACTCTCTAACTAAAAATAGAGATGGGGTCACTTGGACCAATTTGGAAGGATAAATAGTCCATTGGGGCATGCCAGAACAAATTCAAAATACTTTTGTGATATTACTATGAATTTTTCATTTAATATTAAAGTAAATATTACCACATATTTTTTGGGATAATGTAAAATATGTGAAGAGTTGATAATTTCATACATCGAATGCTTTAGAAAATTGTCTGATGTTCCGTAAAAGTAAAACATAAGAGGTCAGTGAATCTAAAGGTTCATGAAACTAGAAGATGAAAATGGATTTCAATTATGTTGTAGTTAAAGGTAAATTTCCTGATGGAATGAAAGAACAACATACTACTTTTCAAAATTGTGGTAATAAGCATCACCAAAAATTATTGAATTGGTCAAGGAAATGATTTAGGTATTTGATACTAGGACACCTAGAAAACTAATGTTTATTGGAGAAACCCACTAATGTTATGGAATGAAGGAATTATACTTTCAACCATCAACCTACAAACAAAATATTCAGCATGATTGAAAAATAACACTATCTGAAATAATGAACTAATCAAAGGGGTTTTGAAAGTAACCAACAATAATAACCTCTAGGGCCTAGAAAGAAAAGGTGATAATATACCCATATAACAAATGATGTGGATCCAAAAAATAAATTTATAAAATGTAAGATTGTTATTCATTCAAGGATTAGAAAACATACTACTTGATTCTAATTCTATACATTCTTTAATGTCACATATGTTTATAATAACTAATTAAACAACACAAAAAATCTAGAAGTGGTGGTATCTGTTGGAATATATAAATGGGATGTTATTTTATCTCATCTATATAAATTCTCATTTATCCATATTTGCTGTGTGAATTTCCTAGAATACCTTGTGTTTTTTACTATATCAAAATTCAATGGTATTATGGGTATGGATTTTCCTTATAAAGTTAAAACATAAATTTTTGTGAGAAGAAAATTACCTTTTTATAAAAAATTTCCCTTAGATTCTATACATGTTAATAGAGGATGATTATAAGTCCCCAGACTTAGACATTTCATGATCTTGATTTAAGTTAAGAATTCACATTGAGTATCATTTTAGTTTTATAGTTTTTGAGAATTAGGCTCTAACAATTACACTACATCTCAAATATTATAAAGTAAACACTTCTAATGTAACCATTTTTCACAAAATAATAAAAATCCTTAATATAAAATAAGAATTATTTTATTTTTAAAAATATTTGTTAATTGTCTTTTCTCTTACCCTTCCTTATACCTTGTGAAAAACATTTCAAAAACATGGGATGAGCATAAAAATCTAAGTAAGGGATATAAGATAAGAAAATAAAACATTAGTCCATAAATACAAACAAATCAATGAAACCATACTTTTCAATCATAAAACATGATTTATTTAACATAAATCATAAAATCATAAGACTTTTGAATAATTCATAGAAATCATAAATCATAAAATTAACTTGTGGCATCCATAACATACTTAAATTGTAACTTTCACAACTACATAGGGAGTTACGTTTCGAAAACCCATCAGGGTATATTCCCTAAAACTCTTAGTAGAAACATTAACATTTACCTCCATCACATTTCCTGATGCATGAGAGATCTATATTAGGCTCACCCACCCTATTTTTCTCATAGAACCACCCGTATACATAAACAATACCCGAGAACCATAACATAATGATAATAAATAAATAAAATCCTAAAAGTGAGATAACATTTCCACATTGCAATCACAATATATCATTTCAGGATATTGATATAATCAATGATTTTTCAAAACCATTTCTATAAATAAAATACATAAAAAGTGTATATGATATTTAATTTACTTTTAAAAACATTAATTCATATTTAGAATCCAAATATCAAATAATACTTGTGGCGTCGGAATGGTCATTGTTACCACTGACGTAAAAAACAATCATTCATTTTGTCGTTTAGTAAAGTGCTTCATATTAAAAAGATTTATTTTTAAATTCATTGAATTAAATAAAAATAAAAAGGGTATAATTTTACACTGTATAAAATAATATTGTGTATAAACCAAAATATACCTCAAATGAAAGTATATTGAGTCAATGCCCCTTACAAAGATCGTATAAATGGCATAAGAATTTATCAATGGGGTGATTATGTGTAGCAATAGTATATCCACATAAATAGAAGTCAAAATTAAAATAAAAATAAAATTTTTTATTACACACATAATCATAGAATAATATAATCAACTAAGTATGTGTAAAATCCAATGAGTGGAAATTGAGTTCAGAAATTCCCTCACAAAAATATGAAAACCTAACAACATAACATAAAAATTCTGAAAATGAGTTTATGAGAGAGAAAAGGGTATCTCATCAGATGGAAATAAAATTTACAGAAATATGGATATGTAAGAACATATCCCACCATAATAAAAATGGAAATTAAAATACATAACATAAAATAATTCTTTGATTAAAAGAGGTGGGTGAAATATTCCCTTGCCTTGAGTCTGACTTGTCTCCTTCGTTCATTGTATTCCTGAATAATAAAATTAAGTTAATTTATACTTCATTCATAATATTTTAAATTTATATTGTTTCTTTTATAACACTTATTACCATTCTATAACAATCATATAATTATTCATGTTCTTATCGGTCATTTTGTCGATGTTTGGTACATGAGTCAAAAATGAACTTGTAATTATTACAAAATGTCAATGTGGTCTAGAGTCCATTTTCTCCAAAATCATATTCTTGATTTAAATATCATATATATATATATATATTGTATATATGTATTTAGATATAGTATATATTTATTTATAATATTCCATAATATTTGGAGATATGAAATGAAATGCACCGTTCACAGAGACGACAAGTCGTACATACGCATGGATGCTACATTCATTTTTTTCATATTTGAAGGAATGAAAATTAAATGATACATTGTTATATTATAATTCTAGTATAATATCATATTTTATATTCATTACATAATTTCCTTAAGAACATATTTTATACGTTCCATATATGGCATGAACGAGTCATATCACATTGAGGGGGCGGTAGTCCGCACTTCCTCAAATGGAATTATCGTACTTAAATTATGGGAAGCATAATGTTATGATGTAAATGAAAAATATATAATCATAGAAAAATATAAATATAATATATATCATATATAAATTAATTTCCATCATAATGGACACCATTAGAGGTGGTAGGGGAAAACAGAACAATCATCGTTTTGTGTGGCTGTAGTTCATCGTACACCGAAATAGTATGTTCATATCAATTAGATGGTGGTGTTTGTAAGTGTAGTTAGAATAAGTATCATAAAAAATACTAGTGTATTGTGGATAATGGTATTGTTATGTAATCAAATAATAATAACTTAATTGCGAGTGAAGAAGTAAAATAATAGAAAGGTACATTTGGGATGATGTTACCTCTTAAAACATGTAACTCCCTTTGATTTGAGCCAAAAGGCTTTATTGAATTAACTTATTACTAAAGTAACACTTCTAAGAGGAAGAAACTTATTTTCATAGCTTATTTTTCAGTGTTTTGATGATCCAAGGGTCTTGAGAGGTGTGATTAAATTGGTAGGGGTGATTCACTATTAGAATATGGAGGAGGGTAACTTTAGGAATGTTCTAAAGTATGATTTGATTGTAAATTTATTTTATGTTTCAAAAGGACCCAAAGTTATTTAACTCAAATATATGATGAATTTGGGTCTCACAACTCTCAACCAATAGGTTTTAGTCAAGTATAGATCACAAATTTAAACATATCTTTTATCTTTAACCCTTAGTTAACTAATTTAACTCGTACCATGTCTTCGGGTATATTCATACTATATGGCTAATATAGTTACTATAAAATTACTATGAGACATAAAGTTATTATTTAATCATAATTTCAACATTATAAAAGTCATTTTTTGGAATCCTATATTTTTTTTGCCTATTATATCATTTAATAAAATAATATTTTTTTTTAAAACTCATTTATGATAATTTTTATACAATTCATATCATAGATTTTTAAAAAATCCATAAAAACATGATTATTTCAAAAAAAATTCATTAATTTATATATAAAAAGTCATAGCATCCATAAAATTATTTTATGGCATAAAAAGTCTCAAAATAAATTTTATTTAATATTTATAATCTCATTTATTTAAATCATTCATTAATAAAAAATCACTAGATTATCATTGTGTCATAAATAAATTTATTTATTTAATGTCTAATGATTATAAATAAAATACCAAGATATAGTAAATATTTTTATCTTTATAATTTATTTCCATAGTACAATATATCACCTATACAACCCCATATAAAAATTGATTTAGTAAAAGATACATGTTTATGTTATATTTTTCTTTACTTTAAATTAATTCTTTTAAAATGTCATTTTCACATCAAAGTGGCTCCATGGGGTTCCAAAATCGACCCAAGAATGCCTGTGGTCGGAAATATATCATCCAATAGGATTAAGACACATTTTAGGATAGTTTTAAATTATTATAATATTAATTTTACCCTTATTTACCCGATTTACCCTTTAACGACGACAAATAAAATAAATCCGGATGTTACAATTCATAATGCCCAAAAATAAAACGTACAAATTTACCAAATTTTAACCTTATGATTATAAATATGGAATATATTTTTCCAAATTTAAAATATATAAGTTGTAAAAATTAATGTAAAATTAATTCTCATTGTCAAAACCAAAATACAAGTTTTTAAGAAGTAAACAATACCAAAAGGTTGACATGTGTTTATGTGTAACTTCAAAACGAAATTTCCTCCAATGATAAAAATTGAATTAAATGATAAAAATATAATGCAATTAAACTTTAAAATAAATTAATAGAACAGTCTAACTATATTAATAAGTTAAATAAAATGCGCTTTTGAATTAAAAGGCAGTATTTTTAACTATTCATTAAAAAATGAACTTTATCAGAAAAATATATAAATATCTACCAAATTAAATTTTGATGTCCCTATTACAAAGAATACTTTTATTTTGTGAAGTAGAATATATAAAAGTGACAAATACTATATTTAGGAATAGTTCTCCATTAAAAGTCGGTAAAACGAGCATTTAAAAATATTCGAGTATTTCATGCTTAAAATCAGATTCATTCTTATTTTAAGCATCTAAAATTTATTAGATAAATGTAAAGAAATTTAAAAAATATGCATAATCTTATTGTAGATAGTTCTTTTCATTCCCACCAATACAATTGTTTGGCATTAACTACTATTTAAATTAATAATATTATTTTATTATTTTTCGGTATAACGCAATGTTGTGTGTAACATAAGATTTCAGAGAAACTCATTGTTGCATGTTGAGTACGCTATCAGATAAAGAATCCCCTTTAATGACAAAATAATATAACATTCATAAATGTTAATAGAAATAAAAAAAGTATCATTCTAAAAATACCTGGGTCATTACATTGATGATCCTCATTTGGTATCATTATCTTAAGCATGATTATTACTGCCTTATAATCCACTATATCTAGTTCCAATTATTGAGATGTAGGAAAATATCATCCAATATGATATTCCCATTGTAAGTGATTATGATGATTTGTTTCAAGAATAATTTCTCGGTCTTCCACCAAGCTGTGAAGTTGATTTCTCAATCGAGATTATACATGAAGGATTGAAAATATCCACGACTCTAAATATAATGACCTCTATTAAAATTGAAGAACTAAAGAATAAACTATATTATAATAATGATAAAGGGATTATTTTATCAATTTCTTTACCATATGGTGCACCGGTATCATTCATTACAAAGAATGATGGGTAAATGCACCTCGGTATTGATTATCTTGAGCTCAATAAGATCATGATAAAGAACAAGTATCTTCAGTGATAGATTTGCAGAATGTTTGATCAATTATACTAACCAGATTTATTACCTAAATAGGATTTTAAATAGAGATATTATCATTTAAGGTTAAGAAGGTGGATATCCCCAGGACTAATTTTCATACAAGGTATGTGCACTAAAATTAAGAATAAAATGAATAAATTAATTAGAGATTACCTCTATAAAATTATTATAGTCTTTATAGGTGATATTATATCTGATCCCAATGACTGGTAGTGATCATTTGAACATTTTGAAAAAGACCTTGTGAAAGGAAAAGATATATACAATGTATATTAAATTCATGTTTTTGATATATTAAGTAACATTCTTAGGGAATTTCATTACCATCCAGGGGATATTTGTGGATCCATTGATAATAGTGGCAATTGAAGGATGGCCTAGGACAATATATGTTACATAGACTCATAGTTTACTTTAATTGGATGGGTAATATTTTCAACCTTTGATAAAATTAATATGAAAATCAATCACACTAACTAAGATAACATAGAGAAGATTTATATTTTTATGTATAAATGAATGAGAGGATAGAATTATCGCGTTAACAAAATGGATAATTACTACAATTTTTCTAACATTACCCACCAGTGGGGAAGGATTAGTGATCTACAATGATGTTTCCAAAAAGTTATTGAGTAGTGGTTTGATGAAATATAAAAAATTGATAGTCTATGGCTCCCACCAATTAATTATCCATGAGAATAACTACCCAATGTATGATCTAGATTGGGCAGCAGTGATCTTCATGTTGATGATTTTTTGAAATTATATCTTTGATTTAATATGTGAAATATATACAGATCATAAAATCGATAAGTATATATACACATAATAAGATCTCAATATGAACCAAAAAATGAGGTTAGTGTTGATAAATTATTATTATTGTTCATTCCATTTCCGTCATGGGAATGTTAAAAAATGGTAAATGCAATAAGTATAAAGGATCCTACAACCCTATAAATGTTAAAAATATAAAATGGGCCTATATTATTAGGAAATAAAATGATGGACTTGGGGATAATAAAAGCATCACTGTATTACCTTTATCAAATATATTCTCAACCAGACATTCATGAAAATATGAAAGAGGCCCAAAAGAGATGAAGAAGAGATACAAAAAAATATATGAATATTATATACATTAAACTTTATAAAGATACTGTTATAAGTTTCATAATGAAGATATGTGTCCTATAAATAGAAAAACTAATGTGGGAACATCTGGATGATTCACATAGATCATCCTTCTCTATTAATCTAGGAATCACTAGGATGTATATACATCTGACACAAAAATTCTTGTGGGATAACATAAAGAGGGAGATTTTAGAATTTGCACCTCAATGCTTGGTTTACCAACAAGTAAAGGATGAATGAAATAAGTATAAGGGTATAAATTAATGATTTCATATATAAATATAAATATAAGGAAACATTATTATCGATTTTATCATTGGAATCTCCAAGACATTTAAAGTAAATAATTCCTTCCGAGTTGAAGTTGGTAAAGTTTAAATATTGGAATATTTAATTTCTCTTCAGAAATATTTCTCTCTTATACAACATTCTATGATATATATAAATTATTATGTAAGACTAAATGATATAACAAACTACAATGTATCTAATATTGATATAGGTATATCCTCAAGGTTTGAAATAAGACTCAATTAATCACTGGATACCAAGAAGAGTTTGAATAACTCTTATACCCATAAAATGGATGAACAACTTGAGAGAACCATGAAAACATTACTGTATATGTTGAGATAATGTTAAATGGATTTATAAGGATTATGGTACTAGGAATTTACCATGTGTAGTTCTCATATAACAATATTTCAAACTCTATCTTTCACAATACTATAAAATGACCATATACCCACAGTTTGGAAATGTGGGTGTAACCCATAAAACCATGGGTATGGGCTATACCCATGGCATAGATAATCACGAGAGCTTAAGACATCAGTATAGCCTTGAGTTATTACTATGGATTGAAAATTTTATACCCATAGGGATGAACCATGGGAATAGGATTCTAACACCATTTCAATGTTCCTATATCTACAGTTTTGAAACTGTGGTAATAGGATTTAAAATATTTTCTGCCTCCATTTTAGATCCTTTGACCACTTATATACAATCCATGCATCTAAAGCCTACCAAATATTAGGTTATTAGTATGTAACTATATATTTACTTATATATATATATTTTAATCTAAACCATGGATATTAGTAGAAGATCTTGGAAATAGGATTTACTATAGAATTTGTGCCCCATGATTAAGCAAGAAATATATAGCCATGATTTAGGAAAACTGTGGCTATATAAATGAGCTACAACTACTATTTTTGGAGAATCGTGGGTATAGGTTTTTAACCAATCCTTATTCCCATTATTTTTGGAAAACCCTTGGTATATGTTTGACCTCTACCAATAGTTTTTTAGTGAACTATGGGTATAGGTTTTGAAACAAACCCTATACCCACATTTGTGAAAAAACCATGGGTATAGTTGGGGATTTCCAACCTATACCCATGATTTCCCAAAACCATGGGTATAGGATATAAACAAATCTATATACCCATGGTATTTGGGAGCACATTGATATATGGTCATTTTATAATAGTATCAAATTGAAACTCATATGGATTTGTTTGGGAGATGGTTTGGAAATCCAACATGCTAGGATGCAGTTGGAGAGAATAAGTTTATGAGTCATCATCTTATCCTATAAATTAGAATTAATGTTAAAAAAATTCATCATTATATGAAATCTTCAAAAATTAAATAGAAAATATATTCAAAAAATTGTAAACGAGACAAAGTGTTTGAGGTCAGAGATAAGGTATTATATAATGTGTCACCATGGAAAAATGTCATGAGGTTTAGGAAGATGGTAAATTTTAGTCATAGATGCATCATAACATTCAAGGTCCTTAACAACATCAGAGATGTAACTTATCGACTATTACTCACACGTGACCTATCCCAAGTTTATATTATATTCCATGTATCTCTTTTAAGGAAGTAAATAATAAACTCGCCCCCATTTTATGAATCTAGAGTTTATACCATTGTAGAATGATATTTTATATGAGGAGTACCTAATAAAGATCATATATCCAAGAGAAAATGTTCAGGGAAACAAGATAACTAACTTAGTCAAAGTGATGTGGAGGAACCCCAAGATTGATGATGGAATATGGGAACCAAAATATGAGATGCAAAAAAAAAGTAACCTCATCTATTTTCTTGTAAGATATGAAACTTGGAGGGTGAGATTTCTGAAGGGGGAAGAATGTAACAAACAGAACTTTTATAAATGAAATTACCTTTTGATTATATAAATGCCTTATAGTTTTAGGAAACACATGCAATAAATTTGTTATTTAAGGCCTATATATCCTATTGGATTTAAAATATTACTAATTATATTAATAATTCATAATATTTCCTTTTTTATATTGACTATTATGAATAGTATATATTAAGGGTCATGATAAAGTCCAATTTTCATAGATAGAAGAAGCGATGACGCCAACTAGCCGGATTTACCAAATGAAGGCCATCTATTTGAGCATCAAAGGGTGATGAAATCAAAACCATTTTCCCTTAACAAATTCCAAGAAGAGATTAACAAACAAAATCATATGAAAAATTACTTGTAAAATAAGTTTAAGATTATCGATATCACAACCCAAAACATGTTCTCTGAAACACCACAATAAAGAACCACTGTCTCACACCCAACCCTTAGGTTGTACGTTGGTGTAATAAGGGGTTATCTATGTAAAACATAGAAAAATGAATATTCTATTTTATTTTAATAAATTAATTACTCTATTTAAAAGTTTTTATTATTTCTTTATCAATGACTATATAATAAGTTTGATACAAATTAGATTTTTACATGAAGGAATAAAAATTGTATTTTTATGAAAAGTATAGTTTCTATTAAGAAAATATGTTGATAGATTAAATAATTTTATAAATAAATTATATTTTAATAAAATATTCTTATTATATAACAATTTTTTAAATATAAATGATAATACAATTTAATGAATTCAAATGATATTTTTATAAGGGTCAAAAAGTGATTAATATTTTAAAACTAGTATATTTTATTAAATATAAATTAATATTTTAAATATAAAATTATCATTTTTAGAGTAATGTTTTTATAAAATAAATATTACTTGTAAAATCAACACATAAAAATTATCGAATTAATAACTTTTCATGATTTTTATTCAGATAGACAATGTTTTTTTTAAAATTTAATATGGTATAAATATTAATTATGTATTAAAATGTTATAATAGTCTAAAAGTGATGTAATAAAT
Source organism: Viscum album (assembly GCA_963277665.1). Lineage (NCBI taxonomy): Eukaryota > Viridiplantae > Streptophyta > Magnoliopsida > Santalales > Viscaceae > Viscum > Viscum album. Next base: position 2,032,616,816 of record OY728133.1, read on the forward strand.
AATATAAAGGCCATACACAAAAAAAATATCCACTACAAAATAATAGGGTTTTGATGTTATTATATTAATTTTAAAAACTATTAATGAATCCTTGAAAACCTATATTATATTGTAAGGTTTTAAATCCATTTATCTATTAACCTGAATCACATCCACACCACCAATGGAATTATTTTAAGGAATTAATTTCATATAGTAATAATTTATTTTAAAAAACCACTTTGGTCGAAACGAAAGGGAAAAACCATGGTAATTTTTTTGGTTTTGATTATTTTCTTACATAGAGTCTACAAGCTATGTTTTGAAATTAACATACAATTCCCCTATTTTTTATATAAATACCCACCCAACCTCCTACTCAACATCCCTAAAAACCCATCGATAACATTTTTTTCTCTCTATTACTCTAACAATCACTCCCATGGTATTCCAAATATTTTAATAAGCCTCTAAAAATCATTTTAAATGACCCTCTCATGGTAAGGGATCTCTTTATGCTTTTTTATATTCAAAAACCATCTATTTATTTGGCCTTTTAAATAAAAATTAATTATGTTTTCATGACTTTATAAAGTACCATTTACTATCCAGATTGTGTTCTAAATAATATAGATCATTTATCCCTTCTTGATATAATATTTTTCTAAGTCTTTAGTATGAAAAATTAAGGGAATATATCCTCCCGTTCTTTATTCAAGAAATTTATTTTTTTTATTCCTTTTTATTTTAAAATTTTCATGTTTTATTATGTTTTTAAACATCCATTTTTATGAGCCTTATGACTTACAAGTTGTTAGAGACCACTATTCACTCTCATTAAACATTTTCATGAATATTTATTTAAACCAATTATGCTACAAAATTATCATGTGATTTCCCATTATCATCATTTATACAGTGAAATATCTTGCCAATTTATAGTCAAGGGTATTCTATTAAATGTATATATGATTCATTTATTTGGGTCTTCAATGTATTTAATACCACACACCTCAATCATGGTATTAAATGATATGAGATATGTTCTTATCTTGTATAATATATGTTGAAAAATAATGAATTTACGTGATATCAATTTGATGGGTGGGCCAAAACCTTTATAGACCTAAAATGCATTGGGTCACATTTTCATGTCATGAGATAGCCTATACAGGGAATTATAGGTTATCCCTAAGAAAAATATGTTATGATGTCTTGGTGATCAGCTTTAACTTATTCTTTTGATGGCTTGTTTTTTGTTGTTGGTGCATTCCTATATTTTCATGATGTTCTGATATTATATCATTATTTGATGTTAATGTTTATGATTAACACCTATTTTATGTCACTATGAAATTCCTCTAGACAATCATGTAGTAATTTTGAAATGTAAATATTTTATTACTCTCTTAATGGGATATATACCACACCACTTTCTTATATACGTATCCTCGTTATCATGTACATTTTTAGAAGAGTGATTTACTTTTCAAATCATATTAATGAGTTTTAAATAAATATCCTCATTATCATGTTATTATGTTATGTATTAATTTCTCTAATGAAACATAACTTCTAAATTTTTTTGGATTGCATTATATGTGTCTTTATGTAATAAATCATGGAATAAAGTTTAAAATAGATTTGGGGTTTTATAAATTCTATGTTTGTAGTCCTATTAATAAATCATGACTCTCAATATTAATCATTGTTAATTTATGGATATTACATTATAAGGTTAAAATATGTACATAAAATCGATCCAAATATGAAACAATCTATGAAATAACACCATTACATGTTATTATAGTGGCATACTCTACCAACATCAAGACCCAATGTAAGAATTATCTAAATGTTCATTAAATTCATATATAAATAAATATTTGCTCATACCTAGGTAGTAATTAACATATAATAGTATATTACTATGTGATATAACAAGGGTAATGACAACATCATTGAATTCCTGTTAGATGTTCCAACATTGAAACATTTAAGAAGGCGTAAGATCAAAATTTAAAACATTTTTTTAAAAATAATTTTCATTGCCAAAGTTGGTTCATTATTCAGAGGATTTAAAAAATAGAAAGAAACCATTTAGAATTTAGTGTTATCATATTTTTTTACTTTACATATTGTACTATTAGAGAATTTAATTCAAGTCAATACTTAATAAAGGGGAAAATATTATAAAACCATGTTTTGTTAAAAGATATATATAAAATAATGAATGTTCCCTATAAATTGTAGAGAGGATTAAGAGATATTTTTAAGAAATATTATCTATTTTAAGTTGAAATCCATTTGATGAAAGCAAGTAACCCTCAATACCAGAATGCTCCATTCCACTTGATGTTAACTCGATCATTGCCTCACCATCATTGAATTTATCAACCAAGTTATATTTTGATTTTGAAATATATATAAATAATTTTAATGTTAGAAGTGATATTTTCATAAATAATGGATGATAAAATTACAGTAAGGGACACTTATATTTGAATATATTAATACTAACAATCTCTCTTAGATTCCTTCACTAAAGAGGACATTTAATTAGTCATTATGTCATACAAGGGATCAAGATAACCTTATGGAGTTATATAATTAATTTAATACCTCTCATAAATTTTCAATTTATTAGTGTAGAAAAAATTATCTCCTTACAATCCAAAGTTTGTAAGAGAGGATTTTCATACCCAATTAGTTGTAAATATGTGTTTTAATAACTCAAACATACCTAATATCGAGGTTCAACCTCATATCCTTTCTAGTTTCATATAGTTTACATGTTACAACAAATTATTTTATTATATTTAGTTATCAATATTTTAACACATTTACTCACCTCAAATTTCATTTTTTATGAAGAAAAAAGTGTAATAATTGATTAAAAATTTTATGTATGTATAATAGTGATAATCATATTAGTAATCATATTTATATCAAAAAATTCCAAAAAATTCTAAAATTTAGAAACTAGAATTTATCAGTTTTTCACAAAGTAGTCATACTAGTTTGTAAAACTAATAATGTGGTAGAATTATACATTATATATATTAAATTTTGTTTCATATAAATGTTATCAAAATTTTCAAATAATATTTTGATTGCAAACCATTAATTTATATCCGTAAAAACATATTTTCATATATTTGATTAGGAAAATTATTAATAGGTGATTCCAATGCAAGGCCAACGATTACTAACTTGAGTTTGAACCATTTACCAAGGAAGTATTCTTGATGAATAATTTCAAAGAATCTAACATAAACATATTTTACCTTAAAATTAGTTGATAATAATCCACAATTAATTACAATCAATCACCCTTTCAATGAAAATCACTATATCATAAAACCAAAACAAATATATTTGAAACACAGATATATAACTAATTTAATGAAATATATAAATAAGTCAGACCTGGGACACCATATGTTATGGTGTTGAAACATAAAATCACATGTTAAATCACTATATAATAGAATGATTCCGAAATTGTGAAAAAGAAGTTCAAAAACCCACAAATAGGTCTTCCCTAAGAAAAAATAATTGAGGAAATATATTTAAAATAATTTCACATTGATATTTACTAAAACACTATATAGAAAATTCATCTATATAAGGTGATAATGTTGAAGAACAAGTAACTAGAGAAAGAGATAATATGATATTTTTTCTCATTATTACATAATAAAAAAACATCAAAGATTCGGTTTGAATTAGAGAAACAAATAAAAACTATTAAAATTATCAATGGAGGTCATGAGAGAGCCTCATGGATAATATAGAAATAATTATATAAATGATAAAAATAGAATATAGTAAATGGGAGGATAAAAATAAATAAAAGGAACCTATTTAATGAAAATTTTCTGCTGGATCAACCAATTACCTTTTCTGGGTCTAGAATTTACCCAGTGTCACCCCAATCTATTTTGGCATCTTCCATGTAGGTTGGGTACCTAATACCCCCAACAAGGTACTTGGGTCCACCAACAGATTAAAGCTATCATTAGAGTCTCTTGAAATGATACCCTAACCACTAAAATTTTGATCAAACACCAATCCCTATCCATAATCACATATATATCAATCTTGATATATTTAATTAATTTTATGAATTCTAAAACATAAGGTGTCCCCTATTTAGATACAAAAATTCCAATTTTTGGGGAATTTTATAATTAAATTCCCTATAAAATTTAATCAACTCGAACAATGGATTTAAAAATAACCCATTATCGTATTGGATATATTATAGAGTGGAAACTTTGGTGTTTTACTAGATTTCACCACATGGGTGAAACAACTAGTGGCTAGAATTTTTTTTGATTGTAATAGATAATGGTATTACTAAAAGTCTAATATTTCATGACTCTCAAAAAATTGTGAATTTAAATAGAAAAAAATTGGTGGAATTTGGATATACGGGTCATTATGGTGCTTGGGATGGTGGAATATAAGTCGAGGCTTGTTTCTTACAACCAAAGTTGTAGACGTTTAAGAGATAGTTAGACTTAATATTGTTAGATGTGAAATAATTAGGATTAAAAATCTATATTAAATCTTTGTAAATAAAATAGATTTAAACTCAATCTACATAATGAGCCTCATTACGTATATTTTTAAATATTTGGTATGGTCGGAGATTCCAATAGTGTCATTGACACTAGCTGCTGAGAGATGGAGTTTATTAGAGGTTTTTAGTTGATGTATATAATTTTTGAATAGTGATAAGATTTCATGGGATCCCATTCCATTAGAGATGAGATACTAAGACATCATCATTTATAATGACTATACAATAATTTATTAAGCTTCTATTGATTATTTTGTTCATAGGGGAACATGTACTAGTGTCAATAGAAATTAGGTTTTAATTTCTAGAAGAATATATCATTAGGATGTCATATATAATTGGGAAAACAATTGTATCACACTTTTTGTTCATGTAATTTTTTATTTATAAGTGATAAAATCAATAAATATTTTTAGTAAGTATTGTTCCAGTACACATGTTTCATCCATTAGGATGTTGTCAAGTTATGGACCTGATTGTATGTAATTTTTTTATTTATTTTTTCTAAGGATGAAATATATTTACATAGAACATAATATACAAAAATGAACTAAACTGAGTAATTTACATTTTATGTCGGTGAAATATTCTGTAGAGGTTTAACTTGACCATGAACTTCACCAAATCACTCTTATCTTTAATATGTTATAACATATAATAGGATCTTACATATTTTTATAGAACAATTTACATTAAATAAAATTTTATTCTATAAAAAATCTATTATTATAATGCTTTGAGAAACTGTTTTATATTCTATGATAATCAAATATTTTTTAAAAGATTCGATCGAAGTCTGGTTACCATCAATTGTGGATATGAGAAGAAGATTACAAAATAAATACGATAATTATGAAATTTTGATTATTCCCTTATGGATATATAATGTTAAAATTGTGATCATGAGGTTAATGAACATGTATTTGAATCCGTATTGGGATCAGAATGCCTTGGTGTCTTTTGGAAAGAACATAATTTATGAAAAGAGTATAATTTTGATAATCAATGATATGTTTTATGAATATTATGGGATAAATAGTTGTTTAAAAAATATCATAATTATCTTATTTAGGTATAAGAGGATAACTTTTAACTTAACACCATATCTATCAATTGGTTTTCTATTTACTCAGTGAACATAGAGGTTCTATATCTTGGGAGACACCCATGTACATCTTTAAGTTTTAGAGATTCATGGGGATGGGTATTTATTATTAGTTCTTTATTCTATATTTTACATGAACACTAAATGTTATTTCATCCTTAGAAAAGAAATGTAAGATTTTAATAGAGTACTAATTTTTATTTTACAAGAGGTTGAGTCGCTATATGAGGTGATTTATGAAATTTCTCAAATAAATAATAGTTGTGATTTTATAAATAAGTGGGTATTAGTCTCTTACATGTCAAGGAACTTTGGGTATTGAGTAAAATTCAATTCACCCGTGACATGGAGTTAGTATAAGTGATTTTCTATTAAGTTGATGAGTTCCTATTAACAAAATTATAGATTAATGTGCATTATAAACCAAAAAAAATATTTTATATATTTTACCATAGATATTTAAACCAATGAAAATGAAATTATGTATAGTTCTTTCATAAATAATATTTATATATTATGCATAACTCATGTAAATTTTATTATATAGTGGATGCACTAAAAAATAAGTTTTATAGTGGAATTGATGAAGGATCAATAGGAATAGATGTTTATAGAGTGATACAAATCATTAAAATTTCATTTAATGCGTTGGATGGTTAATAATCCCTCTTAAAAGTGGAATAGACTTCCAACATGGTGTATATAATGTTTGATGCACTATTGGGTGATCTTGAGTTTGGGACTTGGAAACACCTCATTAATCATGGGGAATAACTGTAGGTTTTTTCTGAAGGTTGGCATAACCATATATAATTTTTGATAATGTTTTAAATCCCCAAGTTGTTTTAAAAGGAGGATTTATTTGAGTTTCAAGACTTCCTTTTGGTGGTTAATTATAGTGTTAGGATGATGTATCAGGATGCTAAAACTCCATTATAGTGGATTAATGTGAGAAGGGATATGAAAAATTACATTTTTAATGTAATCTTAATAACACATAGCATAAAATTATGTCTAGGTTATAAATCACACTGTATTCCTCTATAGAAATATAATGAAATATCTATAGATATCATGACTTAACTTCTCTATATGACTTTGGGTCACATCATATGAAGGTTATCATGGATAGATTGATGAATTGATCTTAATTATTATCAATACAAGAGAAAAATACTAAATATAGTGATTTTTTATATGTTTGCATTGGTGATGTAAAATAATATTCTATTAATGACCATGTCAGACAATGACATACATCATACAAATAGGTTATGGCATGAAATTTAGTATGAATTTAGGATCATTATTTAACTTGAGATTCACTTTTCCCCTCTCGAATGATGTGTGTATGTAGTGGATGTTCTTATAATTGGAATAAATATTAAGGTAATATGTCATTGACCTCTTTGGAGTATAGTCAATGTACGTACCATTTAACAAGCTATCATACAACTATGTTAATCACTAAAACATTATATTGTAATATTTTTTAAAGATAACTATTTGAGTTCATAATATCTCTAATTTGACAGGTTATGGTTGGTGAGTAAACCCCAATGGACCCCAACATAGATTAATGTATGATAGAGAATGTGAACTACATTGAGAACTATATGTTTTTAGTGCAGATTTGGATAAATAAATATGTTATTCAATTGTGGAAACCTCAAGAATTTTATTTTAATGGTCATATATCTCAAAAATTCATTCATAAAATGGATCAAAAATGATTAATAATGAAAATATTTTTTATGTTCTTATTACACTTTATGTCTCTGGAATATGTCTGAGAATTGGATTGTTATATATAAATACCACATTATAAATAGTGTCTTCATAACTGATTTCCTATACATTTTTTTACATTTAATGAGGGATAAAAGTTTAAATTTATAAAAACAAAAAACAACTCACTAAAAATTCCTATTATAATATAAGAATAATTTCAACACCATAGAGAACAAGGAAGCCTAATTATCTAGTTCATATTAATTATCAAATCTCCACATCCACACTATGAATTAAAATATAATCTAATATAAACTAATTGGTTAACTAAAATCAATAAAATTATGTTAAAGGAATCAATATTCAACATATTTCTCAAAAATACAATAATTACAACTCACTCTTGTAATCAATAAAACTAACAGTTTAAAAAAAATTATAAGTGAATTATTTATCTCAACTTAAATTATTATTAATTTAGTATCTTAACTCTCAATCATAAAAATAATTAATATAATCAATGTGTAGTAAGATTAAATCTCATATGAAAATAAATAATCTAATTAAATATAATGAATTTTTTACCTTTTACCATTATGGGTTTAATTAAATTATAAATATAGCTAATGACCACTATAGAAATAATAGGATAATTTTTATTTCATTATCTACATGATAATGTTAATGCAGAGTAAATTATCAGTGAATAAGACTTTAAATAATTTAATTCACATCATTTTATATCATTAATACTCATTACTATTATTTTATGCACACTTATTTGATCATTTGACAATAATAAATGAGAATTAAATAAAAAAAGGAGCGATCAATTAAAATAATAATAAATAGCTAACTAAAAATGGAACACTTACATTATTTAAGAAGACACATTAAATTTTAGAATATCAAAGTGAAAAAATGAACTATCCTTAAAAAAATAAAATGAAAATATTAACTAGATATATAGATTTTTGTATCCTCTATTTAATTGTTAAATCAATTAAAGGAACACCTTGATTTATTGAAGAAGAACCCCAAACTATATAAATCTCGGTAGTTGATGCCCTATCAGTGTAGAATAATTTTATTTTTATAGAGATAAATACATATCTATATCAACCATATAATTCCATATATTCTTTTCCCTTAGTAATTCCAATTATTTCCTTTATAATTCTTGTGATATATTTTAATATCTCTTTAGAAATAATTTAGAGTTTACATATCTTTTAGTTATTCAATCTATATATTGAATCCTCATTATACTGCAATGTTATGTGGTGATGGAAGAAAATGACTCAAGTCTAATTATATCCTATAATTTTTCCCAATGTAATATATTAGGTGATCGATGTGAAAATTATCACAAAATAGGACCAAAACATCCAAAAAACCTTCAAAACATTAAAAAATTTATCCATAAAAATTTAAAAATAATGATTATTCTTAAGAAATAAAATTACAAATTTACTCCAAATCATTTCTTTTTGGTTTTATATAATTTAATTTTATTATTTAAATTACTAGGTAATGAAATTTTAAATCCATAATATATGTATCTCATGATATTTTAGAATATTATTTCTATTTGGCATATATTTTATGTTTTTCAAAAATATATCTCCTCTTAAATATTGAATAAGGATGGAGTCTCTACTGAAGTCATAAAATATCCCAAAATCTATATCAATCATAATGAATGTCTCCAAAAATATATGTATGAGATTTCAATTTAAATTTCATCCTCGAACTAGTTATATAATAATGGGTGTCAAACTATGGGATAAAATGTTTTGAGCAGATCATGTCATATTACATCTTTGTTTCAGGATACCAACTGTGATATTCAAAGTAAAACTAGTTCTCCTTTAGATTAATGGTGATAATTCCTCAAATATTTCATGAGTTCAATCATAAAAGTAAAATTGAAACTTAGTAATAATTCATTATACTTTAACTACTTATAAATTTCTTACTTTTTTCCATAATAACCATGTTATTAAAATATAATTGTGATAATCTGTTTCATTATCATCTTTACACTTCTATAATCTTCAAAATTATTTTTTTCCAAAATCTCTATACTAATAAAAATCATCAAAATAAATGGAATATGGTTGGTTTTAGATTATTTAACAAATAAATTTATTATTACAATTTATGAATATTTTATGTTATGAAATTCCATACGCATAAAAATTTTATTAACCATGAGAAAAACAAAAAAAATTTAAATCAAATCAAATAAACACTATATAAATGAATGAATTCAATTCACAATTTCAAAAAATTTAAAATTTGGTAAAATTTTTAGAAAAAACATTAAACGAATTAAGGGTTCCCAAATCATGCCCCCGTTATAAATTCAATTCCAATGTCCTCTCTTATTTAACTCACATTATTCAAAAAATTATTCCTATGGATGAAATATAATTTTTTTCTTACATTAAAATAATTTCACTCATTACTGAAGGAAATTTTTAAATTTAATCATTTCCATCCCATAATATCTTACATTATAACCATAGGGATGGGATGTTTTTTAAATTTCTACATTCAAAGAGAAAATAAAAACTATTCATGGTGATATTTGTAAATGTTTCTATGTGGTTAAAGGTATGTATTAAATTAATATTATTTTAAAAATATTAGTTCCATGATAAGGCTTATCTCTTATAATACAATACATTTTTCCATTATTAAAACAACATTATGGTTAAGTGAAAACATAAAAAAATTCCACATTGTAACTAGAACATACCTCATAAAGTCTTTTAAATGAATTACCGAAATAAAACCACCACATGAACCAACCAAACAACATTCCAAATTGTTGCCATAATAGAACCAACTCAAAATTTGAAATCAAAATAAAGATAACCATTTACCGCTGTTGGACCAAACCACTTTGAACCACCCTCCAATACCATTGACACGTCACCAACCTAATCACCTCAAACCATTCTAGGTCATCATGAACGTCTCATCACCTACGTCACTGCTATCAACAAACGATCCACCAACCTCACCGGCGAGGCCAACCAGAAATCGTCGACTTCGAACCATCATCATCGTCGTTGAGTGACTCCCATCGTTGATGAGTCGTGGAAACCATTCCACCGACACTCTAAACATCACCCACAACACCATCCCCTCAACGTAGATGAACGATCATCTTCACCATCACCTCCCAAAACCACCCGCTCAAATTCCCTTCCCAAAGAACCTTTAACACTGTCATGCATCTCCACCTTAGAGAGAACGATGGAAGCCTGGATCCATTGCAGAGAAAAAATGGGCTTTTGCAGGATGAGAAAGTGGCAAGACCATCACCAACTAGGAGACCACAAACTCGGGCCTTCACCTCTGCCCTCCACATCGCAACACAAAAACCACCCTATGATAACACAACATCCAATGACGAACTAGCAATAGAAAAATGGAAATCCCCAATAGAAGACAAACTTAAATCACCAAGAGTGAGGAATAATGAACGAGATTAGAACCTGAGGAGGAAATAAGGAAAATCAGACCAGGGGATGAAACTCTAGAAGGAGACTTGGGGATAAAACTATGAATGACATAGAAAGTAAGCACCGAGAGGATCCTCAATCACCAAACCGTATCCCAAAAACTCGTTGTGCCCTCCAATATAGATCCGACCAGGATAGGAGTGGTGGAACTCGAGGCCAGAGCATAGAAAGACACAAAATAAAGGCCATCACGAAGCAGGGAGAGGAGAAATAGGGAGAGGATACCTGGAACCATCGAAAGAAAAAAGGGAGAGGACCTGGAGAAAGTGAAGACCAATATAAAGAGCACCGAGAGCACTGGGAGAAAGGAGCGGAGTTGGAAAAAACTCTAGGACGAAGGGGAAGAAGGCGGAGTTCTGAGAGAACCGAGAGAATCGGGGGAATGTGGAGCCATCTTGATAAGTCCTATCACTTAAGTACAATGAATTATAAATAACTAAATATCAATTAAAACCCCTATCTTAAATAATTTCTCAAAGAAAATATCCTATTACAAATTCACTTCCCTCCTTTTAAAATTAGAGGATAATAAATAAAATAAAGAATGTTGTGAAGTGTAATATTTATTTTCATCATATTTATCTATTTTAATTTTCATATGATTTACATGAAAGCATATAAAAAGATAATTAATGTACATTTACCTCAAATATAATGATAAAGTCTTATACCAGCTAAGATACCCTAGTACACTAATATCCAAACCTATCTAGGCATGGGCCAAATGGAGTTCACAATACTCACATGTGGGAAACAAGCACAAGACATCATATAAAGATCAAAATGGAATATTTATTTCCTACAAAACATGGAAAGATAAATAATAAATGTTTTCTGGTCCATACTCTTCAAGTAGAATGTATAAGAATGAAACAGGTAATGAAAACCCAAAACATTAAATCATTAAGAAACACAACCAATACCAGAGTAAAAAAACCAAAAAACCCATGTAATAGGTGGGTCACATCTCCACTATCCACCTCCATCACTCAAGGTCCCATGAATTGAACAAACCCTCCACCTTCAATTGGAAGTTTCACTTTTATTGGACCTAGAATAAGACTTTATTCATATGCTCGAAGGGAAAGGTTGGGTGTGAGATGAACAACCTAGTAAGGGCTCCCAAATTGTTCCATAAATAATACCGTAATTGTAAACTAATTATTAAATCAATTTTAACAAAACATACCAAGGAATTAAATATACTTATTTTCAATAAATCATTATTTCAAATCAAAGTGATAACTAATATATTAAAATAGTTCTAAATGAAATTTGTTTATAAAACTTTTATATAAATGATTTTTTTTAATAAAACTATTCTATAATCAAAGGATTGTATAATGATGTCTTACAAAAATAAAACCATGCCCATAATCCCTGATTTACATTAGATTTGTTCCAAAATATCTTAAGACACCAAATTCATTATCACAACTCAAGTTATGTGTGCACACTAAAATCAGCACCCCTTTGAGGGGGCCCATTTAGGAAAATCATTGAGAACATGGTTTAGTTTGTGTTGTCATCATCAATAAATTTTATGTGAGTATGTTTTCTAGCCTGATTATCTTAATAATCTACAAAATAATCTGGTTTACATGTTTTTAAATCATTCAATATATCAATCACGTTATATCCAATAATTAAAAAATTATTTATAAATAACTATTAAATTGTCTATTTTTGGTTTAAACATGCCAGTATCATTTAAAATCAAAATCATTGGATTTCATTAATTCTTCCCTTTTCAAATATTTTAGTAATATAAGAAATTTTCCTAAAGTATCTTAATAAAATCATCCCACCAAACAAATTTTCAAATCAATCCATGATTTTCTCAAATCTACAATGGAATATAAATTCAATTAGAATTAGGAATTTCTATAATTTCTTTCCCATTTCAAAACCAAACATGAAACATATAAAATTATGGTTTTTAATTCATTTAAAATTGTATTTTAAATCAATAATAAAAATAATTTTTTCAATTATATGTTAAATATTTAGGGAACCACCTACCTTTAGTTAAATAATCAAATAAACACAATACTCATAACAGGATCTGCCAACAAGGAAAAATGGAGTTTTAAATAAAGAAAGAAAATCTATATTCAAGATCCATTAAAATGGATATTAGATCAATTGATAGGAATATGATATATCACTTCCTTAGGTAGGTATAAGAGGAGATTATAAGAAACCAGATAAGATATATTTATATATTGGAGAGGGATTATATATTCCACGAGCACTTTGATTCACAAGATTATATGTTTGGACAACTAATGAATTATATATAAATCATCCATAAGAAATGTAATCTGATTAGTGTTGGGGGATTTATGTATCATAAACATTGGTATCTGTATTTATAATAAAAAATTTCAAGGGTTAGAAAATAACACACTAATTTTGATGGGTAGTTCTATATAGCTAGTAGTAACTGTTCTCCCGAAAAGTGATCCCCTATAGGACTACTAGAAGGGGTTCATGGGTTAAACAAATGGTTAAACCAAATTATTTCCAATTTTTAAAACCCCCATTATCTATGTGTGCATGGTTTGGTGTGGTGGCTTAATAGTGTGGACAAACCATGTACCCCCTTTTAATGGTTCAACATAGGGTGCATAGTTTTTTGGGCAAAATGTAAATTCTATCCTAACAACGCACTGAACTTTCCTAAACTCATGGGATTCCAAAAAATTAAACCTTTTTCAAATACAACATAAGATAATCTCCAATCAATTTATGATCAAAAAAGGGTCACAAAATACCTTAATCATTTAATAATATATTACAACCTCCCCACCATAATGATTTTCTAACCTAATAAATCATATTATAAGATTCCACTTCAAAGATAAAAGAAAAATACTTTATCATATGTCCCTCATTCTTTCTAGCATCAAGATATTCAGAATCATGCTTCCAAAACACATGAACTAATGGTATTGTATTCCCATGAAGGTATTATATCTCATAATAAAAAACCATGTCTACATACTCAGTCATAGATAAATTGTGTTCCCCATCAAGATCATACCAAACCATGATTTGTAAAGGGTCAGAAAGATACATAATGAGCTATGATATATGAAAATAATTGTTTATTAATTTCCATGATAGTGGAAGTGAAAACCGACAATCCACTTTCCCCACATACTAAAAGGTCCCACATTCTTAAGTGTAATATTTTCTAATTTCTCATGATATTAGTCACCCAACTGATGTGAAACTATTAGAGAAAATGGGTTACTGTAATGCCCCATATTTTTTCATGTATTATTTTAATATTATATGGGAATTAATTCGAGACCCAGCTCTGAGACATCAAGAAGTTCTGAGGCCCGTTGAGCCCGAAACAAATGTTTGAATTTAAATTAATAATTAAATTGCACGCACGTGCGGTTTTCCGGAAAAAGTGGAATAACTCCCGGATGGGAGCTCATATCATAAATATGAGGGAACCATTGCGTTTGAAATAGTGATTTTACCTTAGGTGAGACCTAACTTCGGCCGGTGCAGGTCAGTGGTGAAATCTGGATTTTGGATGTAATCGTAATAAAATATTTAATTAAAATATTTTATTTAAATCCTTGTCGCAACGAAATATTTTATTCTTTTAAATAAATATTTCGCAGGGAGGGTCATGGTTACTTTTCCCATAACTCTGATTTTTTTGGAGAGCTCTGGAGAAGACCTCCCGATGCGGCGATGACGATTCTTGATGATTTTCGCCGGCGACAACGACGCAGTGACCAGATCATCGCCAAAGAACACCGTAGAATCCAAGTAGGATGTTTGTTGTGATTTTTCTTCCCCATTTTTGATTTCTACGATGAACGCGGACTAATCCATGAACAGATTAGATCGTGGATCGATCATTCTTACGAGATAGGATATTTGCGGGAATCGTGGGATTTGATTCTTGAGATTGTTTTGGTTTCTGTTCAACCTTATAACGGTGATGAACCAAGATCGACACGAACACCGATCGAGGTTCATCACTCTCTATTGTTGTGTTTTTCTCTTTCGATTTCTACGCTTTCTTCGTGTGCGTTCTACGCGTTCTTGGGAAAAATCGATCATTGCGTGTTTTTTTTGGAGAAATGGTCTGAAATCAAAGATCCAACATCGAGGCGACCTAGAGGAGGTGCGACGGCGATGTCGGTGGATAAATCTATGTGGTTCAGAAATTCCCATTCTTTGATCGTTTTCGTTCGGACGGATCGAGATGCGTTTCCAAGGCCAATAAGAAGCCCAAAACCGATGTAATCGGTTTCGTAGGGGCGGAACGACCCCAAATCCGGAGTTTCGTAATGATCGGATGGTTGGATCAAGATCCGGAGGATTAGCCGAGGCGTGTGGAGGAAGATGGTGTTCTGGAAATTTCCCGACTACACGCCATGTACTATAGGCTACACGGCATGTGTTCATCAGCAGGTTCACATGGTGTATATTTCGGGAGTTCATGGACACGGGCAGAGTACACGGCCAAAGAAACGCCGTGTATACCCCTCCCCGGCCAGATACACGGGAAAGCGACACTGACACGGGTAGAGACCGTGTACGGGCACATTCCATGCGTACACGGAGCGAGCCCCAGGTGCTTGGACATGGCGTGTAATTATTCTACACGTCGTGTAGTTTCTTTCTATCCGACAAGCCAAATGATACGGGTCGATTACACGGGCAGTACCCGGGGTCAAGGAACACGGCATGTAATTTTTCTACATGCCGTGTAGTTTGGTTTTATACGGCTTGAATGAATGACATGGTACATTTACACAGGTATTACCCGTGTCATGGAACACGGCGTGTAACCATACAACATGTCATGTAACCTTTTCTTCATGTCATGAGCCACTTGTCTTCTATGACTTGGACTACTTCTTAGGGTTCATACCCTTGGTTTTCCCCTGAAGGTTCTGGAATCATTTCCTTTACTCAGGAGTATGATCCCTTCAGTAAAACATCCTGAATAGGGCTATTGGAATCCCTTCTATGAGACTTAGATTTGGATCCTCTATTCATTCCTAGAACCCTAGGTAGAGTTCTTGGTATCGATGTGACCAAATTTAACCTAGCCTTGATCCTCTGCTTAATGGGTTAGCTCAGACTGAGTTATCGAAATCACACCATGACTTGGCTGTGTTCCTCATCTGAGCATCATGTTCTCAAAGTACTTGTGGAGTGTGTTCTCCCAGAACGAGTACTTCGTATCTCTCTCTCTCTTCAGACCTAGGAGTGTGTTCTCTCGGTTGCATGCTTTGTGGAATCTTCGAGCTGTATTCTAGTGGTGGTATTGTGATGGTCGTCTGTGTATGAGTATATCTGGATATTCTTGTTATATGTTCAGTAGACATATACTATGTAGAGATGACTGTATCTTTCCTTTGTGGTATTTTCACTTATTCTAATTCTTTTTTGGTTTCAGGGTGTCCTACTGGGTATTGTTATAATCACCCCTACATGGGCTTTGCCCACATGTGTCATGTCTTGTGTAGACGAGCGAGGCTTTGACAAGATTCTAGGAAGACCAGGACCGGATGGTACTCAGTGAGATCAGACAGGCCGAGGTGTGTTCCTATGGCTACAGACTGCAGTTCCAACACCTTTATTTTCAGGTTGGACTTTGTTACAGACTTTCTTTTTATTGGGCTTGTACTTCTGGCCCAGGGTTTTACTTTCTTTCACTTTACCTACTTGTCGTACTCTGTGGTTGGGGTTTAGTGTATGAATGCATCTTTACATTTTAGTAGTTCTTACTTATCATCTTTGTGGGAATGGAGATGTGTGTGCGTGTGTACAGTTTTATAGGCAATGCCTCCCATGTCAGTGGTATGCCTACTCGGTGCTAGTCACCAGCCCATGGCCTGTTGGAGGTGGGCTTGGGGAGTTGCGACTCGGGCCCCACTGGGAGGAGTCTTGACGGAGTGGTATCATAGCTGTTCGGTTCTACCTTAGGACTGAGAGTCTGTGAGTTGGTTTGGGGCAGCAGTGTTAAGTGTTTCGAGTTCAGTTTTCAGGCCAGGGACACTAGTGTTGGTGTGGGCGGCCGACATATCCATACACCAGGACTCTGATAACTTGCTTTTCGACTCAGAACATGAGAACACTAGTTGCAGGGGAAAATAATGGTACATGTGTCATATAATAATGGGTTGTGGTTTCTATGTCCTTTTTGAGTCAGCTCTCCAGATATACTCACTGACTGAGATACATCTTGTTTCTTTAACAGGATTCCTCCGCGACGTGCACCCGCTAGGATCCAGTAGCTCGATCACGAGGATGACCCCATCAGTGATGAAGCCTCGATACAGGGACTGGATCCCTCAGTTTTACCACCAGGTGGTGTGCTAGTTATCCCGCCACCTGTGGAGTAGTGTTTAGTGCCTACTGTACCAGGGGAGGAGGAGCATAGGTTGAGCGCACTCCACGAGTTTCAGAGGCAGAGACCCCTCGGGTTTTGTGGCAAGCCTAACCCTCAGGCAGCAGAGAACTGGCTTGAGGAAGTGACCAGAGTCTTCCATTTGGTCAGGACACCAGCAGACCAGATGGTGATCCTGGCAGCGAGCCTTCTACAGGGATCGGCAGGACAATGGTGGAGTTTGGTTATCTAGACCCACGACGAGAGGACACTTGCATGGTTGGAGTTTGAGTGTCTCTTTAAAGAGGAGTTCTCATTGGTTAACCTGAGAGTAGTACGTATGCAAGAGCTTCTTCAGCTCCAACAGGGAACCATGATGGTGGATGACTATTTGTCGAGGTTTAATGACCTCTCACGGTACTCTATGGATATGTTCAGAGATCAGTACTTCAGTGCTTGGACTTTTGAGTGGTTCGTGCGCAGATATATCCAATCTAGCATCATCCCTATGAGAATTCCTACTTATATTGGGGTGCTCGAGTGGGATATGGTGGTCGAGAGCTTCTTGGAAGAGCAGAGACAACCAGAAGATGTCAATAGTGGGCGAGATGGAGCAGAGCCCTCGGTAGCACGGAGCCGACGTCATGGACCCAGGCGTGGGAGATGTTTTCAGAGGAGATCCCAGTACAGGGGATCTACCGTACAGGGTTCGCAGGGCGCATCCATCTATCCTTGAGAGAGGTGATGCTACTCATGTGTTGGAAGGGGGCATCCCTCTTGAGATTGTCTGACCCTCCGTACTACTGACACGGGAGCAGTGGATAGAACACCGAGGAAGAGACAACATGTGGAGAAGACAGATCCGCGGGGTGACGTATGTGGTAGGGGAGATTGGAGAACAGCTGGAGGTGGTCTATGTTTTGATCTTTTACCACCACCACCCCCAGGATGTCAATCCCAGGCTCAGGGAGTTGGTGGACAGAGGCAGGGACAGCTGCAGGCGGCAGAGGCTTATGACCCAGGTACTCCCGGAATGATTCTAGGTACTATCTGTGTCTTTTCTACTTCGGCTACCATATTGATAGACACAGGTTCTAGTCATTCCTTTCTTGCTTCTTATCTTGTTCAAGTCCTTGAGATTCCAGTTAAGCTGTTGACTCGACCCTTACGATTAGAAACACCGACTGGAGAAGATTCAGAGATCACACACCTCTGTAGACAGTGTGACCTGACCCTTGAAGGTGAGAGTTTCAGTTAAAAACTCTTGGTGGTATCATCGAGGCCTTACTATTTCATTCTTGGTATGGATTGTCTATCCACAGTTCATGCCTAGATCGACTGTTTTAGGCGAAGGGTGCGGTGTGTCCGTAGTGGTGGAATGAGGTTCTCTATTGTCGGTGAAAGAGAGACCCAGGCAGCGCAGGATGAACTCGTGTATAGGAGGGAACAACCAATTTCACATCAGTTGGATAGCCTAGCCCTTGGCTTAGCATATGTTATGACTTTCCAGTTTCCAGCAGTAGTGGCTGAGTATGAGGACGTCTTTCTGGAGGATGTCCACGGGCTACCTCCCCGTAGAGAGATAGATTTCTGCATTGAGTTGCAACACGGGACGACACTGATATCAGCATTAGCATATCAAATGGCTCTTGCAGAGATTTTTGAGCTACGGATGCAGATGCACAACTAGCAGAAGAAGGTCTTTGTGAGACCCAGTGTTTAACCCTGGGTGGCCCCAGTGCTATTTTCCAAGATGGCAGACAGGAGCTTAAGGCTATGTGTGGATTACCGGCGCTTGAATCAGGGGATTGTGAAGAACCGGTATCCACTACCGAGGATGGATGTCCTCTTCAACCAGTTGAGAGGGGCATGATAGTTTGTGAAGGTTGATCTACGATCAGGCTATCACCAGTTTCGAGTACGAGAGGAGGATATACCGAAGACGGCTTTCAGATGTCGCTACGGTCACTATGAGTACTTTGTGATGCCCTTCGGCATAACGAACGCCCTGGAAGTGTTCATGGGACTCATGAATTGGATCTTTCAGCCCTACCTAGACCGATTTGTAGTGGTCTTCATTGATGATATCCTTGTGTACTCTACGTATGAGGAGGAGCACGCTAGAGACCTAAGGATGGTTCTGGACGCACTCCGAGAGCACCAGTTGTATGGGAAACTCTTGAAGTGTTAGTTCAGGTTATAGGAGGTCCATTTTCTGGGAAAAATTATCTCGGAAGATGGTGTAGCAGTGGACCCAGCCAAGGTGGAGGTAGTGCTAGCATGGGAGCCACCCCGGAGCATGACAGAGGTGCGGAGATTCCTTGGGTTGGCAGGCTACTATCAGAGATTCATCCTTGATTTCTCCAGGATTGCAGCACCCATGACAGCTTTGAACCGAAAGGGGCAGCCATTCGTGTAGACCAAGAGATGTCATCAGGCTTTCCAGCAGTTGAGACAGATTTTGACGAGTTCCCCGATCTTGAGATTACCAGAGGAGGTTGTCGAGTATGTAGTATTCTGCGACGCATCAGGAACCGGGCTTGGTTGTGTCCTAATGCAGAGGCAAGAGGTGATTGCCTATGGATCACGTCAGTTGAGGCCACACGAGTAGAACTACGCGACCCATGATCTTGAGTTGGCAGTGGTATTCATCGCATTGAATATGTGGTGGCACTACCTAATGGGCGAGCAGTTTACCGTATAATCTGATCACAAAATTATCAGATATATCTTTTCTTAGAAGGATCTGAATTTGAGACAGAGGCGATGTCTTGAGTTCCTTCAAGATTAAAAATTTGAGATCATTTATACTCCTGTTAAGGGGAACATAGTGGTCGATGATCTCAGTAGGAAATCCATTTCGCAGTTGCTGGATAAGGCGATGAGGCAGTTGTCCTCGTTACAGTTATCCTTCGTGGGTGGAGATGAGGGAGCTTACCTTCAGTCGATGGTTATTACCCCTCCACTCTTACAGCGAGTCAGGGAAGCACATCGTGAGGATGCAAGCTGTGAGACTCTATGTGCTCAGATATCAACATGCAATGCTGCTGATAGATATTTAGAAGGCGGGGAGCACGTTGTTCTTTTCAGAGGGCGCACGCTAGTACTAGTGACGTTGCGGGAGGAGGTTCTGAGGGATTTCCATACATCCCCTTTGGCGGTGCATCTAGGCATAGTAAAGATGTATCAGGACCTCCGACGTCAGTTTTGGTGTCCATGAATGAATATGGGTGTGGTAGAGTTTGTCTCTCAGTGCCTTACTTGTCTGTAAGTAAAGGTTGAGCACCAGGTGCAAGCAGGTTTGACTCATCCCCTTGAGGTGCCAGAGTGGAAGTGGGACGAAATATCCATGGACGTTGTGACGATTTTACCACGTACATCCAGAGGACACGATTCCATCTGGGTGATCATTGATCGACTCACCAATTTGGCCCACTTCTTATCCATACGGTAGCAGAGTTCAGTAGAGAGCTTGGGACGCCTCTACGTGTAGGAGATAGTTCGACTTCATGGATTTCCATCCACAATCATCTTAGATCAAGATTCTCATTTCACATCCCGGTTGTGGAAGGGATTGCATTATGATTTTGGAACTCAGTTACGCTTAAGCACGGCGTTTCATCCTTAAACATATAGTCAGATAGAGCGGACCATCCAGGTCCTGGAGGATATGCTTCGAGCTTGCATACTTAACTTCGGTCATAGTTGGAAGGATCACCTACCACTGGTGGAATTTTCTTATAACAACATTTATCATTTCACCCTTTTTGATGTTATCTCCCATAGGTACATATATCCTAGAACCAAAAATACCAGTAGTATTGAAGAAAATATTTATTTTCTTGGAAACTACTTCCCACGTAGTGTTCCAAAATTCCAAAACATTTTCCTATACTTTGACTCTTTCTTAGACGTATCCATAGAGACATATGTAGACATATCCACAAAAATATCCTAAGGAATATCACTAATGTTTGTCATCATAGCTTTCAAAAGATAACTAATCCATTCCTCTAATACCAACTATTTATACCTTGAAATTTCATACATTGATATTACAGCTTTTTTAATAGTATTGAATACATTGTAAAAATAAACTCTTAAGGATTTTTATAGTTTTGTGTTTTTGGATACTAGACACACAATCCTTTAATTTGGTAAAATGTGATCAATTTATCTTAAAAGTTATTCCTATTATGTACTATTAATAGAAATAACATACATAAAACCTTTATTCATAAACTAGGGAAAGGAAACATAAGAAATGATGTGCTCGGATGCTCAGTAAGGATAAACAAGGGAGAAACGTAAGCATAATATGAAAAAATAATGGAATGAAAAGATGATAATAATAATTAGAAACTATACCTTGCTTATCCAAGATCATAATATTGAGTCACAACATAAATATTGGTATTTGATAAGACATAAATCAAATGGATATTAAAGAAACCAACCCATGATAGTATAACACTGTCATATGGTATGGAATAGTGGCATATATGTGAGCATATAAAATCATTTCCACATTAGTCAATGATCGCTTGTAAGGTTTTCATAGGGAAATGGTTTCACTCCCAAAACCACTATAGTAGTCACAAATCGCTCCTACGTTCATAATATAATATATATTCCCTTATTGAACTAGGTTTACATCCTATTCCAATCCTATCTATATCATGAAATATGAATCCTTACCCAATTCATTGGAGATATATATAGTTCCCAGTTATCCCATAATCAAAAGCATATTTTTGTGTAACACAAGATCATAAAACATTTTTCATCTCATATCCTATGAATTGAAATGATTTTCATAAACATTTCATCACATCATAACGAATAAAAAATAGTGATGTTTCATAATCATTTCATCATTTAATCATAGTATAATTGATGGATAAAATGGGTTTCATAAGAATTTTGGAATTTTTTAACCTATATAAAAGAAATTAGTTTCATTAAAATATTCTCATTGTAAGATTAAACCATTCATATAATTAATAATAATAATATACTTATTTCATCTTTCTATCAATGTATAAATTGCATCAAGGTAATTTATCTTAGATGGAGAATAATTTTGAATGATAAATCACATGGTAAATTTATTGAGAAAGATAATTTCCCATTTAAAATATCTTTTTAATAATGAAAAGTCATAAAATATTTTCAAAATAATTTTCCCTCAAAATAAAATTGAAAACACAAAAAAGTAATATGTAAATATCATTCCGAATATTTATTTTAAAAAAAATATCCATTCTATATTTTGAAACACCTTTTAATACATCAACAATTTTTAGAATCATATTTTAATTTGAAATAATTTCTTTTAAAAATAAAAAATTCCCAAATATTAAGAAAAACGTGTACATTCAAAATAAACTTGATTTAAATATTGAAATAATTTAGTGTTCATGATAGTGATAAATATTTTTCATGTCGTTCATTTTAAAAACAAGGATTCCTCTCACACTTTTAGTAAAAGCCAAATGAGAATTATTTGGAAAATGACATGGATATTCCTTTAAAAAAAATTTATAAAAAAAATACATTAAATTTTCTTTAATAAATCATTTTAATAATTAAAAGAACTTTTTTGAATACTTTTTTATAAAACATGATTTTTTGTGGAAATGGTTATTTGATAGAGAATATAATTTTTCATAAAAACATGAATTTTGAACTATTGCGTATATAATGAAAGAAATGTTGGGGAAAATTTATTTTAATGAGACTAATATAGGATAATATATTTCATTACTTTCTTGGGATATGGATCATAGTATTATCTCATCAGAAATATAGTATTAATCAATCCTGATAAATCATGATATTATAACATAAAATATTTTCCACTATGGTATCTTTGAAATGTAATCATCATAAAGAAATATAATTAAAATAATCATAAAATATAATGATTTTAAATATTTTGATGATATTTCAGGTCAAATGAGATTTATATACAACTTTTAAAAGATGATAGGAGCATAACATAACTATATGTTTCAATGATGAAAAATTGTGACAAAAATTCTTTACATCTTTGGTAGCTTTTGTACTGTAAACCCCTTGAATGTTACATCATCAAATAGATTTTTAAATAACAATTATATTAATTATAATAATCATAAAATAATTTCTTGGTCATTATATAGACTACAAAAAATATGTATATGGTGAATTATCATGTGTCTCACAAAATTAAAAAGTTAGAAATGTAAGTTTATTATACATATATCACCACACCGTAATTAAAAATTATAACCTCATTTATATTAAATGTTATTTTATTATAAATGTAATATAGATCCATACTGAAATATATGATATCATATATGATTTACTAATTTCATTTTATTACCTAGTTACTAACAATTCATTATTAAAATCACATTTCGAGTAATAACTACTTTGTTTTTCAGATTTGTTTTAAATTTTTATATTTTGTCATATTAATTTTATTATGGTTCCGTTATCTCAATAATAATCATAATTAAATAATTATAATATTTATTCCTTAATTGTTCTCCTAATACCAACCATGAATGATGTTTTTGGTAAATGAAGTTTAATACGATCGTAGAGATGGTAGGCCATACATATGCATGAGTAACATTTAAATTTTTAAATGATTACTATTGAAAAGAGGTAAGTAATATAATAAAATTACATATTTATTAAAATATCATAAATAACATATTATCTATTTATACATATCATTAATGTGGTTTTGTGATGAAAAGTGAGTCACATTGCAATGTAAATTGGGTAGTCCACACGAAAATAAACTAAGTTATAATCAATCAATGAGTGAAAAGTAAATAAATAAAATGATTTATTTTATTTTTATAATGATAAATGTTTCATTAATATCATAATTATTTTGTGTGTGTAACATATATTTATACTTATAATATTCCATGTTAAGGGTTAGTGAAAAAAAAATCATGTTGTTTCACGAGGTCGTAGTCTTCCATACAGAGGAACAACGCTATCATATCCCCTATAGAATATGAAGTAAAAAGATATATATGATAGAATTATTCCATATGTATAATTATGTTATAAATATCATATATATATACTTTATATCGATCATTATACACAAACAACATTTTTCATATTGTAAAAATGATTGACATCAGGTTGCGAGGTTGTAGTCCACATTACACACAACTGATGATTTCATATCCCATTTCTTTAGATTGATGATTGTTTTAGGTCACGAAATTAACATAAAAACATCTTAGTATATTTAATATACTTGTTTTATTATTTAAAAATGGTTTATATAAATTTTATGTATATAAAGGAATAAATCATAAAAAACACTCATCGAAGATTGTTACCACTTATTTGGGTAACTTCCTTAGGATTGCAGCACAACAATTATATATTCAAATTTATTCCATAAATAAGGATTATAGGGAAAAAGGATTTATTTTGGAAAGTTATTTTGGGTAGGTATTTCTTCAATCAAGAGGGTTTGATGTTTTGAATATGAAAGGAGAGTGGGAGATATTTTATGAGTGAGGTGAGTGAAAAACATGTAATTGTTAGAAAATAAAATGGTGTACCCACATTTTTCTCAAGAATTATGAATAATAAATGAAGTATGATCAAAAAATAGAAGTAATATGATTTTTATATATCCATAAAATATATTTTATAATATATTATATTTCAAATAAAGTCATATCTATTTAGTTTAACCCCAGGTAAACCCATTTTATCATTAACTATGACAAATTAGTTTTTCTATTTTCAATAATTTTTTTTAAAAAACATAAGTCTAAAATAATATTTAATATTTGATATTTTGATTCCAAATATTTAATAATTTTTTAAAAAACCATTTCATATAAGCTCAACTATTTATTATAAAATTAATGCCACACATGCGATATGAAAGTAGGTTTTTAAAGAGAAAATGTTCAAATATTTACAATATTGTTATATTCAACATCACAATGAAATTGATTAAATTTAACTTTTTTTGTTTATAGATATATTAATGAACTAATTTTACTTTAAAACTATTGAAAAGTAAACTTTAACCATATAAATAATTTAAACAAAAAGAAGTTTTCAATTGATATTTAGTATTTTCACTATTTATAAAAAATTAGACTTTTCAGAAAATTATCAAAAACATACCTTGATATAATTTTTAAATGATTATTTAAAAAATTATTTATATTTTTTCAAATAAATTTTCTATAAATTGAAAAAATTTAATTTAATTCATCACCCAGAGAAGTGATGAAAAAGATGGTTTTTGAAGAAGTATATTTTCTTGAGGAAAAGATATTTTCATATTAACTATTTATATAATTATAATAATTGTATGAAAAAAATTAAATTTATCAAATTATTATATATAAATTTTATTAAAAAAAATCCTCAGTAGGTTTTACTTTAATTAATTAAAATGAAGAAACAATATACACTCTAAAACGTTTTAAAAACCCTACTTTTTTATCCCAAAAATAAAAATTATACTTAAATACAATATAAAGATAAATAAAAAGTAATTAAGTCGATTGAATATTACTAAAGAATAATTATTTTATTTTAATATATAACTTGGTAATTAAATTACAAAATTTTTGAAAATAAACTATAGTTTTACAAAAATTAGTAATTTTCAGTATTCGCTGAAAAATAAATAGGTTGTATTCTTTTTGAAAATTTCACTATATGTTAATTTTGATATATTTATTTAAAAATTATTTCTTGTTTAATCAAATTAATTTTCTATGATCTATATAAAATTATTATTATATTTTATCCTTAAATATAATAAAAATCACTATAATGTTTGAAAGGATTAAATATTATCTCTCTATGACTTAATGAAGTCATAATTTCTCCATATGATGCATTTTATAAATAAATTTTATCTATAATATTAATAGATTTTATATTTAATTTAATATTACAAAACTGTTTCAAGGATCTGTAAGGGAATTGTTTTCTATATGGGAAGTTATTAACAAAAAACATTCACTCTGATATATGTTAAAATGGGGAATTAAATTATTGATGATTTTTATTACTTAATTATTTTACACATTGTACATTGGATTAAGTTCTCTACATATTATACGATTTATATTTCATCTATATAAGAAACAATATCTATTTATTTAAAAATTATTATTATTTTCTATTCAAAAATATTATTGATTATCTAAGGGGGAGTTATTTATTTTCATTATATCTTAATATTGTTATTTCTTTTATTATTGTCAGTTAATAACAACTTTTGAGAAAATAAATTTGAAATGAGGAATGAATAGAATAACATTGAGATTAAAATAGAAACGGAATATAGATCTTTATTAATGATCACTCTTCTTACTCTCTATCAGTGAATTTCTTCCCTACACCTCCATCCATTAGAGGGTGTTGCACTACCTCTTATAGGAAGTACAGAATGGATTATGTGGGGGTGAGTAGCCCACCCTCATTAAAGTTTTATATATTCACTGACTTCTTAACACTCACCCTTGGAAAAAACACCTTTACCAATGTCATATGTGTTTTGTTACTACCTCATTAAAAACCTTAATTGAAAACCCCCAGTGGGTTAAAAAACAGAATAAGAAAAAGAGTATAGTCACCTAGATTATCCTAGAAAACTATAATACATTTGAAATTTTGCAATATATGCATCTCTATATTATGTAAAAACTTTCGAAAGAAGAAATCTAGTAGTGACCTTGAAAATATATCTGAAAAGTTTTCACTAGATCAAACATATTGCTTGTTGATATTTTCATTCTCCATTAACTCTTGTTTGAAGGATAAAATTTAGATGGTAGGTGTTTTTTATGATCATTCTTCATGAAGTGTTCTTAAAATTATTTAATATACAAAACATTATCTTCAAATTTAATTACTGGTATATTACCTAGATTCATTCCAATTCCCACTTGAATTCTTCGATTCATAGACCACAACAAAATAAATTCTCGACATGCTTCATGTAATGCTATGACTTCTGCATGATTTGAAGATGTTTATGGAGAGTTTCATATTTTGTGATCTAAAAGATATGGAATTACCTCATACTGTGATCACATAATGAATTTGAGATCATGTATTATACAGCTAAGATAAATAACATATATCTATAAAACTGCACATCTTAATTTCTGATTTGTTAGAATAGAATAAATCAAAATCAATAGTTCCACAAAGATAATGAAAAATATGTTTAATACTATTATAGTGTCTCCAGGTTAAGGATAAACTGAATCATTCCAATAAATTAGTAGAAAAAGATATACCAGGATGAGAATAATTAACTAGATATATTAGTGATCTGATAGCACTAAGGTATGGTACTTTTAGACCAACCAACACCTTATTTTCTTCACAAGGTCAAAATTGATCTTTCCTGGTATTTAAAGACCAAACAACCATTATAGTTCTTAAAGGATTTTATTTATCCAATATAAAGAATTTTGAAACCTTTTTAGATTAACTAGAATGATGTAAAAATATTCCTCTTGGCATATGTTCAATTTTTAATCTAATACAATACTTGGCTTCTCATAGGTCTTTTATTTAAAATTCATCTTTTATGTTTCTCATTACTTCATTTATATATTTTGGGTTTATTATGATTGTTAAATCAACAACATAAATGAAAGAATATCTATATGTTGTTTTATTAACAAAAACACATGGGAATATGGGGTTATTTACATACCCTTTATTTAAATAATTTTTACATAAATTCTTATACCACATATGCCCATATTTTGTTAATCCATACAGGGATTTCTGAAATTTCATTTAATGTAGGTCTTTGGGATTTGATTTCAATACATTGGGTATTTTTAATCCCTCGAGGATTCTCATATATATACTATTATCAAGTGACCCATATAAATAAGTTGTAACAACATCCATAACATGAATATTTTCTTTCTTAGTTACTGAAAGGATGATTTAATATTGAAATGGAATAGCATCCATTACATGCGAATATGTCTCCTCATAATCAATTCTAGGTATCTATGAACAACATTTTTCGAAATGGTGAGCTTTGTATCATATAATATTTTTTTTAATTATGATTTGGAAAATAACCCCATTTATATCCAACAGACTTCACATCTTGTCGTGTGAGCATGATATGACCAAACAAACTTCACCTATTAAGTGAATTTATTTCTACTTGCATTGCGTCATCCATTTATTCCAATCAGGTCATTTTTGATATTTCATAATAGACCTTGTTTCAGGGTCTTCATTTTCATTATCATCTAACATAGAATATGAAAATATTTCATCATTATTATTCATATTACTCATATTCTTCATATCACCTATAGGGGTATAATTATGAGATATTTCATTATTTTCCTAACATTCAGTGTTTTCTATATACTAAGAATTATGTTTTATGATTATTAGAATGTGTTTTTTTAATAATACATAAATTACATGATTCTTCTAAAACACATGCCTCTATAATGGGGATTTTAATTATACTCATCCATTTTATTTTCTAAATATTTCTTACCTTAGAGCTAATTGGTCTTCCATGATGTTGTCATGTTTTTGAGATTAATGTAACAACATTATGTAATTGTGTCATGGGACATCAATTCTATGTTGTGTAGTTATTGTTGGTATATGTGATTTAGTCATGCCCTATGAATCAGTAAATGCATCATGAAATTGATTTCATAGTTCTTGAAAATTTAAAATAATCTTCACTTTTATCTCACAATGTTAGGGGGAGGATCGAGAAAAGTTAGTGTTTTCACATTCCAGTAAATCTCATCCCTTTTTTTTCTCCCATAATGATGGGAAAATTCTTCACTGAAGTTAGAATTATAACAACATGTTGTAAATACATAACTAATTTTTGGATCAGGATATTTTATGATGGATGAAGATTCACATACTACATAAATTCTCATCCTCCTTTTAGGTACCATCTATGTTGTGTTGTGGGGGGGTTAATTGGTATATATACCACACAACCAAATATTCTTAAGTTAGAGATGTCAGGCTCTTGGACAAAATCATATTGTAGTTGAATGTTTTCATGATATAAACTTGGTATGAGGTGAATTAATTATGAGGCATGAAATATTGGATGACCCTATACAGATCTTGACATCTTTTTTCTTATTATTAATGGTCTATCAATATGTTGGTGGCATTTTATTAGTGATTTATCTTAACCATTTTGTGTATACACAAGGGAAATGATATACTCCACAGTAATCTCCATTTTCATATAATATCAATTCAAATCCTGAGATGTAAACTCTCCAACATTATAGAGCCTTCATTTTTGATGCAATGATCCCAAAATTGTGCTCTAGATTTAATTATTTGGATAAGGAAACATGAAAACGCAACATTATGAATAATGAGAAAACATACTTGTGACCATCTACTAGATGCATAAATTAATACCACAAAATATTTAAATGTTCTTCATGATAGATGATTTGTTCCACATATATCACTATGAATTCGCTTAAGAAAATATAGAATTTTGGAATTAATTTTAGTTGGAGAAGGTATCGTGATCATCTTCCCATGTGATCAAGCCTCATAATGATTTTTTCTTAGTGGATATATCTACTAGAACATTTCTAAATGTCACTGAGAACTTTTAATTATTTTTCACATCATTCTTAAACAAGGGTGAACAAATATGGAATTCTACAAATTAACAATTGTTTTCCAATTCATTACAACCATATGTGTTTCAATTGAACTTATTTATGTATAGTGTAATATAGATGATAATTTTGGTAGTTTTTATAGTACATGACTCATACAAATTTTATTAATGGAAATGTACATGTATCATTAATTTCTCTCACAAGTAGTTCGAGTATCATACCCATGCTGGTATATAAAATTAAAACGAAACAATTTTATTTTATAAATTTGGTAATACAACACATTTTTTATAAAATATTGTGTCCCATTGGGTAAATAAAACTTGCATTACTAGTCTCTTGAATCAGATCTGTAGAACCTGATATAGTATTCAAAATTAGTCTTATTGACATAATATTTTTAAAAGATTTTTTATTCCTAAGAATTGTGTGTGTCGTTCCACTATCCAGTTTGAAAATATCTATCTCATTTAATCATTCCATTATAATGCTTAAATGTAAAGAGAAAAATATTATAAGAAACTCCATTTTAAATTCAAAATATTCAACATCTGAAATATAAAATATAAATAACAAAATGACATATTATATATCATAACTACTATATTTTTTTGATTAATTTAAAACATTAATATCATCAAATTCAAAAGACAAATCTCCCACTTCATGGTATGTGAAATCATCTTTTGATGGTTCATGATTTTAGTAATATTCACCATGTTTTCTCTCTCATTTTGGGATGTCCCCAAAATGTTTGGTTCATTATTTTTTTCATTAAAAGATACTTTGAAAAGCATACAAAGATGCTCTAGGGTTCAGAAAACTTGAGACCAATGTCCCTTAGAACCACACATGTAGTAAGAATCATAATGATTCCTCAGAGTGTTTGAGCTAGTATATCTTTGATTCGTGTATTCATTTCGAGCGGGACCATTGTTACGACCATGTCCTCGATCGCGCTTTCTGCCAAAAACACATCCACCATAAGAATCATATGTCTGAAATCTTCCATGATTATTTTCAGGATAAATAACATTTTCTTCATGAAATTATACATCTAATCAAGTAGGATGAGTTGGATGATTTTTAAACATAAACACATTGTTATTCTATGCTACAAGTAATGATGATATGATATCACAATATTTTAAATACCCTCACAGGTGATATTATTGTGGCAGGGTGATGTGAGTGGAATGAAATGTTTTATATGGCTTTTCAAGAATATCATCATCTATAATCCAAATATCACAGAACATGAGTTTTGATACAATTCCATACCTAGAATAATTGTAATCACTGACCCTTTTAATGTTTTGGAAGCATAAAGTATCCATTAATTAGGGGTTTAGGGAAGAAAAACATCTTTTTTATGATCATAACTCTCTTTTAAAATCTTCTATTAATTGTATGGATCTATTTTTGTATAGTATTTTCATTTTAATCTCTCATCAATATGTTTACTAAGGAATATCATTTCCATTTCTTTATTTTAGAGTGTTTTTCAATTATTTTCTTTAATTTTTTCTCTGATATCCAATGATTTGAGATGCATTTCCACATCCATCATCCATGGAACGTATTTACATCTAGTAATGTCAAGGGAAGAGAATTCAATCTTCATGAGATTTGACATAAAGATAACTAGACAACATTAAAAATATGGTAATATTCTAATTTAATATTATATATATCCCACCCTAATCAGTTAATAAATATTGCACGTGGTGATTTGTAAGAAATACATTAGTGTCACATTACTCATTTAAAACCTTATTGTATGTACAAATTTATTAATTATACTGTCCAATTAGACAGAGAAAAATAAATAAATTTAAACCATCTAAACATGTGGCAAAGTGAACTTTATGGAGGAAATTAAAATGAATCACACAAACCATACAATTTGGTAGTAAAATTGTGACAAAATATATAAATAACTAGAACCGTCCAACAAGGCTGTGAAAATAAAAAAACATACATTTCTCCTTTTTGAGCATTTGTGCCCATAACATGTTGAGAAAAAAATTGAGACAATGAAAAACTAGAATAAGGGAGTGATGAATTGAAAAGGAATACAAACTTTTATTGATGATCACACTAATTACTTTCTATTAGTTGATTTCCCTCCACAACTCATCATCCATTTGATTTGGTTGCACTACCTTTTATAGGTAGTGCAGAAAGGGTTGGTGTGGGTGGGCATCCTACCCATTGAAATGTTATGCAACCACCAGCTGCCTAACACAATTAAGTTATTATATGAATATATCAATATCCTATTATCTTGTTTATTATATAAAAAATGGGGACATATATGAAGGTTTTTTAATAATATAAAATGGGGTGAATTCCAAAGTTTTCTACTCTTGTGTCAGCCTTAGGGTTCGCATGGCATGATGGCCATGCACGACGACGATGATACTCCCCCTCTTGAGAGGGTGAGGTGATGTTCGTTCCCTCTTCAACCTGATCTATTGTCCTCTCTCACTGATATTCCTACACTCCCTATATTTTATACCATCATAATTGATCCCAAGGTTACCTCCTTAAACAAGGTATTCCCTAATCTTCCACACACTTTATGTGAGTTCACATATGCTTTAGAACTATATAGGATCTCTCTATTAAACTAACATGGCCGAATCTTACCATTGGATTAAAACTTTTACTTGTCCATCTTTTACTTTTGGTATACAAAACAACACTCAATCATTGGTATTTTTGGAACCCACAATTCCTTATTTGGTTTGAGAAGGAGGATGATCTTATCTCTTCCTGGACTGGTAGCATGCATTACATCAACAATTTCTTCTTATTACTCTTTATATGGTCCCTCAATTTCCATTTTCTTTATGATCCACCAAATTCTCTAATATGTGTTATTTTTCATGGTTTACATATCATATTTCATTACATATTAATTCTTGCAATGCTGATAAATTTAGTTATAAGTTTTTTATGTTTTGATAGTTCTTCTCCCTCCCTTTTATATCACATATCTCCTTGAATTTTTGTGGAAATTAATGTGTCTAAACCACTGGAAGAATTTTTATGAATTCAAATTGTAATAGGACCGTATTAATAGGAGTTGCGTTTTGATTATTGGGTTGACTTCTTATCCTCATATTGTCATTTGGGACATCACCAATTAGATTTTAGGCATTGTCTTGTGGGCCAATGTTATTTATTCTACTTCTCATATTCAAGTTTTCGAGAATGTTGTTGAACTAGTAAGGACCTATATGGATGAATCCTTCTTAATGAGAGGATAGTTGGGATCATCAGATGATAGTGGAAGTGGTATTGGTATAGAAGATGGGTTTATTCTTAATCACACAATGTGACATCTATTATGGTGAATTAACCTAAAGAAGTTCTTCAATCGTAAAAATTCCCAATGGGCTTTATGACTCATGAATAAAATTCTGTTGTGGAATCCATGTAGTAGGTGAATGCATGAGTTGAAGTTCACGATATAGTCTAGAAATTGGGAGATTAAAACATGGGGAAGTATGATGGTAAAAGATGGTTGTAAACTAAATCTAAAATGAGAAAATAATTAATCTCCATTAAAGGGATCAAAAGATATTTCTCCGAATTTGGTTTGGGATTTTCATAACCCTTTTTGTGGAGATGAGTCATGAATTAAATATAACTCAGAATGGGATTATGTGAAATATTCCAAAATTTCTGTTCGATGAGGTTCGAGGAATAGAAATTAAGGCAATGTCGCCTCTGGATATTTCCAATCAATATGAAGAAAAATTTTAAGTTATTCAAAGAATACTGGATAATTCTAAAAACTATTTTCACTTGATCTCCTAGAAAATTAATTTTAACTAAGGTAGAAGATACGTCTGGCCAAATGAAAGTTTTTAAAGTCTCAATTCTATAGGGGATAACAACACCTATTTACTATGATAAATTCAGTGTCATGCTTCTACTTTACTAAATAGAATAGATATTGGATGAAGGCTTCAACATCAATATTTTAGTGGTGGATGCTAATAGGATGTATGTGTGACCAATTTCTCTAGTTCTCGACGAAGAGAAAACTGGGAGGATCAACAAACAATATTAGATATTGGAATAAGGAATCAATGACAAGAAGATTAATATTGACAAACATATCCTGACATGGGAAAAAATGACCAATTATTTTTAATATTTTATCAAGGAAGATCCACATACACATGTATAAACACTACAATGGGGTTTATACAGGGGGAGTAACTCTAATAATCTTAGTTTTTTCTATAATTATTTTCTACGTTCCTTATGTTTTTCATTCACTTAAGTTTTGACATGTTCATTTTCCCAATTATTCTATAAATGTTCTTTGTAAATATAAAATTTAGTTTTGAGGATAAAAAAATGGGGTGAATGTTGTTGGGCTCCAAAATGCATTGATTTTTTCAAAAAAACCTCATATTATATCCCTTTATAATAATAATTATTATTATTATTATTATTATTTAATCAATTATTGTATCCCTATCATGGTTTATTATATATTTGGTTTATTATTCATTAATCGTTATATTTTAATTTATTATTTTTATAATTTTTTTATTATTCTCCCTTTATATTTTCGTATTTGTTATTAATTATATGTATTAATAATATTCCTAATTATCATGAGTTATTATTATTTTCTCATATTCTATGTTAATAATCTTTCTATGTACTCACCCTTTGATATTAAATGTTTTACCTTTATGTATTTTTTATAACCCGCTTTGGTTAGGATGAGGGAAGGGATAACAAGATGCATAAACCTTCCTTCATCAAGATGAATGAGAGATAATGGCCCCCAATCCCACCTCTAATAGGCTCAAGGGTGGAAATTGACATAAAGGGTAGAGAAATCTCACAAAAAATGGGTTGTATTACCCTTTTTATAGAAAAAAACATCAGGAGATAAGAATTATCATCCTAAAAAAACTACAAGAAATATATATATATATATATAAAGTAACCAAATCTACACCAATTGAATTTTTAAAGTAAAACTACTGAAAATACAAAGAAAACTTCAAGGTAAGTACCTAAATAAAACTAAGTAATGACACAACAATCATCCCCAATATTCCATATAGTAGGTTCCAGTAAGGTTCGCATAATCTCCTTGGATACCTAAAAAATGGTTTATATACATAGGGTGAGCATACATGTATACTTAGTAGGAAAATCCAAAGTCACTTATGCATAAGTTGGAGAAGTATACTAATAACCCTATGAGAAAAAAATCGCAACTCAAAAGAAAATAACAAGGTATACTATCAACCCCAAGATCATGAAGGTAGACTCACCAAATAATGAAATTCATGTAATGTAATATAATAAGAACATTGATATTTTGATACCCCGCACTAATTCCCACTGGTTCATTGGAACATCTAGACATGCCTTCCTCTTCCATATGCCCCACTGTCAAAACGTTCCCAGACACAACTGGGCCACAAACCACACCATAATACGGACTGCATAAACCTAGGCCATTACCACATTACAATCCTACCCACAGACACATGGTAGTCACACATACTACACCCTGTCTGTAAACACCTGGGCACTATCCCGAAGACACCTGGGAAATAAACCACTTCTCACACAACCTGTACAGTAGATCCGGTAACAAATCTCAAGCCATTACAACCTGCTGGAAGAGTTGTGGGAGGTAAATTCCAAGAAGTTGGACTATAAAATAGACAATAACCATCCATCCATCTTCAAACTAAGATGTTGAGAAAGACACCCTCCTCCCTTATTAATGGGGGTGTTCGGAAAATATTTCTCAACACACATGGATGCGTATATAAAACAAAATAAACTAGATAAATATATATATTTATGTATATATATATATTTACCAATCAATCAACCCAATCTATGGGTTTTAAAAACAAACGACCAGCCCACATAAAACCACCATTGCTTCCAACTCCAAATGCATGTATCACCACAAACTACGGTCACTTCCCCAAGTTAAAGTATACCCATAACAAATTTATTTATCCAATTTTCATTCCAAATTTATCAATTGATTCATTTTTATTCCATCCTTAACTGAATAGAAAACAAGAAAAACATAAGCAAGCATTTTTTGAAGGCTATAAACCACTAAACACACCCTGTAAAAAACATAGCAAACAACCAGGTCCAGCAGCACCGCTGCCCAACCACTACCCAGATGTAGTCTCACTACATAACAAGTGCATCCATTCAACAATAAACCAATATCTCAAACATAGATTTATTCCCACATCCAATACTTCCCCATACACATAGTCACACCCCCATCCATATAACTTCACTACAAAAAAAACACAATGATAAACATAACCACACACAAAACACAACCACACCAACAAGGAAAGTTTTATTCAGATTTAGTAGTACTCATTCTTTAATTACACATGATAAAATAGGGGTGATAACATAATAGATTCGATCATAGAGAATTCATTTATTTAACCAAGTATATGTGAATTATCATATTTATAATTACACCA
The DNA here is from genome assembly GCA_963277665.1 of Viscum album. Taxonomy (NCBI): domain Eukaryota; kingdom Viridiplantae; phylum Streptophyta; class Magnoliopsida; order Santalales; family Viscaceae; genus Viscum; species Viscum album. Next base: position 2,032,653,317 of record OY728133.1, read on the forward strand.
ATTATTGATTGGAAAACACAAGTTATAAGGTATCACCCATTCGCAGGCAAAGGACACCATCGTCCATGATTTTTAGAAGGCACATGACCGCAAAAGATCACCTCAACAACCAATATAACAAATAAAAGAGGTGTTCTACATCAATCCACTCCTAGACCATTAACATGTTTGTATTATCATTTATCTTTGTTAAAATATTGGATTCAAAATATTTCATAAAAGAACATTATTATGTCCACCCTGGATGATACACAATTAGAAGAGAGACTAAGGAAATTCATACTTGTTAAAGAAGAAGCTCAACAATTGATCCTTACATCAAAAACAGATGCCTACACGAGGCATAGGAATGACTCTAATGAAAACTGGATCGATGGATACAGCACAACATGAGACTCCACTGGGATGAAGGGCTCTAAGTGTTCCAATGGAAAACAAAAACATTTGGGGAAAATATGATCCCAGTTAAAAATTTCTAGATCTTATATCAATGGAATAGAAATATTTTCAAAATTAATTAACATGACATCATGGTAAAGATTATGAGGTTTTAATATCTCAAATTACACAGAGCATTAGTATATTAATGATAAAATTAATATCATTTGAAATGTCTTTAGAAATTCTTAATCGATGATTTAAACTTGATTTATGTCAAATAAAACATAGGAGGGGAGAAACTGGAAAATTTGGAATGAGTCACTGATGGGTGAGTCACCGACACCAACAGTGAGTCACCGATGGGTGAGTCAATGACACTGACAGCGTGTCACCAATTCCAATCCACTGATGTTGAGTCACAAACATGACCAACGGATGCCTCATCACTGAATCCCTGACTCACGACCAAACTCACCGACATTGGCACCATGATTCACCGAAACTGATGCCTCAAGTCACCGACACCGACAAACTAACTCACTAACACCAACACCCAGACTCATTGACAGTGATTCCCTACGTCACCGACACAGATTCCCTGAGTTACAGACACTGATGCCCAGAGTTGGTGACACCTACACCCTGACTAACCAATGGAAATGCTGGAAAAATTGGAAAACTCTTGATATGAGCCACTATTGCCGCCAAGAACACCCCAAACACTATATTTTGACAATGTAAAGGACCAAAGTGGTCTGAGCCATTACATTATTAGAAGTGTTGAATTTTTTTAAATTGTCAAACCTTTATGTATTAATTTAGTTACTCTAATAAATTTTCTATGATGTATGTATTCAGTTTAACAAATGTATTCTTTTCAATGGGAATGAGACTTAAATAAAATGAATTATTTAGCGAGGAATTTAAATATTGTTAAAATTGAAAAGGGTGATATTTTTGTCTATGATTTTATGTTTGAAAATTAAAATTATATTATCCTTATATATTTAGAAGGATAAGACTAGTGATAGTTTTGAGGATATTTTTTATAGAATAAGAAAATGGAAATTACTATTTTATTATTAAAAGACTTATAGTTGATAGGAGTATTGTCGATCTTAATCCCTAGTAGATATGTTTTTACTTTTTGGTTTCATCATTAAGATAATATCAAAAAATGTATATATATATATATATATATATCTACAAATTTTTGGAATTAATCAATAAAAAATGAAGATTAATTTTCTATATGTTTTTTGAATATTTTAAGTATTATAAATTAAGAGGACTATTTAAATTCAATTTTTATTAAATTAATGTTTTTAAGGAATATTATTTAAAATGTACAAAAAAAATTAATTTGTTTTTGTAATTGTGAGATATTGGTTTTATGGAAAAAATTACTTAACATTTATGACGTTTTGAAGAATCATTTTAAAACTCATAAATACTTAATTAAATAAATAATTATGGGTCTATAAATAAAGATAATTAAAATTATAATTAGTATAAAAAACATATAGAATTATAATTATTTTGATCAATCTACTATTATTCTTGAGAAAAAATTGATGTTCTAAAATTCATTAAAGAGTTATCTAACTTATAAATCTTCAAACCATAAATGTTTAAAATTAGTTCTGTGATTTTGAGTTTAATTTTTCACATAAATTTCATCTAATCCATAACTATAAATTGGATTCTGATTATCCTAAAATAAATTTTATTATAGTAAAAATTTTATAAATGTTATGTGGTGTAGTATTTTTTCCAACACTATAATGGAATGTATCATATTAGTTGTACCCCTAAAAAAATGGAGGGTTATACTTGGATTGTGACTCTCATAGAATATTCATAATATAGTGTGACAAATACCACTCAAGGGGTAGAGTTTTGTGAAGAGTAGATGTTTGATATTTATTATCCAAACATAAAATAAATTTTTTGATATTATTTATGTTTCATATATATGTTTTTATTTTTATATTTGACAATTGAACTCCACATTGACTATAAAATATGCTAAAATCTAATCAAATAAGTGGTTAGTCTCAGGTCATAAATTCATTGAGCATGTACTTCATATTTTTCCAATAATTGTATCACTATAGTGGGAATATTTGATGTCACATTATTATTTTGTGTATAGTGATTTATTGATTGAGATTTTCCAACTATACAATCAACCGTACATGATCAATCATCCTATAAATCTTAAACCACTATTATAAATTAAAAATCATATAAAATTGAAAAAAATCCAATGTTTAAAATAAAAACTTAACCAGATATAAAAATATATTTATATAATCAACTAGTTTTTTTATCAATACTAGTCTCATTATACCCTGTAAATGGTGGTAAAAACATGAACACCAATGAAAACCACTACATCTCATAATTATTAATGTATAGAAATTAAAATACTAAAAATAGAAATATATAATTATTTATAGTATAAAATATTATAAATCCATTCCCATAGTGAACATGGAAGCACAATTATGACATTAAAAAAATTTATTAGATATTTAATTTTTTAGAAAAATTAATTAAAATAAAATCTAAAATAAAATGATGATTTTGAAAAAAAAGTGAAATAGAGATATAAGAGTTATTTTTTGTTTTTCCTTTTGGATAATTTTTATTTAATGTCATTGAGTCAATTTGTTTTTGATATAATAAGTATTGATTCTTGGAGGATTTCAATGGATGTCATGCCTCAAAGTAGCAGCTTGAAATATGATTATTAATGAGTTGACCATTAAGGAAATTAAAGGTAAATATTGGAGGATATAGATAAATTATGTATAATATCATGGAATTGGTTTTGAGTAGATTGATTAGAGAGGTTGTTGATTTCTAAAGGTCTAGATTTGACGTGAAGATAGTCTAGAAATTGCAGACTATGTTTGATTTCTATGGTAGGATGTTATGTGGATGATCAATAATTGTGGTCAATAAAGAATTATTTTATACATAGTTTTCAGGACAATCATTTTATATTGGAATAAATATGTGTTCAATCCATTAATATGTTTTATTGTTCTATTATGTCTGGATGATCAGTCCCGGTTGAAACTTTTTTTATGTGGTCAATTAATTATCACAGTCGATATATGCAGTTGAAACATTATTCTGATGGTCAATACATTACTATAGATGATTGTATACTACACATATTTGATATAATATATGTAAAATAACTTGGTTGATTATAACATATGATTATTTATTCAATAGGTTAATCTAAAATGATACATACAGTTCATCCAAAATGATAGATATGGTCAATTCATGCTATGGTTGATCTAAACTGTGGGGTATAGTAATTTCTATAGGTTGATCCTCATGGTTTATCATCAAATATGCTTGTTTGACTTAGGTTAGGTCACCTATATGGAAAATCTTTTATAGTTATTCTAGGTTAAAATTGTGTCTCTACATTTTTAATATTGTAAGGAAATGAAATCTGATGATTGTATTGAGGTGTTAATTTGGGATATAAAATATCTTGATCAATTAAATGATCATGATTCTATTTGAGAATGAAATAGAGACAGCTAATTAAGAAACTATAAAATGATATGATTACCATTTTCATACAAGAGTTTGATAGGGAACATATTCCTTATATCAAACATGGTTTGATTTATAAAGAATTATTAATGAGGTTTTTTTCACTGATTCAAATAAAGAGACGTTTATGTCTTATTCAAATTTTGGATAAGATAATGAATAAGATTTTAGAGTGTAATTACAAGAATTAAATTCATGATCATTTATGGTATTTTGATGGAATATATGAAATGGTTTTTTTAATTAGAATTTGAGGGAGAATTCAAATTGAAAATATCTTCTAATTATAAATACAAATATTATTTATATTGATGATTGAAGAGTTGTAAAATCAATAAATAAACTATTATTGATGATGATATTTCATGAATATAAATATATGATTTGGTTATTGAAAATAGTTTTTTTCTGAAGAGATATTCAATAAAACTGAGAGACATTTTACACTAGAGAAATCATTAAGAATAATTTATTAATAAAGAATTTTGTGGGTTATAATAGTACATAATATCATATAGAGTAGATGAGTAAAAATATAGGATATATGTTAGAGAATAATGGTATATGTATCCATGTATTATATGATTTGAAGGATAAACCAATCACTCAAGATTCAGATACAGTATCTAACCAATATACATGTGACAATTAGATGTTAAGGATCTATTATAATTGTTTAGAAGTGCACTGGATCTTGTGCACTAATAGAGGAAGATTATTTAGTAGCTATACAAAATAAACCATGAGATATTATAAATATTTCTATATTCAGGTAAGATTTAAGAGAAGTAATGTGAGGTTTTATTACCAATAAATGCAAGAAAATGTATTGGGGGTTTATAACAAATCATATAAGATGGGTTAGTGGATTAGGTGTAGAAACATACACAAATAGGGGATAAACTAATTGGTCATACAACCAGTTTCTTATTAAGATTAGTGATTGGGGAGTATATCTAGCCACACTCATAAGGTACTTATGAGACCATTTTAATTATATATATACATATATATATATATATATTATGGTACGATTTTGTTATGAAATAATATTTACTTACTATAATTCAACTATTGGTGTTACATTCTTAACCCCTTCAAAAATTTCATCATCATAATTTCTAGAATATCACATAATAAAATATACAACCAATTTCCCATAAAATAGAGATTTAATTTTAAATTTTAATATCTTATAATATATCTATTGTTTTTATCATCTCATATAAAGAAGTTGTAGAAATCATTAAGAAAATTATTTATTTTTCCCTTTCTATAATGATTCTCATATCTAAAATTTATAAATTCGTTAATATAGTATCCTTTTCAACCCACATTTTAGTGAAAATTCAATGATTATTCCTACTCAATGCATTGACCATATTATATTCCTTTCTAGGGATATTTTTTATTAAGAAATAATAATCCATGAGAAGCTATATCCATATCCTTTTTCTCTAGTTAATATTTTATTATAATACGTATTTCAACCATTTATGATCTATATATACATCAAAATTTTCTTTATATAAATAGTTCTATAATATAATGAAGTGAAATATTATAGATTCCTACTCAGTATCATTTTTTTGAATAATTTTGTTCAAAACATTGTAGCTATGTTTTAGTATAATCAATAAATATGTCATTATGTATAAATGCATATTCAATTAATTTCATCAATTCATTAGTATATGTCAAAAAATCATCCCATATTGATGGAAATGTAAATATTTTTTCATTGACCATTCTCATTTACAATTATTCAAAATATTATTTACATTAATCAGCCAATAAGAACATAACTCCATTGCATATCAACAAAGATAATGGGTAAGATAATCTGTAAATATTTCAAACAAATAACAAATAATAATCTATTATTACAAGAAAACTACATATTTTTTAAACCACATTGGAGTACACTCAACAATAAATGGGGGGTGAAATATTGTTGGTACCAGTTTAGATCGATGTGTCCCTTTATCTCATTTTCCACATTCATCACTTAAGAACATGATTATCTCATTAAATATCATAATATTAATTATACTATAAAAACATAAAGTGGAATGTATATTTATGAAGTAAAACATTCAATAATAATGTATAGTCCTTGATATAATCATGAAACTATCCACAACCACCAAACCCACTAGTAAAATTCAGTGAGTTACAAATAGAAAAAATATATCATTGAAATTAATTTTTCATTGCAATCCCTTTGATATTTCATTAATGTTTCTTTTCACATAGGTTCCTCATATACCAAAACATTATTGTGGGTGTGAAACTTATCTCCCCTCAATACTCTCATATTTTCACAATAGTTTGAAAAAAACTTATTCTTTATTCATATGAACTATTTTCTTCACACTCCTCACAAAAGAAAGTATATGTACTTCTCCTTAATTTTTCTATTTCTATAAAAATAGATCTTCAAAACACTATTCTCATATTATCTATAGTATCTTATTCACTCTTTACATGAAAACATATATACAAAATCCATTCCATTTCACTTCTTTATTGATAGTGAATATGATTCGCCCAATTTCTCTTATACTAGCGTTTGGCTCAAAGAATGTATGATGATTAAAATTAAGTTAGATTTTATTCTTTTTAAGACAAAATTTTTCATTCTTTTATTTCTAGTGTTATACCTCAATCAAATTTTATATATATATTTTCCAAAATGAATTATGGTCTATATTTATATATTAAAACTTTTAGCACCAGTTACCTACCTTTTCGTCTTTTTTTAAATATTCACAATGTAATATGAATACATGATTTAAATTACCATGTTTTATAATAATTAAAATCCTTAATGATATTTTGTAAAAAATATTTCCCGCATAAGTATTATTCATTTGGAAATTTTTCTAATTGAAAATGATTGGAGTATCAAAACTACCTACTCACATAAAAGAAATTAATCACACTACTTCAAACATAATAAACACACATTATAACTTTATATTAATAAAAAAATAACTAATATGAACACATCATTCTTTAACATTAGTCCTTCAATGAATGATAAATTTTAATCATTGAAATCACATATAAATATGTAAGCTTCTCTAGTAAATGCATTCGTTTTTCATTCATTATTTATCAAACAGTAATCAAACTCTCAACTACCCCATTTATTAGATTATATTCCATCGTCATTTAATAATTTATATTCCTAAATATAAGTCTATCATGGTTTACTAAATCCTCATTAATACCATCAAATCGACAACCATATCAATTTCACTATGTTTTGAAGGCCTATATAGAAGTCATATAGTTAGCCAAAGTATTGTTCTTGTCTCCAAAATGATTGTGCTCTTTCATTTTTCATTTTTCTACCTCTGCGAATTCATATACTCATGAATTCATATAATAATAAATACTTATACTTAATCTCAATGTATTTTAATTAAATTTGATGCATTACCTTTCTATTATTCCATATAAACAAGTCGATATTCTTACCAATATTGTTTTTAATTAGTTGATATTCACCCATAATCATTTTTCTGAAAATAATTATTGAATAAAAATCTTATAATTAAATTTAATTAATGAATATAATCACAATAGAGTCCCATGATGTATATTTATTTAGAAAATCCATGGTGAAAAAAACTTCTTGAATTAACCCTTTCGTGTTCTATTTTCTAATATGAATCATTATGAGATTTGGCACCTTGAGTCTCGATATAATGGATTGTACTATATTCAAATTTCATGAATGAAATTACTCTTATTCCAATGTTATTTGATTGATCTCGAAGAGACATATTTTAAGGTTGATCTAGATAATGCCTTATGGATGATTCAGATAACAATGGATCTTCATACTATGTGAATTTTAGTTCCTAATTCATCACTCACAAAATTTCCATGCTTTATTATTATCATCACATAAATGTTTTATCATAATAAAGGATGATTTGTTCTATTCACATAAGAGAATGCATAATACGTACAAGAACAAAACATTCATTCTTATTTATATAGAAGTTCCATTCCAATGGAAGAACCATTTAATCATTGATTCTCATATAATAATAATTTATTCTATATGAAGTCACATATAAAAATTGACATATATGAACATTTTTCTTTGTAACTAGTTTTCTACATGGTCACTCTTGTATACAATTCTTCTTATATGAACATTAACAAAAAAATAGTGAATTTTGATATACGGATTCACATGTGTAGGGAAAAACCATACATGTATATTATCATATGTAGAAGACTATTGAGGTATTCAAATTCCTATTTATAGGAAAACTCATACATAAAAATTACATTAGGTGGAGAATGAATACAAATCAAATACATGGTTCCTCACTTCTTCAACATGATTCCAATCTATATCTTCTCCACATTTTTACATTGTTCTTTATTTTTAAAGTATATGAAAATATATCACAAGAATATTAATAGACATTTTCATGATATTTTAATATTATAAAACACACCTCACTTTTCATAGTTGAATGTAATCATCTCCTACTAGTTCTTACACTACTCTAGTTGAACCTAAATATCTTCACATGACCTACCATCCAATGTGTCAATATTTCATTATGTGTTAGGTTTTGAATTCATCATGATATCATTTGAGTGACAATGTGATCAAAAGTTTCAACCAATTCACCATATATATATAATATATCATAATTATGAATATCATTCTTCATGGAAGTCAAATTTGCAAGAAACCTTCCTTATGAAGGTTAAAATATTTAAAAACATTATCCCATAAATATATTTCATAATAAATCATGGCATTAACTCATCAAATTCTGTAATAATTTAAGTAATAACAAGTATGACCATATTTAAATATCATTTTGATTGAGTTATCCCATTTTCTTACATGATATTATTCTTTAAAATATTTACATAAAAAAATTATTTAGGCATATTTTAAATTAAAAAAATAAAATACAAAAAACAAACGTGCTAAAAAAGCCCCCTTTTTTCAAAAAAACATTAAATGATATGTCAATATGTACTCTAAAACCTTATTCAAAATCTCTCCAAATTTCTCATCATTATTTCATTTCAACTTATATAGACCTTAATGAAATGAAATACAAAGTAATTGGGAAAATCATAACAATTCATAATTATGCGATGTTTCATTGACCACATTACTCTCTGTATATGTGGTCCATGCTAAATGTTGAAAATAAAAGTATATTATTTTGATAAAAAAAACTCATCCATTTCCAATTGAATATGGTACCAATTGAAATGAGAACACATTAAATTTCATAAAATATTTACAACTATATTTCTGGATTATATAATAACATTACATCCATTAGCATAAAATTTTATCATTAAATTAAATCTATCTAAAATTATTATTCTAACTTTAGAAAACAAGTCAAAAAGTATTAATAATAAAGCAAGATTGACAATCTAGGGAAAAGATCAAAATTTTATTCAAAAAATATTTATATAGAACTTATTTTGAATCAAATTATCCCCCATTATATGATTATATTATTTTCAATTAATGTGGATTAGAAAAGAATAATTTTCTACCTTTTTAACTTACACTCTTCAAAACAATTCAAGAAAACCTCCCATTTTCTTATAACATATAAACTAATAACTTCTCTATAAATATTAATTTAACTCCCCCACAATAGTAGACATCTAATTTATGTAGATTCCCAAATTTCAATACTTCCATAACCACATCTTAAATTATCACTATCAAAACATGTTATTTAAATTACCAAATAGAAGACTACTCTAGCCTTTTTTTCTTCTCCTTTAAGGATTTCTAGTTTGCGAAAACATACTCACCTACTCCAGTTATTCACATGAGGCCATTTATCTCATTCAATTCCATGTATTATTTGAAAAAATATAATATTCAACGACAAGCAAAAAATTTGGATCTTATTTCATATCAATGTGAACAATGTGTTTTAGGTATTTTTCTAAACACAGTTTCTTCTCTTTTCCTTCTTCCACATATGCTCTCCAGATCTGATTTTGTCTTTGATAACATTAATATTGTCAAAACAATTTAAATTATATAGAGAAATTTTCAAATACAAATACTGCATATATAATTAATAACAAATTATTTTATGGTTTACGTCATATTCTATAAAAATAGTTAAAAATTATTTAGCATTATAAATAGCTTCCTTATATCACCCACATTGATCTTTTCTAAAATAGGGGTTGTATTTTTTTTTGAAACCCCTCATGAAATTTTTAATCATCAAGTTTAATGTTCTCTTTCCCTTCTTCATATTAATTTTTATTTTGATTCATTCAATTTATTTAGTTTTTCCAAATTTACTGACCACATTTCTATAAAATCATTACAAAAATTGGTATACATGATAGGGTCTACCCATGGAAACTTGTGAATGTTTTTATTCTTATATAAAATTTTAAATGTGAAAATCCTCCTATTATTAAGGGACTTTTTTTCAAACACAATTGCATTCGTATTATTTTACAAGGGTCTCTCACCTATCCCTTTTAAACCTTCTTGGAAGTAAACAAAATTTAAATTTAAATTTTGTTTTTATCCTCTCATAGAGATTATTCATTATTGATCATTTTATGTTACATTATTTTCATTCAATTTTCTTCTATACATGTTGAGATGTACATGTAACATTCCTATGACCACTCTTATTGTAATTGTCATTATTTTATTTTGGTCTGCTGAATCTATTTTATGTAGAAGGATTCACCAACATCTATTGAAACTGTAATTCTCTGACATTATTTCAATTAACATGGGCTTTCAATGTGTTTTAAAATTTACAGTATTAAACCAAAAATCCATTGAAGAAAGACCAAATCTGCTATAACACCATGAAGATCCAAAAATCTATTAGTTTTTATATGTTTTATATGGTCTAGAAGTTCTAGAATATTGGGCATGCCAATTTCGAGTCTTCTTTACTACTGTTAGGATCATCTTGGTATTCCAAATTCCACATTTTTTCTATCCACCATGGACATAGTGGTGGGTTTCAATCATTTTTTCTCATCTATACTTTTTTCTAAAAAAATTAAGCCTTCATTATTTTTAAATGCACATTTTTCAAAAATCTTATAATTTAATATGGATTATACCTCTATTTTCAAATAATCTTGTTAACAATCATCAAATGATGTAAATATCCACTTTCAAATGAATAATGTTATTTTACCACTAAAATCCTACATTGAACATTTAGTGGAAGCAACAAATCCTACTTTATTTTTTAAATACCAAATGTTTGTCTTTTAACGATTGACCAGTGTAGCATCCAATTCAAAAAAAATTATATTGAGTTCTTTCTCTTTAATTTCAATCATAATTACCATATCCTCAAATTCCATAATTATTTACTAATTTTACCCTTCATTCATTATATTTTATTCTTGATGAGAATTGTTAAGTTCCATGATTATAATGGCTCATACTTTACATATATATATTAATTTAACATGTAGTAATATTTATTACATAACATAACAAAGACCACTCTAGGATCATATAGGTTTAGTTTCTTTAGAAAATAGGAAACATAAAAAATCATTCACAAAACATCTACATTGTCTCCTGCTTATTTCCTCAAAACTAGACTTCTTTTTGACATAACTTACTTAAAAACTTAATTCATGACCTGGGGAAAATAAACACATGAATGAGTGAGCTCAAATGATTAGTAAGGGTAAAAAGGGAAATAAAAATCTTATCATAATCATAAGAACACAACATTTTAAAATCATATCCTTCATCTAAAAGATCAGAATATCCTATCTTGTGATAAATCATAAAAGTGAAATGTAATCCCAATAGTCATAAAATAAGACATAAAATTTCATGGAATTATCACATAATCATAGAAAATTATTTTTTATTATTCAAGGCTTGTCACCAAGACCATCATACCAAACAAATTCCATTATGTAACTGAGTTCACTCCTCGTTCCAGCCTTGTATTACTGAAATAGACTTTCATACTATTCTAGTCATGTATATATCATGAGATAAAAGTCATCACCCAATTCATTGGAGGGAGTTATAGGTCCCACCCATCTCATAATGAAACCAGTCTTACGTGTTCCAAAATAACATAAATCAATTATCAAAGCATAACCAGTAAAATAAACTACGATTCACAAACATCATTCCATCATAATTCATTTAAAAAATAAGGATTTAATAAATATAATTACATCATAATACCAATAAAATAAATATAATAATAGTTATATGAAAATAAAACTAAGTCATCTTATATGAAAAATAGTTTTGATAAAACATAGGACCTTAATTCATGAAGAAAACATCCCTTCTTTTTCAAAAATGTTTTATTTTCTCAAAATTCAAAGAAATTTTAAATGAAAATAATGTAGTTGAAAATAATCATGAAATCATTTAAAGTAATATTCATGGAAATAATGTGTCATGAAATCATAAAATTTCATTAATGCTGTATAAGTTTAAAAAAACATTCTCCTCTTACTTTTCCCAAAAAAGTTGAAAAGTACCTCAAATCGAATAACGAAAAATGATTGCTTTCATACCATTTAAATAAATCACCAAAGGGTAAAATTATCATTAAACAGTTGTATGATAATATAAATAATTTTACATAATTAGGAATCATGTATGTCGATGAGAAATATACCCCATTAAATACTTATGTATGAACAAACTCTAATAGAAATGAGACTGTAAAATTATCCCTTACCATTGGTTGAATAGATTTCGGGTTTTTCTAAACCTCATGTATAATAATTTAAATAATTTTATTGACTTATTCCATTCACATAATCACTTTTATGATACCATATATGATTATATTATCATCATTTTGTTAGAAAGATTTCATTTTTGGTCGTTATTCGTTATTAAATTCTTTATTTTCTTATGCATGATTTGTCAGATAAGTTCATGTACCATTTCATAGGTTATATTTAAATAATTAACAGAATTATATTAGTATAATATATATCATATTTATTCATTCAGTTCATGTATATAGTCTTGGTTTAATGATGATCATGTAGAATAAATAGCATCTCATTGTGGAGATGGTAGGTTGTACGTTCAAATGAGCGATGATATCATTCCCAAAATTGTTAAATGGTACTGAAGTGGATGGTGTATAATATTTAAGGATTAGTAAAATGTTATAATAATCATATATATGAATTATTTTCATCATTATACCCATAAAAGTATGGTGGTGGTGAAAAGTACATTACACCATTGCGTGGAGACGGTAAATCATTGGTACACATGTGTGGTGATTTCATTTTTCATAGGTTTGATAGATGGTGGAATATGGTTGTTTACTATTTATAATAAAATATCAGTATATTATTGATACTTATTTAATTACTTTAGAATAAACAAACTAATGAATAGGGAGTATAAGAATAAAGAAGATTGAAAGATTTAGTAGAAGATATTACCTACTCCTCAATGTGCTTCCTCTAAATCTATTCTTAGAGAACTAAAATTAGTATTTGAAGATGACTAGATCCTATATAATGAAAATAGGTATTTTTAAAATGAAATGGTAATGGGATGGATGAGATTTAAGGATAAAAATGGAGTGAATAGTTGAGGGAGTAGGTTCCCTTTAATAATTGAGCTAAGAGGCGCTTTTGAAAACTCCATAAAAATAATTTATATGAAAATAAAAACCTTCCAAATAACCTAAAAAATATCCCAATTTAGAATATGAAAAGATATATGGTTATAATATCACCAAAAAATAATCTATTTACATGTTATTTTGTCAATTTAAACCATATCATTTTAGTTGGCTCTTAGTTATTCTATTTAATTTTAATTATGTTAATGGCATTCTAAATATGTAATGGATATTAATATGTACATATATAGAGTTAATTGAGAAAAAATGGATAGTTTATTTCATTTTAGACCTTATAATTATCGTTTTTTATTTTTAAATGTTTTTATTATTTTTAAATAATTTAATAAAATGTTATTTTTAAAAAATATCAATAGTGTCAATGTTGACACTATTCATTTATTTGACTTCAAATAAAATCATAACCGAAGATAAATTGATAAAACAATATTTAACACAATACTAACATGTCATAGTAACCTATAAAATTTGTGTAACATATTAAAAAGTTCATATGATAATTATTTTAATATTTTTAATACCATTTTTTGATATTTCTATTAATGAAACAATTTATACAAACCTATTGTGTCATCATTAATGGTACTTATTTAATCCCTAAAAATTATAAATAAATTTCTATGATGTAGGAAATTATTTCATATTTCCATATACTATCAATAGTAGATATTATATACCAGTAATAAATATATTAAAATTAATATACTTATATAAAAGGTGATTGTGACATTTTGTCACATTCATTAGTTTTTATTATATTCATGTAATATTCAAATGTAAGTGGCCATTAAGTTATTAAATTTCTAAAAATAAATGATAAGGGTCTAATTTATTCATTTAAAAGAATTTTTCTTGGTTTTATGTTAATTTTAAAATATTATTTGTACCTTTAATTACCCAGTTTACCTTCGACCATGGTAATAAAAATAATTACCAAAGTTACTATTCATAGTGCCCAAAATTAAAAGTAGTATATTAAAATAATTTGGACCTAGTGATTCCATATATGTAATAAATTATTCAATATTAAAAACATATAATTTAATGTAATTAATTTAAAATTAATCCAATTTTTGAAAAGAGAAAATAGGTTCTAAAAGTTAAAATATTGCAAAAGATTGAAATGTTTTTTAATCTATATTTAATGGAAAATTAATTCCAATTACCTAAATTATATTAATTGGTAAAAATATATTATATTTATAATTTAAATATACTCAATAATATAATTTATCCATATAAATTATTCCAATAAAAAAATTTATTTTCACTGAAAATTTAGCGTATTTTTACTATTAATCAAAACATGAAAGTTATCATAAAAATATCAAAACTTTATCCAAAGTAATTTTTTATATCGCAACTCAAAATAAAATATTTATGATGTCATATAAAAATTAATAATGTGTGAAAATATTATTTTAAAATGGGTTCACCATTCAAAGGTGTAAAATTATACTTTTCTTAAAAAATAGGTTTTTATACATAAAATAGGGTTTTCTTCATACCATAGGATTAAAATATCCAATGGATGAATATAAAAAATATTTTATTATGTTTATAACACATATATATCACATTAATTTCATACCAAAATAAATTCACTCAAAAATAAAAATATTTAATTGATTTATATTTTTCATAAATAATTTATACTCAATGAATTCACAATGCATTTCATAAATTAATTATAATTATTCCTGCTAGCCTAAGGAGAAGGAAATAATGGTAGATTTATAATAAGGGAATCTAGTGGTTCATTTCTACTCATGATTTCAGGAAAAGAAAGCTACTGAAGAATAAAAAGTATTTAAAGAAAATATTTCATATAAACATATGGGTGTTAAAATGATTATTTTGTATTCACATTCAAATAATCTGTTTTGATTTCAATATAAGTACTCTTTTTATATTCCATTGAATAGATATTTTATTCTTGGACGTTATTTTCCTCATCATTTTATTAAAATATGATGAGAAAATATTCATTAAATTTAGAGAACTCTTTTTCATGTTCATTATTACCCAATTTTATAGATCCAAACCTTCTAGAAATCTTCATACAAGATAATATATATATTAAAAATTATTCTCCATCTAATTTTACTCCTCCTTACATTGTGTAATCTCATCCTATATGATTTTAAACATTTCACATAAAATAGAGACTTCTTCCTTATGAAATACATGAAACATGTCCTTTAATGTGTAAATTTAAAAACCACTAACATTTCATCACTTTTGTTATCTCATGGATATAATTTATAAAAATTTTGGAAATAATTAATAAATACTTCTATACCACCTGAGTTTATTGAAATAATTGAGGTAAAATGATTTTCCATCATCTCTATAGGTGAAAAAACCACCTTTTACTCTTTTCCAAACTAGATTTTTATACTTTTAACTCCTATAATGGAGAACCTAAATTTACTTCTTCTTTAATCATGGGTGGAGAACTCTATAGATTTATTTATTTCTTTTTCTCATGGTTGATCATCACATTATTGTTGGTTAGTTTGGTTTATTATATTTTTATCAAAAATATTTTGTTGTGCTCAATATTCATGATGATTCTTGATTTTGTTTGTATGTTTATAAATCAAGGGAGTGATTCTTACAATGATAAAAAAATTTAATGTTTGATGGACGTTGGCTAAAGAGGTTCTGAGTTAATATGAGTGAAATATATAACATACCTAATTCACCAATGTGTTTTGAGGACATAACAAAATTTAAATAGATAAATGATTCATGTATCCATACATACCACATATCCAAATGAAAAACATAGATGAGTAAATATCCAAATAGCTGAATCAAATATGCGAATAAGATATGTTTGTATTTTGGATAGATTCACATAGCTGAAGTGTAGGACATGTCTAGTTTTAATATATACGATGAGACATACATATCCAATTGTTATTCAGTTGTTGAGAACTAATTATCTGATAGTTATGTAGATAATGAGAAACAAGTAGCTAATTTTTATGTAACCAACTATTGTGGCATATATTATTTCATGAAGTCATTAAAATATAATAAGTTTTTTAATAATAGAGGATTTTGTAAATTTCATGGATCATGAATATTTATATATAATGTGGAAGAATGAACTCCTAGTATTTAGGGGATTAAAAATATTATTTGAATGGAAATTAAAATGATTTTAAATTAAAGATAAATTAAGAACCAGTCGAGTGATTTGAATAAGATTATCATGTTGTCGAAGATCATGGGTTTTTAATAATTAAAATAGGGAAACATTAACTATTATTTTTACAGAATAATGTTCATGATGATTTTTTACATATAAATATCTTATTATGGTGAGTAATTTTTCTAGTTTTTTAAAATGAAAGTTTATGAATCATGAACTAATATTGGGTTTTAAAAAAATAAAATCATATAAATATCATTAGAAAAAATATTTGATTCAAGTCTTAGAACTTTTTGGCCTCAGAATTTAGTTCTTCAATATGGTTTATTAAATCCTGATTTATTGTAGGAACATGTAAGTTGATTGTTTTCTATTGTTACTAGAGAATCCTATTTTATTTTGAGATATTTTTCATCTTTTGATCATCTATTTATTCTACAATGAAAATCTCTATTATTGGGTGTGACTATAAACGTTTTTTCTGAGATTGCACATGAATTTGTGTCATCAGAACTCATTTATTATTATAGTGAAGAGAATATATGGTTGGAGATGGTAAACAGTCACAATAAAGAGTCGGATTCTACATTGGATTAAAACCTCATAAAAAGTATTTGTTCCATGACATTTTTATTTCCTATATGATTGTGTGAGGTTTTGATTTTTCTATTTTGAGTGGATCAATATCTAATAATTCGTATAGGTTTATTTTTATTGAATAAAATTTTAATAACCTCCCAAAAATTAGTTAAACGCATTTATAAATGGAGGATACAAAACATTCTAGGTACATCAAGTAGCATCTAGGGGATTTTACTCTATAGTATCAAAGCAGTTCAGATTTGATAATAGATAATATTAATTTATTAAATAGAAGCGGAGTATTTTTTTCTGATCTAAAATATTATAATAGTTTTAGGAATTGAATGTTGTTATTTATTTTACATATTGTATTGTAATTTTTTGACGCAACATAATAGGCTTCGAACCATTTACAAAAAAATTATAAAGATTTTTTTCTAAATAGAGAAACATATAAGTTAATAGAAAATAAAAATTTCAATTCTCATGTGATTACAACAGAAATTATACACAAACATTCTTGGACTATATACCATAAAATAAATATGGGATATGATTGAGAGTAGTTATGTAGGCAATGTGGACGTCAAAAAGGAAATGAAATACATTTGGGGATTATATTTTGAAAACATAAAATTTAAGTGATTTAATGAATTTATGATTTAATTACTCTAGTAAATAAAATTAGGACTAATATTTGAGGATTTTGTGAAAACAAAAATATTTCTAAATTTTAATTAAGTTGTAGAGAATTTTTCTTCATAGATTTTATCCTAAATATTAAGAACTGGAATATAGATATGATCATACACTTATTGAGTTACATTATATACTTATTTATTATATAATTAGAGATATTATAGAATTAAAAATAGAAGTTAAATATGAAATGGAATTTAAAACAATGTGGTACATCTAAAATTGTAATGATGAGAATATTGTAGACTATTGTGATTATGAGAATAAAGGTAAATATTAAAGAACTATTTCATTTATTTATCAAATATTTCAAAAATTTTAGATAAGGAAAAAATGTATGTTATTAGGTAGGTTTTATAAATGTAATGGACATAGAATGTATATATATAATTGTCTAATGAATAAATTATTATATTAAAAATATAAAAATGAAGAAAATTTTCCATGATAGAAGTGCAGAAAAATTATAATGATTCCTTAAATGAAGATTGAAGGAAGATTATATTTGAATGAATAAAAAATAATACATTTGATGGGAAATTAAGGGGAGGTTTATTTTTTTTATTCTTTTGGAATTCTTAAGATGAAACACATGATAAATTTATAAAATGTTCAACTCATGTTCAGAAAACTGTTGACTCTTTGAGAGTTGATGAAAATTTTTCTACAAATTTTCTAATAAATTTATAAATATGAGATAGTGTCTTATCCCATGTAAAACAATATTCACAATCAATATAAGACTTATTTCGTAATGATGAACAAGAATCAGAATGATGAAAATTGAGATAATATTTAAAATGTGACAAATTATATAGAAGATAATAAGAAACTAAGGATGAAACTGGTTGAATATGAGAATAAATTAAAAGAAAATGAATTGAAACATTATTTAAAGGATGTAAAATTATCAATGACAAAATCAAAGTTTCTAGAATTTGATAAGGAACTTCTAAATATTAACAAGGAAAGAAAAATCGATATTGAAGTAAGGGAATAATTCTCTAAATATATTATGAAAATTCTGGTAAAATCATCAGTAGAAAATTTACTTCCCAAAGTATACACACTAAACATTATGGTTTAAATTAGAGTTTTGGTCAAATATAAAACAATATAAATGGATAAAAATGTGATTTAAGATCACTTTATGAAATAAGAAACATGAATATTTCTTCCTTTTTCATACCAGAGATGAAATTAGACCTAACCATTTCAATGAATGTCAAATTATATAATGAACATTTCTAGACACAACATTGGTATTTTAAGAAAATTTAAATTTTAGGGCTAATAATGGTGTTGGGGAATGGTTGAACATAAATAATATACATATATAAAAATATATCTTTACTAAGAAGAAGGAATGAATAAATGGGGAGAAGTTTTAATGGGAAGTAATTAGTTTTTAGATGGAAGTATGTAGGGGAAAAAATGGGTTTCATGATGAGGAAAAATAATACATTTGATTGTCTTGAAGTGATATGTGGAAGGTTTGATGAAAAGGCTCATAGAGAAGCGAAATTCTTGAATGTCTTACCTACTTAGTTCTCCCCCATTTATAAAGCGAAATTACTTCAAGTTCACAATATAGAAAATTCATTCATGGAAAAAAGTTGATTTTAATCTATTTATTCCCTCCTATTGAATTACTTTATTATATAGATATTAAATATAAACTAGGCATTTGTCTATCAATTATTCACAAAGAGATATCATTTTAGGATATTTTTTCATGGAAGTGTGCATTATACCTCCCATTTAATCTTGTTTATTAATTACATTAGTTTCATAAACTAGGTTTGTATAAAATCAAATGATTTTTGTTCAAGGTACATTTTCTTTTTATTCCTTCAATAATACCAATTTTTAGAAATTCATTAATCTATTTTATCATAATTTAAGTATCATTAAGTTATTTTTTAGTGTATTTATATTGTTAGGTTAAAAAAATACAACTAGTTTTGGTGGTGGTTGATCCTTTATTGTTCGTTTATAACACCCTGGATTGATAAAGGGTTAAGTGACTAAATGATATGACTCGTGTAAATAAGGGAACATTTATTTTTAGAAGCCAACTTGATTAGAACTGTAATTTTAAGCATGATTATTTTGGAGTAGTTATTAGGATGGATAATCTTGTAAGATGTTTTCCATGGAGTGTGAATGTGAAGAAAAAGCACACTATAAAGAACATGTGTATTCCTATAGGTAAATTCATTATTTTGAGGACTTGTTCGGGAATGCGGGTGAGCCCTAGGTAGGGGACCACGTGTCTAGGGGGAAACTGGTGGTACCCACTGGGCTAGGACCCGACCACCACATTAAGGGAGAAAGTTTGTGACATTAGCGGGGACATGTTGTTACATTAGTATCATAGAAGGATCTCATCCTTAATTATCGTGGCACTGCTTCAGTGGAGTTGTATTGTTCCCAATGATGGTGTTATGATCGTAGGGGGGTGTAACAACCTATAATGATAAAATGTTAATTTAATAAATTATATGGATTAAAAAAATAAGGTTCTCTTTTATTTTCATAATCCTATATAATTATCACACAATGTTAAAGCGTGTTATTCCTGCGGTATTGATAAGGATGGGTGACACTAGGCATGTGCGATTTAGGAAAAAGTACACTATAAAGAAAATGTGTTGGAAGGTGGGTACAATCATTAGTGTGATGACATGTTTTTTAATATGGGTGGGCCCTAGGTAGGGGACCACATGATTTTGGGGAAAATGGGGGTACCTAGTTGTCCAATACTCTACGAGCATGTCAATGAGGGATTTCTATACAATAAGTTGTTCCTTGTTAACTTGCAATGTCCTAGATATTCTAAAAATCAATGAAACATTTATGATCAGTTTAAATTATTTATTTTTTTGCTCATAATGTTTCCAAAGATGAAACTATAGGTTTTGATGATTTTTTAGTATTTTTTTGATCCTAATGACCAAAAAAATTTGTAAGTACAATTGGTCTCATTGTTAGTTAAAATTGTGCTTCCCAACCCAACGGTTTCCATAAACCATGTGATGTGACACACTAGGGTGTAGGGGCCTGCAATGTTATTTTTCGACCATGTGATACCAATCACATGCCCGAGGGAGGTGAAAACCATAAAGACAATGGATTTTTTCATGGTTTATGCATGATAGACAAAACATGTACCTAAACCATGTGACGATCCTCATTGGGAAATAGCATAGTACAAGGATGGAGCATAGTTTTTCCAACTGTGTTCCCTACTATGTGACCCTGTCTTTATGGGTGAAATTCAATTCTTACCCTTAAAATTTTTAAATCCTCTAATTCTTATTCCCACTCTAATTTTCTCTTATAGTAACCATATGAGAGGTTTCCTACTCTACTCCATAGGGTTTTTGATATCTACCTTTTTCATAATCTATTTCCCCCAATATTGAATACATTAGAAAGCTTCAGGTGTGCTCTATAGTCCTCTTATTTGAATTTCTATTATGTCTATTACATTGTTGCACTATTAATTTCAAGATGGGTTTTTACTATTTTCAGGGAATTTTATTATTTCTTAAATAAATATCATTATATCTCTCTTCAAGGGTCAAAAATAGATGAGTGGACTTCTACGAGTATGATTTATGTGTTATATATTGTTTCCTGGTGTTTCATTGTGTTCTATATGGTGCACCATTATGCCACATTCTGAAACCTTTTAGTGACACCCTTTACTAGTCAAATAAATTATATTTAATGTGTTTAATTGTTTGGAATGACCATATTGTGTGGTGAGTAAACCCTTGGTTTATCACCTAGAATTTATCCACCCAATGGGTGTGTCTCCATTTTTAGGCCTAATTCCCATAAAAAAATTATTTTTTGAACACCCCTTAGGGTGAGATTCATATTAGTTGAACGTCTTGAATCTAAAAAATGGATTGAGAAGAATTGTATGGTATGAATTTTCCATTATCATTATGATCATGCCCATACTTCATTGTTGTACTTCATTTATAAGTATTATTTTATTATGAATTATAGAATATTATTTATGCCTTATCTAAATTGTTTAATGCCTTTGTTTTGTGCCTTTTATGTATTCCTTAAAGTATTGTTCTTACATGTTTGCTAAATTTATATTGTCTTATGCATCATTTCACAATTTTTGGGATTGAATAAAATTTTTGGATATACTGTTTGGAATGTGATATTGAAATTTCATGATGATGATGTTTGATTTTAAATTCTATTCATTATCTGCTTACGATCTAAGAGCGAACAACAGTCTCAGTTTAAATACATCAATGATAGACTGGTCGTTCATTGAAATATAACTTCTTAACATGATGGGAAGAACAATTTTTTGCCTTGTATGAGATCTACGAGTGAATTACTTATACTATTAGGTGATATTGTTTCCCTATGGGAGAAAAAATAGGCAATATTGTTGACTAGATGGTTATACCACGCCTCAGGTGATACTCGGTCACATATGTGATATACTTAGGAAGGCTTGATAGGATACCATACCAAGAGTGATACGAGGGATTCCATTATAGACTACCTCATATAGACTCTATGGTATTGTTTATATCGGAGGATCCTATAGTGACCCTTGGTATTCCTTATGTATTGCCTTAGATGGGATCTCTATTCCATTACTGGAATTGATATATTATTTCCTGTCCAATGTGTGATTGATCTTTATTAAATAATGAGAAAGCCTAATTTATGTATATGGGATGCATCTACAAAGAAAAAAATCTACTCAGGGTTATTACACAATGGATTCATTACACATTATTGAATATTTGTACGAATTTTTACTTGAACATGTTCCCATAGTTTATAAATTTTCTTTAGTAAGAAGAAAGTATAATCATTGTATAACCCATTAAGGGACCCAAACATAGTTATAATTTTTTATAATTTATTTATTTCTTGGAATTCACCTATACTAGAACACTATACATTTAATATTTTCAGAGATGGATCTAGACATTATTAGTGGTGGCCTATAGGGATAATATCTAACAACCTTATTAGGAAACCTTTGGTAGCCTAGAAGAAAACATGATTGTAGGTACAGATAAAGGGAATCAATTTTCTCCCAATGCTTGTTTTATTTTTCCTAGGATAGATTACTAAAGAATGGGGAAAGCCTATGCTCGCGATTCTTATACTAGATACTTTTTGGCCTTTAGTATTTCTAGAATTTGGTATTTTCTTATATCCCTTGTTACACAAGTACTTATTTTGAGTAGACAGATGATATCATTATCATCATTATTACTGTTACTTATTTTTTATTCAGCTTCTACCTATTGCTTTTTTATCTTGCTAATGGTTAATTATTAGTTCATTATTTTCTGTTTCATACTACTTCTTCTGATACAGAGTGTTACTGGTTAAGTCATATATATATCTTATTTTCATGTCTTTTATTACATATAAATTTTTACACCACACACTAATCAATGAGAGAATAATCTTCCCACAAACAAACCCCAGTCCCTCACCTTTATTCTACATACTTTAGCATTTAGGGAGGCATTCTCAAGGTAATATGGTCCATTGTATTTGTACACTATTGAGTAGAATCTGAGGTCAGTTTTTATTAATTGGTATCAAAGGATTTCTATTGACATTTTTTCTTACTATTTGGGTATCAGATAAGAGAAAATGATATTATAATTTTGAAATTATCCTATTCACTTGAGAAGCTAACCCACGTACAGGGGAAACCCAAATTATAGAGGAGGTTTAAATTCTATTATTGCTTTCACTTTTTACAGTTTCATGAATTTTTCAATCGGATGATACACTTTCTTGTTGTTGTTATTATTATTGATAAAAATTTTAATATCATGGGTTGTTTTACCATTTACCGAGGATATGAGGGAATATAAGAAATCATGCCTTATACTAGGAACCATAGTATATAACTTCCAAAAATATTCCATGCAACATTTACTTTATCTGGGCATTGATTATGACACACATGCTTGTTTTTGTGATTTGAATTTTATATATAAAATTGTGTTGATATTCCTTGTAAGACTAAGAAAAACATAATTGACACTAAATGTACATTCCGTTAACTAACGTTTGTTTCCTACATAGGGTAATATATGCACCTTAATTAGTCATTTATGTCATGTTGATCCATGAACCATTAGCCTCGTGGGATGGTACTTGTTATAGAAATGATTAAGTGGATGCCACATTCTAATTTATAAGGTGTATGGGTACTGATATATTAGAAATGTTGATTCATATAGTTCAACCATTTAATGGGATATAAATATTTAAATGAATACAAAACATAAAACATGTATAATACTTAAATTGAAATGGCCATCTTATATAGATTAGATATGAGACATTGACCCTACCCCATCTCATAGTAGGTAATAGGTAGTGTCTATTGTGATCCTTTTATAACCATTTCATATCACATAGACCTAGATTTAGTACCAGATAGGGGTGTGTGTTTCTTTTTTATATGGGATTCGTACCTAGACACTCTTTATCGATTTTATTAACTTTTACATATCAATATGGGTAGTTTGTTACACAATTGTAGTGATATTCAATCGCAATGTCTTCATCTCATAAACAAAAATGTTGATGAGTATACTTCGAAGGTGGTGGGCCCTAATCCACCCATATTAGATCTTTTAGTGAAACATAAGTAATATCCATCTCTCCTTCTAATAGGAACTGATTCTCAATTATGTGACTGTTTATTCTAGTTTATATAGTCTATTTTGGGAGCTCCTCATCCTTCCCCAACTATGGTATAGCTAACTTCGGATTTCCATAAGAAAATCCACCCAACTTCATAAGGTATAGAAGAATGTAGGGTACATGGTCATGGATAGAGGCTATAGTATTGATACTTGACCATCTTGAGATGTCTCAATAGTGGAAGGTCAAGGTAGTTAATTACATGTTGTGTAATTAATCTATACAATGGTGGGATGTCATCTCTTAGGCAAGGATTCCTTGGAGTATGATATGGGAAGACTAATATAAATCCTTTTATTATAAATTCATTCCATATAATCTAATAGTCAACCGCTCCCCAGAGTTACTGCTTCTTCACCAGAGAACTATGATCATCATTGAGTATTCGGATCACTTCACTGTTCTCATGTGTTTTTCTCTGACTCAGACTAGTAATGAATTGATGACCACGAGGAATTTTGAGAATGGTTTTTTTGTACTCTATTAGATTATAGGAGAACGTCATCTGATTGACTACCATTTTATATATATATTGAACCCGAACCTTATTATAAAACACAACCATATAGATACTATAAATGTGAGCCCATGGGATTCAATTATGAGGTAGAGAGATTATTTATCTGGTAGCAAGAAGTTTCATTTCGATTGTTCTAATGGTGGAAGTACCAAATAGGTGAAACATATTGATAGTCTTGTGGTGTGTCAACAGTGTGTAAGTCCTTGAAATAATAAGCCTTAGTGAATGAGTAACCAAGTCGAGTTTCGATCTTATGGTTGGATGGGTCACCTTTAGTGCTTCTGCATATTGTTTCCTCTAGCATCTATTGATAGAGGATATGTACCAACACCACATTTAGGTATAGGATCAAAGAATCCATTTTAGTATAAGAGTTATCATTCAACTAGATGATCAGGTCTAGGTGGTAGTGGATGTGGATGAGGTAGTAATGATTAAAGGGTTTATCTTCTGTAGAGCGGACCTTCCTAGGTTATTCAGGTAACATCTTAGGGTTAAGGTTTAGGAAACATTTATATAGTGTATACAATTCCTGAGGAGAATATTCTAAGGCCTTATATGGTTAGATGTTCAATTATAATAGCCTTAAAATTATTTTGTACCTTTAATACATGTTCATCTTGCTCTTTTATATTTGATGCGGTTGTGGAATGCTTAGCCCTTGAAATTGAGAACTTCTGTGACATTATGTCTCTTGGTAGGCCATTAGGAGTTAGATCAGTGGGATACTCTAGTTCCATGAGTACCCATTTAGATAGTTGGGAAGTATTTTTAATGGATTTTATTCATCTATAAGATGAATAGATTTGACATCAATCTTAATATAAAATGGATATTCCCTTTTTAGAAAAAAAAAATAGATTTAAATCACTGACTGATGTCCTTTACATCACCCAAGGGATGAACTTATATCCCAAAGGTAAATGGGATATCTAGAAAAGTTGAGATGATTCCAAGGGTACTATTCTAGGAAGAGAGACAACATAGATAGTGAGTCTCTTTATGGGAGAATATAGAATTCATCCTATGGAATTCCCTCCATTCTCGGTTCATTTTAGGGACATCTTCCAGGATGATTTATCCCTCTTACATCCTAATAGATAGGTTGAGTTTACCATCGATTTTGTGCCAGGTGTATCACCAATGTCCATTACTCATAGGATATCACAAATAGAGCCCCAAAACACAATAGTCATCTTGGATATCAATAGCTAAAGTATTCTATACAAAACAACCCATCAACTTTGGGATTAGTAATACTTTTCTAATAGAAGGTGGAGAGTGTCCTTAGTTTGTTTGTGGATTACCGCCGATTGAACTAACTTATGATGAAGAATTGGTATCCCTTACCTCTTATAGTTTTCCACTTTGACCTTATTTGAGGGGTAATGATTTTTTATAAGATCTATTTGATGGTAGTATGCCATCAGGTGCATTTGAGACCCACATAAAAACAACATATAGTGTGTCAGAGTAGGTATATCATGTTTGAGTATCTGGTCACTCTATTTGGTTTGATGAATGTACTGGTAGCTTTTATGGATCAGATTAATTTTGATTTCTACCCATATATTGATTAATTTGAGGTAGTATGAATTTAAAACATCTTATCATATTCTCACCCCAAAAATGACAATGATAACCATATAATGATCAAGCTGAAAACACTGAGAGAGAACCATCAATATAAGAAGATCAAAAAATGATAATTTTATATAAGTAATGTTTAATTTTTGGGTCATATTTTTTTAGCGTCATGGGTATATATTTACAAAGAGAATTTGAGCACTATGGATTATTGGGATAAGCCAAGGAATGTGTTTTAAATACATAGTTTATTAGGGATAATGAGATATTATCGGATATTCATACTAGACATCTCCCATTTTGTACCACCTCTTATGGTCCTGATGGAAAATGGGTTAAAGTTCCTCTAGATTGAATCTTGTAATATAGATTTTCAAGAGATAAAAGGAAGATAAACCTCAATACTGATCCTGAGTTTTCCTGAGTGTGAGAGAGGATATATTGTTTCCTATTATGCTTATAGAAATCGTTCTTGGAGTAATGTAGGGTGATTAGGTTTTAGTGTATTAGTCCCGCTAACTGAAGCCTCATGAGCAGAATTACACTATGCATGACTTCAAGATAGAGACCATGATTCATTATCTATGATATTAAGGCACTACCTTTTGGTTGAGAGTTTATTTGTCTACATAAAACATAAAATTCCCAGATACATCTCTACATAGTGAGAAATGAATTTGAGATAACATAGGTTTGTATAATACCTAATGTACTTTGATTTTGATTTTTTTAATACACCATGAATGGGTAATGCTGTGGATTATTCCATGATCCTAAAGGCTAAGTTAAGGGCCTTACAATATACCCACAGTGGCAAGAATATTATGGATATATTTTCTATGTTTCCCTTGGTGGTTTAGAAACAACACGATCAGTCTATTTTAGCAGCTCTTTCAATGAAATCCTCACATTGGGAGTGGGTTCAGATGTGAATAATATAAAATTATGAGGGCCTCATCTTAAGGGATAGTGTCTCTCGGGAGAACCTACCACTTGGTTGGGATGGTGATGTGAATGATGCTTTACACCTCTATGGTATTTTATGGGTTCATTCTGATATACAACAAGAATTGATGAGATAATCTCATGATTTTGTTTGGTCAGTTCATCATGGTTATACCAATATGTACCAAGACACATGTCATAAGTATTGGTGGATTTGTATAAAGAATCATATAACATGTTTTATTTCTTAGTTCTCCACCTGTAAGTAGTTTAATTCATAACACTAGTGACCAGATGGTCTCCTATACACTATATATATTCTTGAGTAGAAATGGGACAATGTCAGCATTGACTTTGTGATAGGATTTATAAGGTCCACTCAAGGTAGTAATTTAGTAAGTGTGATCATCGATTGGATGACCAACGTAACACACTTCCTACTTATCCAAGATACTTTTTTAGTTAATGAGATTGAGAGGATTTATATCCAAGAGATTATTTCCCTTCATGTTGTACCACAATCCATCATTTCGGATGGGGATTCATGATTTAAATTACAATTATAAAAAGTTTTATCTAAGTAATTGGGTTAATAGATCATCTTGAGTATAAAAAATCAAATTCATATCAAAATTCAGTCTAAGCAGATGATACATGTGTTATGGGACATGCTACAAGAAAGTATCGTAGATTTTAGAGGTTCTTTTGAAAAACAAACATTTATTTTTTTATTTTTCCTATGACCACAGATCTCAATAAATGATTAATATTGATCCATATGAGGACCTTTATGGATATCCATTCCTTTCACCTTTGTGCTTGTAAGAGGTAGGTGAGGCAGCATAATAGGGTCCTAATTTTGTTTAGTAGACCTCATAGAAAGTTATATTGATTCAATAAATGTATTGATATAGCTTAGTCCCAGAAGAAGTATTATACTGGTCATCACCATTAACTTATGGAGTTTAAGGTGGGACATCATGTCTTTCAATTTTTTTCTCCCAAGATGGATTATAGATGAATTGCTAGATAATAGATGTTACCTCCTTGATATGTCAGTCCTTTCGAAATAGTGGATGGAGTATGAATGATATCCTAATGATTGATGCTACCATAGAGGAGCCATTACATGCCCTAAATCTTCCACATATCAACGAATCAATGATACCATATTTAATTGTATCACTCATTTCACCTTGATAATAATGAGATGAAGGAGGATGCATCTTTGGAGGGGCAACTGATACGTGTAATTATCAAAGTATGAAGGCTCTTTGTGGAAGGTCAGTTCCACTATTCTAGGTGCTATGGAATAATGGATGTGCACAAGATGATAACTAAGAGTGGTGGATGATGTAAAAGTGCAGTGGTAAGAATTTTCCCAGAGGATGTTTTATTAACCTTAAAAAGGAAACATGGATTTTAGTTGTCTGGAGACAGGAGGTTTTAACATGATTTAATTTATAAAAATGTTTAGGCCATTTTTTGGTTTTAAATTCCCTGATTTATCCCTCATAATGTTTTATAAGGGAGTAATGGATATTTTTTAGGGTGTTTGAGGCTTATTTAGAGCCCAAATCCCATAATTGGAGAAGAATATTAGGAAACATGGTTAGGAGAAATAGTGGATCCTATCTAGCATTGTATCCCTAAAACATGCATTTTGAGATAGTGTCATGTTGGGTGCAACACAATTTGTATGCAACCATATGATCCTTGGTGCATGCTCGTGTGAGGTTTCAGACCTTGGGAAAAATGTCTTTTCTCATGGTTTGAGAATAGTTATCAAAACCATGAACCAATATCATGTGAGGGTCCTCTTTAATATGTTTCATGGTGCATGGTTGTCATAGGGTTTTTCCAACTATGTAGAAAACCATGTGACCCTATCTATGTTATTGAAATTATACTTTTCCCTTAAATTATTAAATCCCATAATTGCTTCTCCCTCTCTTATTTTCTCCACTAAAAGTCAAATGAGACGTCTCAACCTACTATTCATATGAATTTTTTTATCTCCCTCATCCATCATCTATTTTATTCATCGCCAGATGCGTCAAAAAAATTAAGCATGCTAAACACTCCTCTATCATCTATTTCATGTTTATCTTCTACTATGATTCAATATTTTGGTGCAACCAATTTTCAAGGAATTTTATTAGTTCTTAAATTACACTCATTCTAGATCAATTCAAGTGTTGATAGAAAGATGTGTGGTTTT
Organism: Viscum album; assembly: GCA_963277665.1. NCBI lineage: Eukaryota > Viridiplantae > Streptophyta > Magnoliopsida > Santalales > Viscaceae > Viscum > Viscum album. Next base: position 2,032,683,403 of record OY728133.1, read on the forward strand.
ATATGAGGTTGAGGTAGGTGGTCTATCATCGTTCCCAAAGTTTCATTGCATTCTATATAGTGTTTCATTATGTGACACACCAGAACCTTCTTACGATGACTGAAACTTATAAAATAAACTATATTGAATGTGTTTCCATGTCTGGAATGACCCTAGTGTATAGAGAATCAACCCTTGTTAGATCACATAGACATTATACTCCCCAATGGGGGTTTCTCCCTTATTAAATCCTAATTCCCATAAACTATAAATTTTTGAACATCTCTTTGGGTGTGTTTCACCTATGATAAATTCCGTGAATCTAAAATTTGGAATATGATGAATTTTTGAGTAATGAGTTTGTCCCTATATTTATTCTCATGGTCACACTTTATTTCTTTATTTTATTTCTCATGCTAATTTTCTTATTGAATTACACTAGTTTCCTTCTTTCTTATGTAAGATGTTCAATGAAAATTGTTTGTTCTTTGTATGCTTACCTTGAATCCTTGTACTTACACATATTATAAATATCTTTTGTCTTATGCCTTATTTCTTGATTGATGGGATTGAATTAATTTCTTGGAAAGATTGTTTGGAATGTGATATTTAAATTCCATGATGATGATATGTGATTGTAAATTCTATGCCTTATATACTTACAAGATGATAGAAAACATGGAACCCAATTTATGTATTTCATTGACGGACTCACCATTATTGGAAATAGAACAACTTGAAACTCAGGGATGGATATTTTGTTACCTTTTATGAGACCTCATGGTTGATTACCTATACTCTTGTGTGACATTGGTTACCTAGAGGATCAACTGTGGATGGGAACATCCGAAATATGGTTACACCATGAATTGGACAATACTTAGTCCCCTATGTGAGATACATGAGATGAGATCAGAGGAAAAGCATACCAAGAGTGATATGATGGATTTCATTTTAGAGCACCATGGGAAGAAACTATTTTATTGGTTATATCCGAGGATCCTGTAGTGACCATTGGGACTACATATGAATATACGTAGACATTCTAAGGATTCCATGACCAGATTTTATGGATGATTTCTTGGCCTACGTCTGATTCCTCTTTATTAAATTATGATCATGCCTAATTTATGTACTATTGAAGTGTTTTCCTAGAAAAAAACAATCCTTGGGTCATACTACACAAGATTCCTTATTCATGGTGGCCTATGTGTAGACCTTTTTTTACTTACATAGGTTCCATTAGTTTGGGAATCTAGCATAGATTGAAGAAGGTAGAATCGGTCGGTCACCCATTGAGGGACCCAGATCGAGTGATATTTGATTATTAATTATCTATTGCCCTGAATTCACATATATTATCACACAGTACATTTTATATTGCATGTGATGGATTGATTATGGCACTATTGGTGGTGGAACATTGGGATTATATCTCACACCCTACATAGCATTCATTTTTTACCTAAGTGGACATAATTGTTATAGATATATATAAAGGAATGTGACTTTGATTTGATGCTTGAGAGATTTTCCCTAGGATGGTGTACATGATAAAGTGACCAAGCATATGCTCATGATTCCAGTTGTAGCATCTTTTTAGCCTTTTTATTTTTATTAGCTTATGGTACCGGCATGTATCCATTATTCCCCATATATTAAATTTTTATAGAAATATGAAATAATTATCAACTTTATTATTTTAATTTATTTTTAATTTATCCTATTAAATTTTATTATTTATCATTCACTTGGTTTATTATTATTCCATCGTTCTCTATTTCTTATTGATGCTTCCTCTACAGCGGGTTACTGGTCAAGTCATATAGTGTCTAATTATATTATCATTCATTTATTATACATTATTATGCCACAATATTATCAATGAGGGAATATTATCCCCATGGACACACATGAGACCCTCACTACTAGTAGGTATCCTCTAGAATTCAGGGAGGTGCGCTTGAGGCCTTCTGGACCACCAATTTGGGAAACTACTGAGTGTAATCCTAGGATAGACACTACACCATTATTTTGTGAAGAATGAGAAACCATTTATTTAGATTAGGTATTTTTTCCTTCTTATAATATATTTTCTACAATCATAACTTTATCATGCATTATATCTTTGGTTATTACTTTAATTAACCTTAATGAAGTGTAAATAGGAATAATTAAATGATAAGTTTTATGTCAGTTGTGAACTTTTTTATACAATGATAAAAGTATGCCTTTTATTTTTATATATAGTTTTCTATTTATGTTTATTATATAGTTTCATTTTTTTATTATATGGATCATCATGATTAATATTTTGAAATGGTCAAAGAATGAAAATCCAGTAACATTTGTTGGATGAAGAATTAATGATTCTTGTTTAAATGAAACAATTTATTATAATTTTATGGGAATAAATGTAAATCTTGAAATATGTTTAGTATAAATATTGTCTCTTATGTTAATTGAATTTTATAATGAACTAAAACCTGGTATACATGATAATAAAATAATATATTGGAATATTAATTAACACTAGTGCAGAAAAAAAAATTTACGTCGGTTATTTTTTATTATTTACGTTGGTTTTTAGGCGACGTTAATACGGACGACGTTATAAATAACGTTTTTTACGTCGGTTATTTAAAACCCGACGTAATATCCCAAACATCACGGTGGTTATCACGTCGGTTCATATAATAACCGACGTGATAAATATGCGCGGGGGGCTTTATCACGTCGGTTATTCCCTAAACCGACGTGATAAAACGCCTGGGATATCATTTATCACGTCGGTTATTTAAGAAACCGACTTGATAAAAAGGCCTGGGAAACGTTTTAGCACGTCGGTTATCCAATAACCGACGTGGTAAATCGATTCCCAGGCCTTTTAGCACGTCGGTTATATTAAGAACTGACGTGATAAAAGCCCCGCGAACGGTTTATCACGTCGGTTCTAGAAAAACCCGACGTGATAAACCCCTACCGATTTATTTACCACGTCGGTTATAAAATAACCGACGTGAAAGAAATTTTTTTTTTTAAATAATTGCACTGCTCTCACCAAAAAGCAACCAGAAACCAAACAAAAATAACCATGCCAGCCCTCCCCCAAGCCCCAACTGAACCCCACCCTCATCTATACCCACCTAACAACCTGGCCAGCCCTCCCCCACCACATTGGAGCCCCACCACAACCCTTGGACACCCCCCCCACCCCTTGGACAGCCCCCACCCTCATTTACACCCCCACGACCCCTAGTACAGCCTCAAACACCCATTGGAAACCCCTCCCATATCCCTTGGACACCCTCCACCCCTTGGACACCCCCCACCCCTTGGACAGCCCCCCACCCTCATTTACACCCCCCAAGACCCCTAGTACAGCCTCAAACACCCATTGGACACCCCCCCACACCTTGACAGCCCTCCCAGACCCCTTGGACACCCCCCCCCCCCCCCCCGAGCCCTTGGACAGCCCCAAACACCCCTTGGACACCCCTCCCATATCCCTTGGACACCCCCCCACCCCTTGGAAACCCCCCACCCCTTGGACAGCCCCCCCACCCTCATTTACACCCAACCGGCCCCTTGGACAGAACTCCCAGACACCTTGGACACCACTCCCATATCCCTTGGACACCCCCCCACCCCTTGGACACCCCCCACCCCTTGGACAGCCCCCCCACACTCATTTACACCCAACCGGCCCCTTGGATAGAACTCCCAGACACCTTGGACACCACTCCCATATCCCTTGGACACCCCCCCACCCCTTGGACACCCCCCCACCCCTTCGACAGCCCCCCCACCCTCATTTACACCCCTCGAACACTAGGACAGCCCCAAACACCCCTTGGACACCCCTCCCATATCCCTTGGACACCCCCCCCCCCCCACCCCTTGGACACCCCCCCACCCCTTGGACAGCCCCCCACCCCCTGGACACCCCCCCGACCCCTTGGAAACCCCCCCTACCCCTTGGAAACCCCCCCCCCCATCCCCTTGGACAGCCCCAAACACCCCTTGGACACCCCTCCTATATCCCTTGGACACCCCCCACCACTTGGACACCCCCCCACCCCTTGGACAGCCCCCCCCCCCCCACCCTCATTTACACCCAACCGACTCCTTGGACAGCCCTAAACACACCTTGGACACCCCTCCCATATCCCTTGGACACCCCCCACCCCTTGGACACCCCCCCACCCTCATTTACACCCCCCCCCCCCCCCCGACCCCTAGGACAGCCCCAAACACACCTTGGACACCCCTCCCATATCCCTTGGACACCCCCCAAACACCCACCCACCCCCTTGGAACCTCTCCCCCCATACCAAAATCCAGACCAGAAAAACCATCAACAGTAGACCAAAACAAGAAGTAGAGAAAAATTAAACATTCACTTATATAACATTCAAAACTTACACTGTCAACTTCAAAAAAAACTAAATCCAACCTAAACGACTACGAAATACACAATTACATTGACAATATTCAAAATTACATTTTACATTACAAACAACTAAAAGTCAATCAAACCTGTAAAATAATTTGACCACTCCACTTGTAAGTGTTTGATATCTTCAGCAGTAAAGGGTTGAGGGTCATCAAAAAGCTACAAAGGAAAAGGATAGTAGTCAACGTGTATAATGAATAAATCAAATTGAAATATTATGAGAAAGAGGAAATCTTACCAGGTCAAAACTCAGAACTGTCCCAGTTGTTATTATTTCATACATAAATCTTAACATGTAATATCCACATTCGATGATGCCTTGTTGCTCATGACATTTCTGTTTGAATGAGTGTAAATTCAATATATTATTTTTATGTAATAAATCAAAATGTACAAATTATAAATGGATATTTACCTTCGCATGTACATATTTGATCTTGAAATTCCTTTTCTTTGCGCTTTTTCGAAAGTGGACCCATGCCCTGTTAGAAAATAATACGAATGGGGTAAATTTAAAATTCATTATAATATATAAAACTATTGTGAAATTGAAACTTACGTTTCCAATATATTCTTAAAACTTTCTCGCACATCATCATGGAGAGAGCATATCCAATAAAGTGTTTTCTCCCTAGGGAAAAAAACCCCTAACATCCAATGATCCCTGATAAAAGGAAATTTAACGTTAGTGGTTTTTTATGTTAAAATATAATTAACTCTTTGAGAGGGATGTGTTTCATACCTCTCACAAAAAGGCATCATCCAACACTGTGTGATTACATTATTTTCAAATCTATCAGCAATATAAAGAATTATTTGTTCCTCATCCAATGCACATGCTTCAGGGGAAATCAATTGTGGGTCCACGAATCCATATACATCTGTCAGCTCATTCCTCTCACAAATTTTATACAGATACCTAATACAAAGCAGACATAAGTATACATTTTTAATAAATATAACGCAAGGAAAAGGTGTTAAGACTTACATGATAAAAATTTGCACCACGTTGATGCCCAACTTATCTCCAGTGACAAACTCCATGATATCAGTTTTCATAATCCCCACACATAGTTCACGTCCACAGACATGAGCTTCCATTGTAAAGTCATAATGATCCGCCAACAAATTTGAATATCTTGACAATTTGTCAAGACTGCTAGTATCTGCATCTGATGTCATAGCTATCTGTCTTTGTTGTTGTCTATACAGTATTTCTTTACCTTTGAAGTATTCCTGTAAAAATAAATTGAAAAATATATTAGTTTTCAAATGATAAAACATTAATAAAAATATAAAATAAAAGATATAACATCCATACCTCTATGGTAATGAGTCGAAGAAGTCTGGATGGACAAAGTAAAAAATGGCCGATACTATGTCCAACTGTCGTCACCTCATCTGTAGGTAATGGTATCCGAGCTGATCTATCTATAATATCCTGTACAGTGACCCTCTGATTCTCTACCTCTAACTGTTGATGATGAACTGTATCTCCTATACAATATACCATCACATATGCAACTATATGATGTTGAGGATCATCAACATACAACTCACAATAAGTAGGTAGCTGCGGCGGAGGAGGAGGATCAAAAATGGGGTCCACAGGCTGAGGTGGGGGAGTGGGAGCTACTGGGAGAGGTGGAGTGGGAGCTGCACCCTGAAATTGTCTTTGCAAGTCTGCAAAAATTAACTGCACCGATGCTCTAATCTTGTCCTCCATTGTCGCATTAATATTATGGACTTCAGCCTCCAAGGATTCTATTTTTTTTTATAAACTCCCTCAACGTTAGAAGTTGAGGAACGTGGCAACACTTTTCTTACCGATACACCTGCCGGATATCCTCTTACACGGCCAGGATTTTCGGGCTTTCCCAATGCCACAGATAAAATATCTTCCCTCCCAGATGGTGTAAATGTCCCCTGTGAACTCTGCTCCTCAAGAGAGTCCTGTAATAATTAATTGAACATTTCTATAATGATTGGAAATATATGACGAAAATAGTAAACTTAAATAAATAAAATAGATATCTTACAATCCTCTCAACTACGAGTCTCGATTCTTCCGAAAGATATTGTCCTTTTTTGCCCTTCCGAGCTCTTTTCCATTTCTCATGTCTAGATGGAGGGGATGGAGGGGCCACCTCTCCAGAGCTTGAAGACTCAGCTCTTAGTTGTTGAAATTTTTCTGCCATCATTTGTTCTTCCAATAATGCATACCCTCCCCGAGATAAACTATGAGGGTATACATTTTTAGATTGGATCTCTTGATGAGCTTTCCTTATTTGCTGTAAATTAAGAATAAGTAATCATTAACAAAACAATAATAAGATCATTTATATAAGAAAGCTTATAAAAGTTTACATTGCCCTTACCAAAAATGATTCTTTTCTTCTACTTTCAAAAAATTGTCTCCATGTGTCTTCATCTATAAAAGGATATATACGACATGGATTCTCACGACTCCTATGACCATAAATGAAATCAGATGAGAGGGTTGATTTGAAATCCCTCCATCTCCTAGCAGCCAACGATAAGCATTTCTTCCTGACTCCTCCAGGGTCAGGAATATCAAATGTCATCTGATAAAAAAGAGGTTAAAAATATTATATATACTAGAAACATTTAAAGAACAGTCAAACAATAGCAAAAGATCTTACCAAACTGGTCTCCCACAGCTGAGAAATTATCGCCTTATCCACACTTCTCCAATCATCATAGAGAATGCTTACTTTGCTCTTAGCCTGAGTTGCTACAAAACCCTTAAAATCTTTAGCATTTGGACCTCTAGGAAGATCATCATCATCAAACTCCATGACTATCCTCTCCTCCTTCGTACGGGCAAGTGATAATTTTGGTAAACGTGTGCACCCACGCTTACCAACCTTTGAACTCTTTTTCGTAATAGGAGCATGTGAATGTTCCTCCCCAGATGTATGACCAATATGCTCATCTCCAGAATCATGTGGCTGATCAACTGATTGATCTGTCATTTTCCTTCAAATCAAAAAAACAAACATTAGTTCACAAATAGAAAAGTGTACTAAATTACATAATAGTAAACATTGGTAATATGGTAAGCATGTTAAACAATGATAAACATGGTAAACACAGGCAAAAGGTTGCCAAGGAGTTGGCCCAAGAAAGCTGAAAAGTGGACTCACTGAGTCCACCGGTCAGCCAGTGTGAGCACACCGGCCAGCCGGAGGACCCAGGCAGTAGACTTGCCCACTGCCTGGTGCCACCGGCCGGCCGTTGGCTCACCACCGGCCGGCCGCTGGATCACCACCGGCCGGCCGGTGGACCAGACAGAGAGCCTTCCTCTCTGTCTGGACCACCGGCCGGCCGCTGGTGATCCAGACAGAGAGGAAGGCTCTCTGTCTGGTCCACCGGCCGGCCGGTGGTGATCCAGCGGCCGGCCGGTGGACTAGACAGAGAGCCTTCCTCTCTGTCTGAACCACTGGCCGGCCGCTGGCTCAACACCGGCCGGCCGCTGGTGATCCAGACAGAGAGGAAGGCTCTCTGTCTGGTCCACCGGCCGGCCGGTGGTGATCCAGCGGTCGGCCGGTGGTCCAGACAGAGAGGAAGGCTCTCTGTCTGGACCACCGGTCGGCCGCTGGCTCAGCACCGGCCGGCCGGTGGACCAGACAGAGCTTTGTTCTGGACCACCGGCCAACCGGTGATCCACCACCGGCCAGCCGGTGCGCCCAGGACTTCTCCTCTTTACGGTTTTTATTGTTTTATCGTTTTGGTTTGATACATGTTTTAATAAGTAAAAAATTTACAGTATCTAACATTATATGAAAAAACTAAATGTAAACAAGAAATAAACTTGTGTTACCTGTAATTTTAGGAATGTAAAGTTGGATTGTTTTCCCAAATTCCTTCGTCGTGATCGTTCCTTATGGCACAAACCATGTCTTCAACATACTCATCATTATGTTCTGTTAATCTTTCCATGGAAGTAGGGATCTCACATAAATCAGCATCTTCATCAAATTCATCCTCACCAACATATTGGTTTTTCCCTTGTAAAACAACAGCCCACTGCATATCTGATTGATCTACTACATAGAAAATTTGTTTGGCATGTGTTGCCATTATAAAAGAATCAGCTGTGTCTTCCAATCTATTCAGATTAACAAGTGTCATTCCAAATTCATCGTGTCTGACACTGTTGTTACCGATAAACCATTTACAGTTAAAAACGGGAACTTTAATTTTAAAGTAATCAGCCTCCCATATGTCTTCAATCACTCCATAATATGCACTTGATGCCGAAATTGGGTTTCTGTCCTTAGCACTCGAAAAATGCATTGCTTCTGCAAACACCAATACACCACTATTCTGAACTGCACTTCTGTTGTCCTGAGCTTTCGTATGAAATGTATAGCCATTAATGTCATAAGCGGACCATGTTATCACATTTAAAGATGGACCACCCACTATCCATTTTAATGTCTCTGATACATCTGATCTACCAAGAAAGGTCTTTTTAAACCATGGCAAAAAAGTTTTGTTGTGCTCATTCAAAATCCACATTTCTTTCTTCTTTGGATGACATTGTTTCAACTCATTAATATGCAATGTGATATACGGTTGAACATCAGCTATGTTATTCAAGATGTATGATTCTAACTTCTTCATATGTTCAGCTGACAGTGATTTGACTTTCAATCCATGAATCCCCTTTCCCTCATTATTAACCCATTCATGGCGAGATGGAGGCAAACCTATGTGTTGCGTCGTAGCCAAGTAGCTCGTACAAAACTCTGCTACCTCCTCAGAAATATACTTTTCAATAATGGAGGCTTCAGGTCGATATGGATTTTTAACATATCCCTTTAATATTTTCATATACCTTTCAAAAGGATACATCCAACGAAGATATACAGGTCCACAAAGCCTTATTTCTTGAACCAGATGAATCATTAAATGCACCATCATATCAAAAAAAGTTGGAGGAAAATACATTTCCAAATGACAAAGTATAAAAATTGCATCCTTTTCCAAAATGTTCAAAGCATTCACATCAATCGCCTTGTTGCAAATTGAATTGAAAAAATAACACAACCTCATTATAGTCTTTCGGACACGGATGGGCAATATTCCACGCAGTGCAACTGGTAGAATTTGTTGCATCATGACATGACAATCATGTGATTTCATACCTATCAACTTCAAGTCTTTCAATGAGACAAAAATTTTTACATTTGAAGAATAACCTTGAGGCACTTTGATATCATGAAGACACTGACAGAAGCTACTTTTCTCCCTCTTCGATAATGTATGACAAGCCGGGGGAAGAAATGTTCATCTTCCTTTAGGAGTGGGAGCTAACTCCAAACGTATTCCCATTGAAAGTAGGTCTAACCTTGCATTCAACCCATCTTTTGTCTTTCCTTTAATATCTAGCAATGTTCCGATCAAAGAATCACAGATATTCTTCTCCACGTGCATGAAATCAATATTATGTTTGACTTCATGATACCTCCAATATGGTAGCTCAAAAAATATTGACCTTTTCTTCCAAATATGTCTATCATTACCAGATTTCTGTGTCTTTCCCAATGTCACATCAAGGTTTTTCACCCTCTCAAAATACAATTCTGGGGATAAAGGTTGAGGAGCAGTATCAAATTCTTGTGAGCCATTGAATGCCTTTTTTAGTCTTCTATAAGGGTGATCCATAGGCAAAAACTTTCGATGACCCATGTACACTGTTTTCCTCCCATGATGCAATTGACAATATGACGTCTGTTGTTCGCAAATTGGACATGCTTTATGCCCTTTAACACTGTATCCAGACAAATTTCCATATGCTGGGAAGTCATTTATAGTGAATAGAAGCATTGCATGCAGTTGAAAATATTCCATTTTATAAGAATCATACACCCTAATACCATCAGCCCATAATAGTTTCAAATCATCAATCAGCGGTGACAAGTATACATCAATATCATTGTCGGGTTACTTTGGACCAGAGATCATGATACTCAACATGACATATTTGCACTTCATACAAACTTCAGGAGAGAGGTTGTAAATTACCAATAAAACAGGCCATGAACTATGTGTGCTACTGAGGGTTCGGTATGGATTCATTCCATCTGTGCACAAGCCTAGTCTCAGATTTCTAATTTCATTTCCAAATGTAGGGTACTGGGCATCAATTTTCTTCCATTGTGGACAATCAGCTGGATGACGTATTTTTCCATCACATACCCGCTCATCAGCATGCCATCTTAACCTTTTTGCATCATGTGAATTAGCAAATAAACGTTTGAAACGTGGAATTATAGAAAGATACCAAAATACCTTTGAAGGGAGCTTTGTAATCTCTACATCATCTTGTGATTTTTCTTTCACCTTATACCGTGATGTCCCACATTTAGGATACTCTTTCAGAAATTCATATTCCTTCCTATATATAATGCAGTCATTCGGACAGGCATGTATTTTCCTGTATCCCAATCCCATCGGGCATAATATTTTTTTGGCCTTATAATGTGAATCTGGAAGATCGTTATCTTTTGGAAGAATGTATTTCATCAATTGTAGCAGCTCTGTAAAACTTCTGTCACTCCATCCATGTTTTGCCTTCAGGTTAATCAATCTTAACACCGCCGACAAAACCGTAAAATCTGTACAACCAGGATATAATGGTTTTTTGGCATCACCATATAGACGTGCAACTGTCGGTTCTATCTCAATTTGTTCTGCTACAATATCGCGAATCATTTCTTCAATTCCATCGGAGTTACCATCTTGCGATTCATTATCATCAGTGACATTCTGTCCAGTTTCGCCATGCCAAATCCAAGGGTTGTAACTCGGATTGAAACCATGACAAATCAGATGATCTTTTATCTCTCTACTTTTCAACTTCTTCATATTCAGACATTTCAGGCATGGACAGAAAAAAATGTCACTACTTGGAACATTTCGTTTAGCAAATTCCAAAAAGGCATCAACACCTTCCTCATATTCATTGCTCATTCGATGTGCCGTAATCCAACTTCGACTCGTTATTACCTATAACAGATAGCAAAAATATATATATTTTTTAGATAAGACAAATATATGTTTATATGAAAAAAATCATAATTTGAATGTAAACAATTTTGAAATATAAAACAAATTGATGTGTAAACCCCCCTGGACACCCCTCGACCCCTCTGGATAGCCCCCCACCCCTCCTGGACACAACCCCCCACCCCCGACCTGCTTGGACACCCCCCTGGACACCCCCCCAACCCTCTGGACAGCCCCCCCACCCCTCCTAAACACCACCCCCACCCCCTACCCCCTTGGACACCCCCCTGGACACCCCCAACGCCCACCCACACCCTTGGACAGCCCCCCACACCCACCCACCCCCTTGTAAACCCCCCTGGACACCCCCCGACCCCTCTGGACAGCCCCCCACCCCTCCTGGACACCACCCCCCACCCCCTACCCCCTTGGACACCCCCCTGGACATCCCCCAACCCTCTGGGCAGCCCCCCACCCACCCGGACAACCCCAAATACCCTCTGGAGAGGCCGCCACCCACTTGGACAGCCCCCCACACCCATCCACCCCCTTGGACAGCCCCCCACACCCATCCACCCCCTTGGACACCCCCCTGGACACCCCACCGACCCCTCTGGACAGGCCGCCACCCCCTTGGACAGCCCCCCACACCCACCCATCCCCTTGGACACCACCCTGGACACCCCCCGACCCCTCTGGACAGCCCCCAACCCCTCTAGAAAGCACCCCCACCCCTCCTGGACACAACCCCCCACCCCCGACCTGCTTGGACACCCCCCTGGACACCCCCCAACCCTCTGGACAGCCCCCGACCCCTCTGGACATCCCCCCACCCCTCCTGGACACCACCCCCCACCCCCTACCCCCTTGGACACCCCCTGGACATCCCCCAACCCTCTGGGCAGCCCCCCCACCCACCCGGACAACCCCAAATACCCTCTGGAGAGGCCTCCACCCACTTGGACAGCCCCCCACACCCATCCACCCCCTTGGACACCCCCCTGGACACCCCACCGACCCCTCTGGACAGGCCGCCACCCCCTTGGACAGCCCCCCACACCCACCCATCCCCTTGGACACCACCCTGGACACCCCCCGACCCCTCTGGACAGCCCCCAACCCCTCTAGAAAGCACCCCCACCCCTCCTGGACACAACCCCCACCCCCGACCTACTTGGACACCCCCCTGGACACCCCCCAACCCTCTGGACAGCCCCCCCACCCCTCCTAAACACCACCACCCACCCCCTACCCCCTTGGACACCCCCCTGGACACCCCCCCCAACACCCACCCACACCCTTGGACAGCCCCCCACACCCACCCACCCCCTTGTAAACCCCCCTGGACACCCACCGACCCCTCTGGACAGCCCCCCGCCCCTCCTGGACACCACCCCCCACCCCCTACCCCCTTGGACACCCCCCTGGACATCCCCCAACCCTCTGGACAGCCCCCCCCCCCCCCCCACCCACCCGGACAACCCCAAATACCCTCTGGAGAGGCCGCCACCCACTTGGACAGCCCCCCACACCCATCCACCCCCTTGGACACCCCCCTGGACACCCCACCGACCCCTCTGGACAGGCCGCCACCCCCTTGGACAGCCCCCCACACCCACCCATCCCCTTGGACACCACCCTGGACACCCCCTGACCCCTCTGGACAGCCCCCGACCCCTCTAGAAAGCACCCCCACCCCTCCTGGACACAACCCCCCACCCCCGACCTGCTTGGACACCCCCCTGGACACCCCCCAACCCTCTGGATAGCCCCCCCACCCCTCCTAAACACCACCACCCACCCCCTACCCCCTTGGACACCCCCCTGGACACCCCCCAACACCCACCCACACCCTTGGACAGCCCCCCACACCCACCCACCCCCTTGTAAACCCCCCTGGACACCCCCCCGACCCCTCTGGACAGCCCCCCGCCCCTCCTGGACACCACCCCCCACCCCCTACCCCCTTGGACACCCCCTGGACATCCCCCAACCCTCTGGACAGCCCCCCACCCACCCGGACAACCCCAAATACCCTCTGGAGAGGCCCCCACCCACTTGGACAGCCCCCCACACCCATCCACCCCCTTGGACACCCCCCTGGACACCCCACCGACCCCTCTGGACAGGCCGCCACCCCCTTGGACAGCCCCCCACACCCACCCATCCCCTTGGACACCACCCTGGACACCCCCCGACCCCTCTGGACAGCCCCTGACCCCTCTAGAAAGCACCCCCACCCCTCCTGGACACAACCCCCCACCCCCGACCTGCTTGGACACCCCCCTGGACACCCCCCCAACCCTCTGGACAGCCCCCCACCCCTCCTAAACACCACCCCCCACCCCTACCCCCTTGGACACCCCCCTGGACACCCCCCAACACCCACCCACACCCTTGGACAGCCCCCCACACCCACCCACACCCTTGTAAACCCCCCTAGACACCCCCCCGACCCCAAATCCATGCACCTATGCCATGGTTGTGTGTGAATAAAGTAGTAACAACTCTAAAAGGGCAACCCATCCAAATGGACACGCCCCAACCCTCTCGGGGATTTATAGAAAACGATGAAAAATTAGTGAAATCATAAAATTACTCAATATTGCAAGTCGAACAAATAGATCTAGGGATGATAAATAATATTATGGTGCCAAAACGAGTTAAAAGGGTTCGCAATCGAAGAATCTTAGCTAGTTTCAACAAAAAAATCACAACACATATATATATACTATCCGTGAAAAAAAAACGAACGAGTGGGAGGATTACCTGAGTGCTGCGAGTTTAGATGATTGATCCGAGGAGATTAAATATGAGAAACGATGATCGCAAAACGAATCTAAACCAACGAAATGGACGAGCCGATTCGGGTTTACGCGCGAGAGAGACGAGTCGCGACTGTCGAAGGTAAACTCGCGAATGACAATCCACGGGTCTGGGTAAATTTTTAAATGAGTTATCACGTCGGTTATTCAATAACCGACATGATAATTGTTTTAAAAACATTTATAACGTCGGTTATTTCAATAACCGACGTAAAAACCTTCCTCCGATTCATTTTTTACGTCGGTTATTTTATAACCGACGTTATAAAGGGCTCAAAATCCGCGTTTTTTTACATCGGTTATGGAATAACCGATGTCAAAAACATCTGCGGATTCTTTTTTTACGTCGGTTATTTTATAACCGACGTAAAAAAGCCTTCAAAAACCATGTTTTTTACGTCGGTTATTCAATAACCGACGTAAAAAGGCCTTTGAAAACCGTGTTTTTTACGTCGGTTATAAAAATAACCGACGTAAAAAACGAAGCCGCGCGATTAATAACGTCGGTTATAAAAATAACCGACGTTAAAGGTGTACCGAATACAGGTTTTTACGTCGGTTAATAAATAACCGACGTAAAAAACCTCGTTTTACATATTATGACGTCGGTTTTATATAACCGACGTAAAAAATGGTGACGTAAAAAACGTTTTCTGTACTAGTGTAAGAATGTTGTTTTCTAAAGTTTTTTGAAACTGGATGTCTTAATTGGAAGCATGTTTAAATTTAGTTATAGTTTGTGTATGATAAACCAGAGGTAACCTATGGTTGTAAAATTTGATTGATAAATTGGTTATTACAATACACTAATGAACCAATTGTTTTATAAAGATATGTTTTTTAGATAAGAAACACCAATTTCTTATAAAGGCCATATGTAATATTTTTCTGGACTAGATTCCTTGTTGACTTTTTTGGTTTTCTTTCAGACATGTTTTTTTGTATAGATGTGAGATTTTCTACATGAAATGATGTGATCCTAAGATTGATTAAGGTTTTAAAAGACATTGGTGGAGACAGACAATTTTTTGGAAGTATTTGGCATTGGTGACAGCGGGATAGATATATGGTGATATTCATAGAGGTGTAGGGGATGGATCTTGCATTCATGTAATGGGTAAAACTTACATTATACCATTTTTTTTTTGAAATATGGGATTATTTTTTGTTTATTAATCTATAAAAAGTCAAATTGTTTTAGATTATTCTTCTTTTCATTCCATTCCCCACTGTTTGAGATATCTGGTTATGCCAAGGTTATACATTTCTTTTATTGATTATTCGGTTGAGGTTTAGAGTACATGGAATTATTATTGTTGATGAATAATAAATGTTTTAAACCATGTGGTTTGATATTTGTTTGAATACTAATTATTATATTATTTCAAAATGATAGGATCAATTCGGATACCAACTCTTAGTGTGATGTGTGATGGTATTTCTTTCAACACCTAGGTAAGAGAAGAATATATTCCTTATTAACCCATGTTTCCCCACTCTCTTCTCTTAGTATTATTACGTCCTATTATGTGTAATGTTTACCATTATTAGCTATGTTTTTAAAGGTATGTATGGGATTTTGGTTATTTCACGCACCTCAACATCCATATATAGTATCCTATCTATTATTGTAGTTATGTTATGTTTGGTTTGTGATGGATTGAGTTATAATAAATGAAATATTGGTTGTGGTGGATCCTAAAAACAACACAGTTGTTATTTGGATATGTTGCATGGGATGATTATATGATCTCATGAATGGGGCTCATGATACATGTTGATGGGATGATGTGATTTAAAGGGTTCACAGTATGATACACTAGCCTATGTGTCTTCGGGATGGATTACTTTTAGAGAGAGACAAATCAAGATGTGTTATTTTGGGTAAGAGAGACAAAGTAGAGGGTAAGTGGTAATGGGGTACCTTCTCTTGATATTATATTATATGAAATATTTTATGAGATACATGGTGATAGATCCATGTTGAGGAAAGGAACATTTAATACATGATTATTTTATAGGTTAACATCGTTTTTTATTCTATAGGAATTATTATTCTTTATTTATCCATTTCACAAGAGGAAATAAGGAAGACCCTACTAAATATACATGTTATAATAAACCTATTTATATATATATTATTTCAAGACTAGAGGAATTATTTAGATATTAAATTTCACTTTACAAGCATATAGAGATATCAAAGATCTATTTAGGCCTCTATTTCACTACCATGAATTTTTCTCTTATTACATGTAGATACATTTTTTGAGTAAATTAGTTTTATTACACAAAATACATGTACATGGGATGTTTTATTTTATATTAAACATGATTTTTTTGGAGTTTCTATATTTTCTATCTCTCCCCATGTTCTTATTAAATGGTAATATCTCTCATCAGTGTGTATGATATACCCTTTGTGCTTTTTTCCTAACCATATCCTATTATAAGTGGCTCATGCATCCTTATATCTCTTCCCTCATTCCCATCCCAAGAGGGTTTCCATTAGGGGTTGTTTTAGGGTGTCACTACCAATGTTTTTTCATAAATTTCATTGGATAAATACATAGAACATGATAAATGCATCCCTAAAATATTTAGGTGGGGATAATTTAAAATATAATATATAATTAATTTATATAGATAAGAATTACATTTTCTTTAGATTATTTCTTCATTTTAACTATAGATGACCATTTTTATTACACATTATTTATGGTTAAGGATTGAAGGGTTGAATCCATTTTTCAGTATTCGAACATGATCGAAAAATATCAGAACATCACCATAGAATCGACATATTCTAGTAGTAACTATCCTAACCATATGAATCATACATTATTGATTACAATAGGAATTAATTCCAAAAAAGAAGGATTCAATCTATTTTTCTTTAGTTATTGAGAGGGTGAAAGAATAATTATGTGCCTCAATATAAAACCCATACAAGAGAACATTTTATATAAGTATGAGATGATTCTGTAGAGATTATTTTTTATTCACAATGATAATTATCCATAGAAATGATATAATCCAAGTTATATACATTGGTCTAAAAATAATATATCACATAAACGACCCAAAAATATTTTAATTCTATGAAAACCCAATTTTGAATAATATTAATAATTACAATATTATTATTATTTATTAATAGACATTTCCAAAACTAATATATATTAAAATATAAAGTGTTAAATGAATATTTTGTAATTTAAATTATATTAAATACATCATTTATCCTAGACCCATAGATTTTATCATGAATCATTCTTGAAATTTATAAAACCATTACTAATATATATTTATTTAAGTTAATACATATCACTATATTACTTATTTAATAAATATTTATATAGATAATATATATCTTGATAAATTATCATTATTTAGAATTAGTGAAAAATATTGTTTCTTATAGTAAATATAAGAAGAATTTTACTGAGGTTCTAGACACACATAAATTGTGACCATTTAATCATATTTATTAGTTGCATTATGATAAGTAGATAAAATATCAAAATCTAGAAAAACTTCATGTCACTAATAGAGAATTAAATTAATGTCTCAACAATGAGAAAAACCTCACACATATTCTCTTACTATAATGTAATATCTTTTTCATGATATCTCATCAATAAGGTTATATACATCTAGCATCAACCAATACTATTGATATTTATTTAATTGAATTTCAAAAAAATGAACTTTTCATTAAAATTACACAGCCATAGACTTAACACAATACTTCCATTCTAATAACTGAGCCTAAGAAATCTACACCCCTTAACTAGAACGATAAAAATTGTTTCATTAATTATTTATTATTGTCATGTCACTTTTGAAACACCCATCATATCCTACCTCGATGTGGGGAAATTTTATCAATGTTTTTATCCATAAAAAAATATACACTATTCATGATATAAATTAATATTAATATAAATCATGATGTCTAATATACATGTATATATACATTAATATCAAATGGTATTTATAATATACCCAATTCTTAGTGGTGGGGAAACTCTCATAAGTTTCTCCCTTAGCGATTACGAAGTGAAAACATGATGATAAGAAGTATAAATGAATTATGAGAGACCAAAAAATAATACCTCACATAATATGTAACCTATTATAATGATTTCATCGGATCATATAATATATATATATATATAATCAAAGAAAATAAAGGCTCTCATCAAAGCGGGGAACTATTATTATCATTCTATGCAATCAATACTCTATAGACATTATCACATTAATGTTATTTAGAAAAAAATCATGATATGAAAATATAGTTATTAATATTAAATTCATTGAATATAAATGTAATCAAACATAAAATTATTTGGTTTTATGGAAACAAATCTAATATTTATGGTTATTTGTTCGATAGGGAATAATCTACACGTGATACCTATAGATTCGTACAAATATTTAGGATCATTTGGAATATTGGGAGGAACACATGAGGTTATTGGGTGATAGATGTTTGATCACAATTATATTATTATAAGTTGATATATTATGTAAAACCTGTCGTTAATCATAACATGTAAATTAAAAACACATTACTAATGTAATAAAATATAAATACATTTTTAAAAATTGTGTGGAACATTTAGATCAAACAAAAATTAATGAGTCAACAATGAATTGGTTATATTATATATTTATACAAGATAATAACCACATCACAATAGTATAATATGGAATTAGGAATAAGAAGAACCTATGAGAAATAATTGGATGATGAAAGCTATAAAAGGTTATCAGATGAGTAAAAATAGTAGGATAACTATTTTCATTGAAAAAATAGAAACCTTTAATCACCAAATTTTCTTTCACTAAATTAGATGCAGACTATATCACTTCTCAATTTTATTTATTTGATGATGGATAGTGATATCCTTAATTGATGCTACTCCCAATGAAACTCATGGAGGTGAAATAAATATCCTCAAAAGGTCATTTAAATAATTAAATATTCTATAAAATCATGTGATGTATCTAAAAAATTTATGATTTTTATTAATGATCCTTAAAATGAGTTAGAATATGAAAATGAGGTGTTTAAATATCCACTTTTGGTAGTCCACTAAAAAACACACTTGGAATGGGATTTTAAAACCCAAAATTCCAAGACCAAGTCAATATAGCAATATGTATTTTACGATTCCCCAAGAATATGTACTAATAATATATATAACTCATTACTTATACTACAATAAAACTTTAATTAATTAGTTAAATAAATATTATTAATTAATTATTTCTAATATTTAAAATAAAAATCCTATTTGTGTTTACAACAAACATAATATTTTTTACACATGGACTAATCACATTAGTCTGACAATATGATCACCATTATCTTATTTGTGACACCAATGGTCATTTGTAATGTATTAAATAATCAAAAATATCATTCATGATCATTATATTGTTACAGTTTCTCTAAATAGATATATAAAGGAAAGTTACAATGGGTTTTAAGAGTGATATAATCAACTATATGTCTATTTGAAACCATCCATTGTCCATAAAAAATATATTAAGAATGAGACATGGTTAATTTCAATACTATATGAATTAACTTCTTCCCTCTATTACATGTTGAATAATTCTTATTAATTTACATTACATGTAATTTTCTTGGCCTGATTGTGCATTCAGTTAATAATCACACAATTAAATGGCATGATGTCATAACCCATCATATTGGTGGACACATCTTATATTAGTTAATCAATGGACTCTAATAGATTATTATTTTATCCAATTGTATTTTATTAATAAAAAATTCAAAAATTGTTTTTGATTTGTTACAATTTTTGAAACCAAATATGTAGGGAAACTATTTGAGAATCATATATTGATGGATCCAAAACTAATATACATTTTGGTAATATAAATTACACATATTTGATTGTGAATGTGGATTAATTTAGGAAGTTCAAAAAAAATATAAGTTCATAAACTTATATTTTATATTTTATTAGTTATATATTAATACATATTCTCCATATTATTAGGATATTAAAATACCATCAAAACCCATTATAGTGATCAATAATATGTGATAAAATGATAATATATACATTGTATTATATTATTATCATATCATATTTCAATATTTTCACCAAAAAAATAAATAAATGATCAATTTCTACCATATAAAAATATTTCAACACACAAATTAACCCTATGGAAGTGACATGTTACTATCATTTTGGTATAAACACATAAGACATCATACTTGTGCTAAATATAATCGTATATGTTTCAAGTAAAAAATTGGAATCGGGTGTCTTTCATGATATTGTTATTTAGGGATATTTGTTGGAGGATCTATTATATACTCCTCTATTGAAACATAATGAATCTTAATATCAATGTAATCAATATTCCATGTCATGGTATGAAGTGATGATAAATATGTTTATATCATTAGCGATACCTTGATTCCTTAGATTGTGAAACCTCTATATTATTATCGAAATAATGTATAATTATATTCACAATACAAGGGAGATCAGCTATTATAATAATGAGCATTATTATATAAATTAAATGATTAGTCACATCAGATGTGGTGACATATATTTATTATTTTATAGAAATAAACTTTTATTCTCTTTGAATATTTCAAGATTATTTCTCCATAACACATGAAAAACATTAATCATGACTATGAACTAAATTCATATATTTTAGTTTGGAAACTAGAATATGAATATCACTTTAAAATGAGAAATTCATCCCTACAAATGAATATGAATATATCTTTATTTATTTCCATTTATATGAAGATATTCATCATGGATACCCAATGAAATTCCTCAGTATTGATTAATATCTTCAAATCATACTTGAAAAAAGGATACATTATTAGAATTTCCTCACATGGTAAACATGATTTTTCTATCAGATGAAGAATGTGGAATTATATAGATGCATTCAATTTTGTAAATTGTCACATAGATCTATGTCTTTGAAATAATCTCCCCAAAAAACATTAGTAAGGAACATTGTTAATATCTTTTCCATGTTATATATTTTTAACATCTTACAAATGTATGTTTTCTGAATAGGTCTAACAATTATTTTGGATCCATCTCTATAAATCATCATACCCATTTTTTATGTTTCCTTACAAAAATACATTATTAAAAAACGTAATAAACAAGTTCTCATGAATTATAACATTGGTATTTCATTTTCAATGAGATATATTTCACTAATATTTATCCCTAGAGGAAAACATTATCCCATAAACCTATTTATATACAAAATTTTTATCTTCATTTTGACATATTCACACTCTTTTATAGTACCATAAACATGTATATTATAATACCAAGAATATTATTTTAACCTATAAGTTGGTAATCTTAATTTATAAATCATAAAAACATTTCATTGATCATAGAATACATGGTGTTATATAAAATATATATCTTCTAAAAATATCCTAGAAATTATTTTAGTTGTTGACATCCATTAGATATATCACATAATGAGAGTATACTACTATGTACAAAAGAGTCAAAATATATATTTTTCAAATCAAATAGTGAAAAAAATTCTTCATTACTAACCCAAATAATTTTTTTTAAATCATATAATAGAAATAACTATTGGTAGATAAAAACTTCACCACCAAGGATAGTCTTCTCATGAATGACTTACTGGCACATAGTGGGTTTTAACACTTCAAATGGATTTAAATTCTTCCAATCTAGATTACCCTATGTGGATTCAATTTATTTTAACCATTTATTATCATAATAAAAAATGATAGCCTCTTGTTATGATGTTTTATATTCTTTTATGGCCTTTACATCACCAAAATCAAAAAAATAAATTCATATCTCTTGGATTTAAAATTAAGTATTCCAAAATTTGTTATGATTTTTATACAGGTATGATTCATTTTATATAACACATTGTGTTTATGACTCATCAATCATAGGATTAAAATCATATTTTTCGTCTTGAATTTTAGGAATTTTAAATTTTTAAGATGTAATTTTTTTGGATAAAAATTCTATTTCTATAAATATACAATGTCCCGAGAAATTCAATTTTTGATATCATAGTTTTTAAATATAAAAGACCATAGTATCTTTATGATAATCAAAAATTAGATATAAATTTTATATGGGTGAATGTTTTCATGAGGTATGTTGTCTCGCATATTCTACACAATAATATATCTATATAAGATTATGACCATTGTAAGGGTTTAGTTTAGAGGATGCGCCCGTAAGGGGTTCTGCGAACTAGGGTTCCCCCTCGTCGCCGCCACTTCATTCGCCTCTCGTTTGGGCGGCATTCCTCCTCGCACTTGGTGAGCTCGTGGTGGTGGATCTCCTATCACAGTGGTGTTCGTTGACTCGGCTGTCGTGATCTTTTCTTCCGCTGCTGGCCTGTCTTCGGCAGTGCGGTGACGGTCCGCGGCCGAGCTTTAGCTCCTGCGGCATGCGGGTTGTCGCCTCGGTTCTATTGTGTGCGTTGGAAGCTACATCGTCTCTTCCGTGGGCGTCTTGGACGGCGGCGACGGGATCTGATTTGCAGAGGTGCCTCTTTCCAGCGTTCGGTTGATGGTTTTCTTTCTTCGACTTCCCCATCTTTTTGATTTTGGATTTGAGTTTTCTATTTGTGATGCTGAGTTCGTGTTTGCCTGGTATTCCCGACGGAGACGGTGATGGTCTGGATTGTTTCTCTTGTTGACTTCCTGCTTTGGTTGTGGATTTGATGTTGGTTGGGGATCGGTTTCTCGGTGATTTGTTTTGTGGTGACCCGAGGATGATTACGGCTTGGGTGAATCTGTTTTCTATGGTGAATCGAGTTTTGTTATTCGACTTGGCGGTGGTTCTGGCGTATGTTTTGATGATTCCAGTGCTGTGGAGTTGCGGTGATGGTGTTTTTGGCGTAACCGGCTCTGGCGCATTCTCCGGTGAAGGGTGGCGCGTGGGACGCCGATGGAGTTCACCGGCGCTTGATGCGGACTGGGCAGCTGTCGCGTTTGGTGCGAGACTCGAGGAGCGAGACTCGAGGTGCCGCGTGACGTGACGACTTGACTCATGATGGTGCGTGATGCCTTTTGAATTTTGAATTTTGTGGAATTCTGGTCCGCTGTAGAGGCGGTAGGGTTTGGCTGGTGTGGATTTTTAATTTGGTTTTCTGCTTTGTATTATGTACTGTATCTTTTATTTAATAAATTTTGACAGGTCTGGGCATTAGGCCTGGCCTGCACCTTTCGGCTAAAAATATATATATATATATATATATATATATCTATATAAAATAAAAAATAATATTCTTCCCAATATACATATCTTGTGGTGTATATTTAATAGAATTTGGTGGAACAAGATTTAGTATAAATTATGTAGTTTATAGAGAATAAATCAAGGAATAAATAGAAATGTTTATATTATTCATCATATAATAAAATATATCATAAAAGTTAATTTTTATCTTTTTGATACACTAATTATTTTTTTCCACTCGGTGTTCTGAGTTTTCATAATATTCCACAATCTATTACGTAGTGTTTAAATTTTTAACTTAAAGATTTCCCAACATAAAAAAATAAATGTATTTTAATACCATTTATATGTTTATTTTTTAATTTATTTTTTTAAATAATTGAACATTATAATGTATTTATAATTTTATCTCAAATGATATGCATATATAAATATCAAAAAGCAATTAGTGAAGGTCATTAATTTATGGAAGCCACATTGTTCTAAATTTAATATAAGACCAAAAATATTAATATATAGGAATTTTGATAAATTTTTATCTCTTCAACCCTAATAATTATTGTATTTCATTTCAACTGTGAATTTAGATTTATATAAAAAATTATTTACAAAAATTATATCCAATAATTGAGGAATATAAAGTTATTGGAAATGATTTTTTTATATATATTAAAAACCAATTATAGTGATGAGTGGAATTCAAATTGTTTAGTATTTGATTAAATTTATTTACACTATATATTTCATTTATATACATTTTTCAACATTTAATCCATTTATAATCCCATTAGTACACCTCTCTCAGTGGTTCGAGACAAAATCCACATTTGAAGGCAGTAAAATGGCAGTAATAAATTTTTAAGTTCATTTATTGCATTAATTTAGGTTTACATTGGGATTATCTTCCTGTTAGGATGTTGAATATACCTATAACTATTAATATAACAAAATATGGGTTTAATATTCATCCATTTGAGAAAAATACAATTTGGTTCTTTGTGTTCTCTCACTTCCCCATTACAAAATAGATTCTATTAATTTGCCTCATCTAAGTAATCTATAGTCTTTTCATATTCAAAGAGATTATAAAGTGTCATTATTATTCCTTAATTGTCCCATTACCTTTTATAAGATAAAATTAAAACTTTTATTTTATTCTAATTCCTATATAGTTCTAGTGATTAGCATAATAGGTCGATACTATTACCAATCAGCCCAGGAAAACCCAAACCATCACCTGACTATTGGAAACATGTTCAAAATATATGTGTAATGATAAAGTCTTGTTAAATTTTTATAACTGGTTAAATATTTTAACATTGTCTCTTATGATATGAATTACTCTAAACAACCCAGGGGTCTTTCATGAAATTATTATGGTCCAAAATTTAAATCAAACCATTACAATATTCGATTTGAATATGCAGGTGTATTCCAAACATTTCCATTCATAACTACTCAAAGGTACTAAATTTAATCCCTATATATCATTAAAATATTCTTCGATGTTCATTGAGAGAATCAAACATAATATTCTAGGTGGAGGAATGGATTATTTATGAACCTTTTGACCACAAAAAAATTCACCACTGTGTTTTTCATTCAATCCATATAAGAGAACTTAGATCGATTGTTGGAATAGGTCCCCTCTTTTACTGGATATAGTAGTTATGAGAATTAAACTCTCAATTCAGAGGGAATTATAAATCTAATAAATTTTAGATTTATCTATTTTAAATTGCTTGGTTTAACATCAAAAAATTTCACTAGGCCCTATGAATATATATTGCCTACTAAATATGCCATCAATGGAATTTGGTGACCCATTAATTGTGTCATAAAATTCATTAATATTTTTACACTATACTCTAATATAATAAATTTATTATATGATTAATATGTGTCTCTATCTGCACTCATAATTCTAAAAAATATTAAAAAAACCATGAATATTTAAACAATATTCATTCATAAAAATAATTGTCCATGTATTCTCTAAATTAATAATGAGTACTATTAATAAATAAATTCAATACCAATTATTATAAAATAAAATAATATGAATTAGTTTATATCATGGTCGTAGTTTCTATAAAGATGACACCTATAACTCGTGGTGGGTCTCACTTTGACATAAACTCGTCTTAATAAGAATTGTAGAGGTTTTTGAATAAGATATGTGTTTGATCATCTAGGACCTTATCTGAGTAGAAATGATTAATACTCACATATGAGGAGTCGAGTATAGAAACCCATCATGGAACCATTGTAAATAATGTATATTTAATGAAACAAAAACATCTATTATGTACACAAGTCAGGTAATATAATATATTGACAGTTTTAAATCTCATAATTTAGGATGTGTAAATTTTTTAACAAACATTACCAACATTATATATAATTTTTATGACATTAATGTATGGAATTAACTTAACATACCATATTAGCATATATAATTAATTCTGTTATCCATGTTATATAGGTCTGAGATATATCTTTTTAAAATTGGAAGCAACAAATCTTATCCTAGTAATTTAACTAATACCTTGACACCAATGAAACACCCAATGGAAGCCACCTCCCCAACGAATAAATTTCATTGTTTTTATAATACATAAATGTATGTGATAAAATGTTACGCATTGATAATGATAACATTTCAATAGAGAAATAGACATACTCAATGAATGGATAAACAAATGACACTTGAAACAAGTGGAGTTTCTTCTGGAAGGTCTATCTTCATGATAACATATACATGAGATTACCATTTGTAAACTTAATGAGAATAATTATGAATTAATATAGTTCCCTAAAACCCAATAGGAATACATAATATGTGTCCTATAATAAGATGTATCGATATAATGGGATATAAGTTTAATATTACCATCATTGTATCCTTAGGTTCTCATTGTAGCCAATGTACTACTATGACATTTTGATATGACATATAATATAAGTAAATTACTATACAAATAGTTGAAACAAAATTATAACCACAATAATGGTCATATAAAAACATTTTTATGTATATAAAATGGTATAAGTAATTTTAATCAATGAACTTACAAGATTTGGGTATTGGTTATCCATTCACAACACTCTCACATTCACTAGATCCAACTTCTAACAACTCTAAACATGATATCTCTCACATGAGAATCATTATTCTATAGAGAACTATATTATTCTAGGGTGTCTTCCAAATTATCCTTGGTGGCTACTCTACTAACTATAACATCATCACACTATGTAATGTCTCTCCAAAGATGAAACATCCATTGTATATTCTTTCTCCATTGATATATATTGGGTACCTTAGCATGAACCACTTCCATTGTATTTTGAAAATGAACTGTAACATAGTTTATATTGTTAGTCTGAACAACAATATTTAAGGAAAATATGATCATTTAGACTGTCTCTTTATCATTATCAGAACGAAAAATAAACTCAATTTTTGTTACAGAATTTGTGACTATGAGTTTCTTTGATCTTCTCCAAATTAATACACCACCATTCATGAAGAATACTCAGTATAATTAATAATTAATATCATTATGACCTATCTAGAAATAATAATTAGTGTATCCCATCAATACCAATTCCTCATATCATTCATATACTTGAAACATATCCTTTTTATATTTTATGTAATTTAGGTCAGTTATTGTAGCTTCCCAATGCAGCTCTTCTAGATTAGCTTGATATCAACCCACCATGCATAAATCAAGGGTACCATAAAACCTAGTACATAGAATTTCATATATAGAATATCACTCTACTGTAGAATTAGGTATTACACTCATCCCTTTAATAATCCCATGTTCTTTTGGACACATTTTATTTGAGTTATTGATATAATGTGACATTGGTAACAGTAATATCTTAGATTGTGTGATATTTTACCTCTTGATTACCTTATCAATATTTTTACTTTGAATTATTCAATGTACCCTATGATATCTATCATAATATATCTGGATCTCTAGAATATATTCTACATTAAAAATGTATTTCATATAGATTTACTCATTTATCCAAATCTTAAATGATTTTAAGACGTTCACTTCATTTTCCAAAAACAATTTGTTATTAACATGAAATACTAGGAATATGATAAATTTTCAACTAATTTTATTATGGACTCATTCATTGGTTTTATTATGAAAGAATCCCAATTCTATTATATAATTATAAAAATTAACATTCCATGATATTGATGCCATATTCATCCCATAAATGGATCTCTATAACTTATAAACATTATTGTTAATATTTTACATAATAAATACTTCAATTTGATCTATATAGATGAATTCAACTAGATTATCATTTCAAAAATATGTTTTGTAATATATTAATAAAATATCATATTAATGGATGGTTTATAGTGAAAGTTAATTTATGATGGATTTTAGATTCGCAATTACTACTACTAAAAAATAGGACTTTAACGGTGAAAAAAATGTTATTTATCAGCACTAGAGGAGTGTTTACTATGGGAGACTAATTAAGACATGTAGCCTTTTATTAGTTCTAAACATTCACTGATAAAGGTTCCTTTTATCAGGGATTAAAAAATAATTTATAAAGGACCCATTTATCCACACTTATAAAAGCACGGATAAAGTGGTATGTTGTAATGTGATGTAACATCACACTAAAATACTAGTGCACTATGCTATAATAGAACACCATAGCACCAGAAACACCATGAAATCGAAAAAATAAAATAATGATAAAAAATTAAAATAAAATAAAATTTACAACACAATTATATGAAAAAAACTATACTATAGAAATATCAAACATTGCTTAATACAAATACATAAGTTCAAATTACTAAATACATTCAAAAACTCCTTTACTATTTTTCTTTTGATCCTAACCCCTACTCAAGAAAAAATGCACCTGTATAAGAAAATCAACTATTTTTTTAGTAATAATATAAAGAAATAAATTAACTAAAAGTTTTAATTTTAAACTAACCATCGAGTCAAACCAGGGTTATTGTGTATCAAATTGAGTTGTAGTTGATTCTTGCACATCACACCATTTCATGTTATTATTCAAGAATTATGTTTGTGAAAATTAACTAAATAAGTATAAGATAATATTCTTTGTAAATTAAGTAATTAATAGAAACTAGAGTGATGAGAAAACAATATAGGCTTGTCTGCTCAGTTTTGGAAATGTGATGCACATTTCAAACTAAAATGACACTTATATATTGAAAAGAGACACTTGGAGTCATAGTGGTAACACCATGAATATTATTGAGGTATATATGATCTCTACTCATATAAAATTACTTATAGATTATTTTTTAATGTATCAAAATAATCCAAATGCATTTACTTGGTTTTCAGTATGTCACTTTTCTTTTTTTACTAAAATTTGTTTTTAAACAAAGAGCACACACTTTGAATTGTACTAATCAGATCGTGTATTTATTTTAAATGAAACTGATTCATACATGTCACAAATAACCTATATCCAAAATTTTCCAGAAAATATGCGTGTGTTTTCTCAGTTTTCATTGAGTGACACTTTTTGAACTAAACTATAAATTTTATACTAATAACAGACACAATGAGTCATACCTAAACCATATTGTATCAGATTGAGGAGAATAAGATTAATACACATATAAAATTAGTTATGGATTGTTTTACTAAATTAAAAATAATAATAATATGAATTTGTTTTCTCAATTTTGAGTAGGTTAGTTGTCCTTTTTACAAAAATTTATGTCAATTTTCAATTAAAAGACGCACTTGGAGTCAAAATTGTCACGAACTAGATCTGGTTTCCACTAATACTGACACCATATCCATCCCATTACAAGTACCAAAGGTCATTCCCTATCCCCAAGAGCTAGAAAGAGTTCCTAGGTATCAATAAATTAGGATTGGGAATGATTTACCTAAGTATGAAAGCATAAATCCTTAAAAACAATTGATAATATGAATCTGAATTTTCAATGCCAAACAAGACATAAGAAAAATCCAGAAGTGAATGCATGGTTTTAAAAAAAGTAAAAGAGGTAAAAATATCATAATGTCAACCACAATAACTCCACATTACGATGGGTCATCACCCCCGAGTTGGCTCCACAACACCGCACCGTAGGGGGATCTAACAACCCGGACCATCTTCACCCAAGGCTTTACCTTTCCCTGAGTTAAACAAAACCAAGTATACATACACCAAAGGGGTGTATATAGGGTATGCGACTAGGAGTAATAGGATACCACCCAAATATCCCAAATAGTATGCAATTCTAGGTGAAAAGGTATGTAGTTTTAATATGTAAAGAAAAGAGGTGATAAATTCCAAGAAATGAAACATTCAATTGAAAACAGTTTTGAAACTAAAACTTTCTGACTATTAAAATATTTAAATAAATAAAGTTATCTAATATAATTCACATCCATTAACACCCTAATATAAGGATAAATACCACAAATCCAATGAGCACCAAAATCAGGAACACCCATAGGGAACTAGATAGTCTCGGGCCCTATGTACCTCATACCTCGGGGAAAAGTAACCATGTCACAAATCATTTTGTGTTCATGATCCACTTTTAGGGAACATACCCATAACCTATTGGTACCCAAAAATCATTCATATAGGTTAGTTAATGTTGTTGTTATCATTTTCTTAGTGAAATGTGGACAAAACCCATCCAGATCACTAGTTGTACTTGTACATATCTGTCCACCTAGGTACCTGGGTTTCCCCTTTGTTCTCAAACCATTTCTGTATAATACACACCCCTACTTCCATATAAAACACAACTAATGGTCAGAAAGAAACAATACAGTACATATACACACTTTATATCACTTAAAACATGCAACAAAACATTTTGATTTTCAATAAAACAACTTCTAAAATTCTCACATTTTTTTCACTCAAAACTCATTGAAATCCCCACATTTCACAAAATGTGAATACTAAAAAGTCACCAAAATAGAAATGTAAGTCTACAAATATTAAATTAAACCAAAAAATCAGTATTTAGTTTTCCCCATATGAACCATGAAGTGATATCTTTATAAAACCTCCATTTTCACACAAACATTGCACTTAAAAATACATGTGTTTCACAAACACCATTAAAATAAGTTTTTTGAGAAAATACCCAATTAGATGAACATTAAAAACATTATTTTCAGACCTAATACACTTCAATAAAATAAACTATTTAATTATAGGGTATCCCCAAATGAACCAATAAGAGATTTCTATGAAAACCCCTAATTTCACAAAAAAGTGGAACTTAAAATTAATTTTCATTAAAAACACCAATAAAGATAATTTCAAAAATAATAAAATGATATAAAAATGAAAATAATATAAACACATCAAGCTGAGTCACAAGGATTTCATACACAATGGAATCACCTACAAAAATATTCAAAAACCTGAAATCATTGTGTGTGAAAGTTCAACCGCACCACCTCCACACCAAAATGGAGTTAAAATAGACCAAATACCATAATTTCATACCATGAGACACATGAAAAAATCATAGTTTCAAAACCCTGCATTCTGTACAATAGGAACACTACGAATAATGGAAGAAACCATAAGAAAATAGGAGCAAGAAGGAAGGAAATATAATTACTTGAGGGATCCTGAAGAAATCTCACACAATACACCAGTATCTAAAATTCAAAACATCCAAATATGAATTTTATGTTTTAAAAAGGATGGGTATGTCATTTTGGAACTGGTATGGGTGAAAAGATTGAGAAATAAAGGAGTTATGAAAGAAACAAATTACCTATTCAAATCTAGACAATTTGAGAAGGCTTGATAATATTTTACCTAATCCGCAATGGAAATGAGATCCAAAGAGGAGGAATAGAATCTCGAGTCAGTCCTAGGGATGTTGTCTTCGAGTGGGAGGTTAAATATTCGAAATATAGTAAAAAATTAATAAGATATTAAATAAACAAAATTTGTTTTTATATCTGGAAATGGGATTCGGGCTGGCACAATTACTTAAATTAAAACCCAAATCCAACATGATTATGGATTCATAAAGGGCCCAAATTAATATTATTGTGTTAATAGATCAGGGTTGGAAATTTTAGAACTGTAATGGTTAAAAAAATTGAAAATTTAAAGAGTTATAAATGAATCATGTTTTTTTTCAAATCTTGAAATGGGCTCACACATTGCACCAAATCATGAAAACTCACCCATTCCTCAAAAAATGCATGGGAAACCCCCAAAACAAAGAAATAATGAAAAAAAATAAAAAAAATTAAAATAAGTCATGTATGTCACAATTCTCTCCACCATGAAAGACTTTCTATCTCAGAAAGTCAACCTGAAGCTTGATCAGAAAGCAAGAATGAGTACTCTTCCACAACCCATGAATTTTGATCCCATGTATCATGTGTATCAATACCATGCTATCAACAAACCTGGACTAGAAAAATAGACTTCCCTTGAAGCACCATATCTTGGGAGTCTGCTATTTTCACTGGCTGCTCGAAAACTGAAAAGTCGGGCTCTATCTCTAGTTATTCCCAACTCAGCACATGGGATGGATCTGGGTAGTATTTCTTTAACTAGGATACATTGAAGACATCATGGATGGATACCAACTGGAAAGGTAAAGATAACCTGTATGAAACCATGCCAATATGCTCGGTGGTCTCAAAAGGTCTGACATACCACGATTTCTTTCCCAATCGAAGATGACCTAAATGAGGGGCCACATTCAGGAATACCCTTTCACCCACATAAAACTCCACGTCTCAATGCCTCTAGTAAGACTAAGATTTATCACTACTCTGATCTGTCAATAAACACTGCATGTTCAATTCAACCTTCTCAGAAATCTCCTACACCAGACTCGGACCCAACAGTGAGGTATCACCTACCTCATCCCAACATAGGGGGACCGATAAGGCCAACCATAAGCACCTCAATGGGAGCCATTAATATCAAGGATTGGTAACTATTATTATAAAAAACACAACCAATCCAAAATGGCTATCCCAGGAACCTCAAAAGTCCTGGAAACATGCACGGATAATGTCCTCCAAAATCTGATTCGGCTACTCTATCTGACCATTCGTCTATGGGTGGTATGTCGTGCTCATTTTAATCTGAGACCCCAAGGAATTATAAAGGCATTACAAGGACATATAATTTTAATGGGGGTCTCTATCTAGGACAACTATTGATGTCACTCCATGGAGTCTCACCACCTCCGGAAAATAGAAACATCCCAACTCATCCACTTTAGTTATATCCTTGATCAGAATGAAGTAGGATGATTTTTTCAGATGGTCAATCACCACCCAAATTGAATTCTTACCCTGAGGTGTATGAGGCATGCCGAAAATGAATTCCATGGAAACCACTTCCCACTTCCAGGTTGGAATGGGTAACGGATGGAGCAAACTGGAGGTCCTCTGATGCTTTTCTTTTAGCTACTGGAAAGTGTACCATCTCGACACAAAGCCTGCTATGTCCTATTGCATACCTAGCCACTAGAACTCTCATCTCACATCATAATACATATTGCTGGAACCTGGATGGAAAACCCACTAAGAATAGTGCTTATCATCCATCAACACCTTCAGTAGAGATAACGACACTACTGAACGACCGATGAAGCACAAGATTACTTCAGGAGATGACAACCAATCATAGGAAATCTCCCCACCATGAAGAAACTACCTCAAATACTGAAAAATCACATCACTAGGTTTTTTCCGCTAAATCAACTCCAATAGAGAAGGAGTCAACTTAACGCTCACCAAGAATGCACCTCCATTTTTCTCCTTTGTCCCCACATGCATTTGAGCAAGGAGTCCCATCAAAGTACACTCATCACTAGACTTAATCAAATCATGCACTGGAACTCTTCTACTCAAGGTGTCAGCCACCACATTACCCTTTCCTAGGGTATATACAATGTCAAAGTCGAACCCCAGCAAGTACTCAATCCAGCGATGTTGACTCAAGTTGAGGTCCTTCTACGAGAATATATTGACCAGGATTTTGTGATCTGAGTAGACCAAAAACTTATCCGCAAAGAGGTAGCGAACCCATGTCTTCAAAGATTGCATCACCACTACCAAATCCTTGTCATTGGTCAGGTAATTATTTTTGTGTATTTGGTGTTGGTGAGAGCCATTCGCCACCTTGTAATCATCCTACATAAGAATGCACCCAAGACACACACCCGAAGCATCAAAATAGGCCACATACCCCTTCTAGGCGTTAGGAAAATTCATCATC
This sequence comes from Viscum album, assembly GCA_963277665.1. NCBI lineage: Eukaryota > Viridiplantae > Streptophyta > Magnoliopsida > Santalales > Viscaceae > Viscum > Viscum album. Next base: position 2,032,717,269 of record OY728133.1, read on the forward strand.
AGGGTGATATTCAACCACTTCTTTAGATCCTCAAAAGATTCCTAACATTATGGACCCATAATAACTTCACCCCTTTCCGGGTGAGCACGATCATCAGTGAAGAAAGCTGAGAGAAATATCAAAAAATCGCCTTTAATAACTAGGTAGGACAAGGAAACTTTAGATTTCCAACACATTCTTCAATTGATCCCATGAAATGACCTCACTGATATTCTTGTAATCCAATGAGACTACCTGATATGAGATAACATGCCCTAGGAATCACACTTCCCGGATCCAGAAAGTGCACATTGACAACTTTTCATAGAGGTGGTGATCCCACAAAGTACCTAGAATGATCCTCAAGTGTTGTTCGTGCTCCTTCTTAGAGGAATTGTATATGTGAATATCATCCATGAACACCACAACAAAGAAATAAAAACACTAATGAAACACCCTGTTGCTTAGTTCCATAAATACCACTGGCGCATTTCTCAATCCAACGGGAATGACCAAGTACTCGAAGTGGCCATACATGCTCTAGAAGGCTTTCTTTGGGATATCTGCCTCTTTCACCCTGAGTTAGTGATATCCTAAACATATCTCTATTTTTTAGAACCAATTTTTCCCTTTCAACTGATAAAACAAATCATTTATTTTGGGAAAATTGTATTTGTTCTTTAGTGTTACCTTTTTCATCTTTTGGTAGTCAATGCAAAACCAGAGGGGTCCGTTATCTTTTTTTCAGAAACAACACAGGTGCAGCCTAAGGAGAGATGCTCCGATAAATTAATCCTTTAGATTCCATGGATTCCAGATATATCTTCAATTACCTAGGCTCAGTAGGGGCCATGATATATGATGGAAGAGATATTGACTTTGTTCCCAGTGCCAAATCAATCAAAAAATCCACATCCCACTCCGAGGGAAAACCTGAAAAATCATCCGAGAATACCTCTAAAAAATCATTCACTGCATGATGTAGTGAACCTTCATGGAAATAACCATCATCTTCAAGTGAGAGCAATGATTAATGGTAGATAATACTTCCCAACTATGGGAGTGTAGGACCCATGTGACCTGACCAAGGATCTCATTCTACACAAAAAACCTGATGACTCCCATCTGGTGCCGTGAAACTCTCTCACCACCTGTAGAAATCATTGTTTTCTTGGAAGATTACTATAAAATACATGCTATGTATCATTTCAAAAATATCCATATCTATGACCATGAGGTCCCACTCCATCTCAAAACCTGACACAGATAGCGCACAGGACAAACACCTGAGACCCTACTCTTTCTTCTTTATCTACGGTGTCACTAACTATATCTCAAAAGACAACAACTCGGTTGGCAAATTCATTGTGTCCAAAATAAGGATAGAAATGAAAGAAATGTGGGAAATAGTATAAAGAGAGCATAATATACAGAATATGTGATCAAAATGGTACCTTGAACTATCGACGGTCCCACCTCTAATCCTGCTAGTGTCAGATCCACCGCAAGGAGATGTCTAGTCTCTGCTTGAGGATGAACGCTAGTCTGTGGATGTTCCCTAAACTAGATATACCAAGAAGATGACCCATCCCTACCACCACAACCACAAAAATGATATCCCCCAATCCTTGATAGCTCAGACTATATTGGCACTCCTCTTGAAGCCACTGACTCTGCCCTACTCGGAAGTGGGAGTGCCACCCCGAATAAGTGATGAAAATTCCTCATACCTCCAAATTGGTAGCAATGCTTCAGAGGAAGTGGGAATGATTGTCAGATGTTCCCCAGCTTCCCTCACTGGTGTCACATGACTAATATTGCATCAGAAGCTGTAGATGAAAACATCCTGGAGGAGTGGCCTGAACAACCACCTCTCCTCTTCACCTGTTCTTTTTTACTTCCTTTTATTTTCTGAAGAGTTTCTACTTCCCACTTCTAATACTGATCCAGAGAAACCATCCCTATCTTTCTTGTCAATATCCACCATTAACTCCCAGTCAACAACCTCAACAAGGGTCCTCATATTAAACAAGAACACCGAGAAGTATATCTTTGGTCACAAGCCTTTCTCAAACCTCTGGGACTTATTTTACTCATTGGAGATAATATCAAGAGAAACCTGAACCAATTCATGGAATCATTAGCCATACTCCATCACATATATATTCCCTTGAACAAGATCCCTGAACTCTTGGGACCTGGCCTATGCCAATCCCTTAGATAAGTAATGATCATTGAAGAAAACCTTGAAATCTCACCAGCACATCTTCTCATTCTTCCTATTCTGAAGTACTGATCCCCCCACCTGCATCTAGAATCCTCTAACCAAAAGGAGGATCACTTCTTCCTGAGATCCTTAGGTGTGTCCAGAAACTCGAACATGAGCTCGATCTTCTCTTTTCATTCATCTTATTCATGTGGTTCAATGCTTCCTCGGAAGGTGGGGGATTATTTTACAGGAACTCCTGGGAATTTTCCTTTCTATGACCAGTCTCATCAGATATAACAAGAGCTATAATATATTCTTGTCTTTATCCTAGAGCCTGGACAACCCGGACCATGACCTCAACTTGCCTCGGATCAATTGTTGTGGGATAACTCTCTCCAGCTTCCTCCTGTGTGTGCATGGGAGATTGTTGAGGAGGCATGTTGCTACAAAATGAAACAGTGACAAAAACAATAGTCTGTACCAAAATTATGAAAATTTTAATCAAATACATCAAATATAAATAATCTAAAAACATTACAATAATAAAAGAAACAACTACTCTACCCTCACCGGATATCCACATGTGGTCTGCATCCCACACGTGTCACCTGAAAGTTATGTCAATCAAACAATTCCAACGTCCCCTGGTGACTCAAGGTCCGTGACGAGAGGTGTGGGACTATCACCCTATTCATGAACAAAACCCCGAGCCCCAAAATTCTGAGCTCCTATCTATGCCAACTCATCCCAAAATAGTAATATAACCCAAAAACATTGGCCTCCTTTGATCCCATTTTCTCCCCAACCATATTTTGTTTCCATTAATACTAACACCCAATCCAGCCTAAGACATGTCCCGAAGGGCGTTCCCTATCCCCATAGGTTGTAACATGTTCCCGGGTATTAATAAATAAGGTATTGGAATGATTTACCCCATTATGAAAGTATAAAGCCGTAAAAAATTATAATAAGAATATTAAATTTCAATGCCAAACACGACTTAGGAAAAATACAGAACTTGAAACATAGTTTTAAACAAAGTAAAAGAGGTCCAAATAATATTAAAAACAACATCATGTTGTCCACAATTAATCCACATGACAAAGGGTTGTCACCCCCCCCCCCGGCCAATCCATCTCCACAACACCGCACCGTAGGAGTGGTTTGACAACCCGAAGCGCCTTCACCCGAGGCTTTCCCTTTCCCTAAATCAAACATAACCAAGTATAATTACACCTAAGGGGTGTAAGTAGGGTTTGATAATAAGCAACATAGCATACCACCCAATTATTCCAAAGAGTATGCAATACAAGGTGAAAAAAAATCATTTTTAATATATAATGAAAAGCAGTGATAAATTCCAAGAAATGAAACTTTCAATTGAAAACAGTTTTCAGAATAAAACTTTCAAAATGTTAACCCATTTAATTATGAAATATTAGATACTGTAATTTACAACCAAACAAACCATATGAAATGGGTAAATATCAAAAATCCAATGAACACCAAAACTGGGAACATTCCTAGGTAACTAGATAGTCTTGGGCCCTATGTACCTTATACCTTGGTGAAAAGTAACTGTGTAAAAAATCATTTTCCGTGCATGGTACACTATTAGGGAACATACCTATAACCTATTGGTCCATGAACATCATCAATATAGTTTAGTTAGAGTTGTCATTAACCATTTTCTCAGTGAAATAGGGACAAAACCCATCCAGATCACCAGATGTACCATTACATATCTGCCCACCTAGGTACCCAGGTTTCCACTCAGTTAGAAAACAATTTAATCATACTAAACACATATATTTGCATATAAAAACACCAATAATAGTCAGAAACAAACAATACAATATCTTTAGACACTTTATACCACTTAAAACATGCAACAAACATTTTGATTTTCAATAAAACAACTTCATAAAATCTTACATTATTTTTCACACAAAACTCCTTGAAACCCCCACATTGCACACCTTGTGCATACTTAAAAGCCACCAAAACAAAAATTTAATCCCAATATCATTCAACGAAACCAAAAAATCAGTTTATGGGCTGCACCATATGAACAATGAAGTGATATCTTTCTAAAAACTCAATTTTCACACAAACATGGCACTTAAATATTCTTGTGTTTCACAAACACCATTAAAAAACATTTTTTAGCAACTACCAAATGATATAAACATTAAAAATAATAATTTCAGCCCTAGTAGACTTAAATAAAATCATCTAAGTAATAATTGGGAAACCCCAAATGAACCAACAAAAGATTTCAATAAATAAAACATGAATTTCATAATAAGGTAGAACTTAAAATTAATTTGCATTACAAACACCAATAAAACCAATTTTTGAAGCAATAATAATATTATATAAACATTAAAAATACTATAAAAACAACATTATAAGTCACAAGGATTTCATACAAAATGGAATCACCTACCAAAAGTGTCATAAATCTCATATCTTTCTGCAAAAGTTATACCGCGCCACCTCCACACCACAAAAGAGTTATAACAGACCTAAAACAAAAATTTCAAACCATTATACACAAGATAAAACCCTAGTTTTTTAACCCTAATTTCTATACATTAGGAACATCCATAATATGGGAAGAAACCCAAAGAAAATGGGAGCAAGAAGGAAGGAAACCCACTGACTTGAGGGATCTTGAAAAAATCACACACAATACACCTATAGATGAAATTCCAAACATCCAAAAATGAAAGTGATGTTCGAACGAGGATGAGGAGGTCATATTTGAACTGGAATGGGGCAGTGTGAAATGAAGGGGTTATGAAGGAAACAAATTACCACTTCAAATCTGAACGATTTGAGAAATCTTGAGAAGATTTTCCCTACTATGTGATGGAAACGAGCTCCAAAGAGTGAGAAGATAATCCAGGGTTGCGCCTAGGTATGAAGGATTCTAGTGGGAGGTGTAATAACTAAAAAATATTAAACAGTGAATAAGTTATTAAATTAAAAATAATTATTTTTAAAACTGTAAATGGGATTCTGGGCTAGCCCAATTCCTTAAATAAAATCCCAAATCCACCATGATTATGGATTCTTAAAGGGTCCAAATTAATATGATGGTTTTAATAGGTCTGGGGATGACATTTTGGAAGAGGAATGGGTGAAAAATACTAAAAAATGAAATAGTTTTAAAAGAAACAAAATTGGTTTTTAAATCTGGAAATGGGATCACAGTTTGGCCCAAATCTGGAAAACTCACCCATTCTTCCAAAAATGCAGGAGAAACCCCCAAAACAAAGCAAGAATGAAAATTAAATGAAAAATAACTTTAAAATAATTCATTCATGTGATAATACTGGTCACACCATAATTTATATTTAGGAGATTCTGAATAATGAATATTTGAAATGACTTGTAGTTTATTTTCCAAAAGTATCAAATCATTCCAAATGAGTATCCTCAGTTTTGAATACGTCACATTTAATTTTTACTAAAAATTTAGTTTAAACTAGAAACCCACAAATTTACTCATACCAATCACATCGTATATCTATTTTACATGAGTATAATTGAAACAAATAAAATTTTAACCTTTTATATCATAAATTATCAAGAAAATATGAGCACATTTTCTTGGATTTCAGTGAGTAATTATTTTTGAACTAAATAGTCGGTTTTAAACTGATAACAGACACAGTGAGTAATAATAGGTACATAATGTATCAGATTTAGGTGTGTTTAATTCCTAGATATCAAAAATTTTATATGGATCATTTTACAACAGCATCAAAATAATCTATACTTGGTTGCTCAGTTTTGAGTAGGTCAGTTGTCCTTTTTACTAAAATTGAAGTAAATTTAAAACAAAATGATTAACTTGGATTCATAACTATCCCAAAATGAATTTATTAGTCTAAATTTGAATCCTACACATCTATGTTTACATGTGGATTATTTTCCTAGAGTACCAAAACAATCCTAATTTTTTCTCAGTTTTAGTTACATAACTTTTGATTTTTACTAAAAATTCATTTTAAATTGGAAACACACACTTTGACTTATACCAATCACGTATTTTATCAGTTTAATATTATACTAGTTCATAAACAATAGAAATTACATATGAAACAATTTCCTAAATAATCAAGAAAATACGAGTGCGGTTGATCATAGTTCAGTGAGTAAAACCTTTTAAACTGCACTGTCGATTTTAAATTAATAATGAACGCATTGATTCATACTAGGAACATCATGTATTAGATAGTTGTGCGTTTTATTTATAAACATAAAAAATGATTTATGGATCATTTTACTAAAGTATAAAAATAATAAAAATTCATTTTATCAATTTTGTTTAGGTCAATTGTTCTTTTTACTAAAATGAATGTCAATTTTAAATGAAAAGACACATTTGGAGTCATACTTTTCAAACCATGCATCATATTCAGGTTTAGATGATTCATAAATGAATAAAATTGCATATGGATCATTTTCATGATGTATTAAAAAAAATATGAATCAATTTATTCAGTTTTGAGTACATCGCATATCTTTTTAAATAAAATTTCATTTTAAATTGGAGACACACACATTGACTCATACGAATCACATTGTGTATCATTTTGATATTTGACTGATTCCTACACATAAAAACTTTCCTATGAATATATATCATAAATTTTCCAAGAAAACTAGGGAATGTTTTTATTATTTATAGTGTGAGACACTTTCTGAACTAATCTGTTGATTTTAAATTGATAATGAACGCACTGAGTCATACCGATCACATCATGTATAAGATCGAGGTGTGGTTGATTAGTACATGTAATAAATGACTTATGGATACTTTTACTAAATTAAAACCAATATGAACAATTTTTATTTGTTTAGAGCATGACAGTAGACCTTTTTAATAAAAATAATATCAATTTAAATTAAAATAATCTCTTGGAGTCATATCGATCACACCATGCATCAGACTCTGGTGCACCTAATTACTACACATCATAAATGAATTGTGGATCATTTTCATAATGTATTAAAATAATCAGAATATATTTTTGTCGATTTTGAGTGTGTTAGTTGAATTTTTACTAAAATTAATGTAATTTTTAAATAATAAAATAACACTTGGAGTCATATAAATCACATTATGTGTTAGATTGATATATGGATGATTCCTACATGTCCTATAGTCTCAAAAATTCTTAAATGCCAATTTACCATGATTTCAATTTATTTTTTTCAAACTGACAACACTGCATATTGTCTCAATGTTGTTAGTATAAAAATCATTCTCTTTGTTGAAATTGAGAATATGAGATGATGTTCGTGTGGAAATTACATCAGAAGAATTTAACACAATGAGCACATGACCCCCAATACTCATATGTATTTCAACAACGAGAAATATTTTTTCATCTATGGACATAGAAACAATAAGCAGTGGTGGAAGCTTGATAACGAAAGTAAATGGAAATAGAAATTATTGTAACATTGATATAAAGAAACATTTTATCTATTTTGTGTCTTGTGGTAGATATTAAAAATAAAAAATCGAATTCCCAAAATATCTGTAAAAAACAAAATACATATTAGATAAAAATTATAATGATATTTATTTACAAATTTTATATAAAATAATGACAAAAATAATTGAATAAGTTGTTGGAATTAAAATTCTCATGACTATTATAAGAATTATTTACGCATTACCTTGTTATCATTATCTAAGTTGTAAATCCTATGTCCATTATCTCATTAGCATGAAAATATTTAAAAAACCCCACCCCAAATAAAATAAAACAATCCACATGTATAAGAAAAAAACTATTATTTGAGTAATAATTAAAATAAATAAATTGAACATAAATACCAAATAATTAATTAATTCTATGTACAACGATTTTATTGTGAAAAAATTAAAATTACATCTATTATTGAGCAATGGAGGAAACTTTTAGGAATGTGATAAATTCCAACACTACAAGGGTGAAATGTTTTTTGAGGAGAATAAGTCTATTAATATTTTGGGGAATAAAGGCATGGAATATGGATAGACCACCCAAACTTGAACAAAAGAATCCACCTTTTTTAGAATAAAATTATTATTTGATTAATACTAAAATGAAATAAAGTAAACATAAATTTGAAACAATATATTAATTATATGGAAACTGAATTTACTATAAAAATTAAATATTACCTTTATGATTGAGAAGATGTAGTGTTGTTACCATCCCTACAAAGCAAATGGAGGGAACATGAAGGAAAGTTATATATGTAACACTTCATTGGTGAAAAGGTTTTTAGGGAAAAGAATTCTATGGAAGTTTTTGTGTTTAAAAGAATGATATATGGACATAAGTTTTCTAAAATAAATGAAATATATAAGGAATAATAAAAATTAAATTGTTGACTAATTATATGATTTTTCGGTAAAATGGAGAATTTATTTCATCAAATTACCTTTACATCTTGTCAAAGTATTTCCTTCGTTATAGATTATTATTCCAAGGTATTGTTAACATCATCATGTCAAGAATAAGTTTTCTACAAGAGAACTCAAACATTTAATTTGGATTATGTTAATATAGTATAGAACATATAATATTTTGAGGAAAACATAGTATATTTAGAAACACTTATGTCTTCTCAATGAAATATCTTTATTTTTTATATTTTTTAGGTATTTTTTCATCTATGTAAAATCCAAATCCCCTCTTTGTGATCCCCTATAATTTAAAGAAAATTTTATACATTCGGACCAGTATAAAATGATTTAGATCTCCCAATGAAAGGGTCATCCTCTATATAATTTTCATCTGACTCAAATAAAATTATTCTTTACATGGACAATTAACCAATTCTCATTTTTTGGATCTGAGACATAAAATAAATTCACTTCTTGTGATTCCATTTTTAATGACTTATCGGTTTTACCGTCCACAATTAAATTTACCATCATAAATACCATTTTATTAACTTTCACATTAATCATATTTTCATCCAATTTTCAATGGTGAATAGACACTATAAATGTTTTGTAATCAATCTCATATTTCTATTAATTAATTCCAAAATATGAAATATTTTGATAAATTGGAATTCTATTATTGGGAACAGATATATGAATCACATTATCAATAAGTGTAACACCATTGTTTTTTATTGTACTTTATTCATCATGATCTTTTTGTAGAATGTATAACCATTGACTAAAAACTATTGTAAGATATAAAATTTTCATTTTATCCCCTGGATATCCATTTATTTTGTTTGGAAATTTAATTAATATATTTAAATAACTCCATATAAATTTGATCTCGGAATCATCATATAAACTATTTTTTACACTTATTTAATATCTTTCCTTCAGAAGTTGATGGATTAAAATATATAATAATTTCTTTATGTTCATCAAGGTATAGATAAACTTCTTCACTATTAAGTAAAATGTAAATTTCATAGCCAGGTTTTCTATTTTATTTTCCCTTGTTCTAGTTTGGGTCAGACACATGATTATTTTACTTGTGAATTGGGTGTGATGGATTCTAATTTTGAGGTGATTCCATTATATATCATTATCCTAGTGACTTAATAGGAGTTTAACCTTGAAATTTTTATGAAAAAGTTTAAAAAATGGGTGTACAAACCCTAGTTCATGGTTGGTGCATAGTTAGTATAAACCATGCGCCATACCTAGGTAACTATGCGAATGGATTGGGATGTGACTAGATGTGACTTCATGACTACCGCATGGTAAGTCAGACTATACAGATTTCCCAGACAAAAGGTTTCTCCCTGGGTAGGGATTGTTGGACAGTCACCGCACTATTCAAAAAACCATGAGGACTAACCATGTGGTCGTTCTAGCTCATTAAATATTTTTCTCCCCCTTTTTCTCTCTCCCTAATTTTTTACCCCCAAAACCCCTTTCTGTCCTCCCTCAGCCTCACCATCCCAAGGCATGCATCCCTATCCTTTCCCCTCCATTGGAGATAAATTTATGTGGATGATTTGGTCTAGATCATCCATGATCCTACATTTAAGTGCCTTCTATACTTCATTCCTTAACTTTTATAGGGTAAATCCCCACTTTCATTTGGGTTTTTCTTCCCTAGTGGGTAGGGTGCCAATTTATGGTCTTGTTCATGTTAAATATATTTTCATCTTGTTTTACTTGTTCAGATCATTCCTTTCCAGGGTCTCATAGTGGTGTGAATTGGATTTCACATCATTTTCTCAAAGTTTCTTCACATAGGTTAGGTGGTACCATACCCTATCATTATTAGATTAATTTACTTTGTTGGTTTTAATTTATAAATATTTTATATGGTTTAAATAGTTGGGTGTGAAAAGTAAATTTTTTGTGGATTGTCATGCTTATGTTATGGGAAAGGATTTTATAGTGTAAATGTATTGGTTTTGTGTGTGTGATTTAGTATGGGACTTCATGGGAATTATTTATGAGTTGTTTGAAAGCTTCAGAATATGTTTTCAAAGGCACCGGTAGTGAGAATGAGTTTGTGTGTATGTTCTAAAAATTAATTATAATACTTTCACAAGGTTGAATAGCTGTTCATTTTTAAATATGAGTTGTGAATTGTTAGATTAAAGGAAATTAATGTTTTGAAAATTATTTTAGATTATGTTTGATTTTACAAAAAGGGATTGGCCCATGTAATTGGTGGACTAATTGTATGTTCTTATTGTGTAAATAAATAGAGTGTTTGTTAAATGTTTATGTGATTATAGATGTATTTGAAAAGGGGTTTTGGTGTGACTAAAATGGAAAATGTGTTGGGATATAGACAATAGTGATTTCCTTGAAATGGTTGGCATTGGTTTGTGAATGTAGTGATATGAGAACATGAAATTGTGCCCATGGGAATCTTGGGTATTAATTTGGGCTGGCTAGTTCTAGTACCCTAGATAATACAAAAGTGGTTTGTCTTGGATTCATCTAGAATGATTTATTCTTACAACACTAACTAAAATATGATGATGTTTGGAGACCACTAGTCCATTGGGGTGTCCCTTCCTAGTAGAGCATTCTTGAGAACAATATTAATCACGATTTCTATGAAACATTTCCCCAAGGTATGAGGTTTATTGTCCCACTCAAGATTGATTTACCACAGAGATTTTCCCATGGATCTCTACCTTATATTGACACTTGTGTGATGTGGTGCCTACCGTCAACATATGGTGGACCTCATGTGTGTTTTATAAACTCCTTTTTTAATGTTATTCATTATAAAATGGTTTTCTTCAAAAAAAAATCCAATAAAATGTAATACATTGAAATGTTTTTAAAACCATATAATTAAACGATCATGTTTGATTATCTTTAAAATGTTTTGGTATAGAATCTTTTTTACTTGGGCGACATCCTACCAGGCTTCAGCTCACATCCTACAGAAAACTTTGGGTGTATGTAGACGTTGTTCTAATTTTATCAGGTAAAGGATTGAAGTATCGGGATGGACGTTTGGGTTTCTAGAGATCTCTCTTCTGGATCCTGGAGGTGGTGGCTGTAGTATGTTTATCCTATAATTACATGGAGGTTTGTTTTGGTGTTATAATTCCCTTTTGTTATAGTCCTTTAGTGTTTTTATTCAAAATTGAAAATATTATATTTACAAATTCATTATTTTATGTTTGGTTGAATTTTTTTTTTCAATTTTGGTTTGTTTTTCTATTTGGTAGTATATATATATGGAAATTGTTAAAATTATTCCCATTACATGTTATCGATACCTAGGCACTATTTTCCAGCTCATGGGGATTAGGAATGCCCTTCGGGCCATACCACAGACCTAGTCAGACAAAGGGTCTAATGAAAACCTGTCTTGGTTTATGAAAAAATGGTATCATGGGAGATTTCTTTCTTTGGGTTTAGGTTCCTTTGGGAAGAGTCTGGGTAGGATAGAGATAGGTTTGTTAGAACATGGGGTTCTATTTCCAAGTATGGTTCCGAACTAGCACACCTCATGATAGGACTCATGTTACCAGTGGAAGTTGGGTTTTTTATGGTTCATTTGGTTGATGTGGCTATCTTCTATTTAAGAAATGAAATAGTAGTTGGGCCAATGGTCTCAGTGATCTCAATGGGCCTGTTAAGCCATGTGGATCTGGGTATAGGGTCCTTGAACAATCTACATGAATGTGGTGTTAATGAAATATGGCTACTAACCATATATCTATGTCACCCATCGATTCTAGTTTCCCTTTTATAAGTATCTTGTGTGTCTTTGGGTTTTGAAAATTATTTGGAAAACCCCTATTTTGGGATTGTGAGAATTATATTCTAAAGTGGAAATGGATTGATTTTCAATAGGTGGAAAATGAGTTCACAAAAAAAATTGTAAATCTTTGAGAATTTGTATTTTCATAAAACATTATTGAGTAAATTGAAATATTTTATCAAGATTTGACTTTTATAATCAAAAAAATTGGTTTATCAGAAATTCTATGTTTGGAAAATAGAGATTTAATCCCTAAGGGTTTTTTTGGAAATTTTATTTAAAAAAGAAGAGTTGAGTTTTTAATCAAACTATTATCGATGAAATGGGGTTTGATGTGCAGTTGAGAGTGTTTTAAAATGGGATGAAATGTATTGGAATTGATGTGTAGAGATAAAAATAGGTATTAATTAAATGTCTAGTTTTTTCTGAATTTTTTTGTGATAATTAAATATGGATTTAGTTTTTGTGGCTAGTGGTTTTTAAAAAAGATGATTTTTGGGATTGAAAATAGAAGCGGGTGATTATTATTTTGTTTTGGAATATAAACAATCATTGTTTTGATATTTGTAATTCACATTGGTGACCACATGGATGGGTTATGTGAGGAAAGTGAATGCGTTCCTGACATGTCATATAAAAATTCATGCATGAAACTCCATGGGACACCATTGGGGAATGTGTAACCCACCAATACTATTTTATTTTTAAAAAATAATTTTAATGAAAATGTAGTGTCTTTATTTATTTTGGGAATATGGTTGTGAGGAATGTTGAGCCTGAAAACCCTTTTTTGATGATTAGTGTTTTAAGTTGAGTTCTGGTTGGTGAGTTAATTTTGAGATAATGGTTATTGGGTTTTACTAAAAAAAATCTATACATTTGAGTAGGTTCCCTTATTGCACATTTGGTGTCAGTTTGGGGTTCTTTTTGGGAAATGGACTTGTTTGGTTTGGTCCATGGTTTTCCAATTATTGGCTAGTGTAGACCCCCATAACTAGTTAATAAATGATTGAAGTGTTCCCACAGGTGATTCTTCATTGGGACACCCTCTAGTTGATCAATGTAAGGAAATCATTATTGGGGTTTTGAATGGAATCCATGTCTTCTTTTTCAGTTAGACAGATCCTCTCACAATGGCAGAGTAGATGTGATTGGAGTTTAATAAAGACTTAGTTTCCTTGAGTCCTTTTAGTTGTCAAAGGTGAAATTTGACACCTTTAGGCCTAAAATTCCTATGTGGAAGTGGTGAAGGTAATTCCATTAAAGAAAGGTGGAAGAATGATGGAGTCATTAGTGATAGATAATGTCATAAAAGTCCATTGGGTCTTCCATTGGTTCAATCCAGAAAATGGTCCATGCTAGCACTCCATCGTGGAATGTTTTGTCGTAAGAGTCTAATATGTTTGTTTTCTAGAATCATCTGGTATTTAGGACTCAAATTAAGATACATGTCCTTGTAATTCTTCTTTGGGTTGCAAGGGTCATGTTTGGTGATGTCTTGCGGTGTCATGTTCTTGTTCGAATGCAAAGGTGGATGTTGTGGAGACATTGGACACCCTCTATTTTAATAGAAGCATGTCCTTATTTTGGGGTGTTATGTGACTGTTGATGTTGTCTGAATTGTGGTGTAGTTTCTTATGGAACCAGAAAGAAAATTTTCAATCAAGGGTTTATCGATTCCTGATTTTGAGGCTGTATATTTTTCAATCAACAAAGCTCTAGCCATAGGTCATGGTGTGAAACTGCCATGTAGTCAAGAATTTCCAGAGGTGTAAAGGAACTTAGTCTATAAATTTTCCTTACTGTGGGAAAAGAACAATTTTAAGTCTATGTAGTTGTTTCATTTTGAATTATTCCATTTGGTGTAAGAAGGTATGAGGACCACATTTCCACCTTGAGAACCGTATGGGTGGTAGAGTTCCTCCTTAGTTATAAGGAGGTGTGACCATCCTATCTTCTTAAAATCAAAGTGGTTGTGTCTCACTAAATGTGGGTATTTGTTTTATGTTCCTCGAATGTCCAATTTCATGAATTGATCCCTGTTTAGGTTGTACTCATATGAGTATTGTAACTCCCAATGAGAATAGTGAACTGTGTGGTGCTTCATATTTAGTTTAGAGTCTTTTCTATCGGACCCCATGCAGTGGTGGTTTTTAAGGGGTCAGGCTTCATGCGTCATTCTATAGGGTTGGTCCTTATGGTGGGGAGACCCACCAAGGGTATCATTGTGATTCCTATAGAATTAATTATTGTCAAACAATTTATTATAGATGAGAGTTCATTCGGGCCTCCCTGTGTTGGTATTCTGTTTTCCTCTTGGGTGTTTATGGTGGGGAGTCTATTCAGGCATCCCTGTTTCAGTATTTTGGTTTTTTTATGATTTTTTATTCGAATTGGATAGTCTCATTAAGTGATATCTATCCTCAAGATCTTCTCTTGAGTAACCATTGGGATTGGAGTGTTCCCATCATCTTCATTAAAATTATGTTTATGGGAGAATTCATCAGGATGTGGTTTGATCTTGTTTTCTTGTTTCAGGCATATAGTGTGGTTTTTGTTTGGTAATTTATAAGTTGTTTTGGTTTAAGTTTTTTTTTTTAAAAAGATGAGCGTGAAGCTCTAAAATTGATAAAACAAACATTACACAAGATGAAAAGCATGCATTTTACATTTTTCCCTAGAAAGAAGTGGGACCAAGTCACTAGGAATGGTGTTGATATGTATGTACTACTCTTCTAACACCCCTTTGTTTGCAAGGACATCCTCAATGTAGTTTGCCTCCTGAAAGGTATGCGTGATGAAGTAGTTAAGTGAGGAGATTTTGTCAATGCAGTTAATCCATTTACCTACCAGCTTCCAAGACAATTTGGTTTGACCGGTTCTAATGGCATAAACAAGCGTGGCCAAGTCACATTCGAACCAAATTTCATTCCATTTTCATTGGAAATCAATATCCACTACATTAATGAGTGCCATCATTTCATCTTCTAGAGCAGTGGTATGCCCACATGGGCCATAAATTCATTCCAAAACCTCCCAATGTTGATTCCTAAAGATAACCACATATCCAGATGGTACAAGGTTACCCTTGGAGGCTCTATCCATGTTACATTTCAACCAACCCTTGAAGGGAGCAGTTCACATCACCTCCATCATGACCCTTCATTTGGGGTAGCAACCCACGACCCTTAATATTCTGAGAATCATGAATTCCCTGACCAAACTATTACAAACCTCCTTGATCCGTGAGCTGGCATTTTGAGTGGCCACCAGGATGGTATTGAAGTCTTGTGTTGCATTGAACCCTGCTTGGCGATGAATGCTATTGTTGCGGGCCTTCCATATGACATGCACCAGTTTTAGAACAGGCCACCCGCAGGAGTGCATTAAGCTGCTTGGATTGTTGCACTTTAAGTAGGCTCTGGATATGTTGTATATTCGAAGAGGTATTGGGGGATCTAGCTCGAAAATACTAAGAACTGCCTGCCATAGAGAAGAAGATGTATTTCAGGATAGGAATAAGTGGTCAATGTCCTCCCTATACTGGCCACAAAGCACAAACGTCAAGCATAAATAAATCCCGACCCTTCCTATGTTCACTTCCACTGGTATTATATTATGATAAAGCCTCCATATGAGAGAAAATATGGAGGGAAGTAACCAGTTTCTGTTGAGAGAACCAATCCAACTAATCTCACCCTTCAATAGGTAGTTGTAGAAGATTTTGGAGTTGAGAAAGCCAGCTTGAGAGCCTTCCCATAGTAGTTTATCTTCTTGCTGAATAAAATCATAGCTATCAATCATCAAGACAATTTCATCTGGTATATCCTCTTTGCGCTACAGCTGATCTTTGATGGATAAGATGCTATCAATGGCCTGCATTTTTGGGTTAATCCTATCCATCGGAGGTGTGCCCATCCAGTTGGTGGACCAGAATTTCAGATTTGATTCCACACTGACCAAACAATGTGAGTGTCTCGTGATAGTGGAGAACACCAAACACAGACCATTCCAGATTGAGGAATCCATGTATCCATGCCTCCCATCAATGAGTCTTGAAAGGATTTGTTTCTTCAGAAAATCCAGAGAGTCCGAGTTGCTGTGAACAAGACTCCATATGAACTTGGAATGTAAGGCCTGATTAAATCAAATCAGATTCTTAATTCCCAGGCCTCCTTGTTTGGTAGGAATGCATCATGTGCCTCATTTGGTAGTGATGAGCTTTCTTTCCATCACTTTTCCACTCCAAACAAATTTTTTCATCATAGAGTTGATTTTTTACCACATAGGCTGGCCAAAAGTAAACCATGAAAGAATTGACAAGTTTTGAAATTACCACTTGTTTAACAAGACATATTCGCCCTGCCATTGGGAGATACTTTCCCTTCCAAGACGCAAGAGTTTTCCTAATCTGGGCTATAGCCTAGGCAAAGTGGGAGGCCTGAGGTTTTCCCCAGAAAAGGGGAATGCCAAGATACATAAAAGGAAGGTAACCCTCCATAAGACCAAGATAATTCATAATTTTAGCCCTCCTTGCCGCTTTCATGCTCTTTCCAAAGTAAAAGAAGGATTTTCTCCAATTGATTTCCTGTCCTGACACATTCTCATAGTGCAAGAGAGACTCCCTAAGATGAGTGATATTTTTCCTATCCCCCTATGTAAAAATGATAATATCAGTAGCAAAAAGTAAATGAGAGGGGGCATTCAGACCTCTAGCCGCTTTGATGGGTGAAAGATCTCCATTATCCACCATCTTAGTTAGGATCCTGCTCACGTAACCCTCAGCAATTGCAAAAATGATTGGAGAGAGAGGGTCTCCCTGTCTCACCCCCCTTGAGCAAGTGAAGTATCCCTCCGAAGATCCATTTATCAGAACTGAAATGTGGGAAGACTCCATCAATTTTGAAATCCAATGAACAAAGACTTCACAGAAGCCAAATCTGAGCAGAATTTGTGTAATAAAGCCCAAGTAAATTGGGTCAAAGGACTTTTTAATGTCAAGCTTCAAAGCCACATTGCCTCCCCGTGTTGTCTTTCTCAGAATATTGAAACATTCCGAGGCCGTAAGCAGGCAGTCCTGAATATTCAGGCCCTTAAAAAATCCAAAATGGTTCCAGGAAATACTTTTCCTAGTCACTTGAGCAAACCATTGATCCAAAAGTTTAGTAATTATTTTATGAACAGTGTTCAAAAGGGAAACTGGCCTAAATTGACCAATTTCACTGGCATTCTCCACATTGGATATCAGGGCAATAAACAGAGAATTAAAACCCGGAGTGAATGTACCCCCTCAAAAAAAGTGATTGAAAAGAAGGAAAACCTCATTCTAAATTACATCCCAATAACTTTGAATGAATAGGTTGTTGAATCCATCAGGACTGGGAGAGATATCTTTTTTAAGGTCAAACACTGCCTTCCTAATTTCAAAGTCCATTGATGCTAATGTGAGAAGACGATTTTCCTCTTCAGTAAGATGTTTAGGAATGATATTTTCTCTAAGTGCCTCAGATTTAGTTCTCCCAATGAATAAATTCTTATAGAAGGAAACAATGTGCTCAGAAAGTTCCAAGTTCCCTCCAGAATTTTGGCACCATCTTTTAGCATGGCAAGGGGTTTATTCACTCTTCTCACTCTCTGAAGGGCATTGAAGAATTTTTTTTGCGGTCACCTTCCTGAAGCCACCTAACTTTGAAATATTCCTTCTTGATATTGTCTCTGATCTTTATAAGATTGTTCAGCTTGAGGGAGAGCTCAGTCTCCAGCTTCATTTCCCCTGAGAAGTTAGATCGGGTGGCCTCTGCTTGCATATCATTTAGGGAGCTTTCAAGTCCTTAAATTTCAGTGTCCATCGATCTGAATCTTTCTTTACTCCATTCCCTAAGCTTTATCTTGAGCATTCGAAGCTTGGAGATACATATCAACGGCTTTTGAACAACTTCTGAGCAGTCCGGAAGAGAGACCCATGCATTATTGAATCTAAAAGGATGTTCCTGCCTACCCTCCATTCCAAGTATGCTAATCATTATGGGGTAGTGGTCAGAGCTGATCTTATCAAGCATGACACATGTGATTGAATCCCATGAATCTAACATTATTTTATTGAAAAAGGCTCGGTCAATTCTACTTGATCTCATACCATTAAGATTCCTCTTATACCATGTGTATTTAGCACCAACTAGGTTCACTTCCACTTTGCCTACTTTATCAATACATTCTCTAAAGTCTATTAAAGAAGTGAAATTTGTAACTGGTTCCATTTTTTCATCCTCATGGAGAATAGAATTGAAGTTGTCTATGAATATCCAAGGATCCATGATAGAGTTCCCAAGCTGCTGAATTTTCCCCCACAGAAACCTCCTGTCAACATAGTAGTTGTGAGCATACACAATTGAGCAGAAAAACCCCCTACCACCCTCCAAAAAACTGCAGGTGATGATCTAATTATCCACATCAATAATACTTGAAGAATCAACATCATGATGAGAGATAATCCAAATCCTGTCATGACTTGCATCTTCCCCATTAGAACCCAGAATGTTATAATCTCTACCGCCGATCATGCTTCCCAGATTTTTGGAGCTCATTTTGGGCTCTGCAATTCCAATAATCTCGGGTTTGTACCTTCCAGCAAGGAGCCTGAGGGAACCTTATGTGGTAGGGTTGGCTATCCCCTCATAGTTCCAGAAGATAATTCTAATTATGAAGATAATTTGGAGGCCACGACTCCTTTTTTCTAAAGAATTCTGGGTGACTTTCTTGTTGATTCTGCTTTTGGTGCACTGTCACCCAAATTTTGAATTCTGTTGTCCATGCCATATTTCAACTGAGAGTTTCCTTTTGCCACTTTAGATTCCCTGTCCTTTTTCTCCTCTCCTTCACCAGAATCTTTAAAGTTCACATGCTTCTGGCCCAGATGTCCCCCTTGCAATTATCTTTCATCACTACACCAAGTTGATGCTCATACAAGGACAACATAGCCTTTAATTCAGCATCAATCAGATCAATCGTGAAGCCCTCCAACTGTATATCCTGAACCATGTTGCACACCACCAAAGAGAGTTCCAAAATTTTCTTGTCAATATCATAGTTATCTTCTGTAATATCTGGAGGTTCAATGGTGGCTTGTAGCCCTTCCTCTTCCTCCACCATTTCTGCCCAAGTCTTTTTATATGCATTTGAATATCCTGCTTCCTCAACCTGCATCTTTCCTTTTTCCATGGCTCCCAAATCACTTCTCTCGCTCTTTGGGACCTCCCTCCAAATAGATGTGGGTTGAGATGAGTTGATGAGATTTTTAACCACATGGAAATATTGAAACTCATTTCCAACCAACTTACAGTGTTCTAAAAATTTAGGCAAATTCTCAATCTCAAAATTTACCTCCAATTGCTGACCTTTTACATCCAGGAAAATTTGCCCCTGTGGAACTAGTTCCATTTCAATTTCTATGAGGATTCTTTCATATAGACCGAGATCTCCATTGATAGTTCACTGATCAATCTTGAGGGGAGTCCCTAATCCTGATGCAATGTCATTCAGGATTTTTAGATGCCAGTAGACCCACGGTGGATCATGAATCTGTGTCCAGACCTAAGACGTCGATTGACTTTGATTGAATGGATTGATGTTTGCATCCCATTCTGACAACCTCACGAAACCTGGTTTATGATAATATTTCCAATCCTCTAAGCTGTTTCAAGATCCTCCTTGCAGTCCATGATAATGTGGTAGTACCCCTTTCCAATCGGAACAATCCTCCACCATGAGAATCCCCAGCAGTGTAAGATTCTTAACTTGAGATCCTGAAGCGACCAAGGATTTGTACCTATTTCATAGGATGTTCTCCCTAGGACCGAAAAGCGGTATATCTCCATTCACTACTATAGCGTAGCCTGATCCACCTCTATCATGATGGATCCATCCCCTGAACGTTTGAGTACAGGTGCCTTCGCAGGAAGCAAAGCATGGTTATCTCTAGACAGTACCTCCGCAAAGTAGAATGATACTTTGGATTGTGTGTGGTCATAATTCCTTCCATTTTATCGATTAAATAGAGGTTTCTTAGCTTTTGGGGGTAGATGGAACCTAGCGGGGAGCCCATTTTAGTCTCCCATGTACGATTTATAAACTATTTTTCCTACAAGAAGTGTTCTTTTCATGTTTTTGATTTTTCATAATTTGAGATATTCTTGAGTTATAGAGGAGTAACAATTATTTCTTTCTAACCATGAATTATTGGGGATTTATAGTGGTGGAAAGCATTATGGTGGGGGGAACTACCAAACCTAGGTTTTTTAGGGTTTTCCATTATTCTGGTTCGGGTCATACTCTCGGTTATTTTCCTTAAGAACCGGGTTTGATGGGATTGAATTATGATGTTTTCCTTGTCTATCATTATCCTAGGGAATTCACTACATTTATAACATTAAATTTTCAAGAAAAAGTTTAAAAAATGGTTGGATATACCCTGGACCATGGTTTTTTTATAGTTAGTATAAACCTTTCACCATGCTCTAGTAACTATACAGAAGATCTAGTATGCACCCAGAAGCGACCACACGGCTTCCGCATGGTAAGTCAAAAAATTTTAGATTGCATGTGTAGTAGGTGTCTTCCTCGACAGAGATGGTCACACTACTTCCGCATGGTTTAAAAAATCATTCATTCGTACCAGCTCATTAAAAATATTTCATACATTTTACCTTCTCTACTATTTCTTACCCCAAACACCCCCTTTATCTTCTCCCTTGGGCTCCCCACCCCAAGGCATGCCTCCCTTTTCTCTCCCCTCCATTAGAGATCCATTTTTTTAGAATATATGGTGTATAACCCCCTAGATCTTTCATGAAAGTGCCTTCTCTCCTAGATTCCTTCTCATTCCTAGGGTTTCTCCCCTCTTTATTTTGGATTCTTCTTCACCAGTTGGTAGGGGGACAATTATAGGGTTTTTATTGTTAAATAGGGGATGATCTTGTTATTCTTGTTCGGATCCTTCATTTATAGGGTCTATTGTTGGTGTGGATGGTATTTTTCATCATTTTTAGAATGTTTCTTCAAATAAGGTATGTGGTTCCAAGCCCAAATACTGTTAGATGAATTTAATATGTTTTTTTAATTTATAAATATTTTATATGGTTTAAATTGTGGGGGGGGGAATGTAATACCCCTATATTTTATGAGATATATTCTATTTAATTTCATTTATTTCTTCCGTTGTACACTTCACCAATATTATCTTGCACTATGCACAACACTGTATTAGCTTGCAGTATTTGCAACAATATACTTGGCTTGTGTTGCACACAACTTCACGTTCTTTTGATAGAATTCATCTCACAAAAAAATGAGTATATATTTTTTCAGTGTATAAATTAAATAAGTTTGGATTTTTTCATATAAAACACCAATGTAAGCTTGCACTACACGCAACACTTACATTTCTTGCGTTACACACATGAATGTCCTTCCTCGATAGCTTGTGTGGTACGCAATACCAAGTTTTAGTAAACAATAATATATTGTTATAATATAATTATGAACTATACATTATGAATATTATTAATCACATTTTGAATTTTATAACATTATAGTTCATCTTAATCATTTTTTAGAACATGGTATGAGAACAAAATCAATTTTTTAGATAGAGGAAGTATTTTTCAAAAAATGCAGTTCTTCCACCTTTTGATGGCACACCCATTTTAAATCTAGTTTTTGACATGTTTATCAGTTAAATTTGACAAATTAAACTTCTCGTTTGGAATCAAGATAAAAAAATTAGATTAGATAATGTTTATATAATTTTCTGATAACTTGCTTATTTTGATGAATAGTAAAATTATGCTAAATTTTTAATTAAAAAGAATATTTTCATTGAGGTAATTTATACGGTTAAATTATAATATTTAATGGTTTTAAATTAAAAATAGACTATTTATTTAGCATTTAATATAATTTAAGTCATTAGAATTAATTTTACATTGAATTCACAGGTAAAAACAATTCAATCATTTGCAATGTTTTAACTTGTAAAACATGTTTTCTCATATCAACAAGGGGATTAATTTTAAATTAATTACTACAAATTATGTGCCTTGAATTTGAAAAAATATATTCCATATTTGGAATTTGTATGTCCAAATTATTTTAATAGACTACTTTTATTTTTGGGCATTATGAATAGTAACTACAGTAAATTTTATTTACCACAATTATAGGTAAATGAGGTAATTAAGGGTAAAAATAATATGACTAAATTACCCTAATAATTTTATTAATATAATTAGATGATTATATTTTCTCTAAAACATACTTGGGTTTAAATGGTGTCTATTGAACCCACTTGGATGAGATTAAGGCATTTAATTTATTTATTTTAAAGAAAAGTGAAATATATCTCACTCAAACATTAATAATTAAATTATTTTTAATATGAGGTTATACATAATATAAATTCGATTATAAATACTCATATGAAATATTATTTGTTTATCATGTGAATTTATTTGAACTTTTTAAGAAATATATAATTATCTTAACTTATTGGCCAAGTATATCAAAACCATAAGCATCCAAGGGTCGAATTTTTTACCATTTGGAGCCTTATAAAAGAGATTATGACACTTTTATTATTTTATTTTGAATGATGTCAAAATTTCCACCATCATAATTCAATAAATATAAAATTTTAAATGTAGGTTTTTTAGAAGATAAATTAAACTAAAAGTATTCTTATTAAATATATTAGATTTATTGCAATCATAGTGTTTTAGTTTTAATTTTTATGCATCAAATTATTATATTAAATAATTATACAAAAATGTTGTAGTGATTATTTTATTAAGTGAAATATCAAGTAAATGGTTTTGAAATATTAAATTAAATATTATATGATCTAATTAATTTTCTTGATGAATTTTATAGATGAATATGACATGTTAGGAATCTATTAAATATTTTTGGTTTGAGTATATCATCTTTTTAGATTTTATTTAAATTCAAATAAATGAATTGTGTCCAAATTGACAATATTGGTTTTTTATAAAAATAACATATTATTAAATTGCTAAAAAGAACAAAAATATTAAAAAATTACAAATTGAAAATTATATGGCCAAAAATGTTATAAATTATTCAATTATGGACAATTAAAAACACATAAGTAAGTATTTATTACAATTTATAATTTTTAATATTATTACAACAAATAAAATTTAATAGATTAAATAAGGATAAATCAAAATGATAAGGTTCAAAATAAATTCCAAACATGTTTAAATTATATTTTTTATGATATTACAACCCTAACTTATATCATATTTTAATTTGAGTCATTTTTTAGGTTTTATGTGGGGTTTGAGTTTACTATAAATTAATATTTTAGAGGTTTCCAAAAGTGTCCTTCTCCTCTCCTATAGAAGGGAACCTCCTCCCTCTCATATTGACACCATTTTGAGCCTTAAAACTCAAAAAAACCCTACCCATTTCCCTTATCCACTCCCATAGAAACATAATAGAGGTCTTGGTCTTCTTCAAAGACCAAATTTCATGCCCTAAGAGGAGGTTTAGAAGAGGCACGTCGAAGAAGAGGCAATATCCTTTACCGATTATTTCAAACTACTTTCTTCTTCTACTTCCTCTATAAGAGTTTTTTATTTATTAATTAATAACTATAATATCACTTTTATACTAATATGTTATTATGAATATTAAACAACCATATTACATCTTCTACCCATCCTATGAAAAATGAAATCCCCATGCATGCATACGTACGGCTTACGGTCGCCAAACCGTGGTGTAATCTGTTTTTCATCACCAACATACTTGGATGTGTGTAGTGATGGAATAAATATCTATATATTATATTTGTAAAATTATATTTATTCTGATATATTATTCACCATACACATCAAATACAATTTCCCAATCATGGGAATGATATCGTCGCTCGTGCGTACGTACGACATACCGTCTCCACGATGTGATGCGATTCAATATACATGATCATCATTGAATAATGATTATATAAATAATTTTAATGAATATATATGATATATATTATACTAATATCAATCTATAAATGATATAACTATAACCTAAAAAGAGTAATATGAATTTATTTGACAAAACATGCATAAAAACATAAAGCAGTTAACACCCAAATAACAAATAACAATGAAATGTTACTAATAAACAGATAATAATATGACCATATATGATATCATAAAAATGACTATTATTCTTGAATAAGTCAGTAACATTATTTAAATCATTATAAATTATGTTCTGAAACATACAAAGCATATTAGACCTAAGGTAAGGGATGATTATTCCAATCTCATTCTTATCTGAGATTCTTTATTCGTAAGTATTTACTGGGGTTACATTTATCATCCATGTCCATGTTTTCTAAAAATGTTTTCAAAAAATGTTTACAATAATTCCATGTAAGTTTAATGTCATTTTTACACATTTTTTTCTTTTATCACATGGTATGTATGGAATCTTTCTTTTGTTTACCATACGATGTACTTTTTGACTTTTCCAGCAAAAGTATGAGGAGAATGTTTTTTAAAATTATACGGCATGAATGAATTTTTAGGGTTTCATAATGACTTATTTACATAAATATTCCTCTACAATATTTCATGATTATTTTCAACA
This sequence comes from Viscum album, assembly GCA_963277665.1. NCBI lineage: Eukaryota > Viridiplantae > Streptophyta > Magnoliopsida > Santalales > Viscaceae > Viscum > Viscum album. The sequence continues at coordinate 2,032,742,358 of OY728133.1, forward strand.
AAATTATTTTCTTTTAATATTGCATGCAATTTTGAGAAATGAAAATGTTTTTGAAGAAGGATATTTTCCTCAAGAATCCATTTCAAGAGTTTTATCAAAAATATTTTCCATCTAAGAAGACATTATTTAATATGGATATGTTTCAGGTTTAATGTTCCAATTATTTAGATGGTTTGATTTTGTTTATGATAAAATGATAACCATTTGTTTTATATGGATTATGTTATGATGGGATGATGTTTATGAAACCCATCTTATTCGTTGGGTTATGATTAATGATTTATTTTTATTTTGTGTAACACGTAAGAATTATTTCATTATGATATGGGTGGGAACTATATATCCTTTCAATTCATTGGGTAAATATTTATATCTCATGAGATAGAAATGGCTAGAACGACAAGTAAATCTGGGTCAGTAATACTGGTCTAGAATGACAAGTAAACCCAGTTTTGTAATGGACCTCATCCACTATAATGGTCTTGGAAGCAATTCCTGGGCTACTATGTAAATCAATTTACATTATAATTGGTTTTCCACTATTCCATGTTTTATTCCCATGATATTTTATCATGATTACTATTCCTTTATGATCTATGCCTTACGTACTGCCAAGATTTTTTTCACGACACAATATTTTGATGTTTAAACTTTATGTTCATGTTTTTATGTTTAAATGTATATTGTTTGTTTTATTTTATCCATGATTACCATTACAGAGCATTTGAGCTCACCCTTTTTATGTTTTATTTTCCCCAAGATATAAAAGAATGTTTTATGTAGGAAAAAAAGGGGAAGATCTTTATGGGAGATGTTGAAGATATTTCACTATGATTAAGAAATTATGTACTGAGTTTCAAAAAACACTAAACTAATATGGTCATTGGGATTCTATCCTGTATTAAGTTTTTTGAAAAATTAATGTAATTTATGTGTACGTCAAGCAAGGTTATATATAATTGGTATTAGAGAAAAGGTGGTAGGAATGAATATGATCCTTGGGAACTCTCACGTGTGAGTCTTGGACAAAGCATGGATCTCTACCCAAGGGATTCATGAGGAAATGGCTGCCACTGGGGATGGTGGTGTGTCCCACCCAGGGGGCGTAGTCGCCCATGGAGTGCTCTAATAGGTATCAATTCTAGTCCACTGGAAATAATTACAAACCTCTACAGTTGGTATCGGAACGAAGCTTTAGTCAACCTTTGGAAACTAGGATGTGAAAATTTAAGTGAAATCCCTAGAGATATGTTTAAGGATATTTATAGGGATTTACCCAAGGTTAAATATAAGTATAGGTTAAAATTCTAGAATTATGACAACGATCATGAATAACCAAGGATTAAACCTATGATTTTAGAGATTGAATGTACTATCCCTTGATTATGTATTTTTTCTATTATGATTTTTTCCTCTCACACTATTGTTTTATGGTTTTAGATAATGGCTAGAACCTGAAGGAACCTTGTCAATGATCAATGCACTGGGTAATTCAATTATTACACTCTTTAACAACAAAATGTTATGGGAGATGGAGTGAAAAAATTTATTTCTATACATACAAAAGATATTAATCATTCTGGACTTCCAAAAGAGCCGAGAAGGGAACAATATTCTATTAAGTCCATCATGTGGCAATGTCCACCTTGTTTCAGAGGGTCTTCTGATCCAATTGTTGCTGACCAATGGATTTTTACAATTGAAAAGATATTTTACATCCTTCACAGTTTGGAATATGAAAAGATCATTTTGGATGTCTATTGTTTAGAAGATTTAGCAGACCAGTGGTGGAATCTAATTAAGAATACAATGCAGCAAGATGAAATTGATGCCATGGAATGGGATGAGTTCAAGAACTTATTTTTCAATAAAAAAATCCCTCATATTCTTCTAAAAAATATGGAAAATATTTTCCTTGAGATTAAGCAAAAGGATGATGAGCCTGTTGGTACATACGAGGCAAATTTTACAAGGCATGCAAGGTATGCTTCTGGCATTATCATCCAACCTAAATATAAAGTTGATTGATTCCTCAGTAGCATAAAACCAAGTCTATGAATGGAATTAGCTATAAGAGTCTTTAATAGATATGAATATATTTTCCATTGTGCTATCAAGATAGAACTACTATTTGGTGTTACATATCCATCTCATGGTTTTGACAAGAAATGAAAGATGGAGTTCAAGGAAAAATCTCCAAACAATGGTGAAAAGAAGATGAGTGTTTTGTTATGCTCAAAGTGTGCAAAGGAGATTGGTGGAGATTTTCTTAAAGGGAATAGAAAATATTTTAAGTGTTGAAAAGAAGGTGATCAAGTAGTTGTGTGCCGAAGAAATGGAAAAATGTAGCTAATGATGTTAATAGAGAAAATTCACCACCAACACATCAATGCTACAAGTGCAAGAAAATGGGGAATTATTCTAACCAATGCCCTAATTAAAGGGTTAATGATGATCGACATCAAAAACCACTTAAGGTAAAGCACAAAGGGAAGTCACATGTGATCAATTTTGGAGATGTTGAGTATGACAATGATGTGGTGGAATGATTAAGTTTTTAGGTTACAGGATTCCTAAATAGTGTTGTGGAATCTAATTTATAGTATCATAGAATATTGAAATATCTATGAATTGGTTTATTGTGGTTTTCAATTATTACATGGTACCAGTAACCATGAAAAGTGATTGAAATATTTTTGGAAAGTAGATGATATGAACATAATGAAAGGGTAGGGGAAAAATAATAAGCTTGATAGTATTAATGAGCTCATGATTTAAATAAGTACAATGTGATATCACGGTTTGAGTATATTGAATTTTTGGGATTTTGGTATGTTGAATGAGTTGACTTTTTACAGAATTCAAGTTTTCACTAAGGTTTAATGGTAATTCATGTTTCATGAGAATAATGCATGATTAAGGTATTCACATGTTTGGAATTTTACAATCAAGAACTACATTATTAGATATGGGAGGCAAATGTTAATTAGATTTTGTTCACCTCCTTTGAACTTTTTATATTTATAGTTTTTTAATGATAGTAATGTTATCCATTAAAGGGTAGCATAAGTTATTTTCTATTTTAAGATTTATTTATTATCTCACTATAGGTGGACATATGCTTATTTGATAACATGTTCTAACATTTTTGTTGAGATAGATGGAATGAACTATAATTCTATGGAATGATCTGCTAACACTTCATTAATGACAAATTAAACTTCATTTAATTAAGAGATGAAGTGGAAATTTTTCAATTCATTAACAACGGTGAGATTGTACAATAATAAAATAAATATTTCTTCTAATTAAAAAATTCTTCAACATTAGGAAAGTGTCCTTGAAAACTATAAAATTATACCTGAGTACCCTCTTATTTGATGAATCAGATGGACCCTTAATTAATTGGAGATTTATGGATTTTTGGTAGTTAACATTATCCAATCCTTATTCTCTATCACTATCCATTAGAACGTGATGGTCATATTTCAATTCCATATCCATGATTCCACTTCCCACCTATGTTCTTCTATATGAAAACCCAGTGATGAGTTACTTTGGGCATCCGTTATTTTTCTAATGTTCCTTTTTAGAAATTATGTTTTAGTATTATTTTTTTATGTGGGTTTCTATGAAAGAAACATTCAAATAGTAAAAAAATTTGTAACCCAGTTTTGACCGAGGGTGGGAAGACGTGTGCGGCCCGACGGTTGATTAGATAAGGTTGGGTTATACTTAATCTCTCATATCAGGTGCACAATTTTTATTTTGAAATGCCCAACAGTTCCATATCCAATAATACATGGACCTTCTTTCCAAAGGCAGGCGTTCTCTAGGTGATTTGGCCAGCGGCACTTACAAACTCACATAGGTCGAGAGGATGGGATTTCGGGCTCATCTCACCCTTTTGGGGGGAATTATTTATTGTTCCGAGACTCTCTTATAGATTTAAGGCATATTCATATATTCTTGAATCTTTGGTTTATACCCAAGAATAGTATCCATGGATTACTCCTACTTGGAAATGTTCAGCTGAACGCAGGGATTCATAATCATTTAGGCCATAGGTTTACCATCCCTCATTGGATTAATGACTTCGAGGAGTTTGGTCTCATTGAGATGGCACTAGTTTAAAGCCTCATAACTGGGCACTCTGGAGTCTAATGACATCCAGGGGGACAGATAACGACTTGAGAGTTCGGATCGAAACTGTGATATGGGCTTACGTGAGAGTTGCCTGTTGTTGGTATTGAATCTCGGGGAGGCGTCCTACATACCCTATTTAGGAAACAGGGATCAAAACCCACGTAGTTCATTTTGAGGGGAATTATTGGGACTTACACATGGATAGTGGCCCAAATTGGGATTGAACCTTAGGGAGGATTCCTATATACCATGCTTTGGAGACAGGGATCAAAACCCATGTAGTTAATTTTTTAGGGGCGTTTTTGTGCAGATGTTGTGACCATCACAAATCTCTAATCCCACGTGAGTCATGATCGGTGTGAGAAACAAGAGAATGCAACAGACTTGGCAAGCCTCACACATTCTCCCTACCGAGGGAAGGGGAGGAAGACAATGAGCGGAGGAGAAGGACGGGACCACTGGACTCTCCTTCTCCCTAATCTTGGAGGAAGGTAGGAGTTGCTCAGCGGAGCAATGAACCTTCCGTGATGAGAGGGGGTGAGCCATTGGCTTTAGGCGAGGATGGTGTGGGGCTTACTCTAGGAGGGATGCCCAGCCACTCCCAGAAGAGGGGAGAAGTGCTCACCACTGGCGCCCGTCAAAAGAAATGTGAGTGGGGTCCCTCTATCCTAGCAAGTGTAGAGGCACAAAGGGGAATCCCGAGCTCGGACCCTGCACTACCATGGGAATGTAAACCCAGGAATGCTTCGGTAATCCACTCAAGATCTGGGGAAACCCCTTTGTCATCGCCTACCGTGGGTATGTGAACTCAAAGTGGCACACTGATGCACCTGAAAGTTTCATCATACGGGTCCAGTGGCATCGGTAGAGGCCTTGGATCGGGGCTGATGAATTTTCCAATGAAGGGATTGCGAAGGATCAGGCCAGATTGGAAGGGTTTTATCTGGCTCAGGGAATGGGAACACCAAAGTAGTTGGCGGACCGCATGGGTGCCTGAGGAGTGGCGCCCTTCGTGTAGGGGGGTTGTTACGTGGCTGGAGAGGCCATCCTCGTACCAGGGTGGTAGGCAGACTGATAGGAATCCCGCATACTAGGGCAGTACGCGGCTTCGGGTTCGGCCCGCATACTTGGTTGGTACGCAGTGGAGTTCGCGCGAGCAACAGCTATCAGGGGCGTCGCCAGTCGAGGGTTCGGCAGTCTGGGATTCACCCATGTAGTAAGGTTCTACGCGGTGTGTCGGATCGAAAAAAGGGGAAAAATCTCCCTGGTCTGTGGGGAGTACATCCGCGGAGGGTCCATGGCTCGCAGTTTTTATTTTAAGTTCACGGTTCACCAATTTGTTATACATTTTTTGGTTCCTTATCAATTCATTTCCAGTTTTATACATGTTCTGGTTTGCGAATTGGAACTTCACTATTCGCGAAATCCTAAGCTCCTTCATCCGGAATCCTTCCTTCAGATGTCAATCTCTAAACCTTCTCACTGATGGAGTCTGATCAATCGATCCCCTGATCTCCGAATCCTTCTCCCTAAATCGATAAATCCCTTTCTTATCTCCCTTGATGTCCTTTTATAGAGGGGTAAAGAGATGTATCTATCATCATGTGGCACCTTTTGCGGAGGCCCATGACCAAAAACCCGGTTTATGGATGACTTGGTCAATCCACAACTTACGGGGGGGGGGGGGGTCATTGAATGCACCTTATCCACGAACCAAATCGGTGCTTTGTGGCCGCGTAGGGCTCCACCACTGTTCCGTGAACGACAGTGCATGCGGTCTGGGTTGGTTGGCACATTTCGCGGCGAGGGCGGTTTGTGATGGTGGACCGGCCTGGTGCCCGTCCTGCTTTGCACCCATGGAGGGGTTCTCGCCTTCGTTTCGTGAACGATGTTGGTCTACGGAGGGGGTGGATCATTGAACCGGTCGTGTACCATCAATGTCGGACCGGTACGCGGACCAGTCGATCCTTTTCCAATCTTGAGTATTCTCAATATTTTTCTTTAATTATTTGAGGGTAATTGGGTAGAATCCTTTCTCAAATTAAGGGGGATTCCCATTCTCCTTTGTGGATTTTTCAGGACCCTAAAAATGCACCCCATCGGAATGGGGTTCGATCAGAACAAAGATGAGGCAATTCCGATGTAGAGTGGTCTTGAAACTTTGATAGTTTGCAGTAGAGGAGTGGACCTGATAGGGTACCATAAATATAAATAAGGGGGCCCCTACCCTTGTATTTTACCAGATTCCTCGTGAAAATAGAGCTCTTGCTTTTGTCTCCACGCTCCTGCTCCTTCGCAAAACCCCTCGTCCGCGAACTAGTTTCTGTTTCCACGAACTGTTCCTCATTCATGCATGCCTTCACCCGCAGACCAATCTCTCAACCGTGAACTAAAACTTTTAATCAATTAAAAATTAAGTCACAACGGGCCGTGTAGGAAATAGCTACGTGGTTTTGGATGGTTTGCGGACCAGAAATCTTCCAGACATTGAAAATATTTTATGTTTTCTAAACTTAAACATTTAAATTTGGAATTGAGATTCTTGCGGGGCAGCCTGCTCCGTGGCTTTCTAGCCAATGCTCCATGGGCTAGAGTATCGTGGACTTCATCTGCATAGGGTTGGTTCGCGGGATGCAGCTGTCATAAACCACCTTTTGAGTCCAGCCTCTGGATTTTTTCATGAAGGCTCCTTGAGAGAGTCCTTTGTCAAATACATGGTGTTTTGTCCAAATTTTATTACTTTGGACTAACTATTTGTATGGTTTCCATGATGCAGGGAGAAAATATGGTTCCTCCTCGATCTGTGATTAGGCCTGCTGCCAAGCCTCTTCTGATCGGTCTAGGGAGATGTGTAGCTATGATCCATAGAGCTGAGATCATCAAAGATGACCATAGCCGACCCATCATTCTCAAAGATGGTGTTTTTAAGGACTTTCTCTCTCCTGAACTTCTGGGAAATCCATTATCGAATCGTCTTACACTTTATGGTTTCATCCTTCAAGAAGACGTCCCTATCCCCCTTGTATTCTCAGGTCTTTCATCTCCTTGTTTGGAAGCATCACCAAAGTGCGCTCAGGTGAACCTCGCCCAGTCAAGAGAGATGATCTCTGATTCTGATTCGAAAGACACTTTTATTTTAAGAGGCTCCAATTGGACTCAAAGTGATATGTACACTCATGAATTCTCCCAAGAGGCCATCCTCAAGAGTTACCCCTCCTTGATCATCCTTGATCAGGTGGATCCTGACGTTGGATGGATTCCTAGGTGGGATCTTTTTTCTAGTGTGATTTTCTTAAATGACTAGGCCTGGGCCTTCAGGGTCCATTATCATTTCCAGGAATTTCCTGAGTCACCGGAAGCTATAAATTTGTACTCTACAGTGTGGGTTTCCCAGTTTGTTGTTTACTCACCATCTTCGATCCTACCTGACTTGCTCAGTCTCCGGTGCTTGATCATTAACACTTTCCACCTCATCTATGGTGAAGTTAGTTTTAGTTTATGGGACATCTACCAACTGGGAGGGCTTCCGATCATTGGTGATATGTATGACGAGTTTCTTCCCACTCTTGATTCATGGGATGACGTTGAACGAGTGCCTTCATTGGCGAGGGATATGTTGGTTACGGTGAAGTGGTCACTGGGTCGGACCTTGCGCACCCACTCTCGTATTCCCTACAGCACCTGGATACGGTTATTTTTGAAGGCCACTGGTCCTGTGCTGAAGGTCAATCACCCCGAGACTCACCCTTCTCAACAATCATGAACTATCCCAGGTTCCTACTGGGTAGTTCTGGAGGCAGGAGACTCTCTTTCATGGGGTTATGAGGTGTGCCCCATTGTGTCGCCTATGCTCAAGATTATGGGTCTTTTCACCATGTTTTTGAGCATGTTTCTATTCCCATCTCGAGATATCAACCCAAGCTTCAGGGCTTGCACCTTGATGATGGCAGCTGAGTTGGTGGGAGGTCACCTGGTGAATCTGGTCGTTCCCACTTTGGCTCGTATTTACGAATTATTGAGCCACATGCAGGAGGGTGGGTCACCCTATCGTCTGAGTGGTCCATTTCAATTCGTATATGGCTGGGTAGCGGATCATTGTCATTGTCATGAGTATCATCATAACACAGTCATTTCGCTTCCTACTCTTCGGCCTACCCTTCTCAATATAGCTAGAGTTCATTTTAATTCCATCAGCTCTAATGAAGTCGTCAATCTTCTAAGTGACTTTTCCCAGTTCTCTTTCACTCCCTAGACCACTGCTACTGGCGTTGTGGTTGACGACTGCAGGGGAGCTTAGAAGAGAGTTCTTACATGATTTCACTATGGAATGGGGTTTTATCCATGCGGATTGATGGTATTTCTCTGTGTGATTTTTATTCCCCATATCATTTTTCTCGACAGTTTGGATGCATGCAACTCCAGTTTTCCCTTCCCCATCCTCGGGCCCGAGGACTACATCCGGCCATTCTCCATCAATGGTGGTTGATGTTGATATGAGAGGGATCTGGAATAATTATTCCTGTTCCTGACATTGGAGCAGCTGCCATCGTATCCTTGGAGTATGCGATAATGTGGATAGAGAATTATCCTGATGGGATCCTGGGGAAGGCTATCTAGAAATTTCCCAAATCAGGGGTTACTGCGGCTACTTTGGTTACTGCACCTTCCTCGTCAGCTTTGAGGGAGGACTGATTGATGGCTCGCAGGTCGAAGCGGCTCAGGGGATCTTCATATTCCAACCCCTCTGTGGCCGAAGTTCAGACAGATCGAACCCTTTTAGATTTAAATAAGGATGACCCCGTGACTTCAAGATCTCATGATGTAATTCCCGAAGCTCCACTGGTTGATACTGGACTTACTAGCTCAACTCCCAATCTTGAACCAGGGCTAGAAGCTTCTGACCCTCCAGTCTTGGAACCATCTTCTTGTGCGTACATGTCTGCACTGACTGCAATGCCATAATTAATTCCTGTGTTATCTAGAAAGGATCTGAAATACCCTCGTGTCATGGAGGACCACTGAGCAGTGAGAAGGTGGGCATGGCCCCGGATCTTTGAGATTGTTTCCAAAACTCCTCTGGATGAGACAGTGACTATAACTGAAGCCCTTCAGCAACTCTTACTAGGTTTGGGGTCAGGTGGATTCAACTATCAAAAACTTAATTTTCTTGCCTGCTAGGTTTTCATTTCCAGTGGGGAGGTTGCCGCTAGTGAACAAAAACATTCTCACCTCTCTGCCTCTCATTGCGGGACCCGATCATTTGAGGAAGCTATGATGAAGATACATCAGCTGATAGCACTAGAGGTGATCTCTCAAGATCAGGCTACTGCCCTATCTACCGAGCTGCAAGAATGTGAAGCTCGAGCAGTGATGTTGAGGGATCAGTTTTCATATTTGACTGGTGACCTTGAAGCTACCAGGAAAAGGATCAACGTTCTCCAAATAATGGTGAGACATACTCATTTGGTGGCCGAAGATGAGGCAAGGGAGAAGCCCATGCTAGAGAAAACTTGCAATAACCTTTGTCTCACAGTTTCAAATCTGATGGAGAGAGTGAGCCAGGCTCCTGGAACGACTATTGTATAAAAAACAACTCACTGAATTAGAATTAATCATAGTTTAGGAAAATGATAAAATAGAAATGAGCTCTAATTTTTTCCGGGACCATGGGATCCAGCGAGCATAGTTTGACTATTGCTAGGGTTTTGTAGAAAAACCCTATAAACTTTTTGTCTTTTTCGTCAATACCCTAATTCTTTCCTTGGCTTATTTAGTTTGGACCCAGTGAGTATAGTCCGACTTTTTCTTAGGTCACCCTTTTTGGGTTTTCGGCCTAATGGGATTTGCGTCTCTTTTTGTGAGCGTTTTGGAGTATCACCGACAAGACTATCATTAATGATGTTTTAGGTCGAACAACTTTTACCAGATGTGGTGGGGACAGGGCCCCGATGAGGTTTGGTTGATTAAAAGATGTCTCAATACCTTCCAGACGCACTTGGGGAGGAACATGTTTAGATTTGAACAACATGTAGGGCATGTCACAAGGCATGGGAGCCGTATCAGTGTGCAGAGGTAGGAAAAGCATCACCTAAGGAAGACATGCTTTGTTAGACAGGCTAGGGGTGATCAATATGTAGAGCCACTGAGGGAATGGTATGCATAGTCATGAAAAGGTGTCCTTTAGTCAATTATTGTCCATTTCTGATGGCCTGAGGACTTCATGGATGTCCGGATTACGGAAACCACCATGGGTTGCTTGGAGAATTATGAAAACCAGCAGGGGTGGATCAGAAAGGGTATTTGACATCTGAAAGGGTTTGGGAACATCTGTATTAATCAGGAGTGTGGATGAAGGGTCCTTGTCCTACTCATTTAGCTATAGTGATGGATGGTTAGAGATGGCGTAGTTTAAAGTCAGGCAGCTGGGACATTCCTTAAAATAGAACAGCTTCTCCTGGTTCTCGGTAATATCGTCAGAGATGTTCCACCATATTCAGGCAGGGTTGTGAAAGAGATTGGTAAACTATAGCTCAGAGGGTTTCCAAAACTCGGGATGGATATGGGGCTCAGAGGCCAAGAGGCGTACGGAGAGAAGCATTGCCTAAGGAAATATTTCATTTGGTAGACGGGCCAGGGGCGATCAATATGTGGAGCCACTGAGGGAATGGTATGCATAGTAATGAAAAGGTGTCCTTAGTTTAATGATTGTATTCTCCCGATAGCCGGGAAACATCAGGGAAGTTGAGATTCGGGACCACCAGGGGTGGCTTATGAGAGTTCGTCTTTTTTCTAAGTACAAAGTATGGTTTATGAAAAGAGGGTTCTTGGATACGGGAGAAAAATCTAGGCTAAACTTCCTGGGAATGGGTGAAGTCATACCTTCTCACACTGGTGTGAGATGGTGGTTTGTGCAGGTGCGGCCCATGCACTAAGGGACAGAGTAAAGCCTACATTCCTGACTAAACCCATGACAGGTTTGACTGTGCAGTTTAACGTCATGTGGTGGGGAAGGCTTCTGTGCAGTTTAACATCATGCGGTGAGGACGGAGGGAATTATTATTATTTGATACTGTGCAGTTTATTGTGAAGCAATAAGGATGTATGAGTATTTTAAATTCTGTGCAGTTTAGCGTTATGCGGTGAGGATGGGGAGCATTTTTAAAGATACTATGCAGTTTAGCATCGTGCAGTGAGGACAGGGGGAATTTAGATAATCCGCAAAAATGATTGTATTTGGAGGCATTTCCCTAGATGTTTATGGCTCAGTCCTTGTAGATTCATGCCAAGTGGCAAAGACATGCTCTGTGCAGTTTTAGCGTCATGCGGTAAGGACGTTGTTACAAAGGCCACTCTTGATTAGAATGTTACTGGGCTCAAATATATCGGCATGTCCAAGATGTGGAGAGGGATTGATGGTGTAAATCGTGGTCCTAGGGCTTCTTGGATCAGGATAAATGATATGGGGGCTCTAAGGCCAGTAATCATACAGATCTAGGAAGAGTGTCATTTGAGGAAATATTGCCTTTGGTAGACAGGCTAGGGGCTATCAATATGTAGAGCCTCTGATGGCATGGTATGCATAGTCATGCAAAGGTGTCCACAGTTCGATGACATTCCACTTCTGATGGACATGAATGATTATGAGGATGCGTGATTATCTGGGCCGTCAAGTCTGTCATTTGGTAAGGAAATATCTGGACATGTCGGGGATGTTCGTCCCTAGTTTCTATTAATGATTGAAGAGTTCACTGTGCTGATTTATCTTGCACATGGGGTGCACCTTTACTTCATGCAGTTTCATGTCCTTTAGTAAGGACCAAGTACTCTTAGTTTAACGGTCATAGAGTTTGGACCATTGGGTGACTATTGCTATAATCACTCTGAGGAAAATTGAGTTAGGATGCTCTGGTATACTCTAAACAAGTGTGAGGGAATGAGGGTGTAAACTGTAACTCTGGGGTCTCCCAGATCAGGAGATATGGTGTGGGGTTCTGAGGCTGGAAAGCGTACGGATATGGGAAGGGTATCGCCTGAGGAAATATTTCCTTTGGTAGACAGGCTAGGGGCAATCTATATACAGAGCAATTGAGGGCATGGTATGCATAGTCAAAAAAAGGTGTCCACAGGACGATGAATTCCCACTTCTGATGGCCATGGATGATTATGAAAATCTGGGATTAATCATAGCATAGAGTCCGACATATGGGGATAATGGTGTCCAAGCATACAAGAAACATCTTCATCTCAATTTCTCGTTGAGTCAAAGTTGCCTAGCCCTAGCTTGATGTTTGTAGATGTAGATCATCATGTAAACCATGGGAGGATACATAGGCTAACTAGGTAGGGATACCATGGCAATGTTTGGATGTGAGAGAGGAACGAACTTGTAAACCACTGCTCCATAAATTTTTGGATCGGGAGATATGATATTGGGGCTCTGAGGCTGGTAAGCGTACAGAGATAGGAAGAGTATCGCCTGAGGAAATCTTTCCTTTCGTAGATGGGACATGGGCTATCAATATGCAGATCCATTGAGGGCATGGTATGCATAGTCATACAAAGGTGTCCACGTGTCGATAACTTTCCACTTCCGATGGCCATGGGTGGTTATGAAGATCCGCAATTATCTAGGTCATAGAGTCTGATGTATGGAGAGGATGCATCCAAATGCACAAGGAGTATTCCCATCCTGTTTCGACGTATATCTTGGGTGGGTTGCGACGAAGTCTGTGCAGTTTAATGTCATGCGGTGAGGATGAATTCCATGCAGTTTTAACATCGTGTAGTGAGGATGAAGATGAACCGACGTGAAAAGGGGATTCCGTGCCATTTAACCTCCTACGGTAAGGACACTGGACTATGTAGTTTAACGTCATGCAGTAAGGACGAGGGGTATATATACCTGTTTTTTCTTTTATCAGCGACTGGTCTAGGAGATAAGATCCTGATGTCGCTACGTATCTTGCGAGGGTAGGAATCAAGCCACACGCAGTTCTTTTGGGGAATACACCATGTGCAGGTCTGGTCCGTATGGGGGAAAGGGGAATTTTTTTCTTTCTTATCTGTGTAGTTTAAATTCATGCGGTAAGGACGAGGAATACACCAAATGCAGGTCTGGTCCTTATGGGGGAAAGGGGGTATTTTTAGCTTCATTTGGGGTGGCTGGGCTAGGGTGTGGAATTCTGGCATCACTACGTATCCTGCGAGGGCATGAATCAAGCCATATGTAGTTCTTTAAAATATAATACACCTCTTGCATGTCTCATCCATACACGGGGAAAATGGCATTTTTAATCTTCATTCAAGGGTGGATTGGAAAGGATGCAGGACCCTGGAGTCACTATGTATCCTACAAAGGCAGGAATCAAGCCATACGTAGTTCTCTGAAATCCATGTAGTTTGTGTTCACGTAAAGGTACCCAACCATAATTCCTAAGCCCATGTGAGTAACACTTGTTTTGAGAAACAAGGAATGGTGGAAGTCCCATTTGTGTAACGTGTGAATAGGCATCCTAGAGGGTGGTGACAAAGGTGGTGGTTGGACCCGATCATGGGGTTCGGGTGTCACTACGTATCATGTGAGAGCAGGAATCAAATCACATATAGATCTTTGAAAGATGTACATCCTATGCAAGGTTGGTCCATACATGGGGGAAGAGGGCATTTTTTTATTTCATTTGGGGGTGGCTGGGCCAGGATGTGGGATCCTGACATCGCTATGTATCCTGCAAAGGCGGAAATCAAGCCGTACATAGTTCTCTGAAAGGGATACACCCCGTGCAAGGTTGGTCCATACACGGGGGAAAAAAGGGCACTTTTATCTTTATTTGGGGATGGCTGGGCTAGGATACAGAATCCTGGAATCGCTACGTATCCTGCAACGGTAGAAATCAAGCCGTAAGTAGTTCTCTGAAAGGGATACACCCCATGTAGGTTTGGTCCATACACAGGGGAAAAGAGCACTTTTAACTTTATTTGGGTATGGCTGGGTCAGGATACAGAATCCTAGCATCGCTACATATCCTATAAAGGTAAGAATCAAGATGTAAATATCTCTCTGAAAGGGATACACCCTGTGCAGGGTTGGTCTGTACACAGGGGAAAAAGGGAACTTTTAACTTTATTTGGGGATGGCTGGGCCAGGATACAGAATCATGGCGTCGCTACGTATCCTGCAAGGGCAGGAATCAAGCCTTAAGTAGTTCTCTAAAATCCGTGTAGTTTAACATCATGCGGTGAGGAAAAATACTCTTATATTAGGGTCATAGTGTATGGACCATTGGGTCTTGGCAGTTTAACATCCTGCAGCTCGGATGATAGGCGCTTGGCAGTTTAACGTTCTGCAGCTCAGACGATAACTGCTTTTGGTTATACGAAATACTTCTTCAGAAATATCGTATTCGTAGGAGCAGTAGTGAACTGCCCGTCCATGGATATCATGGCATATGCTTTATTGAAGTAGACCTTGTGTATAACATATGGTCCCTCCCACTTGGGCTCCAGCTTTGTAGGTTTCTTTCCGGGTATCATTGGGGTCCGGAGGACCAACACCAATTCTCCTTCCAAGAAAGACCAAAGAAGAACCTTTTTATTTAAGGCTCATGCGATCTGGTTCTGATATACTTCCAGATGGTGCAATGTGTGCAACCACTTCTTATCCAGCTGTTCTAATTCACCTAGCAGTTTTTCTGATTTCTCATTGTTGGATAACTGATCACAAATGGCAACACGGAGCGAGGGAAAATGGAGCTCAATGGTCAGGACCGCTTCTGTTCTGTATACAAATGAGTACGGAGTATCCTGAGTAGTAGTTTGGATTGTGGTTCGATAAGCCCAAAATACATGAAGGAGTTTATCTGGCCATAATTTCTTGTCTTTTTCCACCATTTTCTGGAGAATGTTGGATAGGGTCTTGTTGAAAACCTTTATCTGTCTGTTGGACGCTGCATGGTAGCGGGATGAGTGGTTATCCTTGATACCATATTCTTAGTACAGTTTCTCCAATTTAGCAAAGCATAAGTTGGTGTCTTTATCTATAATTATGGTATGAGGGACTCCAAATATTGTGATGATATTGGCTTTCACAAAGCTGACAATGTCTCTTTCCCCGACTTCCCTGAGGGGTACAGCTTCTACCCATTTGGAAAATAAGTCAGTTTCTGTGAGGATATACTTCAATTTTTTGGCCATGGAGGGAGATTATGGTGCCACAACATCCATTCCCCAGATGTAAAATGGCCCTGGAGTACTTGGCCTGATGAAGTAACTCTGGTGGTTGGTGAATGAAGTTGGCATGAATTTGGAAGGAATGTAACTTTGTGGTAAAGTTATCACAATCTCGTGGCACGGTGGGCTAATAGTACCCAAGACTTTGAACCTGATGGGAAAGCTTAGACCCCGACTGATGTGTTCCAAATACTCCGGCATGTACTTCATTTATGACAGTAGCATTTTCTTCTCCATCAATGCATATGAGGAGGAATCCATCGAGGCCTCATTTGTAGAGGACCTCTTGCTGACCCATGCCTCCATATAGGAAAAAGTTTATTTCACTTCTCTGTATTTTATCTCATTTATCCTTCTCTGATGGAAGTTCTCCCCTTTGAAGGTAGTTAGCAATGGGGGTCATCCAGCTAGTGGCAGGAGAATATGGCTCAGGGAAAGGACTAAATTTGTTGATTTCTTCTGTCTTAGTTTGAAAAAATTTCAAGACCATTCGATGATGAGAAATACTGCTAATTGTTTCATCCCAGTCTGGGTCATCTAGGGATGTGCCTGGATTAGCTAATGCATCGGTCTGGGCATTCTGATACCGGCGAATATAGGTCAATGTTGATTCTCTGGAGAATTCCTCCATTAACCCTTAGACATGGTCAAATATGGGAATCAATTCCTTTTTTAATATCATAGTCATCATTGACTTGCTTTAGGACATGTTCTGAGTCACCTTTTACCTTATTGTGTTATACTTGTGCCTGGAGTGTGTGCTCCATGCCCGCAATGAGGGCTTGATACTCCGCCTCATTGTTCGTACATCCTTTTGGAAGGAGGAAGGAATATGGAAAGACTGCCTCTTCTGGGGACATGAGTATGATCCCCAAACCCACCTTGTTAAATTTGGGATCCTCCATCCTCTTCCCTGTCGGGCTTCGGGATGCGTTGTCGAAGTAAATTTCCCAGGTTGGGAACTCCTCTTGAATCTAGAAGATGTCTTCATCAGGTAGCTCGACGTTCGGTGCGGTGGTCCCTATCGAGGGGTGCTCTGATAGAAAATAGGCTAATTTCTAGCCTTTGATGGCTTTCTGAGGCACAAATCAGATGTCAAACTGTTACAGGATGACTGCCCATTGGGATAGGCGCTCGGTCAGCATCGGGCGACTGAGGATGTACTTGAAGGGGGTTACTACGCGATACCAAATGGACTTCATGAAGCTGCAGATAATGTTGAAATTTTTGAACTTTGAAGACCAAGGCCAAACAATTCTTCTCAATGTTTGAGTATCGAGTTTTAGCATCAATCATGGTTCGACTGAGGTAATAGAGACTGTTTTCACTTCTGGTATCATTTTTCTGTGCAAGGAAGGCTCCCAGTGACTGCTCTAAGGCCGTCACGTATAGGATAAGAGGTCTTCCGTCAACCGGGGGCATGAGAACCGGTGGGATGAAGAGGTACTTCATTAGGCCATCGAATTCCTCTTGGAAATCATATGTCCATTGGTATGTAACCCCCTTTTTCATTAACCCGATGAAGGGAAAACATTTACCCTACAGGTTGGCTATGAACCGCCTAATGTAGGCCAGGTTTCCTTGGAATCCTCTAAACTCAGTGAGATTGTGGGGAGGTGGTAAACCAAGGATAGCCTTTGTCTTTTTACGGTCGACTTTGATGCCACTATGGCATATGACGAAGCCATGGAATTTCCCTGAGGTAACCCTGAAGGATCATTTCACGGGGTTTATCTTCCAGCTATGTTGTTAAAGTTTGTTGAAGATGGTTTCAAGGTCCCATAGGTGATCTGAGCACTATCTTGATTTGACCACCAAGTCATCTACGTAGCATTAGACGAATATCCACAGGAATGGTTTAAAGATATGATGCATGGTGCGTTGATATGTGGTGCCAGCGTTCTTGAGACCAAAGGGCATGACCCTGTAATAGAATACTCCTTGAGGGGCCCTGAAGGTAGTGGCTTCTTCATCTTCTCGGGCCATCCTGATTTGATTATAGCTAGAATAACCATCCATTTAGGAGAGATCATCATACCTGTCCATTGCATCGATTAATAACTCGGTGATTGGGACTGAGAAATCATCTTTCGGGAAATGCTGATTGAGATCTCTGAAATTTATGCAGATGTGGATTTTTCAGTTCTTTTTCTTTATGGGGATAATGTTGGCTAGCCATATGGGGTATTAGACCTCCCGAATGAAGCCTTCTTTAATAAGCTTATCGACTTCTGTCTTTATTTTGGTCGCATGTGTGGGGTGTGTCCTTCTGGCAGCTTTTGTATAGCCCCGATGGTCTTCTGGCGGACCTAAGTGGTGCGTCGCCACTTTGGGATCGAGTCCTGCCATTTTTTTGTAATTCTAGGAAAAAACATCTCTATGTTGCCTCAGGAAAGAGGTATATACCTCATGCTTCGTGTGATACATGGATTTAATAATGAGAGTGGGCCTCGGGTCTTCCTCTGTACCCAGGTTTATTTCCCTGAGCTCATCCACTGTGGTGGAGATACCTTCCTCAAATGTGGGAGGTGCATCCCTGAGATCTTCCTCCTCTTCTTCCCCCACATTCACATCTTCTTGATCCGAAGGGGGGAGGGTTCTCAGCACGAGATCTTGGGAGTCCGGAGGCAAGGCATTGTGGGCATCCTCACTCAAGTATTCACCCCCAAATTGAGGGTTAGTTTCCATTTCTGCACTGCTATGATTAGGCGTCATGGCTGAAGTCATGAGGATAGCTGAGTACATGTCCAAACTTGAACTCATGCTCTCAACATGGTTGATGGGAAGTACGTAGTCTTCGTTGAGATGCTTGAGGGTGTCATCAGGAACCATTTCCAGGCCGTTTGGAATGGGAATCCAGTCGATACCATCGATCAAAGGCTTCTTCTTCTTTTGCTCATAAAACTTGATGTCAATGTAGTATGACTCGGAGAGCATGAAAGGGGCCTTGTCAACGTGCAATGTTCCACCTTGTCCATTGATGCAATACTTAATACATTGGTGGTAGGATGAAGGAATGACCATGTGCTTATGGAGCCATGGCCTTCCCAACAGGGCATTGAATGATGTATTCTGTCGGACCACGAAAAATTCCGAGTAGGCTAAAATGTCTCAAAAATGGGTTTTTAGCTTGATTTGTCCCATTGGCTTCTGTTCACTCTTTTCGTAACCCAAAAGAGTTGTGGCTGAGGGTATTAGATCATCCTCACTTTATCCCAACTTATGACGTGTCCGTAGGGGAAGGAGTTTAACACCATAACCATTGTCAATAAATGCTTTTCAGATCTCAACATCATTTAGAGTACTGGACACATATAGTGGTTTGATGTGTCCTTGCATGATGGCATCTTAATCTGCATCGGTGAATGAAATCATCGCATTTCATTCAGCCAGGCTAGTCTTCGTCCGGTAAATCTCGGCGGCAGCTACCTCAGCTTGAAACTCCTGGGGGCTGAGCAAGGATTCTATAAGTGGCTCCCTGAGATCTGTTGACAAACTCAAGGCATCCAGGATTGACAGTTTGGATGTTACTAATGCCATCTGATTAAGGATATTGTATTTCTGCTATAGCGGCCGATGCTTCTCCGTTGGCGAGAGAGTTTTAGTAGGCACTTTGGGAGTGGGAGTATGTGACGAAGAGGGACCAGCCACAAGGTTGGATGTCGATGGTGTTCCCACATTATGGGGACTTGGCCCGACCGTTCTATTTGTGCACACTAGGCGGCTAGACACTTGTTACTCCTTTGATGGGTACCGTAGAATGATGGGGCAAGAGTGGCTGCTTGTGGATGTGGAGGGATATTCTTTCTCCTAATGAATCCATTGAAGGTCTCTCCCATGGTTATCCGCAATATTAATGGTTTGAGATGGGGTAAAACCATAGGGTTGGTTTCGGCCGTGACTGTGCCTCCCCTGGTATCCCCTGCTTCTTCGATTCCTCCTCCCAACTCCTCGTGTTAAGAACTCGGGTTCGTAACCATACCCTTCTTCAGGGAATGATTCCATTAGATGGACGACATTGATGGAACCAAATATTAGATCCTTGTCCTATGATAGGTCAACCTGGTAGATTTTCCCTGATGGTGCCCTTTGGTGGGTCGGTGCCCATGGTGCCAAGTTTGGGGGCATAAAATCTGACAGTGTCAGGGCTAACTTCAGCCTTGTTTTGGACTGCTCCTCTTGCACTTGTCTCCTTTCTTTTTGATTACGCCTGGATGACTGGCCTGTGGAGGGTTGTGAGGCTGATATTTTCAGCTGTTCGGTATTAGGGGCTATTGGCGGCAACACCGGATACTGTAGTCGAGCTCGGAGTATGCCCTGAGCTCGATTGACAGTCTTCCGAGTCATCCAGTCATCAAATTTATTCCCCTTCTTGCTGGTGACATCTTGCCACCCCTCCCCTTTGTTGGAATCGATGGTAGAAATATACGTCACATGTGCTGGGGGTGGTCCCAGCTCGACCTTCCTGGAGTCTACTATCCTTTACAGGAGGTCTTCGAAGATGAAGCATTCATGGATATTATTCCCCAACATTTGATGGTAGGGACAATAATTTTTCTTGTCATCACGGCCGACTTCTTCGGGCTTCCATGGCTCTAGGGGGTCGAGAAAATTGTAATTCATGGTGGCGATGAAGTAGCAGTGGACTTGGTTCACTCAGAGGCAGTATACTTTGTGTCTTCGTTCCTCGAACTGTGTTCTGTTTCAATCCTCTCTGCTCGTCCTGCTTGGGCGGAGGCGGCCGTTGATATACAAGGGGACCTTGATGATTTGGGGGGGGGGGGTCTAGGCAGTGGAGCAGGCACAGGGGTTGGCTTGAGCATGACAGCGGACGCTTCAACTCTAACTTCTCTCTTTGCAATAGCCTGTGAGGCTATTAGGGAATTCAGATTAGTCCACTGTAGGGAGTCTTCAATTCTCTAGGCAATGGCAGAGAGATTGCGGAAGCCAGTGGTGCACTCCACTAGTATGAATGATGTTCGCAGCTTATCTTGAAGGTTATCGATTCATATGGTAAGCATATCATCTTGGGGAATTGGCCTGTTCAGAGAGTAGGTCAGACCCTTCCATCTGGTGAAGAAATCTGATACCCTCTCTTTCTCCCTCTATTTTCAATTCATGAGGTTGCTGACTGTTGTTTTAGGCAGCGTTGAGCTCAAGTGGAACATCAACTACTACCGAAGGTCTTCCCAGCTTTTTATTGACTGAGCTAGCAGTCTCGTATACCAAACAAATATAGATCCTTTCAGGGTCCCCAAGAATCATCTGAGTTTCACTACTTCTTGTTGTTCTGGAGTTCCCATCATAGGGTCGCAATAAGATGTGTAGTTCATCAAATTCTATTCCGGATTTCCTGATCCATTGAAAATAGGGAATATAGGGCTCCCAAAATTGGGTGGAGGAGGCGTGTTGCTCACCCAATCTGGGTAGGGATTTTTCTCTGGCTATACCAGAGCGCATCGAACTTCCATTTCTTCCAATTGAGCTGTCAGTGCCTCAATGGTGTTGGTGAGACCCTGGATTACATCATCTTTAGCCCGGTCTTGGGTAGGTGTAGCCCGAGGCATTGCTTGAGGATCCGGCTCGGCTGGCACCAAGTGTGCATATTCTATTTGTGACACCTCTGGAGGGTTCAGATGTACTCACTCTGGTTTCTCTCTAAGTGGAGGTAAGTCTTGGTATTTATATGAATCTATTTTCAGGTAGTTGGATGAGCCGGGCACCGCATTGGGCGGGGGCCCTAACTATGCTTCGTTTTTTCGGGGAAAACCTTGGTCATTGAGGTGCACTTGTAGAGAGTTAAAGGTGTGTCTCTTCTTGGGAAGCTCATTCAATAATATGGTTCTTCTGGAGTAGCTCGACATTAAGCCGACTCAATTCTTTCATTTCCTCTTCCTGTCGAGCGAATCTCTATTCAAGCGTAAGTGGCTCGTTTTTATTGAGCGAAGGATGCGGGTTAAGGGTAAACGGTCATTTGTTCTTATCATTGTTGGAATCTCACAAGGTAAGCGGAGGAGGGTTAGCTGGAGGGGCGTCCATATTTAGGGTGGTCCTCTAGTTCCAAGTGTGCACACTTGATGGTTCGTTGTGAATCACAGCCTGAACAAACTCGTCATCTCCCGATCCATCCGGATTTGCATCATCTTCGGTGTCACCCATTGGGTTAACCTCTATTGCATTGATGGATTAATATCTTGTGGTGGAGGAGATTTTATCTTCCAAATAGGAAGAGGATCTCACGCACCTTCTACTGGTCTTCCCTTTCCTATCCTGGGATTGCTTTCAGACTTTTTGACGAAGGGTGATGCGGAGAGTCCTTTGATGCGACCTTACAGTACTCCAACCTCTTGAAGGGGATGATTATTCAATGGAAAAGATAGGGTAGGAACCTCCTCTTCTGACTGTCCTCCCTAGATGAGACAATACCGATTCTTGTGGGGGAGGTTGTTGTTGGGGTGGTAAAAATGACCCCAGCCCTGAGGGCTGGGGTTGAGCATGACAGTGGATGCTTTGTTCCTTGGACGTTGAGTCTCTTATAATTTTTATTGGTCTTACGGGGGCATTTTTTGTTAAAAATTCCCCTATCCCTACAGGCTGGGGTTGGCCCTGGATTGTGGCAGTGGCTGCTGCTATCACTACCTGCCTGATCTTGCGTGCCCCCATTTGGGGGTGAACTGGATCTGATGCCGAGTTCACTTGTGAATCAATCCCCTCAGGGGAGGCAAGAAATGACTACTTATTGGCCTCTCTTAGGAAATAGGAATGTTGTATGCTTTTGGTGGCCTAATTCACGAGTTCGTGAATGGCTTGTTCCCATCGGGATTGACGCTTCTGGGACTTACTCAAGGCATGTCTCTATTGGGTGTGTCGCCTTTCCTGAATAGGGACCCCACTCGATTGTTGTCTTGATGTGATGACTTTGCAAGACATTACGCCAAATGGGTTCTTTTGGGTAGGAAGTAGAGTGAAATGAATAGCTCCATGTTCTCCCCATCCTCTGATATGGACTCCCATCGGATCTTCACCAATGAGGTGGCACAACCAGTGCAGTGCATGAAGGCAGGCTAACTCAAGGTTTCCCTTACACCTCTCAGGTCGCGATTTTCACACCAAAGGAAGATCATCTAGGTCAATGTGACGTAGGTGGTATCCTATTGTCTTGACATGGTCTGCATACCCATCGTAGGGCAGGAATATTGATTTCATTCGGCAGAGGGTTGTATATATATTGGAGCGGAAGTCGTGCACACATTCTTCTGACAACAATATGAGTATTTCGAATTGAGAGGTGTTCGTGGTCCAAAAAATAACTGTATATCATCTCTGACCAGTCGTTTCCTTAGGTGAAACATGTCAGCATACTCCTCTGCTAGTGATTCCTCTACCTGGTCAGCCCAACTAAGATGCTCACCGATAGTGTGGTCAGAGGTAGTGGGGCCGGTAAGTATTGAATTATCATGTGGGAGATTCCGAGGTGGTTCATAAGATGCACGTGGCCCCGGACCATCTCCTGATTGAAGAAGGGTGTCGTTGGAGACTAGTTGGTAAAATGACATGATTAATCTCGTCCTTCTAAGTGCCTCGGAATATGAGGGCTTTTCTGTGCTTGATTCGGCAGGGGGAGTACCTTCCTGTTGATATGATATGTCACTAAGCGGAGGACCTTCGCAATGGTGGGGACTACAATTATAGCTGCCGAAGGGAGAGAACCTGTGGGGTACCCCCTGGGGAGGGCCTTCAAAATGTACCACAACAAGGGGAGGGCCTTCTCGTTGATCAACATCTAGGTGGGGAGGGCCTCCTCTATCTGTTTCGTAATTGTTAGGGATACCATTACTGTTTGACGCCTCACTGCATAGAGGACTTTTTACAGTGCTTGCTCTGGGGCAGACCTCCAAGGCGTTTCGCATCAAAGGGAGGAACTTCTAGCTGTGTAGTGTTGTTACGGGGAGGGCGTTCGCAAAAACTGCCATCATGGTGAGGATGACCATAAAGGTTTGACATTCAATGTGTATCCTGGGGAGGAACATAAATACACACTACAATAATGGGAGGACCTTCTTATTACTTGGGGCCATTGTAGGGAGCACCTTCGCTGTGGCGATCGTGGTAGTGAGGACTACCATCATAGCTATTGTAGGGAGAAATGTCTATGGGGTACACCCTGGGGAGGTACTTCAGAATGTACCGCAACGAGGGGAGGGCCTTCTCATTGCTTGACGTCTCTACGGGTAGGACCTCTGTTATCAGAGTGGCAAGGACTACCATTGTGATCTAATTCCTGGCTGCGCGGAGTGTCGTTGCAATGTAACCCCTGGGAAGGACCTTCAGGGCAGGCCACGACAAGGGGAGGGCCTTCTAGTCATGATGAGACTTTACTTAGTGGAGGGCCTCCGTAGTTGCGACTATGATAGTGAGGACTACTATCACAATCTGTGGTCCCATTTCATGGAGAGTGTTTGTAGTGTATACCCCGGGGAAGACCTTCTGGGTGGACAGAAGAAAGTGGAGGGCCTTCATGGTGCTCGATCTTCTAGTCACGTGGAGGGATTTCGTGACTTGCATCAAATGAGAAGCTCTCGTGATTGATCGTTATATGCCCATGGGGGAGGCCCCCGTAGGTGCTCTGGGGAGGACCTTCAGAGCTACTGGTAGCGACATTGCGGGGAGGACCTCCGCAACTTCTATATCCACTACCATAATATGGTAATGGGTGGTCAGGGTTCTGAGCCTTCGATATGTGCTTAGTGGCATTGGGAACCCCATCATCTAGCAGAGTAGAGTCATGAACCCTCTCTTTATTTTCCGGCTGCCTTCAGCGCATGCGGGTGCTTTCTTATGGGAAGCGGGGACCGTCTGCTGTTGATAACAGCCTTCACCTTTGGGTCCCTTTCTAATTGGGTCCTATGATGTTGTCGAGATATGCTGACGAACATCTTGAATTTTAGCAGGGATATATTCTGGCTCTGGAGCATCCACCATGATGGACGGGTGTCCCCTAGTTGGAACGAGTGAAGCTGCTCGATCTGGTTTCCCTTGTATCACGAAATATGGTCGAAGACCCTCCTAGGCGGAAGCAGGGATATAGATCTGCTCTAAGGTGGCTACCTTGTCTCTTATATGAGTCACCTCAATTTGGGAGATGGGATCATGGGTCCAAGTCCTTACTGTTTCCACTGATGTAACTACATTCTGGAAAGTCCGCAAGATATGATCTGGGATCAATACATGCTCCTCCATCATTGCCAGGATATGCAGAAAGACATCTTTGGCTGGAATGGGTATGAAGGCCCATTCCAGTATCAGAGTGGGAATATCCTACTCTGGTCCTCCGGTGGTCAGTGGGTACTGAAAATTCATCTGTGTCGAGGCAGGTGAACGATTCTGCCTCTATGTCGGGATATGCCGGTTTATCTCTCTATTTGCCGCCACATTGGGATGGTGGACTTTACTTGCATCTATAGGGAGCTGGCTCGTAATATGTTGGTTCCCCGTTGTATTGAGTCGGTGGCTTTTTTTGGCAGGGAGACGTGCCCGCCTATTAATTGCCGCCACATCTGGATGGCGGGATTTGTTGATCGCCACCACATCAGGATGGTAGGCATCAGAAGCATCTGCTAGTAGCTGGTCCTGTAGGCATTGGGTTGCCACCACGTCTGGTTGGTGGGCTTCATGACCCTGGGCAGGGAGAGGTGATTGCCGGATAGGTGTCATCCTGTGTGAGTGATGGGCTTGATGGAGCTCGGCAGGGATGCGTGCCTACTCGTATGATGCCGCCATGTCTGGATGGAGGGCTTTGGAGGAGCAGACAGGTGTATGTGCCTACTAGCAATATGTCTCTATGACTGGGCAGCGGAGCTCCTCCTCGGGTATAAGGGTGATGACCGGTCCCTGGTTGTAGGTTTTCCGCCCTCGTCGGGTGGTCTGAGGGACCAGAGCTCGGGGAGCATGGGCTCGGATCCTCGGGGTGACATCCTCCTTAGCGTGAGGATATTGAGTCACGATGTAACTGCGATGACGTCTTCCAGAAGGGGCCTTAGAGCGGAACCCCCGTTCAGCAGGGATGAATTCCTCAGTGTCGACCTCATCCACCTCCCTAAGATAAGAGATGTACGCGTTGTCTCGTTTCGGGGATAGACTCCCGAGACGGTTTAAGATGGCAACAACAGCCGTCTAGATCTGCTTTCGCGGCCGCTGCTGGGTAGGTGACTGGCGGGTCTTGGCGGATTGGAGGGCGTGCATGGCCGCCTCCACCATCAGGAGCGTACCGTTCAAGTGGTACTCTTGGATCAATGCATCTGAGACCCAATGTTGAAGACGATGAGTAGGTGATGGGGTCCATCGTTGGTGTGGATGTCCGGTCATTGTATTGCTTGAAGTACGCGTCTGTGAGTTCCTCCGTGATGCCATTGGATCGAAGGGATTTCCGATTGGTACCTATAAAATATTTTAACAAATACAAACAGATAACTCGTCAAAGCAGCATCTCATGATCCCATGCATAATTAATGAATTTTCTTGTACCTCCTTGTGAGTATAAGGGGGATCAGATTGGGATTAGGTTAAATCTATCATTCTTGGTAAAATATTCATGTCGGGTACACCATTTTTGTTTCGACCGAGGGTGGGAAGACGTGTGTTGCTCGAGGGTTGATCAAATAAGGTTGGGTTCTACTTAATCACTCATATCTAGTGCACCATTTTCGTTTCAAAATGCCCAACGGTTCCATATCCAACAATACATGGACATGCTTTCCAAAGGCAGGCGTTCGCTGGGTGATTTGGCCAGCGACACTTAAGAACTCACATTGGTTGAGAGGATGGGATGTCGGGCTCATTGCACCCTTTTGGGGGGAATTATTGCATGTTCCGGGACTCTCTTATAGATTTAAGACATATTCATATGTTCACGAATCTTTGGTTTATACCCAAGCATAGTATCAACGGATTACTCCTGGTTGGAAATGGTCAGGTGAACATAGAGATTCAAAATCATTTAGGCTCAAGGTTTACCATCCCTCAATGGATTAATGACTCCGAGGAGTTTGGAATCATTGAGACGACATTGTTTTAAAGCCTCATAATTGGGCACTCTGAAGTTTATTGTCATCCAGGGGGGACAGATAACAACTTGAGCGTTTGGATCGAAACCATGATACAGGCTTACATGAGAGTTGCATGTTGTTGGGATTGAACATCGGGGAGTCATCCTATGTACCCTATTTAGGAAACAGGGATCAAAATCCATGTAGTTCATTTTTAGGGGCATGATTGGGACATACACATGGTTAGTGGACTGAATTGGGATTGAACCTCAGGAAGGCTTCCTACGTACCCTACTTAGGAGACATGGATCAAAACCCACGTAGTTCATTTTGATGGTCGTCATTGTGAGGATGATGTGACCATAACAAATCTCTAAGCCCATTTGAGTCATGCTCAGTGTGAGAAACAAGAAAATGAAATAGACTTGGAAATCCTTGCACATTCTACCTACCAAGGGAAAGGGAGGAAGACGACGAGCAGATGAGAAGGACGGGACCACTGGACTCTCCTTCTCCCTGATGTTGGAGGAAGGTATGAGTCTCGCAGTGGAGCAATGAACCTTCTGTTATGATAGGGGAAGGTCCATTGGCTTCTGGCGAGGATGGTGTGGGGATTACTCTAGGAGGGATGCCCAACCACTCCCAAGAGAGGGGAGAAGTGCTCACCGCTGGCGCTCGTCAAAAGGAAACGCGAGCGGGGTCCCTCAATCCTGGCAAGTGGAGAGGCACAAAGGGGACTCCCGGGCTCGGACCCTGTACTACCGTGGGAATGTGAACCTAGGAATGCTTCGGGAATCCACTCAAGAGCCGGGGAAACCCCTTTTTCCTCACATAATGTGTGTTTGTGAACTCAAAGTGGTGCACTGATGTGCCTGAAGGTTTCATCATATGGGTCTGGTGGCTTCAATAGAGGCCTTGGCTTGGGGATGATGAATAGGTCAATGAAGGGATTGTGAAGGATCGGGCCAGATTGGAAGGGTTTTATATGGCTTGGGGAATGGGAACACCGAAGGAGTTAGCGGGCCGTATGGGTGCATGAGGATTGGTGCCCTTCGCGTAGAAGGGTGCTCTGCAGCTGGAGAGGTCATCCGCGTACCGGGGTGGTACATGGACCGATAGGCATCCCGCGTACCAGGGCGGTACGCATCTTCGGGTTCGGCCCGCATACCAGGTTGGTACGCGGTGGAGCCTTTGTGAGCAATGACGGTATGGGGCATCGTCAGTCAGGGGTTCACCGGTCAGGGCTTTGCCCGCATAGGAGGGTGCTATGCGGTGCATCGGATCGAAAAAAGGGGCATAAACTCTCTGGTCCGTGGGGAGTACATCCGCGGAGGGTCCATGGCTCATGGTTTTTATTATAAGTTCACGGTTCACCAATTTGTTATTAATTTTTCTATTCCATTCAATTCATTTCCAGTTTTATACCTGTTCTGGTTCAAGAATTGGAACTTTTTTGTTCGTGAAATAATAAGCTCCTTCCTTCGGAATCCTTCCTTCAGAAGTTGACCTCCAAACCTTCTCACCGATGGAGTCCGATCAATCGATCCCCCGATCTCCGAATCCTTCTCCCGAATTCGATTCATCCCTTTCTTCTCCCCCTTGATCTTATTTTATAGAGTGTGGAAATAGATGTATGTGTTGTCATGTGGAACCTTTTGCGGAGGCCCATGACTGAAAACCCGGTTTACGGATGACTTGGTCAATCCGCAACTCACGGGGGGGGGGGGCATTGAAAGCACCTCATCCGCAAACCAAATCGGTGCTTTGCGGCCGCGCAGGGCTCCAACATTGTTCTGCGAATGAAATCGCATGCGGTCTGGGCCGGTTGGCACATTTCGTGGCTGGGGCGGTTTGTGACGGTGGATAGGTCCTAGCACATGTCCTGCTTCGCACCCGCGTAGCGGTTCCTGCCTCGGTTTCACGAACGACGCTCGTCCGCGGAGGGGGCAGCTCGCTGAACCGGCTATGTACCATCAATGTTGGACTGGTATGCCGACCGGTCGGTCCTTTTCCAATCTTGAGTGTTCATAATATTTTTGTCCAATTATTTGAAGGAAATTGGGTAGAATCTTTTCTCAAATTAAGGGGGATTCCCATTCTCCTTTGCGTATTTTTCAGGACCCTACAATCCCCGACGAATTTCAAAGGAGAAATTCATTTCAAGGGGGATATAATATAATACCTTGAGATTTTATGAGATATATTCTATATAATTTATTTTATAACTTATGTTGTACGTTACAACAAGATTAGCTTTTGCTATACGCAACACCATAGTATCCTGCCGTATACACAACAATATACTTGTCTTGTGTTGCACACAATGTCATGTTATTTTGATAGAATTATTCTCACAAAAAATGGGTGTATATTTTTTTCAATGTATAAATGAAATAAGATTGGATTTTGTTACACCCAACACTAAATTAAGCTTCCACTACAAACTACACTGACATGTCCTGTGTTGCACGCAAGAATGACCTTCCTCGATAGCTTGAGTGGTACGCAATACCGATTTTAACAAAACAATGATATATTGTTTAAATATTATTATGAACTA
Source organism: Viscum album (assembly GCA_963277665.1). NCBI lineage: Eukaryota > Viridiplantae > Streptophyta > Magnoliopsida > Santalales > Viscaceae > Viscum > Viscum album. The sequence continues at coordinate 2,032,771,335 of OY728133.1, forward strand.
GCCATTATAAATAGTATGAACTGAATTTTTAATTTTATAACATTATAATTCATATTACACATTTTCTATAACATGTTATGACTACCAAATAATAGTTTTTGATAAAAGATGTAATTTAAAAAAAATGCAGTTTTTCCACCTTTTGATGGTGCCCCATTTTAAATATAATTTTTGAAATTTTTATAAGTTAAATTTGAAAAATAAAACTTCTTATTTTGAATCATGATATAAAAATTTACTTTTGATAAATTTTTGATATTTTTCTTTTAAATTTCATATTTTAATGAATAGTAAAAATAAGATAAATTTTTAATTAAAAACAACTTTTTTCATTGAGATAATTTATGTCATTAAATTATATTATTGAATGGTTTGAAAGTATAAATATTTTATATTTTTACCATTTAATATAATGTAATCCATTAGCATTGATTTTACATTTAATTCATTGGTAAAACATTTCAATCTTTTGCAATGTTTTAATTTATAAAACTTGTTTTCTCATTTCAATAATGGGATTATTTTTAAATTAATTACAACAACTTTTGTGTCTTGAATTTGGAAAAATCGATTCAGTATTTGGAATCAGTAGTTCCAAAATATGATAATAGGCTACTTTTATTTTTGGGCATTATGAATAGTAACTACGGTAAATTGTATTTACCCCATTTAAAGATAAATCAGGTAATTAAGGGTGAAAATAATATGATAAAATTACCCTAACAATTATATTAAAATAATTTGAGGATTATATGTTTCCCTAAAACCTTATTGGGTCTAAATGGTATCTATTTGAACGCACTTGGAGGAGATTAACACATTTAATTTATTTTATTTAAAGAAAAGTGAAATATGTCTCATTCAAACATTAATAATTAATTAATTTTCAATATAAGGTTATACAAAATATAAATTAGATTATAAATAATTATCTAAAATCTAATTTTTTTCTTTATCATGGTAATTTATTTGTAATTTATTTGAAATATATAATTACTATAATAGATTATACATTAATGATGCACAAATTATTTATTTAGTGAAAAATAAATAATATAGTATTTATTATAATAATAATACCCATTAAAAGGCCAAAACACTTGACAAAAACTAATTGGTTGAGTATATATAAACCATAGTCATCCATGGATTTATTTTTTGACATGTTGATGTCTTATAAATGTTATTATGACACTTATATTATTTTATTTTAAATGATGTCAATGTTGTCACCTTCATAATTTAATAAATATAACACATTAAATGTTAGATTTTTTAGAAGATAAATTAAAATAAAAGTATTTTTATTAAATCTATTATATGTATTTTCATCATAGTATTTAAATTTTAATTTTTATTCAACAAAAAGTATATTAAATAATTGATCAAGAATATTGTAGTAATTATTTTATTAAGAGAAATATCAAATAAATGTTTTTAAAATATTAAATTAAATATTATATGAACTAATTAATTTTCTCCACGAAGTATCTAGATGAATATGAAATGTTATTAATATATTAAATATTTTTGTTTGAGTCTACCATCTGTTTTGATTGTATTTAAATTCAAAAAAATGAATAGTTTCAATATTGACACTATTTGTATTTTATAAAAATAACATATTATTAAATTGATTAAAAATTACAAAAATATTTAAAAATTAAAATTTGAAAATTATATAGTCTAAAATTTCATAAAGTATCAAATTATGGACAATTCACAACACATTAGTTATTATTTATAAGCATTTAAAATTTAGAATATTATTACCACAAATAAAATTAAATTGATTAAATAAGGATAATCAAAATGATAAGCTTTAAAATAAATTCCAAACATGTATAAATTTTATTGGTTGATGATATTACAACCCTATCACATCTCATATTCTAATTTGAGTCATTTTGTAGGTTTTTACATGGGGTATGAGTTTATTATAAATTATTATTTTGGAGGTTTCCAAAAGTGCCCCTCTCCTCTCTTATAAAAGGGCACCTCCTCCCTCATCTCTACACACCATTTTGAGAATTCATAATCATCCAAAACCTTCCCATTCCCTTCTACACTTCCCTAGATATATAATAGAGTTCCAGGTCTTCTTTAATGACCAGCTTTAGAGCCCTAATAGAAGCTTTAAGAGATGCACATCGAAGAATAGGTAATATCCTTTACCGGTTTTTTCAAACTTCTTTCTTCTTATACTTCCTCTATATGAGTTTTTTCAATATTAAGAAATAACTCCAATATAAATTTTATACTGATATGTTATTATGTATATGAAACAACCATATTCCATCTTCTATCCATCCTATGAAAAATGAAATCACTATGCGTGTGTATGTACGGTTTACCGTCTCCATGTCGTGGTGTAATCTTTTTTTCATCACTAACATACTTGGATGTGTATAATTATGGAAACAAAATTTATATATTATGATTGTAAAATTATATTTATTATGAAATATTATACATCATACACTTCAAATTCGATTCCACAATAATGGGAATGATATCGTCGTTCGTGCGTACGTATGGTCTACTGTCTCAACGATGTGATGTGATTCGTTCTAAATGATATTCATTGAAGAATGATTATATAAATGAATTGAATGAATAAATAGGATATATATTATACTAATACCATTATGTAAATGATATAACTATAACATAAAAAGATAAATAGGATTTTTTTTGACAAAACATGCATTAGAACATAAAGTAGTTAACACCCCAATAACGAGTAACAATGAAATGTTAATAATAAAAAGATAAGTATATGACCATATATGATATCATAAAAATGACTTTGATTATTTAATAGGTCAATTACATTATTTCTATCAATATACATGAGGTTCGGATATGTACAAATCATATCATACCTAAGGTATAGGGTAATTATTCCAATCTCGTTCTTATCTAAGAATGTTTATTCATAAGTATTTACAGGGGTTATATTTATCATCCATGTCCATGTTTTCTAAAATAAAATCATAAAATATTTAGTATTCTTCCATGTATGTTTAAATTCATTTTTACCTATTTTTTACTTTTATTACATGGTGTGTAAATAATCATTCTTTTGTTTACCATACAAGGTACTTTTTGTTTTTTCAGAAAAAGTATGAGGAGAATGTTTTTAACGTATACAACATGAATAGATTTTTATGGTTTCATAACACCTTATTTCCATAAATATTCCTATTCAATATTTCATAATCATTTCCAAAAAAATTATTTTATTTTAAAACATCACAACATTTTGAGAAAAGAAAATGATTTTGAAGAAGAAATGATATTTTCCTTAATAATTCATTTCAAATGTTTTATCAAATATATTTTCCATATAAAATGACATTATTTAATATGGATATGTTTCATGTATAATGATGCAATTATTTACATGGTTTTACTTTGTTGATGATGAAATGATATCCATTTTTTATATAGATTATGTTATGATGGGATGATGTTTATGAAACTGATATTATTTGTTGGGTTATGATGAATGATTTTTTTTAATTTTGTGGTACATATAAGAATGATTTCATTATGAGATGGGTAGGACATATATCAATCTCCAATGCACTGGGTAAAGAGTAATATTTCATGAGATAGACATGGATGGAACGACAATTAAATCATGTTCTGTAATACAGGGCCCGAACGGTAAGTAAACCCGGTTCAATAATGGTCTTCGTCTGCTATGATGATCTTGGAAACAATTCCTTGGCTACTATAAAAATCATATTATGTTCTTAGTGGTTTTCCACGATCCCATGTTTTATTCCTATGCTATTTTATCACGATTAATGTTCAGTTATGACCTATGCCTTATGTACTCCCAAGATTTATTTTCATGACAAAAGATGTGGATGTTTAAACATTATGTTCATGTTTTTATGTTTAAATATATATGGTTTTGTTTTATGTTATCTATGATTACCCTTATTTAGCATTTGTGCTCACCATTTTTAGGTTTTATTTTCCCTAGAATATTGTAGGGTCCTGAAAAATCCGCAAAGGAGATTCTACCCAAATCCCCCAAAGAATTGGGGAAAATAATCAAAGAAGGGACACAAACAGGATCGGTCCGCGAACCGGTCCCATGGAAAGGCAATGTGGCCAGTTCCCGCGAAGAGCCCCCTCCTAGAACCATTGTCATTCGCAAAATGGAGGCGGAGAACATCCACGGTCGCGAGGTAGGATGGGCACCAGTCCGGTTCACCATCATGAACCTCCCCAACCGCGGACTGTGTCGACCGGTTCTAGCCACACCCACTGTCATTCGCGAAATAGAGGCGGAACCCTCCGCAGCCACAGAACACTCCCTGAGTTCGATTTGCAGAGAGGGGGGGGGGAGTGTTCAATACCCACCGCGAATCGCGGATTGACCAAGTCAGCTGTAAACTAGGTATTTGGTTATGGTACTCCTCAAAAGGTGTCGTGTGGCCATAGATACATCCCTTTAACGACTCTATAAAAGGAGACTAAGGGGGAACGAAAAAGAGGCTAGAGAACTGGACTCAGATTCGGAGGGATTGGAGATTCGGAAGGATATCAGTTGAAGGAAGGCTTCGGATTTCACAAACAACAATATTCCCATCTGCGAACCATAGCAGGTATACGAATTAACAAGGATTTGGAAAATGCATAATAACTTGGGGAACCATGAACCTAAAATAACAAAAACAAGGAGAACCGCGAACCATACCCCCTCCGTGGATGACTTCCCCGCTGACCAGGGAGTTTATGCCTCTTTTCCCATCTGTCGCACCACGTAGCACTCTCCTACGCGAGCGGAGCCCCAACCGACAAGCCTCCGACCGGCGCCGCCCTTGGCCGCCGCTGCCCGCCTAGAACCCTCCACAAACCACCATGGTTCGTGGATTGTACCCGAAGCCACAAACCACCCTAGTTCACGGGATGCCAATTAGTCTGTGGACCACCCTAGTTCACGGACAGCCTCTCCAGCCATGTGGCACTTCCCCACGCGAAGGAAGCCACCACCCATACCTCTCGGTGGCTCGCCAAATACTTCGGTGTTCTCATTCCCCGAGCTAGATAAAATCCTTTTGATCCATCCAAGTCTTCCACGACTCCCTCATTGGCCTATTCATCAGCCCTGAGCCGAGGCCTCCACCAGAGCCACCGAATCCACATGGTGTAACTTTCAGGCGCATCAGCGCGCCATTTTGAGTTCACATACCCAAGGTATGTAGAGGCGAAGGGGTTTCCTTGACCCTTGGGTAGATCCCCGAAGCATGCCTGGGTTTACATTCCCATGGTAATGTGGGGTGTGAGCCCAAGAGCCCCCTTCTTTCCTCTACTCATCAGGATGGGGGGCTGCACGCTTCGGCGGTCGGGCACTTCTCCCCTCCCCAGAGAGGGGGTGGCATACCCATCAGAAGGAAGTCATCCCCATGCACCTCGGTACTTCCCAGGTAATTCCCTGGGGAACAAGACAGGTGACAGGCACAGGAGAACCCTTTCCCTCTCCCGCCGAGCTTTGTTGCCACAAGAGTCTGCCTAGGAGTAAGCCCCGACCTCATGGGCCTCCTCATAGTGTAATCCCCAATACATCACCCTGGGAATCCACCCAGGAATAAGCCCCAAATTTATGGGCTGCTCCTTGAGTAAGTCCCACCACATTTCTCACGGACACACCTTTCACGACGTGATCCCCCGGTCCTTGCAGCCTCTTGTTTCTCACACCGAGCATGAATCATGTGGGATTAGAGTAAGCATTGACCATGACATTCTTTCATGGGCCTCCTCAGAGTGTAAGCCCTAATCCATCACTCTGGGCCTCCTTAGAGTGTAATCCCCAATCCATCACTCTGGGCCTCCTTAGATTGTAATCCCCAATCCATCATTCTGGGCTGCCTCAGAGCGTAAGTCACAACCAATGAAAACTATGTGGACTTTGATCCTTGCCTCATAGGTAGGGTATGTAGGAATCCTCCAGGAGGTTCGAGCCCATCACCCATCAGACCCTCGGTCCATCTTTACATCAGTTCTCTGACACTTATGAGAACTACGTGGACTTTGATCCCTGCCTCCTAGGAAGGGTACATAGGAAGCCTCTAAGAGGTTCAAGCCCAACAATCGGTCAATCCTATTATCTTCACATCGGTTCACTGTGCCACTCCTAGTGCCGCCTTAAGCGATTTATGACTCTTCAGGGTCATTAATCCAACGAGGGATGGTAAACCATTGGTATAAATGATTCTGAACCCCTGTGTCCATTTGACCATTTCCCACTAGGGTTGAATCCATGGTTACTATGTTTGGGTATAAACCAAATATTTTCAAACATATGAATACGTCTTAAATCTATAAGAGAGTCTCGAAACTGGAAATAATTTCCCCCAAAAAAGGGTGCAATGAGCCCGACTTCCCATCCTCTCAACCAATGTGAGTTATTAAGAGTCACTGGCCAGACCATCCAGCGAACGCCTGCCTTTGGAATTTAGGTCCAACCATCATTGGATACGGAACCGTTGGGTGTTTCGAGGTCAAAAGCCGAAAACCACAAAACAAAGAATGGTGAACCTGATGTTAATCTTTAACCAAACATGATGAGTTTAACCTAATCCCACCCTGTGCTCCCTTTTATTCACAAGGAGGTCCAAGAAAGGTCATTAAATACGCATGGGAGTATGAGATGCTGCTTTGACGGGTTTGCTGTTTGTATTTGTTAAAACGTTTTTTACAGGTACTTTCAGAACTCCCTTCAATCCAATGGAATCGAAAAGAAACTCACAAGTGCGTGCTTCCAACAATGAAAGGACGAGACTTCCTCAAAAACGGAGGACCCGGTCACCCACCCAGCGTCTTCAACGCTGGGTTTTGGACACGATGATCCGAGAGTACCACATGAATGGTACACTACCAACGGTGGAGGCGGCCATGCATGCCCTCCAATACGTCAAGATTCGCCAGTCTCCTGCCCAGTAGTGGCCGCAAAGGCAGATCCATACATCCATGTTTCTGTCTCCAACCGTTTCAGGAGTCTATCCCCGGAACGGGACAATGCGTACCTCCCTTACCTTAGAGAGGTGGATGAGGTCAACGTTGAGGACATCATCCCCACTAAACGGGGGTTCCACTCCAAGGCCCCCACCGGAAGGCGTCATCGCAGTCACGCAGCAACCCAACATCCTCACACCAAGGAGGATGTTTCCCTGAGAATTCAAGCCCACACTCCCCGAGCTCTGGCCCCTCGGACTGCCCGACGAGGGCGGTAGATGTACAATCAGGGACCGGTCATAACCCTGGTTTTCGAGGAGGAGCTTCGCTGCCCAGCCATGGAGACGTACCACTAACAGGAACCTACACCTATTTTCTCCTCCCGAGCCCACCATCCAGACATGGCGGTATCATACGAGCCGGCGTGCATCCCCGTTGAGATCCATCAAGCCCGTCGTTCATGCAGCACGACATCTACTCGGAAGGCACTTCTCCCTGCCCATGGTCTTGAAGCCCACCAACCTGACGTGGTGGCGACCCAGCACCTGCAGGACCAGCTCATAGCAGATGCTTCTCACGCCTGCCATCTTGACAAGGCGGTGATCAGCAATTCCCACCACCCAGATGTGGCATCAATTCATAGGCGGGCACATCTCCCCGCCAACAATGGCCACCGACTAGATATGGTGGGAAAACAATATATGCAGGGCCAGTTCCCTATAGATGTAAGTAAATTCTTCCACCCCGAAGTGGCAACAAACGGAGAGACAAACCGGCGTATCCTGGTACAGGGGAAGATTCGTTCACCTGCCCCGACACAGGATAATTGTCAGTACCCACTGACCACTGGAGGACCGGAGCAGGATATTCCTACTCCGATACCGGAATGGGTCTTCATACCCGTTCCACCAAAAGATGTCTCTCTACATATCCTAGAAATGATGGAGGTGTAGGTATCGATCCCAAATCATAACTTGCAGACTTTTTAGAATGTAATTGCATCAGCGATAACAGCAAGGACTCGGGCCCATGAGCCCATCTCCCCAATTGAGGCAACTCATCTAAGAGACGAGATGGCCGCCTTAGAGCAGATCTGCATCTCTGCTTCTGCCCAGGAGGGTCTTTGGCTGTATTCCACGATGCAAGGGCAACTGGATTGAGCATCTTCACTCGTTCCAACTGGGGGACACTCGTCCATCACGGTGGATGCTCTAGAGTAGGAATATATCCCTGATAAAAGCCAAGATGTTCTTCGACGTATCCTGGCAGCATCACGGGACCCAATTAGACAGGGACCCAAAGGAGGTGAAGGTCATTGTCAATAGAAGATTGTCACCGCTGCCCGCAAAAGAGTGCCCCGAACGAACAGAAGGCAGTTGGAAAATAAAGAGCGGGTTCGTGACTCCGCTCTGCTGGAATCTGGGGTTCCCAATGTCGCCAAGAACACATCAAAGGCTCGAAACCCTACCCACCCATTACCATATTTAGGGAGCGGCAGTAGCAGTTCTGAAGGTCCTCCCCGAAATGTCACTACCAGCAACTCTGAAGGTCCTCCCTAGAGAACCCATGGGGGCTTCCCCCGTGGGCATTTGACAATCGGTCACGAGAGCCCCTCTCTTGATACGAGTCACGAAAACCCTCCATGTGACCATAAGATCGAGCAGCAAGAAGGTCCTCCACTTGTTGTGGTCCACCCTGAAATTCCTCCCTAGGGTATACACTGCAAACACTCTTCATGCGGTGGGACCACATATTGTGGTAGTAGTCCTCGCTATCATAGTCGCAACTACGGAGGTCCTCCCCGTAGTGACGTCTCATGACGAAAAGAAGGACCTAACCTTGTCATAGACAGCCCTGAAGGTCCTCCCCAGGGGTTATGCTTCAACGAAACTCCATGCAGCCAGGCATCAGGTCACGGTGGTAGTCCTCACTATCCTGATAACGGAGGTCCTCCCCGTAGAGACGTCGAGCAACAAGAAGGACCTCCCCTCGTTGTAGTACATTCTGGAGGCCCTCCCCAGGATGTAACCCGCAGATATTCTCCCTGCGATAGCAGTAATGGTAGTCCTCTCCATTACCGCATTAGTAATGGTAGTCCTCGCCATTTCCGTAGCTGTGGTGGTAGTCCTTGCCACCACGGTCGCCATTGCGAAGGTCCTCCCCGCATTGGCCCCAAGCAACCAGAAGGTCCTCCTTTTGTCGTAGTGTGTCCTGAAGGTCCTCCCCAGGATGCACAGCAAATGTCAAGCCATGATGGTCATCCTCACCATGATGGTAGTTGTTGCGAAGGTCCTCCCCGTAACGACGCTATGCAGCCAGAAGGTCCTCCCCTTGCTGCGACACGCCTTAGAGGTCCTCCCCAGGATGTGAACTGCAAAAGTCTTCTATGCAGTGAAGCATCAAGCAGTAATGGTATTCCTCACCATTACAGCCACCATTGATGAGGTCCTCCCTGCGATGACATATTATTCTGACAGGATGGTCCTCCTCCTGCCGAATCAAGCACCAAAAGGCCCTCGTATGCTGAGGAACTCAGAAGTGCGGGATCTACCATGTCAGATTCCCAGCTTGTCGCTAGTGACACCCTTCTTCGATCAGGAATTGTTCCAGGGCCGCGTTCATCTTCTGAACCACCTCAGAATTTCCCAAAAGACAATTCAATACCTACCGATCCCACTACCTCCGACTACAGTGAGCGGCTTAGTTGAGGTGACCAGGTAGAGGATTCACTAGCGGAGGAGTATTCCGATATGCTGAACCTGAGGAAACGATTGTCTAGAGATGATATACCAGTTATGTTCTGGCCCATAGCCACCTCTCAGTTCGACATACCTAGAGAGTTGTCAGAAGAATGCATGCACGACATCCACCATAATATATGGACAACCCTCCGCTGACTGAAATCAAGCTTCCTTCCCTATGATGGGTATGTAGACCACGTCAAGACAATAGAGGAACTCCTGCATCACATCGATCTGGAGGCCCTTTCCTCGACACGACAACAACTCCCCGAGAGGCGCAAAGGGGATATGGAGGCAGCTTGCCTCCGTGCACTGCACGAGCTGCGCCGCCTCATCAGTGACGCTCTGATGGGAGTCTATATCAGGGGATGGGGGGAACACGGATCTCTTCATTTCACTCTACTCCCCACCCAGAAAAACCTGTTCGGCATGGTATCTTGCAACGTCACCACGTCAAGACGACAATCGAGTGGTCCCCCAGTTCAGGAAAGGCAACACACCCAATAGAGTCGGGTCTTGAGTAAGTCCTAGAAGCATCAGGCCCAGTGGGAACAAGCCATCCAAGAACTCCTAAATCAGGCCACCGAGAGCATACAACATTCATCTCTCCTAAGAGAGGCCAATCAGTGATCTTTTCCTACCTCCCCAGAAGGGATGGACCCATAGGTGAATTCGGCACCAAATCTGGATCACCCCCGAATGGGGGCACGCAAGATCAGGCAGGTCACGATAGCCGCAGCCACTGCCCCAATCCAGGGTCAACCCCAGCCTGCAGGGCTGGGGGCATTTTAAACAATAAATACCCCCGTAAGACCAATATAACTGGGAAGAGACTCAACGTACGGGGAATGGAGCCAACCCCAGCCCTCAGGGCTGGGGGAAGTATTACCGCTTCAACAACAACCTCTCCCACGAGAGTCGGTATTCTATCGTCTAGGGAGGATGGTCAGCAGATAAGGTTCTCATCCTATCTCGTCATTTGAATCATCAACCCCTCCAAGAGGAAGGCGCACCATAAGGTCGCATCAGAGAACTCTCTGCGTCACCCTTCATCAAAAAGTCCGAAGGCAATCCCATGTCATGAAAGAGAGGGACAACAAAAGACGCGGGAGATCCTCTTCCTATTTAGAAGATGACATCCACTCCACCCCACGATACACATTCATCAATGCCATTGAGGCTAACCCTACGTGTGACATTAGAGAAAATGGAAATCCGGACGGATCGGGAAACGATGGTTCTGGTCAGGCTGTTACACACAACGAACCCCCATGTGTGCACAACAGGAACTAGAGGGCCGCCTTAAATATGGCCGCCCATTAAGATAACCTCTCTCCGCCTTCCCGGCGAGTTTCCAACAATGATAAGAATAAAGGAATGGTTACCCTTAACTCGTCCCCTTATCTCGATAAAAATGAGCCACTCACGCTCGAAGAGAGGTTCACTCGATAGGAAGAAGAGATGAAAGAATTGAGGCGGCTTAACGCCGAGCTGCTCCAGAGGAACTGGCTTATTGAAAGTGCGTCCCAATAAGAGCCACATCATGCACTCCCAGCAAGTGCACCTCAAAGGCTAAGGCTTTCCCCGGAAAACGAAGCACGATCAGGGCTCCTTCCCAATGAGGTGCCTGGTTCGTCCAACTACCTAAGCGTGGATGATGAAAACCAGGATTTCCCTCCACTTAGGAGGAAACCAGGGAAAGTACACCCAAACCCTCCGAGGTTACCCCGAACGGAATATACACCCTTGGTGCTAGCCAATCTGGACCCTTAGGTAATGCCTCGAGCCACGCCTGCCCCGGACCGGGCCCAACAGGATGTAAACCAGAGACTCACCAACACCATCGCGGCACTGACAGCTCTATTGGAAGCGATGGAAGGTCGACGCGCTCTGATACATCCGGAGCGGAAACCCTACCCAGATTTGGTGACAAACACACTGCCTCCACCCAATTTTGGGAGCCCTGTATTCCCCATTTTCAAGGGATCAGGAGATTCAGAGTAGCATTTGATGCACTACGCATCCTATTGCGACCCTATGATGGGAACTCCAGAACAATAAGAAGCAGTGAAACTCAGATGCTTCGTACGGACCTTGCAAGGATCTGCCTTCGTCTGGTACACGAGTCTATCGGCCCAGTCGATAAAGAGATGGGAGGACCTCTGACAGCAGTTCCTGTTCCACTTCAGCTCAACGCTGCCTAAAACAGCCGTCAGCGATCTCATGAACTGCAAGCCGAGGGAGAACGAGAGGGTTTCAGATTTCATTGCCAGATGGAAAGGTCTGACCTATTCTCTGAACAGGCCAATGCATCAAGATGAGATGCTAGCCATATGCATCAATAATCTTAAAGATGAGCTGCAAACACCGCTCATACCGGTGGAGTGCACCACTGGCTTCCGCCATCTCTCAGTCATTGCCCATATAATTAAGGAATCCCTGTAGCGGACAAATTCAAAGTCCCTAATATCCTCGCAGGCTCCTGTGAAAAGAGCCCCCAGAGCTGAAGCGTTCGCTGTCACACTCAAGCCGGACCCTTTGCCCGCTTCACCAGTCAGGCCTCCACCAAATCGTCAAGGTCCCCCTGCATATCAGCGGCCGCCCCTGCCTAAACAGGACGATCAGAGAGGACCAAAGTGGAACCAGTTTGAGGAATAGAGACAAAAGGTATACTCGTTCTGAGATGATCAAGTCTGCGGCTACTTCATTGCCGCCATGAACTAGAACTTTCTCCGCCTCCCGGATCCGAGGAAACCTGAAGAAATTGGTCGCGATGACAGGACATATTACTGCCCCTACCATCGGATGTTGGGGCACAGTATCCGAGAGTGCTTCGTCTTAAAAGACCTCCTACAGAGGATGGTAGACTCCGGACAAGTTGAGCTGGGACCACCCCCAGCACATGTGGCATGCATCTCTACCACCGACTCTGATAAAGAGGAGGGTTGGAAGAAAGTCACCAGCAAGAAGGGGAGAAATTTGACAACTGGATGACTCGAAAGACTATCAACTGAGCCCAGGGAATACTCCGAGCTCAATTACAGTAGTCGGGGTTACCACCAATGGCCTCTGAAGCCGCAAAGAAAATAGTATCGACCACACAACCCTCCACGATCCGGTCATCCGGGCGTAATCAAAGGAGGGGGAAGCAATCGCAAGAGGAGCAGTCTGTAATAGGGCCGAAGTTAGTCCCGACCCTGGAAGATTTTATGACCTCGAATTTGGAACCACGGGAACTGACCCACCAAATGACACTATCATGGACAACCGACCAGGTTGACCTGTCAGAGGATGAAGAACCAATCTTTGTTTCTATTAACGTTATCCATCTTTTGGAATCATTCCCTGACGAAGGGTATGGTCATGAACCCGATTTCCCTGCACGAGGAGCCGGGAGGTGGAATCGCAGAGGTAGGGGATACCAGGGAAGATGTAGCCATGGCCGAAACCAACCCTACGGATGGACCCCGACCCAAAACATCAATATCACGGAAACCCGTGGGAGAGCCCTTAAGCAGACTTAGTAGGAGAGGGAATACCCCTCCACCTTCACAAGCATCCACTCTGGCCCTGTTGTTCCGCGGTACCCACCAGAGGAGGAGCAAGTTTCTGGCCGCCTAGCGGACACAAAACGACTGGCCGAGCCAAGTCCCCAGAACGCAGGAACGCCATCAACATTCGTCCCAACGTCCAGTACCTCCTCATCAAATGACCCAGCTCCCAAAGAACCCTCTAAGACTCTCCCGCCAATGGAGAAGCGTCGGCCGCTGGAGCAGAAATACAATATCCTTAAGCAGCTGGCATCGGTACCGGCCAAGATTTCAATTCTGTATGCCCTGAGTTTGTCAACCGACCTTAGGGAGGTTCTTATCAAAGCTTTGATCTTCCCCTAGGAGTTTCAAGCTGAGGTAGCTGCCGTCGAAATTTACAGGACAGAGACTGACCCGGCTGAATGCAATGCAGTGATTTCCTTCACCAATCTGGACAAAGATGCCATCATGCAAGGACACATCAGACTGCTATATGTGTCTGGCATGCAGAATGGTATTGAGATCCGGAAAGTCTTTATAGAAAATGGATCTGGTGTTAACCTCCTTCCTCTACGAACACTCCACAAGTTGGGCTACAGTGAGGACGATCTAATTCCCTTCAGCCACAACTTTGTTGGGTTACGACAAGAGTGAGCAGAAACCAATGGGACATATTAAGCTAAAGACCCATTTTGGTGACCTGGTATCCTACACGGAATTCCTAGTGGTCTGGCAGAGCACAGGATTCAATGCCCAGCTGGGAAGGCCATGGCTCCATAATTACATGGTCGTTCATTCATCCTACCACTAGTGTATCAAGTACTGTGTCAATGGACAAAGCGGGACGTTGCATGCTGGTAAGGCCCCTTTAAATCTCTCCGAGTCACATTATATCGACATTGGGTTTTATGAGCCAAAGAAAAAGAAGCCTTTGGTCGACGGCGTCGACTGGATCCCCTCTCCAAATGGCCTGGAAATGGTCCACGATGACCCCCTCAGGCAGCTTGGCAGAGATTATGTCCTGCCCATCAACCATGATGAGAGTAGGAGTTCAAGTACAGACAAGCATTCAGATGTCCTCATGACTTCAGCCACGATGTCCAAGCACGAAAATTCAAGAATGTCCACTAACCCTCGATTTGGGGACGAATACTCAAGTAGGGATACCCACGATGCCTCTCCCTCAGACCCTCAAAGGATCAGATCAGAAACTCTCTCCTCATTAGATCAAGAAGATGAGGACTTGGGAGAAGAAGAGGGTGAAGATCTCAGGGATGCACCTCCCGCATTTGAGGAGGGTATCTGCACCACTATGGATGAGCTCAGGGAAATAAACATGGGTACCGAGGAAGACCCGAGGACTACTCTCATTAGTGCAGCCATGTCTTCCGAGGAACACGAGGTGTATACCTCCTTCCTAAGGAAACATCGGGATGTCTTCACCTGGAATTACACGGAAATTCCAGGACTCCATCCCGAGGTAGCGATGCATCACCTGGGTCTTCCAGAAGACCACCGAGGCTATAAGCAGGCCACCAGAAGGACACACCCCTCACATGCTGGCAAGATATAGGATAAAGTCGATAAGCTCATTAAAGCATGCTTCATTCGATAAGTCCATTTCCCCATTTGGTTGGCCAACATCATCCTTTTCAAGAAAAAGAATGGGAAAATCCGTGTCTGCATTGACTTCAGAGATCTTAATCGACATTGTCCGAAAGATGACTTCCTAGTTCCAATCACTGAGTTGTTAATTGATGCAACGACCGGATATGAGGCTCTATCCTTCATGGATGGCTATTATGGATATAATCAAATCAGGATGGATCAAGAAGACGAAGAAGCCACTGCCTTCAGTGCCCTTCAAGGGGTATTCTGTTACATGGTCATGCCCTTCAGTCTCAAGAATGCTGGCGCCACATATCAGTGTGTCATGCATCGGATCTTTAAGCCGTTCTTGGGGAAATTCGTTGAATATTACGTGGATGACCTAGTGGTCAAGTCCAGACAGCGCTCAGATCACCTGTCTGACCTTGAGACTATCTTCAACATGCTCCGATAGCATAGCATGAAGATAAACCCCTTGAAATGAACCTTCGAGGTTACCTCAGGGAAATTCCTTGGCTTCGTCGTACGCCATCACGGCATCGAAGTCGACCCTGAGAAGACAAAGGCAATCCTTGGCCTGCCACCTCCCCAAAATCTCACTGAGATGAGGGGATTCCGAGGACACCTAGCCTATATTAGGTGGTTCATAGCCAACCTAGAAGGAAAATGTTTTCCTTTCACCAGGTTAATGAAGAAAGGGGTCGGATGACTGCCAAGAGGTGTTCAAAAACTTGAAGAGGTACCTATTAAGCCCACCGGTGATCATGCACCTGGTTGAAGGAAGACCTCTCATTCTATATGTGATGGCCCTAGAATAGTCACTGGGAGCCTTCCTCACGCAGAATAATGACTCCAGCAGCGAAAATAGTCTCTATTATCTCAATCGAACCATGATTGATGATGAGACTCGATACTCAAATATCAAGAAGAGCTGTCTGGACTTAGTCTTCGCAGTTCAAAATCTGCGGCATTATCTGCAGCATCATGAGGTCCATTTGATCTGGTGGAGTAACCTGCTCAAGTACATCCTCAGTCACCCGATGCTAACCTAACGCCTATCCCGATGGGAGGTCATCCCGCAACAGTTCGAAATCTGGTTCATGCCTCAAAAATCCATCAAGGGCCAGGCATTAGAGGACTTTCTGGCAGAGCACCCTTCAACGGGGACCACTGCACCGGACGCCGAACTTCCAGATGAGGATATCTTCTCAGTTCAAGAGGAGTTCCCAGCATGGGAAATGTACTTTGACGGCATGTCCTGAAGCCCAACCGGGAAGAGAATGGAGGATACCAGATTCAACAAAGTGGGCCTAGGGATAATACTCGTGTCCCCAGAAAAGGCAGTCTTGCCATATTCCTTCCTCCTGTTAGTGGGATGTACAAAAAATGAAGCAGAATATCAAGCTCTCATTGCAGGCCTGGAGCTCGCACTCCAGGCACAAGTACAACACCTTAAGGTAAAAGGTGACTCGGATCTGTTCATCAAGCAAGTCAATGGAGACTATGATATTAAAAAGGATGAGATAATCCCGCTGTTTGACCATGTCTGAGGGATAATGGCTGATTTCTCCACAGAACCAACATTGACTTATATTCCCTGGTCCCAGAACACTTAGGCTGATGCATTATCCAACGCGGCCACAACCCTAACTGACCCAAACCGGGATGAAACGGTCATCAGTATTGCTCACCGTTGAATGGTATTACCATTTGTTCAAGCTAATACGGAAGAAATCCAAAAAAGTCAGTCCGGTCCCAGAGCCATATTCTCCTGCCACTGGCTGGATGATCCCCATCGCGAACTACCTTCAACGGGGAGAGCTTCCATCACATAGGGCTAAACGATAGCAGATACAGAGAAGGGAAATAAATTTTGTCCTATATAGCTGTGCGGGTCAGCAAGAGGTCCTCTACAAATGAGGCCTCGATGGAGTGCTCCTCAGATGCACTGATGGAGAAGAAACAACTACCGTCATAAATGAAGTACATGTCAGAGCATGTGGATCACATCAACTAGGGACCAAGATTTCACATCAGGTTAGAAGGCTTGGGTACTGCTGGCCCACAGTGGAAAGAGAATGCGAGCGTTTTACCGCGAAATTCCACTCATGCCAGATTCATGCCAACTTCATACACCAACCCCCATTGTTACTTCATCAAGATAAGTAATCCTGGCCGTTTGCCATCTGGGGGATGGACGTCGTGGGACCATATCCTCCCACCATGACCAAACAGCTGAAGTATATCCTCACCGCAACGGACTTCTTTTCCAAATGGGCAGAAGCCATACCCTTCAAGGAAGTTGGGGAAATAAAAATTGTCAGCTTCATGAAGACCAATATCATCACCAGATTTGGTGTCCCTCATACTATACTGACAGACAACAACACCAATTTCTGCTCTGCTGAATTGGAAAAGATATACCACGAGTATGGTATCAAGGCTAACCACTCATCCCGCTACCATGCAGCAGATAACGGATAGATAGAAGCTTTAAAAAATACCATGTCTAACATCCTCCAAAAAATGGTGGAAAAATACAAGAAGTCATGGCCGGATAAACTCCTCCATGCATTGTGGGATTATCGAACCACAATCTGCACCGCTACTCACTCTACCCCGTACTCATTGGGGTACGGCACAGAGGCGGTCCTTCCCATTGAACTCCAACTTCCCTTACTCCGTGTTCCCATCTGTGATTAATTATCTGATGATGAGTAGTTATAAAAGTGGCTACGTGAATTGGAATAGCTATATGAGAAGCGGCTGCACACTCTGCACCACCTAGAAGTGTACCAGAACCAGATCGCACGGGCCTTCAACAAAAAGGTTCGCCTCCGGTATTTCTTGGAAGGAGAATTAGTGTTGGTCCTCCGAACCCTAATGATACCTGGCAGTAAGCCTCCAAATCTGGATCCCAAGTGGGAGGGACCATATGTTGTACATAATTTCTACTCCAATGGAGCATATGGACTGATCTCCATAGACGGGCAATTCACCATGGCTCCTACCAATGCGATATTCTTAAGGAATCATTTCGCATAGAGACCAAGAAGTAAATAGTCCTTACCGCACGATGATAAACTGCAGGGATGGAAAAAATGAGATGTATTCATCATCCGAGCTGCATGACATTAAACTGCCAAGCACCCAACGGTCCAAACTCTATGACCTTAAACTAAGAGTATTCCGTCCTCGCTGCATGACGTTAAACTGCACAGACAAGATGATTTAAAAACACCCTCTTCCCCAGTGTACGGACCTGACCTGCATGAGGTGTATCGTCTTTCAGAGAACTAGGTGGGGCTTGACTTCTGCCCTCGCAGGATACGTAGTGATGCCAGTATTCCACACCCTGGCCCAGCAACCTCAAAAAAAAAACAAAAATGCCCATTCTCCCATGTACGGACCAGACTTGCATGGGCTGTATTCACGTCCCTGCCGCATGATGTTAAACTACATGGAGTCTGTCATTACCGCATGACGCTAAACTGCACGGATAATAAGAGTCAAGAATGCTCCATTCCCCCCATGAATGGGACAGACATGCATGAGGTGTATTCATTGTTCAAATTGCATAACATTAAACTTCCAAGAATCCAACGGTCCAAACTCTATGACCTTAAACTAGGAGTATCATGTCCTCACCGTATGACAGTAAACTGCACGGAATATAATAATACCCCTCGTCCTAACCACATGACGTTAAACTGTATGGACTCCGTCCTAATCGCATGATGTTAAACTGCATGGATTTTAGAGAACTACGTACTGCTTGATTCTTGTCCTCGCAGGATACGTAGCAACGCCAGGATCCCTAGTCCTGGCCCAGCCCCCTGAATAAAAAAAAATTAAAAAAGGCCCCTTTCCCCTGTATACGGACCAGACCTGCAGGGGGTGTACTTCTTTTAGAGAACTATGTACGGCTTGATTCCTGCCCTCACAGGATACGTAGTGATGCTAAGATCCCCAGTCCTGGCCCATCCCCCTAAATAAAAAAAATACCTTCTTTCCCCCGTGTATGGACCAGACCGGCACAGGGTGTACTTCTTTCAGAGAACTACGTATGGATTGATTCATTACCTCACAGGATACGTAGCGACGCCAGGATCCCTAGTCCTAAACCAGCCCCCTAAATAAATAAAAAAAATGCCATTTCCCCCCATGTGCGAACCATACCAGCACGGGATTTACTTCTCATCCTTACCGCACGACATAAAACTACATGGATAACAATATTAAAAAATGCCCCATTCCCCCGTGTACGGACCAAAATTTCATGGGGTGTATTCTTCATCCTTACCGCATGACGTTAAAATACACGGATGTTTTCCCCACCGCACGACGTTAAACTGTGCAGACCCCCCCTTATCTTTCACTTCGGGTCACCTTCGTCCTTACTGCATGACGTTAAACTGCTTGGAGTTTGTCCTCACTGCATGACGTTAAACTGCATGGACTTCGTCACGACCCACCCAAGACACATGGCGATACGAGATGGAGATACTCCGTGCACATTTGGATGCATTCTCTCCATACATTAGGCTCTACGACCCGTATATTTATGGATCTTCATAACCACTCATGGCCATCAGAAGTGGAAATTCATCGACTCGTGGACACCTTTTCATGACTATGCATACCATGCCATCAGCAGCTCTACATAATGATATCCCCTGGCTCGTCTACCAAAGGCAAGATTTCCACAAGCAACACTCTTCTTAGCTCCATATGCTTACTTGCCTTAGATCCCCCATACCATAGCTCCTGATCCAGAAGTTTATGGCGAAGTGGTTTACAAGTTCATTCCCCTTTTCACATCTGAGTGCTGCCAGGGTTTCCCTATCTGGCTAGCCTGTGTGTCCACCGGTGGTTCACATAGAGACCTGCATCAAAAAACATCAATCCAGGACTAGGCTACTTTGAATCTAACTGACAATTGCAGTGAATTTGTTTCTTGTATACCCGGACACCATTATCACCACGTGCCGAACTCTACACTGTGAGCAATCACAGATTCTCATAATCATTCATGGCCATCAGAAGTAGGAAGTTATCGACCCGGGGACATCGTTGTATGAATAGGCATACCATGCCCTCAGCGACTCTGCATAATGATATCCCTTGGCTCATCCATCAACGGAAGGATTTCCTTGGGCGGTACTCTTCCTAGATCCGTATGCCTACCGGCCTCAGAGCCCCCACACCACACCTCCTGGTCCGGGAAAGCTTAAAGTTGCAGTTTACGAACATCTTCCCCCACCTTGTTCCAAGTATATCAGAACATGTTGACTCAGTTATCCTTCAAGTGACTACAGTAATAGTCACCCAATGGTCCGATCTCTATGACCGATAAACTAGGAGTACTTAGTCCTTACCGCATGATGTTAAACTGCATGGAATGAAGGCACACCCCCGCGCATGATAAAAAAAGATCAGCACAGGGGGATATTTGAAGCTCAATAATCAACCACGGATGGGTATCCCCGACATATCCAGACATTCTCTTGCCAAATGACAGACTTCGTGGCCCAGATAACCACGGATCTTCATAACCATTCATGGCCATCGAAAGTGGAAAGTTATCAACCCGTGGACACCTTTTCATGACTATGCATACCATGCCCTCAGCGGCTCTGCATATTGATAGCCCCTGGCCTGTCTACCAAAGTCAATATTTCCACAGGCGATGCTCTTCCAAGATCCATAAGTTTACCGGCCTCAGAGCCCCCATATCACCTCTCCTGATCCAAGAAGCCACATAACCATGATTTACACCAATCAACCCCCCCATCCACGTCTGGGGCATGTTGAGGTATTCAAGCCCAGTTACATTCTGATGAAGAGCGGCCTTTGCAACTATGTCCTCACCACATGACGTTAAACATCACGAGATATCTTGGCCGCCTGGCATGAAACTGCAATGGCCAAGCATTAACCATCCATGGAAATGCCTCCAACCGTCAGCGTTTTCACTGGCTCAAAAAAAAATACCCCCCGTCCTCGCTGCATGACGTTAATCTGCACAACAACCTTCAAAAATGCCTCTCTTCCTTGCCACATGACGTAAAACTTCATGGAATATGTCCCAACCACATGACGATAAACTACACGATCATGCTCATCATGGGTTCAATGAGAAACATAGGATTTTCTCTGTCCTTCAGTGCACGGGTCAGACCTGCTTGAACCACCGCCTCACTCCAGAGTGAGAAAGAATTACTTCACCCGTTCTCGGAAATTTTAGTCTAGATATTTCCCCCGTATTCAGGCACCCTCTCATCATAATCCATACTCTGTACTAAAAAAAACTGAACTCTCATAAGCCACCCCTAGTGGTCCCAAATCTCAACTTCCCTGAAGTTTCTCGGATATCGGAAGTGGATAGTTTTTGACATAAGGACACCTTTGTATGACTATGAATACCATGCCCTCAGCGGCTCTTCATATTGATCTCCCCTGACCCGTCTAGCAAAGGAAATATTTCATTAGGCAAAGCTTCTCTCCGTACGCCTCTTGGCCTCTGAGCCACCATTTCTATCCCAGGATTCAAAAACACTCTGAGCTACAGTTTACCAACCTCTTCCACAATCCTACCTGAATGCGGCAGAATGCCTTTGACAAGATTACGGAGAACCAGGAGAAGTCGTTCCATTTTAGATGATGTCCCACCTTCATGAATTTAAACTACACCAAGCCCCAACCATCATTTAAGCTAAATAAATGTGTAGAAAGGGAACCTTTCATCCACACTCCTGATTAATACAGATGTTCTAAAAACCTTTTAGACATCACATACCCTTTTTGAGCCACCCCTGGTGTTTTTTTCAAACCACCCAATGTGGTTTCCATGATCTATGCTTCCATTAAGTCCCCTGGCCATTAGAAATGGACAAGTCTTTGACTTAAGGAAACCTTTGTATGACTATGCATACCATTACCTCAGCGGCTCTGCATATTGATTGCCCCTGGCCCGTCTACCAAAGGAATGTTTTCCTTAGGTAACGCTCTTCCTACCTCTGTACGCCGACACGTCTCCCATTCCTTGAGACATTCCCTTCATGCCACTCAAATTTAAACATGTTTCCCCCCATGTGTGTCAGAAGAGTATTGAGACATCATTTAATCAGTTGAACCCCATTGGGTCCCTCACCCCACCATATTTGATCAAAGTTGTTTGACCTAAAACATCAGTAGTGACAGTATTGACGGCGGGGCTTTAAACCGCTCACAAAAAAAGAGGCACAAAGCCTGTTAGGCCGAAAACCCGAAAAGGGAGACCTATGAAAAAGTCGGGTTATACCCGCTGGGTCCATACCAAATGGGCCTAGGCAAAATTAGGGCATTAAAAGAAAAAAGGAAAAAGGATTGTAGGGATTTTCTACAAACCCCTAGCAATAGTAAAACTATTCTCACTGGACCCCATGGTCTAGGAAAAAGTTAGAGTTTGTTTTTCAGGGTTATGATTAATTCTAATTCAGTGAATCATTATTTACATGACAATTTTTCTCAGTAACAATCAAATTTCACGGCAAAAAGTAATTGACAGAGACTGTGTTTCGTTTGAAAAAAGAGGGGGAGGGTGTCCACAAGCTGGGGTCTCTCCCTCACAAAAAGGGAGAAGATGGGTAAGTAAAACAGAGGATACAAAGTGGCTCTGATAGTTATAATGGAGCCTGAATTGCTCTCCCCACCAGATCAGTGACCGCGCGACGAAGGTCATTGCAGGACTGTTCCAACACTTCCTTCTCCCTGGTTTCAACCTCCGCCACCAGACGAGTACGCTCCACTATTGTTTGGAGATCGTTGATCTCTTTTCTAGTAGTTTCAAGATGACCAGTCATAGCCGACAACTGATCCCTCAGTATCGCGGCCCGTTCTTCACATTCATGCAAATCGGAGGATAGGATGGTCGCCTGATCTCGAGAGATCGCCTCCCGTGCTATCAGTTGATAGATCTATATTGTGGTTTCCTCCAAGGTTCAGGCCCCACAATGAGCGGCATCGAAGTGAGAAATATTTCATTCATTAGTGACAGCTTCCTCACAAGCCATGACAACTTGGCAAGAAAGAGAATAGAACTGCCGATAGTTAAAGCCACCTGACCCCAAACCCAGGAAGAGCTGACGAAGAGCTTCGGTTTTAGTTTCAATTTAATATAAAGGAGTTTCAATGATGATTTCACATATTTGGGGCCAAGACCACCTACGCACTACCCGATGGTCCTCCATGGTATGAGTATCTTTGGTATCCTTGCTGGGAGACACAAGAACGAAGTCTGGCATGGCAGCCCGCACAGACATGTGCTCGCTAGAAGTTGATTCCGATGATGGAAAGTCTGGAGCCTCCAACCCCAGTTCAGGATTGGGGACCAAGTTCCTAAGCCTGGTATCGACTGGAGGAACCTTTGGAATGGTCTCGCTGGGACCCAAAACCATAGGGTCATCCTCATCCATGCACAAGAAGGATGAATTTGTCTAAATTGTGGCCACCGCAGGGTTGGGAGAGGAAAGTTCTCTGAGTCGCTTTGATCGACGAGCCATTAGTCAGTCCTCCCTTAAAACTGATGAGGAAGGTGTGGTAGATGTAGCATCCACCATACCTCCTGATTTGGGAACCTGTCGGATAGCCTTCCATAGGATCCCATCAGGATAGAATTTTACCCATGTTTTTGCATACTCCATGGAAAGGCCGACAGCCGCCCCCGTATCAAGCAGGGGAATGCTTACGTCATACCCCTCCTGCGTCAGCATCATCCACCACTAATGAAGTATGGCTGGGTGCAGTCCTTGATCCCGAGAAGGGGGAAGGGAAACTTGGACTTTCATGCACTCGAACTGGCAAGAAAAGCGATACGGGACATACAGCTCGCACAAAGAAACCCCATTGATCTGTGTGGACAGAAATCCATCCCTCAGAGAGATCATGTAAGAGCACTCCTTCAGGCTCCCCCGGCGGTTGTCTACTAAGACGATAGAAGGTGTGGGGAAGGGAGTGAATATGAACTAGGATAAGTCGCTCAGAAGCTCGAGGACTTCACTAGAGGTGAGGAACTTCAAGCGAACTTTGGCTATGTTCAGTAGGGTAGGCCGAAAGGTAGGAAGCGGGATGGTCGTGTTGTGACGATACTCATAACAATGATAATGATCCACCACTCATCCGTACAAAAATTGAAATGGCCCGCTCAGACAGTAGGGTAACCCTCCCACCTGCATGTGGCTCAGTAGCTCATAGATACGGGCCAAAGTGGGAACGACTAAATTCACCAGGCGGCCCTCTAATAACTCAGCCGCCATCATCAAAGTGCAGGCTCAGACACCTGGGTTAACATATTAGGAAGAAAATAGCCATCCACTGAAGAACATAGCAAACAGACTGGCCAACCGGAGCATCGACGACACACCAGGGCGCACCTCGTGACCCCATGAAAGGTAGTCGCCCACCTCCAGAACCGACCAGTAGAAACCTGGGGAGGTTCGTGACTGCTGAGAAGGATGTGTCCTGGGACTCTTAATCATCAGCGTAGGACCCGTGGTGTTCAGAAATAACCCTATCCAAGTGTTATAAGGAATAAGAGAGCGGGCACGCAAGGCCTGACCCAATGATTGCTCTGTCATAACTAGCATCTCCTTCACTAATAAAGTCACATGTTCAACGTCGTCCCATGCATCGGGAGTGGGAAAAAATTCATCATACATATCGCCAGTAATCGGAAGTCCTTCTATCTAGTAGATGTCCCACAGACTAATGCCGACTTCATTGTGGGAAAGGTGGAAAGTATTAGTACTTGAACATCAGCGGCTGAACCGGTCAGGCAGGATTGGAGATGGTGGGTAAACAGTGAATTGGGAAGTCCACACTATGGAGTATAGATTTACTGCTTCCAGTGATTCGGGAGACTCCCGACAATGATAATGGACAAATAAATCCCAGGCCCAATCATTTGAGAAGAGTCCGCCAAATCGAAGGTCCTACTTGGGAACCCACCCTGTGTCTGGATCCCTTCGAGAAAGGTTGATAATAGAAGGGTAGTCCTTAAGGATAGCTTTCTGAGAAAAGTCTTAAGTGCGCTGATCGCTTTGGGTATAGATAGAGCCCCTCAGAATAAATGTGTCTTTCGGACCAGAATTAGAGATTGTCTCCTCGGATTGGTTAAGGTTTGCCTGAATGGATTTTGACGGTGCTTCCAGGAAAGGAGAAGGGAGACCTGAGAATGTAGGGGGGATAGGGATGTCATCCTGAAGAATGAAGTTGTAGAGCGGGAACCGATTTGAAAGTGGATAACTCAGAAGCTCAGGAGAGAGCAGGTTCTTCAATACACCGTCATCAGGAATGATGGACCGACTAGGGTCTTCTTTGACACCCTCTACTCTATGAATCATAGCTGAACGTCTCTCTAAGATAGTTGAGAGGAGTTTCGCGGAAGGCATGGATAGAGAACGAGGGGTAACCATATTTTCTCCCTGCACAATGAGAGCCAAAAATCGGTAAGTTAGAAATAAAAATCTGGAAAAAATACCAGATATATGGCTGAGAATCAGTTGAGGAGCCTTCATAAGCAAATACCGCAAGGAGGCCTCGGATGATGGTTCGTGATGACATCATCCTACAAACCAGCCCTTCGCAAAATTAGTCCGCAAAACCCTGGCCCATGGAGCGTTGGCTAGGAAACCACAAACCAAGTCGCTCTGCGGAATTTCAATTCCGAGTTTATGTGATTAAGTTCGGAAAACTCAGATACTTTTAATGTTCAAGATATTTTAGTCCGCGGAACATCGAAAACACGAAGCAAGTTCCTCTACAGTCTGCCATCACTTACTTTTTAATTAATTAAGAGTAATGGTTTGCATTTGGGAATTTGGTTCGCGGGTGAAGGAGACCGTAAAGAAGGAATGGTTCGCGGAGGTCACTGCCGGTTCGCGGACGAGGAACTTCGCAAAGGAGCGAACAAGCGGAGGTGAAGGAGGTCTGGTTTCATGAAGAATTCGGTAAAGGACAAATGAAGGGCTCCTCGAATTTATAGGTGTGGTCCCCTACCGGGTCCACCTCCTACCGCAAACAATCTCAGTTTCAGGACCAATTTGCATCGAAATGGCCTCCTCTTCATTCTGATCGGACCCCATTCCGATGGGGGGAATTTGCAGGGTCCAAAAAAAATACTCAAAGGAGATTCTACACAAATCCCCCAAAGAATTGGGGAAAATAATCAAAGAAGGGACACAAACAGAACCAGTCCGCGAACCGATCCCATTGAAACACAACGTGGCCAGGCCCCATAAAGCGCCCCCTCCACAAACCATTTTCGTTCACGAAATGGAGGCGGAGAGCCTCCGCGGTCACAAGGTAGGATGGGCGCCAGTCCGGTTCACCATCATGAACTGCCCCAATCATGTTGACCGCGTTGACCGGTTCAAGCCGCACCCGCTGTCATTCACAGAATAGAGGCGGAACCCTCCGCAGCCATGGAGCACTCCCTGAGATCGATTCGCGAAGAGGGGGGGAAGAATTAAATACCCACCACGAATCACGGATTGACCAAGTCTGCTTTAAACTGGGTATTTGGTTATGGGCCTCCGCAAAAGGTGTCGTGTGGCTACAGATACATCCCTTTCCCCACTCTATAAAAGGAGACTAAGGGGGAATGAAAAAGAGGTTGGAGAACTGGAATCAGATTCGGCGGGATTGGAGATTCGGAAGGATATCAGTTAAAGGAAGGCTTCAGATTTCGCAAACAGCAAAATTCCCATCCACAAACCATAGAAGGTAAACAAATTAACAAGGAATTAGAAAACGCATAATAACTTGGTGAACTGCGAACCTAAAATAACAAAAACAAGGAGAAACGCGAACCATACCCCCTCTGAGGATGACTTCACCACGAACCAGGGAGTTTATGCCTCTTTTCCCATCCGCCGCACCATGTAGCACTATCCTACGCGGGTGGAGCACCGACTGACAAGCCTCTGACCGGCACCACCCTTCTCCGCTGCTGCCTGCCTGGAACCCTCCGCGAACCACCCTAGTTCACAGATTAATCCCAAAGCTGTGAACCACCCTTGTTCACGGGATGCCAATCAGTCCACGGACCACCCTTGTTCGCGGATGTCCACTCCAGCCACGTGGCACTTCACCATGCAAAGGTCTCCACCACCCATACCTCTTGGTGGCTCACCAAATACTTCGGTGTTCTCATTCCCCGAGCCAAATAAAATCCTTCTGATCCAGCCAAGTCTTTCGCAACTCCCTCATTGGCCTATTCATCGGCCCCGAGCCGAGTCCTCCACCAGAGCCACCGGATACGCATGGTGGAACTTTCAGGCGCATCAGCGCACCATTTTTTGTTCACATACCCAGGGTAAGTAGAGGCAAAGGGGTTTCCCAGGCCCTTGGGTGGATCTCCGAAGCATGTCTGGGTTCACATTCCCATGGTAATGCGAGGTATGAGCCCGAGAGCCCCCTTCCTGCCTCTACTCGTCAGGATGGGGGGATGCACACTTCGACGGTCAGACACTTCTCCCCTACCCAGAGATGGGGCGGAATACCCATAAGAAGGTAGCCATCCCCATGCACCTCAGTACTTTCCTAGGTACTTCCCTAGGGAACAAGAGAGGTGACGGGCACTGAAGCACCCCTTTCCCTCTCCCGCTGAGCATTGTTGCCACGGGCGTCCGCCTAGGAGTAAGCCCTGACCTCATGGGCCTCCTCAGAGTGTAATCCCCAATCCATCACCCTGGGCATCGACCCAGAAGTAAGCACCGAATTTATGGGATGATCCATGCGTAAGCCCCACTCCACTTATCACGGACACACCTTTCACGGCGTGATCCTCTGGTCCCTACTGCCTCTTGTTTCTCACACCGAGCATGACTCATGTGGGCTTAGAGTAAGCATCGACCATGACATTCTTTCATGGGCCTCCTCATGGTGTAAGCCCCAATCCATCACTCTGGGCCTCCTTAGAGTGTATGCCCCAATCCATCACTATGGGCCTCCTTAGAGTGTAAGCCCCAATCCATCATTTAGGGCTGCCTCAGAGAGTAAGTCTCAACCAATGCGAACTACGTTGACTTTGATCCTTGCTTCCTAGGTAGGGTACGTAGGAAGCCTCCATGAGGTTCAAGTCCATCACCCATCGGACCCCCTTTCCATCAACACATCGGTTCTCCGACACTTATGCGAACTATGTGGACTTTGATCCCCGCCTCCTAGGAAGGGTACGTAGGAAGCCTCTAAGAGGTTCAATCCCAACAACCGGTTGATCCGATTATCTTCACATCGGTTCACCGCGACACTCCTAGTGCCTCCTTAAGCGAGTTCTGACTCTTCGGGGTCATTAATCCAATGAGGGATAGTAAACCTCGGGTATAAATGATTCTGAACCCCTGCGTCCAGTTGACCATTGCCCAACAGGGTTGAATCCGTAGATACTATGTTTGGGTATAAACCAAAGATTCACGAACATATGAATATGTCTTAAATCTATAAGAGAGTCCCAGAACAGGCAATAATTTCCCCCCAAAAAGGGTGCAATGAGCCCGACATCCCATCCTCTCAACCAATGTAAGTTCTTAAGAGTCACTGGTCAGACCATCCAACGAACGCCTGCCTTTGGAAAGCAGGTCCATCCATCATTGGATACGGAACCGTTGGGTGTTTCGAGGCCGAAAGCTGAAAACCACGAAAAAAATATAAAAGGAAGGTTTTAGGTAAGAAAAAAGGGGAAGTTATTTATGAGATACATTGACGATATTTCACTATGATTAGGATATTATGTACTGAGTTTCCAAAGACTCTAAACTAATACAATAATTGGGCATCTATTTTTGTCATGCATTATGTTTTCCGCAAAAGTAATGTAATTTCCGTGTATGTCAAGAAAGGGTATCTACATGAAATGTAATTTTTAAGTGGTTAAGCATTATTATTTGATGGGAAATGATTTTATAGAGTAAATGGAAAGGCTGTGTGTGTGTGATTTAGTGTGGGATATCATTGGAATGCTTTATGGGGTGTTCTAAAGGTGAAAAATTGTAATGTTATGAGTTTTAGTAAATATAATATTTTCACTTTTAAACATTTTATACAAAATGTTTTTCTTTTTTTTCAAGAGATAAAAATATTCCCATAATTTTATATAAAACCTACTTTCTCTTATAATGTTTATTTTAAAATGTGTGATTTATTAATTATAAAATTGCGTATGGAAAAGTTAAATACGCAACATGTATTTTATTAGCCCATTAACATATTTCTAAAAATTTTAAAGTTTATATTTATATAATTTTGTAATAATAAGTAATAATAATATATTTTTATTTATATTATAAAAATATTATTTGGAAGAATTAATATATTTATATACGTGTTATAATAATGGTAATAAGTTAAACAATTAATGTTAATGAATTGTTAAAAATAATAATTTGATAATAATAAAATAATTGTGAAAGGGGAAAACGGGTTTGGGTTATGGTTGGTCGTAGATAGGATTCCCCTCCCCTTCCCATGAATCATCTTCTTCAGCAGGGTAGGAGGCAATAATTGATGGAGGTGGGAGGAACTCAACTACCATCCATCGAGTATCATATAGGGTGTGGCGTTTTTCTGAATCTTGTGACTCATGGGAGGGGGTAATTTTTTTTGGGTTTTATAAAAAAAATCGTTAAAGGGGATCAGGGTTCCGATATTTTTAAAATTGGGTCTGGGATCCATGAATGTCATTCACGCATCCTTTTATACGGAAGGATGCGTGAATGGAGTTCACGCATCCCACCAAGAAAGTTTATAAAAGGATGGGTCCCCCTCTCAAAAACCATTGTTCTCCTCTGGATTTTTTTGCGAAGCCCTGCAAAAATTCTTTCTCAAAAAATATTTGCTGCTTTTATAGAGGTAAAATTTATATTTAACATTTTAATTATTTTAATTGTGTTTATTTATTTCATTTGTCTATTTAATTTTGCGTACGATTTATTTATTTCATGTGTTATGCATGATGTGTAATGTTTTTTATGATTTAATTTTCTAGATTTTGAATGTTTGTATGATTTAATTTTTTGAATTTTTGTTTTCTGAATATAGAATGTTTTATGTTATGTCTAAAATGTTGAATGTTTAGGAAATGTAATTTATGTTAGAGAAGTTTATTTTAATTAATGGTTTTGATGTAAGTGTAAATTACATTACTTTTGTTTACTAGTAATAATATTTTTAATCAATAAAGTATAAAATATATTTACTTATATTATCAAAAGTAGAATAATGGAAAAAAAAACATTACAATTTCATAAAATTTTAAATTAAAAAATTTTTTATTATGTATATCTCAATTATATTAGTTATAATAAAATTTATTAAATGTTATTAATAATTATATATATATACATGAAGTTAAATTTTTGGAAAAGAGGTGTCGTATTTAATATAAATTTCATGTAGTAATAGATATAGTTATATAATATGGATAATATAATAATTATACCAAAAAACATTGTATGAGTGATGAATGATCTTGAGATGACCGACCATGCATAATTGAAATTTCATATTTTATTTTGTGTATGTGGTTATTCAATTTGTAATAATTGTATTTTTTTCTCATTGATGACCTGCGAGTCATATCTCAGTAAGTGTAAGGACATGCGTGTCCGCTTAAAAAAAGTTATGTATTTCATACCCCTAGACACCCTCACATGCATGTGAGTAAATTTGTAATTAGAAGACAGACGCCCCCGAAGAGGTGTCCCTGAACATGATTCCCCAAAGAGGTGTCCACGAAGAGGCATTCGAGAACTCGTTCGAGAGGAGGCATTGTTGCTTGACAGGAGATTGGCAGTTTCTGAAATATTTGATAATAGAGACAGGATTCCACCCATAGGTTGTGGTTAGTTTAAAAGATAATGATAAACCAATCGTAAGTCTCAAGATCAAGTCATGCTTATATATTCATAAGTAATTAAACTTTATGAAACATTATATTAAATTTGCTTTTGTGATAATATCACAATCACTATACCTTAACAGTGATAAATCAATACATAAAAAAGTCTCAAGATAGTCATTTATTCAAAACCAAATTAAATAATTTAAAATTTTAATGTAGTATATAATATTTTTTAAATTATTTTTTTATAGGTAATTAGGTCTGTGCAAATATATTGCAACGGTGAGGTAATTTATACCAAGCAGGGTTTTAGCTATAGTGTACCACCTTCCAGAGTGGTAAATCTCCATGGATTTATGACATTGGATGCAGTTCGTAATAAGATTCATAGTCGGTTAAAACTGAGGGCTGAACAAGCAATCACTTCAATTAGATACTGACATCTTCAATATCCTGAGCATCTGTGGCACAATGAGTACCCTATAATTGATGATGAGGATTGGATAGAGGCTTCTCTGTTATTCAGGCAATAGTGTATTAATGGTTTGATGGAATTATTTGTTGTCATTTCTAATATTTGTTGTCTTTCTCAATATATGTTAGAGAATACTCAATCCATTCAAAAAATATTAAGTTAATAGAAATTAAAATGAATATCCATGTTATAATTCATAGGATTACTCACAATGTTTCTCATAAGAGAATATTTGGATATTATATAACTTCATCATGTTTAGATCATGTATTGGTATCCTGAAAAATAAGTATTGAAGAAGACCATCCGTGATGAAGTTATATAAGTTTTTAAATCTCGACATTCATAAGCCGAAGATAAATTCTGGTGTATTCTCTGTATTAGAACATCTTGAAAACCATTATTGGAAAAGTTTACCATTATAAAGATTTTTATGAGTGTTTCCCTTGAGGGGGAGATAAATGAAGAAATATGAAATTACTGCCAGAATTAGTATATTCATTAGAATCAAACCTAATTACTATAGAATATTCAGGAAGATCATGTTATTAAAAGAGGAATGTTTTTCTAAATCCCTCTTCCTTTGTTAACAAAAAAATAAACTAAATAAGAAAAGGTTGTAATTCAATTAATCAAAGACATACAAAAAGTTCAAGTATGAATGCGCTCAAAGGCCACTTATCCTTCTTTTTTACATTTGAATATTTTTGATCTATTTGTTAAAGTTAGTGCATGAGTTTTAGGTTTATTATTCTAATAAAAGATAAATATCACATTTAATATCTTCATCCTAAAATAAATTTGGATTACCCTATATGATAAGTGCATAATTTCTTATTTCATTTGGTATCATGATCAGTTGGTTGAGGATGACATTATTTCCCAAATCGAGCAGTTCACCAAAAATATCTATTAATATTTATTTAATGAATATATGTTATTCATTAATATTTATTAATAATTATTAACATTATTTCAATAATTTATATTATTTAATTGATATTTATTAATATTTATTAATTTTTACTTTAAGTGTATTAGTTTTTAATTATTATTTATAAATATTCATAAATATTTTAGCTCTTTGTGGGATGCGTGAATGGGGTTCACGCATCTTCAGTGGGGCTTGGATGCATGAATGTCGTTCATGAATCCTTAGCTGTGGAAGGATGTGTGAACTCCATTCATGCATCTAAGACCCATTTATAAAAATATGGGAACCCTGATCCCCTTTCCCGATTTTTTTTATAAAACCCCCAAAAAAATTACTCCATGAGAGGCCACATGTGAAGAAGCGGATGCAACCTGAAAGTAGTTGTTCGACCTGCATCTCGCACGATTGACATGTGATTACTTCAGATTTCATGTTGCTCATGGATTCAACCTCTTGAAAACCTATATTGGTGAAGGTGAGTCATATTTCTAGGGTGCTAAGGAATCACCGATATTCGAGGTTTTTCCTAATCCCAGTTTTTGGGTATTAGGTTTCCAATAGTTCTTGTCTAAGTCAGAAAAATAGCAGTATTTTATTTGTGTACACAAACTCTTGTCAAGTAATCCTGTCATTCACAGTAATCAGGTATTTGTTTACTTTTTGAGGAATTCGATATATGGGTATATTAGGCATGTGATGTTGAATCTGGGTACAGGGGTGGAAGCGACTATTGTGAACCTTCTCATAGTAATTAGATTAGTTCTCCTAGTTCAAGGACCTCAGTCCAGTTTATGATGTAATTTCATTGTGAAACGAGACCGAAGAATAGTTTTGTGCTTCAATTCTCACAATATAGGGAATTGATTACACTTTTTATCAACTTATTTTCTCTATTTCAGACTACTTTCAGGTAGTTAAATTTCCTATTAAGCCATCATTTAAATAGATTAAATGGTTTCTACATTTTTATACAAATTATTTTAGTCATTTAATAGTATTTGAATCATTTATTGACCAAACAATTAAGATTTATTTTCATGGTAGTAGGAATATATTATTAAAAAAATTATCCCATTTTCAAATTATTTCTAAATAAATCAGAATAAGTCTATTTTATTATCTATGAAATTATTTTCCATGTTTCCAAGCAGTGGAATCATTTCTATTGTACGGAATTTAATTTTGTAAAACATGTTCAAGTATCATATTCAATACATTCATTTTATGTCCACTTTCATTTATTAAATTACTAAAGTTTACTCTATGGATGTTTAAACCAATTTATTATGTCATTGGGGTAGTAAGAGGAATTTTCTTATAGCTATGCTAAAAATACTTAAACCATATATTAATTTGACATCGTTATGTTAAAATTTACTTTAATATATCAGTATTGTATTTATAATAGTGTTTATATTGCTTTTGAGATATAAATATGATCCTTTAATGATCTTCCTTAGTGTTTCTTGTTATGTATGAAATATTTAACTTGTTTTGGTTCATGGGATTTATTTTTCCAAAAAATATTTTGAACAATTGGACTTTTATAAATACGATCGATGTCATAATATTTTAAAAAGTTTTAATCTATTAATAATGACTTAATTTCATGCATATATATTTATATATCATGCCATGTTTAAAACCACATCTTCCAATGAAAAACTCATTAATAAAATTAACTTAATGGTTACTGGAATTTTAATTAAGCCCTAAGATTGCAAGTGAGTTTATCGAATTAATGTTTTTTCAAAACAAGTGCATGTATGAAAATAATATATATATATATAACAATATATATCATTTAATATGAAATAATTTTAATTAAGACATGTATACATACATGTATACACACAAACACACACACACACATATCCTTTGATGTTTATATATGTAAATATATTAATTAATTTTTTTATTTCAGTTTACGTAAAAGTGCTGGGGTTATTTTTAATCAATATATATATATATATATGCATGATTATAAAATCATGTTTTATTCAAATATTACTATTTATGTAAATAAATGTATATATATGTATCCCTTATGAAAAACTATTACATACATGGACATGAAAGTATAATTATGTATTTTAATGATAATTTAATTTTATCAGGATACAAGTAAAAATATGTAGGTCATTTTATGAATTGGTTTTCAAAGATCATGTTTTTATAGAAATTTCATGGTCCACATAATGAAAAAATATGTATGTTATAATTCAAAAATCACACTTGGATGTATGAGAATGAAATGATTATGAAGGGTGAACCCTGATAGAACTCCAATGCATGCATAATGTGTTAATATCATGGGATGTCATATATAGAGCAAGGGAGGTTTATCCCAAACACATCACAGCACACATGAGGTTTTTTCAAAGCACATCATGATGAACAAGAGGATTATCCCAAGAACATCATGGAATTAGGGAGTGAACCTAATCTATTATGGGACTATATCCACCATGTCTCGGGAGTGAACCTAGAATTCATGCTTTCATCCAAGTAGCCATTGAGAATTAATTATGAATAATTATAATATTATCTAGTAAAATTACTATTTCTTTATGATTGATAAAAGTGTATTTTCCAAATTTATTTCAAATTGAAATACTTTTTCACTAAGATGTTTGTTTTATCATTCATGTTTTCCTAAGCATGCATTTAATAATTTTTTGGTTTCACGCTTTACATTTTGAATTGAATTTTTATCCTTTAAATTTTGAAAACCCACTAATATTCTTTTGTCACTCACCCTATGTTTTCAAAATCTCTTTTCATAGGGCTTAAGGATGTGTAGAAGAAAGATAGTGGTAAAGGTATCACTAAGGTGTTTAACTCTTGTATTGAATAGTTTTTAGTCCTATCTTTTATAGGTTGTGAAAAAACAATTCTACAATTTATCTGAACTCTCTAAAAGTCTATACCTTTTAGAAGTTGGGAAGTGTAAATAAATAAATTATTTTTATTAATAAAAATTTACAGATTTTGTGGGTCATTACATTTGGTATCAAAGCTGAGGTATAGATAACATTAGTGGTCAGGATTTGGAGAAACCTTTTTGTAAAGACCTGTAAAATTCAAGAAGATATTTTTAATTTTCATGGGAATTTTACAAGAACGCAGTTTCTGGCGGCACCTGATTCCGAGGCCCAGAGTTCCCACAATCAATTTCAGATGTTTAGCTCAGGTACGTTCAGTAAACGAACGAGCGGGTTTTCCTAAATTTTGAACTGGTGCTCGGAATCGAATTTCGAGGGCACCAATGGAATCGCAACATCAGTAATTTCTTAAGAACGCCTTTTTCGGAGTTGAGTTTTCTCGGGTGAGGTTATTTAAATTTTTGGGTTAAATAAAGAATAAAATAAAATTGTGCAACATATTTTATTTTTATTCTAAGCAGTGTTAATCTAGGCCTGGTGGTTGGAGTGAGACCCACTGATATCCTAACTCCTAGGTAAGAAATTAGCGAGGTGGGGCCTACACGAGCCCCACCCCTTTATTTCCTTTTACCTTCCACGTGCATTAAATTTGGTAACTCACCCGCACACCCCTCTTAATTTCCAAGTCAACCCTCGCGTTTAATTAAATATTAAACGCCTCTTTAATTGGGCGGTTAAAACTCTTCAATTAAATCAATTAATTAAATGATCTGTTTTTTATTTTCAAAAACAGTTGGCGTGAGAAATAAAATAAGGCTACGCCTTATTTTATTGGGGTGGCTTGGGTTGTGCGAGAGGAATTGAGAGGTTTTGCTCAAGCCATGAATCTTCACCTTCTTCGTTGAAGAACGCGAAGAACGCACCGCCACCGACGAAGAACGTTGACCTCCGATGAAGGGCGACGAAGAACGCTAAACCCTCGGAGATCGACGACGCGATGTCGTGTATCGCGACGCCGATGATCCTCCTTCCATGACGCTTCTTCTGCGAAGCCATCTCCTGAGATGTCTTTTACCACGATGATATTCGTTCATCAACACATTGAGTTAGGGGGTTTGGTTTAATTAAATATATATGATTTATATCCTCGGTATGTGTTTAATTGTCGGAAGTCGTTTGAAATGCTAACACAGTGGGTTCGGACCAATGAACAAGTCTGAACCAATCATTTCTTTGTTATTGGTGTGCGGATCGACAGTCGATGACGAAGCACGCTGCAAAGGCATTATGAGGACTTTGCATTGAAGGGCCGGTCCCAGGAGGACCACTGGAGAAGTCGGCAGGTAAAATGGACCACCAGAGCACGTCCGGTGGTCCGCAGAAGACCCCGCCGGTGCGCCACCAGAAAGGACCGCCATGGCTGAAGCCGCGGCAGCAGGTGGCTGGTCCCGCGGCCATGCGGGACCAAGGGCGATGCGGCTCCAGGCCGCGTCCGTGGGCAAGGAGCCCCCCCCCCCCCCCACGCGGGGGTCGCAGATCCAATCAAGGGGGCAGCGCCCCCTTTGTGCAGCCAGCGCCGAGCCGCCCAGGGCCGGACCGGCCGCACCGGGCCAGGACGCGCCCTAATGGGCCGGACCCGGACCCGATTCTATTCGACCCGGTTCAGGCCGACCCAATGGGGGTTGGGCCAGGTCAGTCCGGGCCCAGACCCCCCATTTTCAGACCACTTCCGGCATTTTTCCCATAACATGGGCTATGGACCTCTGATCGACGCACCGTCAATTGCGTAGCAATCCTTGGATAGAGATGGTCATTTCGGTATATTACACTCAAGGTTTAGGAGAACTTTGGGTATGGCTGGATTGGTTCAAACATGAAACCAACCGGGCCCTCAGAGCGGAAACACTTATAACTTGAGTTCTGGACGTCTGATTGACGTGTTGTCAACATTTTTGATTTCCTCTTACTAAGACGGACCTTTTTTCTTACTCCGATCGAGGTTTGGACATAGTTGGAGTGTGGTCGGGTTTGTTTTGACTAAAACCAACCGGGCCCCTGAAACAAAAAAGCCAATAACTCTCAGACCGGGCGTCCGATTGACGCGCCGTCTGTCACATTGAGTTCTTCTCGTCGAGATGGAACTTTTAGATACATCAAATCTGGACTATGTGTCAGATGATGTATCGACCCCTTGGCTCGTGGAGCGGACCCTCCCAGAACGAGCATGTTGTGTGCGGGAACCCTAGAGATGGCTGCGACTGTGAAGACTGCACTGAAATCCTATGTGGGTTCAGCAGCGATGAAGACCGTACTGAAATCCTATGTGGGTTCGATGGGGATGAAGACTGCACCAAAATCCTATGTGGGTTCGGCAGCAATGAAGACCGTACTGAAATCCTATGTGGGTTCGACGGGGATGAAGACTGCACTGAAATCCTATGCGGGTTCGGCAGCGATGAAGACCGTACTGAAATCCTATGTGTGTTCAACGACACTGACTACTGTTTTTGAATCCTATGTGGGTCTGGCAGTGTCTGACTCTGTTCTTGCTATCCTATGTGGGTCTGGCAGAGTAGCTGGTTTAGTATCCTACGAGGGTCCTGACTTAGATGAATCAGTGGCTTATCTGATCATCTCTATCACCGAAGAAGTATACCTGTGTGAGATAAGTTTTGACTTCCAATCATTATCTTCGATATGATATACTTTCTTTCCTATGTGGATTGAGTTGTGTTATCCTGTGTGGATGTGATCGAACTTGGGCTCAGATGTTGGAGCCAAACTGGAATTGATGACTTAGGTATATGTATGGGCATATACCTAGGTATTGTTGGATGTTACTTCATGATTTATCTTTCCTTTATGGATTACCCTTTTGGATTCGGGGAGACCTTTAGGGGTATTGGGGTCCCTACGGAGTAGCGTATACTCACCCTTTCATGGGTTATGACCGCACTACATTGTGTTGGATGCAAACGACGAACAACGCTGATCGTGGTTGAGGCTTGTGGAGCAAGTCGGTACTTGGAGGTGGAACACTGGGCGGGACGTACACAGAGCAGACGGCTGGACCCAAGGACCTGAGGAGGCTATCTGTACCCACCCTTCATGTGGGACTTCCAGTGGATGAATCGACGTTGCTGCTTTACTTTCAGTTGTTGTATTTCCTTTCTAGTTGTACTTTACTTCAGTTTGGGTTTGTATTCTGGCCCACATACTTTTCCGCACTACTTTTTGTACCCACTTTTACTTAGTGTTTACTTCTTCTTTCTTACTCTATGGTGTTTGTTTACTTTATAAAGGCTATTCCTTCCCCTTTTTGTTCAGATTTACACCTTGGTACTAGTCACCAGCCCCTAGCCTATGGGAGGCGGGCTTGGGGTAGTCACGACATGGGTCCCGAGGACGGGTCATGACAAATTGGTATTAGAGGAGTCCGGTTCTACCGCAGAACTCTGGACTCTAATCTTTCTTATATGTGAAGCAATAATTTTATTGGTATTGAGTGTGGTTATCAGTCCAGGGAGTCCAGTGTTGGTGCGGATTCCGGCGTATCCGTACACCAGGACCCTAACATCTGATTTCCAACTCAATGCATGAAAACATTGATTGCATGTGTGTTTCAAAAGTTTTCTTTGTGATTTCTTTGTGTCAGATTACCAGGTATACTGTTTTGACCGTGGAACACCTGTTTCTTTTCAGGATGGCCCCACGATGGCATCTAGCTAGGGTTCTGAGCGTCGTGTGATATGACAGCCCACCGAGCGACGAGGCCTCGGTGCAGGGCCCTTTGACAGCGGAGGCACTGATAGTACCTCTACCCGCCGAGCCACTGATGCTACCAGCCCCAACCACTGATAGTGCACGTCACCATAGTGCACTGCATGAGTTTCAGCATCAGAGACCGCCCAGGTTCCATGGGGAGATGGACCCTCAGGAAGCCATGGATAGCCGGAGGTGGTTGTTCGAGTTTTCAGGTTAGTGGGGACACCAGTGGACCTCATGGTGATCCTCACAGCGAGCCTCCTACACGCGACGGCAGGAAGATGGTGGAGCTTGATGCTCCAGGTGCACGACTAGGAATCTATCCTCTGGACGGACTTTAAGAGCCTCTTCTACTCGGAGTTCATCCCTGCCACCCTCTGTGTGGTGCGCATCCAGGATCTTCTACAGCTGCGACAGGGTAGCATGACAGTCGCCCAGTACTCGGTGAGATTTACCGATCTCTCGCGCTATTCGACGGACATGGTATGAGACCCATTCTTTCGGGCCTGGACCTTCGATCAGGGACTGAGCCATGAGATCAGGGCATCGATGATCTCCCTCAGCATTCTAACATAGGTAGGAGTACTGGAGCGAGATCTTCTCATAGAGAGCTTTCTTTCTGAGCCTACGCCAGTAGCGAGACCTACCGCAGGGCGGCACGTCGCAGAGTCGTCTGCAGCTAGCAGTCGACGGATGTCACAGGGGTCCTGGCGGACCGGACCATCTGGCATATGACCTCATGACACTGGATCAGAGGTGCGGGGCACAGGGCACAGAGCCAGCCTTCCGAGGATAAAACAGTGCTACGCATTCGGTGGGCAGGGCCACATGGCTCGTGACTGCCCGACCCGCCGTACAGAGGAGCAGCAGACAGTTGAGGGGCCACCCAGGCAGATGCAGAGGGTCAACCGTGGTGGTCCGCCGAGAGCAGGCAGACGAAGCAGGGGAGCTGGCTGAGCAGCAGGTGGTGGGAGACGCTTTGAGGCTTTACCACCACCACCACCAGGTGGTCCACCCTAACCATAGGGAGCTGGAGGGTAGAGACAAGGTCAGCTTCAAGAAGCGGAGGTCTATGACCACGTCGTGCCAGAGATGATTCGAGGTACAATCTCTGTCTACTCCACCCTTGATGTAATTATTATAGACACAGAAGAGAGTCATTCTTTTATTACCACTGCCCTTGTTCGGATCTCGGAGATTCCGACGGAGCCGTTGGCTCGATCCTTACGGCTAAAGACTCCTACAGGAGCAGACTCGACGATTACACACTAGTGCCAGCAGTGTGAGCTTACTCTAGGAGGAGAGAGCTTCGGATGGGATCTTCTTGTAGCGGCGTCGAGCACTTATGATGTCATATTGGGCATGGATTGGTTATCTACAGTCCATGCTCAGATTGACTGTATTAAGCACAAGGTGCGGTGTGTACGCACCGACAGGAGCAGGTTCACCTTCACCAGTGAGAAGGGAGCCTTTGCAGCACAGGAGGGACTCTCGCAGAGGAGAGGACAACCCATCACTCATCAGTTGTCTAGCCTCATCCTAGGAGCAGTTGACGTGTGGAGTCCTAGTTTTCCAGTAGTGGTGGATCAGTATGTGGATGTTTTCCCCAATGATGTCCCAGGGCTACCTCCTCGCAGAGAGGTAGAATTCTATATTGACTTGTACCCCGAGATAGCCCCGATATACACTCCAGCATTTCGGATGGCCCCTGGTGAGCTTCGAGAGCTACGGGTACAGTTGGAGGACTTACAGAGCAAGGGATTCATCTGACCCAGTGTTTCACCCTGGGCTTCCTCGATATTGTTCGCCAAGAAGGCGGACAGGAGCTTGCGACTTTGTGTCGAATCGTCGCCTGAACCAGGTGACCTTGAAGAAAAAATATCCGCTACCGAGGATGGAAGACCTCTTCGATCAGCTCAAGGGAGCAAGTGGTTCTCGAAGACAGTCCTTAGATCAGGCTATCATCAGCTCAGAGTTCGAGATGAGGACATGCAGAAGATGGCCTTCAGATGTCAGTATGGCCACTATGAGTTCTTGGTTATGCCTTTCGGTGTAACCAATGCTCCAGCAGTGTTCATGAGTCTCATAAACAGGATCTTTCATCCAAACCTCGATCGATTTGTCGTGGTCTTCATCGACGATATTTTTATATACTCAACCACCGAGGAGGAGCACGCCTACCACTTGCGGGTTGTACTAGACACACTCCTAGAGCACCAACTTTATAGAAAGCTCTCAAAGTGTTAGTTCTGGTTACATGAGGTCCACTTCTTGGGACATGTCATCTGTGAGGCTGGAGTTGCGGTGGATCCTGCGAAGATCGAGGCAATGCTAGCTTGGGAGCCACCCAGGAGCGTGACAGAGGTGCGGAGTTTTTTGGGGCTAGCTGGGTACTATCATAGATTTGTGCCAGACTTTTCCAGAGTTGTGGCACCACTCTCATCTTTGACAAAGAAGGGGAAACCCTTTGTGTGGTCAGACAGATGTCAGCAGAGCTTCCAGGAGATGAGACAGAGATTGACCAGCGCGTCTATCTTGAGGCTACCGAAGGAGGGAGTAGGGTACGTAGTTTATTGCGATGAATCTGGGACCGGACTCGGATTTGTCCTAATGCAGAAGCGGGCCGTGATCGCCTATGGATCACGCCAGTTGAGGAAGAATGAGGAGAACTATGCTACCCATGACCTAGAGTTAGAAACAGTGGTCTTTTCTCTAAAGATGTGGAAAAACTATCTGATGGGTGAGCGCTTTACAGTCTACTCTGACCACCAGAGTCTCAGGTACATCTTCTCGCAGAAGGACCTGAATCTGAGACATCGGTGATGGCTCGAGTTCCTCCAGGATTATGAATTTGAGATAGTCTATACTCCTGGGAAGGGGAACGTAGTAGCCGATGCTCTCAGCAGGAGGACAGGCATTCAGATACTCGGTGAGGCGACGGAGCAGCTAGCCGCTTTGTAGAAATCCTTCGTGGATAGAGATGGAGTAGCCTTTCTTCAGTCACTCCTCCACTACTACAGTGGGTCAGAGAGGCACAGCGTGGGGACGCTGACTGTGAGACGCGGCATGTGCAGATATCCTTAGGACAGGCACCTAATGGATTCTCTTTAGGAGGAGAGCACGACGTACTTTTCAGAGGACGTACCTTGGTACTATTTTCTTTACAAGAGGATGTGTTGAGAGAGTTTCACACTTATCCTTTGGCGGTACATCATGGAGTGGAGAAGATGTACCAGGATCTCAGACGACAACACTGGTGGCCAGGTATGAAGAAGGTTGTGGTAGAGTTCGTTTCTCGATGCCTCACCTGCCACCAGGTGAAGGCAGAGCACCAGGTACCAGCAGGCTTGGTACAACCCTTAGAGGTCCCATAATGGAAGTGGGACGTGATATCTATGGATTTCGTGACCGGACTTCCACGTAATTCTAGAGGTCAAGACTCCATTTGGGTGTTTGTCGACCGACTCACCAAGTCGGCCCACTTCTTACCCATCAGAGAGCAGGGATCAGTAGAGAGCCTAGGACTCCACTACATTCATGAGATTGTATGGCTTCATGGTGTGCCATCATCTATCGTCTCTGATCGAGATGATCGCTTTACTTCCCGGCTTTGGAAGGGGTTGCAGGAGGCATTCGGGACGCAGCTACGTCTGAGCAACACCTTTCACCCTCAGACAGATGGTCAGACGGAGAGAACCATTCAGACTCTCGAGGACATGCTCCGTGAATATTTCCTCGACTTTGGTCGCAACTGGGAGGACCATCACCCCTTGGTGGAGTTCGTGTACAACAATAGCTACCACTCCACCATTGGGATGACACCATACGAGGTGTTGTACGGCCGACCTTGCAGATCACCTCTGTGCTGGACAGACCCTGGGGAGTCAGCACTTGTGGGACCAGAGATGGTTCAGGCCACGACAGAGAAGGTCCAGGTCATCCAGGAGCGGATGAGGACAGCTCAGAGCCGGCAGAAGTCTTATGCTGACAGGAGGCGGAGGCCACTGGAGTTCGAGGATGGCGACCACGTCTTCTTGCGGGTCTCACCTCGACGTGGATTACAGAGATTTGGCCGAGGTGACAAGTTATCTCTGCGCTTCATCGGACCATTCCAGGTCCTCAGCAGGATAGGCGAGGTGGCTTATCACCTAGCCCTACCACCTCAGTTGTACCGGGTGCACGACGTCATCCACGTATCTCAGCTGAGGAGATACGCGCATGACACGACGCATATCATCGACCATGGGGAGTTGGACATTGATGATTTGGCGACTTTTGCGGAGGTCCCGGTGGAGATTGAGGATCGACAGGAGCGGGTCCTACGTGGACGGTCGATACCTTTAGTGTGCATCAGATGGCAGCACGAGAACCCCCAGAAGAGCACTTGGGAGTGGGAGGCTCAGATGCCTGCACAGTACCCCCTTTTTGTTTCCCCAGTTTATGATATATCTTTACGGGGATGTAAAGTCCTGAGGTGGGATAATGTAAAGACCAGTAAAATTCAAGGAATTTTTTTTAATTTTCTTGGGAATTTTACAAAAACGCAGTTTCTAATGGCACCTGATTCCGAGGCCCGGTGTGCCCGCAATCAATTTCCAATGTTTAGCTCGGGTACGTTCAGTAAACGAACGAGCAGGTTTTCCTAACTTTTGAACCGGTGTTCGGAATCGAATTCTGAGGGCACCGATGGAAACACAGCACCAGTAATTGCTTAAGAACGCATTTTCCGGAGTTTCGTTTGCTCGGGAGAGGTTATTAAAATTTTTGGGTTAACTAA
The DNA here is from genome assembly GCA_963277665.1 of Viscum album. Lineage (NCBI taxonomy): Eukaryota > Viridiplantae > Streptophyta > Magnoliopsida > Santalales > Viscaceae > Viscum > Viscum album. The sequence continues at coordinate 2,032,814,905 of OY728133.1, forward strand.
AAAAATAAAATAAAATTGTGCAACATATTTTATTTTTATTCTAAGCAGTGTTAATCTAGGCATGGCAGTTGGAGTGGGACCCACTGATATCCTAACTCCGAGGTAGGTTATTAGTGAGGTGGGGTCCACAGGAGCCCCACCCCTTTATTTCCTTTTGCCTTCCATCTGCATTAAATTTGGTAACTCACCCGCACCCCCCCTCTTAAATGCCAAGTCAACCCTCACGTTTAATTAATTGTTAAACACCTCTTTAATTGGGCGGTTAAAACTCTTCAATTAAATCAATTAATTGAATGATCTGTTTTTGATTTTCAAAAACAGTTGGCGTGAGAAATAAAATAAGGCTACGCCTTATTTTATTGGGGTGGCATGGGTTGTGCGAGAGGAATTGAGAGGTTTTACTCAAGCCTTGAATCTTCACCTTCTTCGTTGAAGAATGTGAAGAATGCACCGCCACTGATTAAGAAGGCCGGCCTCCGACGAAGGGCGACAAAGAACGCCGAACACTCAGGGATTGACGACGTGACGCCGTGTACCACGACGCCGACGATCCTCCTTCACGGACGCTTCTTCCGCGACGCCTTCTCCCGCGACGTCTTTTCCCGCGGCGATCTTCGTTCATCAACACCTTGAGGTAGAGAGTTTGGTTTAATTAAATATCTATGATTTATGTCCTCGACATGTGTTTAATTGTCGGAAGTCGTTTGAACCGCTAACGCGGTGGGTGCGGACCAATGAACAAGTCCGAACCCACCGTTTCTTTGTTCTTGGTGTGCAAATCGACTGGCGATGATGAAGCAGGCTGAAAAGGCATTATGAGGACTTTGCAGTGAAGTGCCGGTCACAGGAGGACCGCTGGAGAAGCCGGCAGGCAAAACGGACCACCGGAGCGCGTCCAGTGGTCCGCGGAAGACCCAGCCGGCAGCGCCAGCGGCCGGAGGTGGCGCCAGCGCACCGCCGGGAAGGACCGCGGCGGCGGCAGGTGGCTGTTCCCACAGCTCTGCAGGACCAAGGTCGACGTGGCACCAGGCCGCGTCCGCGGGCAAGGAACGCCCCCCCCCCCCCCATGCGGGGGCCGCGACTCCAATCAAGGGGGCGGCGCCCCCTTTGCGCGGCCGCTTGGCCAGCGCCGAGCTGACCCCACTCGGCCAGTGCCGAGCCTCCCCAGACCGGACCGGCCGCACCGGGCCGGGACGCACCCTAATGGGCCGGACCCGGACGCGTTTTGGGCCGACCCAGGGGGGGTTGGGCCGGGTCGGTCCGGGCCCGGACCCCCCATTTTCAGACCACTTCCGGTCTTTTGCTCATAAATTGGGCTACGGATCTCCGATCGACGCATCATCAGTTGCATAGCGATACTTGGATTGAGAGGGTCGTTTCGGTATATTACACTCAAGGTTTCAGAGAACTTTGGGTACAGCCGGGATGGTTCGAACACGAAACCAACCAGGCCCTTGGAGCGGAAACACTTATAACTTGAGCTACGGACGTCCGATTGACATGCCGTCAACTTTGTTGGATTATTCTAAGTGAGACGGACCTTTTGGTTTAATCCGCTCGAGGTTTGGATGCAGTTGAAGTGCGGTCGGGTTGGTTTTGACTTAAAAACCAACCGGGACCCTGTAACGAAAAAGCCAATAAATCTCAGACTGGGCGTCCGATTGACGCGTTGTCTGTCACATTGAGTTCCTCTTGTCGAGATGGAACTTTGAGATACATTAACTCCAATCTACGTGTCAGTTGATGTATCAACCTCTTGGCTCGTGGAGCGGACCCTCCCGGAACGAGCATGCTGTGTGCGGGAACCCTAGAGCTGGCTGCGACTCTGAAGACTGCACTGAAATCCTATGTGGGTTCGGCAACGATGAAGACCGTAATGAAATCCTATGTGGGTTCGACGGGGATTGAAGACTGCTCTAAAATCCTATGTGGGTTCGGCAGCGATGAAGACCGTACTGAAAACCTATATGGGTTCGACGGGGATGAAGACTGCACTGAAATCCTGTGTGGGTTCGGCCGCGATGAAGACCACACTGAAATCTTATGTGGGTTCGACGGAGACGAAGGCGGCACTGAAATCCTATGTGGGTTCGACAGCGATGAAGACCGTACTGAAATCCTATGTGGGTTCGACGGCACAGACTACTGTTCTTGTATCCTATGTGGGTCTGGCAGTGTCTGACTCTGTTCGTGCTATCCTATGTGGGTCTGGCAGAGTAGCTGGTTTAGTATCTTACGAGAGTCTCATCTTAGATGAATCAGTAGCTATATCCGATCATCTCTATCACCGAAAAAGTATACCTGTGTGAGCTGAGTCTTGAATTCCAATCATTATCTTCGATATTATTGACTTGCTTTCCTATGTGGATTGTGTTGTGTTATCCTGTGTGGACGTGATCGAACTTGGGCTCGTATGTTGGAGTCAAACCGGAATTGATGACTTAGGTATATGTATGGGCATATACCTAGGTAGTGTTGGATGTTACTTCGTGATTGCATCTTTCCTTTGTGGATTACCCTTTTGGATTCTCGGAGACCTTCGGGGGTCTGGGGTCCCTACTGAGTAGCGTATACTCACCCCTGTATGAGCTATTACCACCCTACGTTGTGTTGGATGCAGACGACGTACAACGCTGATCGTGGTTGAGGCTTGTGGAGCAAGTCGGTACCTAGAGGTAGACCACTGGGCGGGACGTACATGGAGCGGACAGCTGAACTCGAGGAGCTGAGGAGGCTATCTATACCCACCCTTTAGGAGGGACTTCCAGTGGATGGATCGACGTTGTTGCTTTACTTTCAGTTGTTGTATTTCCTTTTCAGTTGTACTTTACTTCAAGTTTGGGTTTGTATTCTGGTCCCCACTTACTTTTCTGCACTACTTTTTGTACCTAGTTTTACTTAGTGTTTACTTCTACTTGCTTACTCTGTGGTGTTTTTTTACTTTATAATGGCAATTAATTCCCCTTTTTATCGGGATTTACACCTTGGTGCTAGTCGTCAGCCCCTGGTCTATGGGTGGCGGGCTTGGGGTAGTCATGACATGGGTCCCGAGGACGGGTCGTGACACTTTTGACGTTTTAGATAACTTATGTTAATTTTCTAGGGTTTTACTTTAAGGAATGATCTTCCACTCCTAGTTTTACTAATTTTGAATAGTGAAATTTAGATGCGGTGATAGAATTGTGAGGTCATAATTCTTTTAAGGGGGTAGAATAAATGTCTCAAGTTTGAGTAAATATAATATTTTAACTTTTAAATTAATACTAGTGTCTTTTTCTATGGATAAAATTTATTTTTAATAGGAATAGAATTAATTAATATATGTATATATATATATATATAAATGGTAATATCTATTTGTATGTATAAATATAAATAATAATTATTATTTTTTATATAAATACATATGTGTATATTTGTTAACTCAATGAATATTTAATTTAAATATAATGATTTCTTTGGGAGGAATTAAATATTTTTTCTATGAGTTATATTTTTACAAAGTGTTTCATTCATATAAAATGTCTTGTTAAAACTTTAAAATTTATTATTTTAAACTTATAAATCATTTATACTAAATAATTTTTTGTTTTTTTCTCAACATATAAAAATTTACAAATATGTTTATATAATATAAAATTTTTGTAATAATGTTTATTTTTAATTCTGTGTTTAATTAACTATAAAATTACTTAAGAACAAGGTAAATACATAACATGTATTTTAATGACTCATTCCCTCATTTTGTAATTTGTTTTGAGGAAGTATGTATTTATATTAATTAGAAATAATAATTAATAATAACGTGTTTTCAATTAAATTATAAAATTATTAGTTGGATGAATTAATATATTTATATATGTGTTATAATAATGGCAATAAGATAAATAATTAATGTTAGTTAATTGTTAAAAATAAAAAATTGATAAGAATAAAACAATTGTGAACGGAGAAAATTGCGTTTGGGGTAGGGTGGGTCATTGATGGGATTCCACATCCCTTCCAGTGTGTCATCTTATTCAGCTGCATAAGCGGCGAAAATCGATGGAGGTGGGAGGCACTCCACTAACAACAGTCGAGTATTGTCCAGGGTGCAGCGTTTTTTGGAATCTTGTCACACAGGATAGGCTATGTGTGAAGAAGCCGACACAACTCGACAACGGTCGGTCGACATGCAACTCATGTCAAAGACCTGTGACAGCACCAGTTGCCGTGTTTCTCATGGATTCATACTCTTGAGAATCACTTCTGTAAAAGGAGGGTCATAAATTTGTCGCATTTTTGAATTATTTCCAAATCAATCAAGAGCAGTCAATTTTATTTTCTAGGCAATTATTTTCTCTATTTTTAAGTAGAGGAATCATTTTCAAAGTAAGATTTTTTTAAACATGTTCAAGTATCATATTCAATACATGTATTTTATGTCCACTTTATTTTATGAAATTACTAAAGTATACTCCACAAGTGTTTAAAAATTTTTTTTATGTCATTGGGGTAGCAGGAGAATTTTTTTTATAGCTATGCTTAAATTTTTTAAAACATATATTAATTTTAATTATTTTTGTTAAAATTTATTTTAATCTATCAACATTGTATTTATAATAGTGTTTAATTACTTTTTGGATATAAATTCGATTATTTTATGTTTTTCCTTAATGTTTAATGTTATGTATTGAATATTTAAATTGTTTGGGTTCATGTCAGTTATTTTTCTTAAAATTATTTTGAACAATTGTACTCTTATAAATATGAACGATATCATTTGATTTCAAAAAGTATTATTTATTTAATAAGGTCTTAAATGAATATATATATATGTGTGTGTGTGTTTATATATCATGGAATGTTTAAAACCATATCTTCCAATGGAACAATATTTAACATAATTGACTTAATGGTGACTTGAGTTTTAAAAAATGGGTTACAACCACGAAAGCGGCACACACGCAAGTAAGAAAATTACATGTAAATCGCAAGCCCGGGGACTTGACCCCACGACCTGCCCCTCACCCCCCAAGCCCTTACCACCCCACCACCAATGGTGGGGCAGAAACATGTTGTTGGGTAACGAGGTATAGGGCTTAGCCTTGCCCACCTGCATGCCACACGTCCCCAGCTAGGCCCAAGGTGGCCAACCCTTGGGCTTGGGCCAGTTCCCGCAGAGTCGAGGGGATGAGAGGTTCGCTGACAAATGGTGCGTGTTGCCTTTGTGAGGACATGAACCCGGAACCTCAGTGATGGGTCGCCACCGCCTTGAACCAACTCACCCAGCCCCCGCTGGCGAATGTGTTGTTGGGTAACAAGGTATAGGGCTTAGCCTTGACCACCTGCCTGCCGCACGTCCCCAGCTAGGCCCAAAGTGGCCATCCCTTGGGCTTGGGCCAGTTCCCGCGGAGTCGAGGGGATGAGAGGTTCGCTAACAAATTGTGCGTGTTGCCTTTGTGAGGACTCGAACCCAGAACCTCAGCAACGGGTCGCCACCGCCTTGAACCAACTCACCCAGCCCCCGCAGGCAAAACGTGTTGTTGGGTAACGAGGTATAGGGCTTAGCCTTGCCCACCTGCGCGCCGAACGTCCCCAGCTAGGCCCAAGGTGACTAACCCTTGGGCTTGGGCCAGTTCCCGCGGAGTCAAGGGGACGAGAGGTTCTCTGAAAAATGGTGCGCATTGCCTTTGTGAGGACTCGAACCCAGAACCCCAGCGACGGGTCGCCACAGCCTTGAACCAACTCACCCAGCCCCCGCGGGCCAATGTGTTGTTGGGTAACGAGGTATAGGGCTTAGCCTTGTCCACCTGCGTGCCGCATGTCCCCAGCTAGGCCCAAGGTGGCCAAACCATGGGCTTGGGACAGTTCCCGCGGAGTCGAGAGGATGAGAGGTTCGCTGAGAAATGGTGCACGTTGCCTTTTTGAGGACTCGACCCCGGAACCTCAGCGATGGGTCCCCACCGCTTGAACCAACTCACCCAGCCCCCGCGGGCAAAACGTGTTGTTGGGTAACGAGGTATAGGGCTTAGCCTTTCCCACATACGTGTCGCACGTCCCCAACAAGGCCCAAGGTGGCCATCCCTTGGGCTTGGGCCAGTTCCCGCGGAGTGAAGGGGAAGAGAGGTTCGCTGACAAATGGTGCGCGTTGCCTTTGTGAGGACTCGAACCTGGAACCTCAGTGATGGGTCGCCACCACCTTGAACCAACTCACCCAGCCCCTGCGGGCGAAAGTTGTTGTTGGGTAACGACGTATAGGGCTTATCCTTTCCCACCTGCATGCTGCATGTCCCCAGCTAGGCCCAAGGTGGCCAACCCTTGGGCTTGGGCCAGTTCCCGCGGAGTCGAGGGGATGAGAGGTTCGCTGACAAATGGTGCACGTTGGCTTTGTGAGGACTCGAACCCGGATCCTCAACGACGGGTCTCCACCACCTTGAACCAACTCACCTAGCCCCCGCGGGCAATGGTGACTTGAGTTTTAATTAAGCCCTAAGATTTCAAGAAATTTTATAGAATTAATGTATTTTCAAAACAAGTGAATGTTTGAAAATAATAAAAACATATCTATACCTATATATATATATCATTTAATTTGAATGAATTTTAATTTAGACATGTATACGTACTTTTATATATATAGACATATATATGTATATGTATATATTTTACTTTTGATGTTTATATATGTAAATATATTAATGAATTTATTTATTTAAATTTATGTAAGTGTTCGGGTAATTTTTAATCAATATATATATATGCATGATTATGAAATCCAATTTTATTAAAACACTAATTTTTATGTGAATAAATAAAATATATATGTATCTTTTACAAATTAAATATTACATACTTGTACATGAATGTATAATTATGAATTTTAATGATAAACTATTTTTATCAGGATAAACATATAAATAAGTAGGTCCTTTTATGAAATGGTTTTCCAAGATCAAGGTTTTCATGAAATTTCATTGTCCTCATAATGAAAAAATGTAAGTTATAATTCCAAAAGTCACACTTGGATGTATGAGAATGAAATATTTATGAAGGGTGCACCCTGATAGCTCTCCAACACATTGGGTAAAGTGTTAATCTCCTGATATGTCATGTATGGTGCATGGGAGGTTTATCCCAAGCACATCATGGTGCACAATAGGTTTATCCCATGTACATTACGATGAATGAGAGGTTTATACCAAGATCATTATGGAATTAGGGAGTGAACATTATCCATCATGGGACTATGTCCACCATGTCTCGGGAGTGAACTAAGAATTCATGCTATGATCCAAGGTTCCATTGAGAATTAATTATGAAAGCTTATAAAATTATCAATTAAAATTACTCTTTCATTACGATTGATCAGAGTGGATTTTCCAAATGTGTTGTAAATTGAATTCCTTTCTCACTAAGATGTTTGTTCTATTTTTCATGTTTTCCTAAGAATGAATATATGGATTTTTTTTCACACTTTACTTTTTGAATTGGAAAACTCTTTTTTTATTTACTTTTTTTCTGAAAATCCCTTAATGAACTCTTTTCAATCAACCTATATTTTCAAAATCTCTTTTCACAAGGCTTAAGGATGCATAGAAGAAAGATAGTGGTTGAGGTATCACTGTGGTGTTTATCCAGTGTAAAGAGTAGTTTTCCATACTCTCTTTTATAGGTTCTGAAATAAGGATTCTCCAAAGTATCTAAACTCTCTAAATTTATATACCTTTGTGATCGTGGGTTGTGTAAATAAATAAATAAATGAATTATTTTTATTTAAAAAATGTAACAGACTTTCTGGATCATTATAGAAATATGTTTTCAAAGGATATTAGGGTGTGAATGGGTTTGTGTGTAAGTTCTAAAATAAAAATTAAATACTATGGAATGTTTGTCTCATTGTGAATTTTAAAATATGAGTCATTAATTGATAAAATGATGGATATGCATGTTTTAAAAAAGATTATGATATATGTTTGATTTTAAAAAGGGGTAATGACCCATGTAATTGGATGATTAATTTTATGTTCATTTTATGTTTATAAAAAGAGAGTGTGTGAAATGTGTATGTGATGGTGGTTGTATTTGGAAAGGGTTTTTGGTGTGAGTAAAATTGAAAATGGTTTGGGTTATGAAAAATTAGTATTTTATTTTAATTCTTGGAATTGGTTTGTCTAATTAGTGATTTGTGAACATGAACCTGATCCCATGGGAATCCCCAGTATCTAGGTGGGATGGTTAGTTCTAGTACACCAGATGATACAAAAGTGGTTTTCCTCGGTTTCATTAAGCAGGATTGATGCTTACAAAACTAAATAAATTATGATGATGTTTGGGTACCATTGAGCCATTGAGTTTTCTCCTCCTAGTGGACTTTATAGGAGAATGCTATTAGCTATGGTTTCTAAGATCTGTTTCCCTGAGGTGCAAGGATCTATTGTCCCACTCAAACAAGATTAACCCTAGGTATTTGACAATAGTTGTCCACCTTATCATAACACTTGTGTGATATGGTGCCAACCATTTTTATATGATGGTCTTCATGTGAGTTTTATAAACACATTTTCAATTTAAGTTGTTGTAAAATAATTTTCTTCAAAAGTGATATTTTTAAAGTGTTTGCACATAAATTTTTTTCCATAGAAATGTTTTTAAAATCCTCCACTTAAATGATCATATTAGATTATCTGTTAAATGTTTTGGCGTGGAATCATTTTAATTGGGTGGAATACTATAAGGCTTAGGATTTCACAATACATACACCACTGGGTGTATGTAGACCTTGTTTTGTTTTACTGGGGTAAAGGCTTGAAGTACCAGGATGGTGGCCTGGGTTTCTAGTGCTCTCTATTATGGATCCTAATGGTGGTGGTTTGAAGATATTTAACCTCTCATTATATATAGGTTTGAGTTTGAGTTATCATTAACTTTAGTTTTAGTCCTTTGGCGTTTTCATTCATAATTGTAAACTCTTATTTTAGAAATTTGTTATTCCATGTTTGTTTGTATTTTTTTTTCAATTTTGGTTTATTTATCTTGTTGGTTTTTTATGTTGGTTTTGAGCGCAACAGAATTGTGGGAGGAATAATACCAAACATAATTTTTTCCCATAATTTATGATAAATCAGTGATCAATACGACAATGAACTCCATTATCCATGGAATTGATTCAAAAGAAAAAAAACAAATGAATAGAAACCCTAAACTAAGGGATTTGATGAACATATATTTTTTACAATTAATTTAATTAAATTATAATTACCTACATGGTTTAATATTTCTTCACTGATGTGTCAGACCTCAGATCTAGAGGTGAAACATCATTTAATTGTAGAGATCAAGGGTATATATCTTCTAGAGGTGGTCCACAAGTGTTACATGTATCTCCAGACATCTCTGAAGGAGTCTCTGTGTGATATCATAGATGATACTTGCACTTGCGATGTACGCCTTCAATATCCTTGAGAACCACTTCCAAAGTGTTCTCCTTGATCTGATGGAGGATAATATCTCTCATTCTTAAGAGAATTCAAGGATAGGGATGAACTTTCTAGGCTTTATAACATCCCTCCAATTCATTGTACACAACACAAAAAGTGTCACATGGCTTGCACTTGGCTAATAAGAAAATAAAATAACTGGGCATTTAATTCACTAGGGTAATAATAAATATTTTCCAAAAGTTCCTTAATTATATTATTAATCCTACAAAAACCTGAAAGTCTAATAATAACAACAAAAATATTACTTTTTATCATGATTTTAACATGAGAGTTATAATTAAATATAATTTAGTCAAATAATATTCAATGATATTATTTCTCACTGGTCCATTAAACATAGTCCTCTAATACTTCTTAATAATAATTAATTATTCTGCTCACAATATATTTACTTGAATAAATATAGATGAATTAAATGTGATCATGTATACATGAATAATTATTAAACCACATCCAAGAAGAATATTAATCAACTTTTAAAATAATATATTATTTAACTGAGATACTAGATACACTTTTCATGTGACCCTATAGATATATTTCTGAGTGACATTAGGTAAACCTGTCAAAAATCCAAGGATAATGGCTAGAAACAGGACAAGGAACCCATGGAGAAAGAAGTTAACGCAACAGTTACATGTCACCTCATACGAATGATTACTGTGTAATATAAATCCTTTATCAAAATCTATCTATTTGAGTATGTTCAATCTAAGTACCATCAACCAATATGATCTATATCTCTTTATTTAACTTTATGGAGATAGAACATGCCTATAGAACACCATGGACATGGATTTTTTTAGGCTATAAAATTTCCATCAAAGGGCCTGAGATATTATCTTCCATTAAATAATAGAATGGATAAATAATTTCTCACATTATTTATTAAGTAAATATTACTTATGAATCGCCCAATATATCCTACCTCACCATAGACATCTTCCATTATGGTTTTCATCAATACATCTATGTTGAAAACTCATAATATCCACTAATAATAATTGTAATTTTAATGGACTAATACACATGTCTGTATATAGGAAAAACCAATCATGATTATAAATTTGTTATTCCAGCTGTCAGGTCTCATTTTCATAATATCCCATTGGATATCCCTAACATCGTACACCATGAGATGGTGCTTCAATTTCCTATGATTCTCCACCCCTGATATCTTGTATCATCTGTGTCACTCATATTATATCATCCAACTATAGAACATATTTTAAGGAATAGTTTCATAGCACTTCTGGGTTTTGATCATACCAGGGATCCTCTATGACCTTTTAGTGTGATATTTCCTCTTAAGACATTATCACATATAATGTTACGTAGAAGAAAAATCATTATGTGATAAGGAATTTATTAATATTAAAAACCATGAATATATGTTATCATAAATTATAATAGAAGTTTGTTTTGGGGAACCCGCTCCAATAGAATCCCACTTGAAATAGAGCCAACTGTAAATAACCGTCAGTCTGATAGCTCTCACATGATACTCATGCTTCTGCTGAGATAGGCCTTTTGTCAAGGGGTCCATCACATTATCTTATGTGGAGCCTTTTCTTTCTATAATTTCACCACTTTGAGATAAATTTCTCATGAGGTGATACTTCTGGAATATGTTCTTTGTCTGTTGATGCGACCTTGAGTATTTTGTAAGAGCCACCACTGTAGTATTATCAAAATACAATGTGATGGGGTATTCACTACTAGGTACCACATTAAGATTCTTAAAAAGGTTCCAAATACATATGGATTCTTTTGTTGTATCAAAAGCCTGTATATACTTAGAATCCACTGTAGAATAATAAACTAGATGCTTTGAAATCTTCAAGATCAAGGCTCATCCACTAAGACCGAAAACATATCGTGGTTGAAACTTTATATCACTCTGATTTGTAATAAAATGAGCATCAACATACCCTATGATGACAATCTCCTCTTATCCTCTATACAATAGGAAGATATCCTTAGTTCTTATTATATACTTAAGGATAGTCTTTATAGTAGTTCGATGATGTTCTCTTGAATATTCTTGATATCTTCCTACCATGCTCAATTTATAGGAAACATCAAGTCTAAGGAATAACATGGTATACATGATTGATCCTATCAACAAAGTGTATGTGATCTTATTCATTCTCTCTTATCTAATTTTTGGGGATACATTTTCATATAAAGATATAAACAATGTGACACTGGAAACAATAATCTATTGGATTGTTCCATACTTAATCTGTTTTGTATTTGGTTAATAAATGAGCATTGATTTAGTCCAACCAGCCTCCTAGATCTATCACATTTGATCTTGATCTATAGAATGTAGGCGGAATCCCCTAAGTATTTCATAGAGAAGAACTTGTTCAACTAGTCCTTAACTGATTGTATGATTGGTATGTCATTTCTAATAAGTAATATGTCATTAACATATACAACTTGAATAAGAACCACATTCCCACTAAACCTTTCACAGACACACAGATCATATTTATTTTTAATGAAAGCAAATTCTATTATGGTTTCATTGAATCAAATATTCTATGACTTGGATGCACTCCCATAAATTGATCTATGAAACTTTAGAACACTTTTTTCATTACCTAGCATCATAAAACCTTATGGTTGTCTCATATAGACATCTTCTTGAAGATTCTTGTTAAGGAAAGCTATTTTAAAATCCTTATGCAATATCTTATAGTCATGGTAAGATTCTATAGAATTTATGATTCAGATGGATTTAAACATGGAAACTAGAAAAAAGGTTTCATCATAGTTAATGACTTTATTCTATTTAAAACCATTATCTACTATCCTTTCTCTATAGGTACTTACTTTAACTTCCAAGTATTTTTTCACTTTTAATTCCACTTTACACCTAATATTCTTTACATCAACTGGAGAATTTTATAGAACCCAAACATGGTTCAAATACATGGAATCTATCTCATAATTCATATATTCTAGCAATCATGAAGCTTCTGAGCTATCTACTGACTACTTGTAGGATAGAGGTACATCATTGACTAACAATAGTGAGTCACCATACTCAGTGGCTTGAATAACATATCTCTATAGTTACATTACCCATCTTACACTCCTACACATGTTTTCTGTTTTAAGAACTACTTTTTCCATGGGATCTATGGGACTTATTCCTATACCAATTAATATGAATCTTCATCATTAAATTCTTAAAAGTCAATGTTTCCCACACTATCCTTTTTTAGGATGTTCTACCTCTCCAGAAATATAGCTTGTCTGGTGACAGTCACATTCTTATCTGAGGTGTTGTATAGGTAGTATCCCTTTATTTCATCTGGATACCCTATAAATATACACATCATGCCCCATGGTGATAGTTTATTTCCTGATAAATAATTAACAAATTCCTCACATCCCCAAACATGTGTATGCAAAAAAACTAATTTATTTCCACTACATAGTTCGAAGGTAACTCTATTTTTCAATTTAATTATTACTTGGTTTAATTTGTATGTCATAGTTTGTAATGCATATCCCCAAAAGGATAATAGATGATTTTCATGACTCATAATTTGACCTTATCTTGTCCAATATGGTACAGTTCTTCCTTTCACTAACACTATTCCACTATGGTGTATAAGGTCGAGTGAGTTGGAATATAATCCCAAAATCAAGTATAAATTCAATGAACTCTTGGTTAATATATTCACTACCTAGATCTGATCGAATCATCTTTATCTATTTAACAAGATGATGCTCTAGTTCATTCTTGATTTATTTTAATTTCTAAAAGGATTATAACTTATACCTTATCAAGTAAATATTGAAATATCTACCCAATTCATTGTTAAAAGTTATGAAGTAAGAATATCCACCTATATATTATTCTAGAAATTGTATACACATATCAGTGTGTACTAATCCTAGAAACTATGTGGCCCTTTCACCATATCCACCAAATGGTGGTTTGGTAACTTTCCACTATAAACAAGCATGACATCTATCATGTGGTTTTAGCTTAGAAGAGTATAAATAACCATCTTGATAGATCTTTTTCAAATGCTTCATTTTAACAAGACCATGATGGTGATGCGACAGTTGGGTGTTATATGAGTCATGTTAACATGATTAATTATCGATTTACAACACATAGTTTTCATATTTTAATACATACATACCATTATTTAAATGTGCTATACCATAACATATATTTTCCTTATAAATGAAACAAATTTAATTTAATAACATTATTATAAACCCATATGTATGTAAAATTGATGATAAAATTATGTTCTTGGTAATAGTTGGAACATAATAATAGTCATGTAAAAACAAAATAATGTCAATCAGTACTTAAAGGTGGTAGTATCCAATGGAAAGAGTAGCCATCCTAGATCCATTGGGAGCTTGTAGATCCACATCACCACTATAAATTTTCTGAAATCAACATGTTTCCTACATTTGGGTACATGTGTAGGAACCAAAAGCTATAACTAATACACAATTTGTACAAATAGAAATATTGGACTCGATAACAAACAAACCATTGGCTTCCCCTTACCTCTGGGTGCAGTTTTTATTCTAGTAGCCTGACGTTCCTCATATAAAACATAATTCCTTTTTTTCCTCTCCCTAACATTGGATCTTCTTCATTTTGGTCGGACAGTGCTCAGGAGATTTAGAATTTTTATAAGCCTTAGGCCCCTTTTCGTTGTCCTTCCTCTTCCTATTCACCATAAGGACTATGATATTCCAATGGCCCATGTCCTTTTCCACTTAGAAAATCAGGGTCAGATGTTCTAATAGATTCTTCTCATTATTTATCATAAAATAATAAAAAATAAAAATAGAGAATTACTTAGGAAGTGATGAATGTATCATATATGTATACAAATCATAAAATAATTTAATCCCTCAGATGTCCAGGAATTCAATGCTGACAATAAGATCAACTACATGAGCCCAGCTGGTGAAAACTCTCTAATATTAGTTTTAAACAATGATTTGGAGATATCATACCTCTCTTGTCTCACCTTCTCTTGATAGAGATCCTGAAGGTGAGACATCATGATATAATCATCCATTAACCCATGTTGTGTCAAGAGCTCATTGGACATGGATGATAGTATGAATCACTTATCATTTGTAGAATCATTGAGATGTTTCTCATATAGGGATAACTCTTCACCACCCACCTCATTTCTAGGTGCAACTGGAAAAGTATCTTCTAGAACATAAAATTTCCTTCCATAGTAAAGGATGACATGTAGGTGCCTTTGCCACTCTTGGAAATTCATGCTAGTGAGAAGGTTTTCCTTCTCGATTATGGATCAAAATGATATGTTTTATGTCATTTATAATTATGTTTCTATAAATAAGATACGAAGGTATTTATAACTATATCTGGTAAAATTTATAGAAATAAATAAAATTATACTTATTAGTCTCCCACTATTTTATCGAATCCCTATTTCCCTCACCATTGTCTTCAGAATATACTGTTTATTGGAAATTCAAGTGTTAACCATCCATATTCCATTGTCATTACCCCAACATTTAATAGTCATGATACATGAATATTTTTAGGTAGGCATTACAAATTCCAACTATATTAACCAACAGTTCCTTGATATGTTGAGTGGAATCCCTGATCCTAAAATCATTAACGTAGATTTCCTCAACCATTGCCTCTCTGTTACAACAAGTCCTTCTTTGGCAGTCATACCTTCATGTCAACCAAGTTATGTTAACCCAAACCCTAAAATTAGAATCCATTGATAATTTAATCACAAAAAAATTGGATATCTATGCACTTTAAACTATTGGTCGATTATAAGCGATTTAATTGATGTCTGCACCGACATAATATTTGACTTAAGGATTTCATACTTTATGAGTAAATTTCCATTTATTATCTTTATTACATGCTTGTTAATATTATATGTGATTAATTAAGTTATTAACCATGTATTTAGATAATATTTAAGCATAAGAAAATTTATTTTAGTCCCATAATTCATGCTTATAAACTCATTAATTATGTGATCATGGGAATGCATCCTTAATGAATAACCATGCAACTGATAGAAATAAAATAATGGTTATGATCATGATATTGTTCGAATGGTTTGTTTATCTAGAGGTTTATAAACTAGCAATTGACCTAGGGGAGAAACACTTTAAACCATTTATGGTTCATGTTTACACCTTTCCACTTATCCACCTTTCTATCTCCAAATATTGGTTTCACCTCATCTCCTAACATGAACTGCATCCACTATCTTAGGAGATCCATCCATTATATATGCTTTTAAAAACATGTAGGAAAGGGGTAAAAAGTGGTTTATATAAAAGAATCTATGGGCATTAAGACCCTACATATTAATGATGAGATAAGGCATAAAGACCAACAATTTAATTAAATAATAAATTATCAAGAAACTAATAACATACAATGTTCTAGTCTAGATCATTATCATCCACAAGCATGCAACAAATTATGCATTTAATAAAACTACCATTTAATTATTTAATCATTATTATTAAAGATATATCATGCTCAAATCATTTAATTATTATCTTTAATTAGTCAATCCTTTTATCTTAATCCTTTTTTGAATTTCCTAGAGATTCTTATCAATTATAATTTTAAAAAAATTAAAATTATTGTAAAATTAACCTTGTACATAAATTTACCTTAGAGGTAACTTGGTGAATACCCATCAAAATATTCTAACAATGTATTATACTTTTACACACATTATTCTTTGTGACATATAGAATGAATGACTTTTCACATGACATGTACTTCATAGATGACTACATGAGTTACATGAATTTTCTAAAACATGTCATTGTATAATGAGTTTATAATAATAACTATAATACAACATATAAAGGATTTGTATTTCTAAAAATTTTTAAGATATTAAAGTTTTAATTCTACCTAATATGGTAACAGTACATGATTTGTAGATATGATCTACACAACATGTACTACCTTCACCGTCTATCATATGTAGATGCCTAGAGACTCGTCCTATGAGGTGTACTTCATAATTATTGGAGTACACGAAGTGTCCTATGGGATACATGCCATATTGAATCCTCATTTCAATGTCACCGGTCGGCTAAGATGTGTATGTGATAAATGGACCAGCTCTAACCCAAAAGATAATACACAGCTTGTCAAGTGTGCCAAAGGACCTGTAGTCTAGCTGACAATGCACCAGTTTATCCTATTCAACATGTGGAGTACGAATTAACTACAACTTGTGTCTTTAATGAACACAATTTGTGTAATTTACCAAACTACTCCTAATGCATTGAAAACAACTACACGACGCATAATTCCAATTTAATAACATGTATTGTTATGTTACCTGGATAGAATCCTTGGCACCTTAGGATGAGATCCTTAATATAATATTATTCATAAAATTAATCGTATCTATTAGATCTGTGAGAAATGATAATGGAATAAAAAGATCTCATCATTCATATTAAAAGTAATGATTAAATTTTAATTTAAAAACTAAATTATAAATGTGAAAATTACCAATGATTATTAATAATTATAAAAAATAACATTCCTTCTCTCATACCATATTTAGGTTTCAGGCGTAGTGGAATTGTAGGATAGATGGTGCCTGACTTCAATTTTTTCCATAATCGATGATCAATATGGGATAAATACAATGATGAAGGCTAATATACAATAAGTTGAATCAATGAAATAATAAAAAGGAATAAAATCCCAGAACCAATAATTAGAATCAACATATATTGTTTATAATTAATTAAATTTAATTAAAATTACCTCTAAGGTTTATTATTTCTTCATTCATGTGTCCAACAATATATCTACAGGTGAACCATCATTTCAATGTAGAGATCAAAGTTAGATCACCTTTATAGGTGATCCACATGTATTCCACATATCTCTGGATGTCACCTAAGGTGTCTAGGGGATCTAGCACCAATGTTCCTTGCGGTTGCAATGTCTACTTTTTATTTCCTTGAGAAAAACTTCCAAAGAGTTCTCCTTGATCTAGTGGAGGAGTATCTCTCTCGTTCTTGAGAGAGTTCTTGGGGGGGAGGGATAAACCCTCCTGGCTACAGATCTTGTCTCCAATTATTTGTGCACAACACAATAAGCATCGCTTGGATAATAAGAGAATAATATAATAGGAAATTTTAATTCAATAGGATAATAGTAAATAATTTTCACAAGTGACTTAATTATCTTTTTAATCCTAGACAAACCCCCATTTTAAATAATAACAACAAAATTAATATTTCTAGACAGGTTCTCAACTTGAGAGTTATAATTAAAAATTATTTAATCAAAAAATATTCAATATTATTTAATTAAATAATATTCAATATTATTATTTCTCACTAGATCATTAAACTCAGTCTTCCAATCCACTTCAATATTTATTAATTATTCTGATCACAATATATCCTGTTGAATAACTAATGATGAAATAAATGCAATCAGGAACACATGAATAATTATCAAACCATGACAGGGAATAATATTTATTTAACTTGTTAAATAATAAATTATTTAACCGAGATATTGGATACACTTTATATGTGACCCTCTAAGCCTCTTTCTTAGTGGTATTAGGAGAACCTGCCTAAAGACCAAGGTTAGCATCTAGCAACACGTCAAGGTACCAATAGATAAAGAAGATAATTCCGCAACAACATGTCACCTCATACGAATGATTACCATGAAATATAATCCCTTTATCAAAATATCCCAAATCGAGTAGGTTGTGTGCCAGTACCATCAACCTATATGCTCCATATCTTTTTCTTTGAATTTTCAAAAATAGAACATGCCTATAAAAAACCATAGCCATGGATTTATTTTATAAGTATAATTTCTATAAAAGGTCCTATTATATTATATTCTGTTAAAGAATAGAAGGGATAAATCCCTTCTCGCACTATATATTAATGGAAAATTACTCAAGATCCACCCAACATATCCTACCTCGCTACGAACATCTGTCATCACAGTTTTCCTCGATACATCTAATTGAACAACTCATAATATCCAATAATAATAATCTTATAGTCTATGAACCAGTACACATGTCTACAGATATGTAAATCCAATAAAATAAAAAAAATTTTATTTCCTAATATCGTGTCTCATTCAAATAATATACTACTAGATATCACTAAAGGCGTAACCAAGGGAAGGTGCCTCAAAATCTTATGTGTCTCCACCACTGATAGCCTAAATAATTTGTTTCTATAAAATGATATCATATGACTATAGAAGATAAATTCAAGAATAGTTTCATAGAACATTCAAGTTCTCAACATAGTAGGGATCCACTATGACATTTTAGTGTTATAGAAACTCTTAGGACATTATAACATACAATGTTACATAGAAGAAAAATCATGATGTGACAAGGAATTTATTAATATTGAAATCCATGAATATAGGTGATCAAAAATTACAAAAGAAGATGGTTCTAGGGAACTGAATTCAACAGTTTTTTATATGAAAAATGGAAAAAGAATTCCCAATGTATGTTATCTATAACAAGGAACATGTTTCCAAACTATGGGGATCAGGAACACCATTTAGCCCATGCCACATACCGAGTTGTATGGAAACCCGAAATGGTTTGTGACATTTATGGTGCGCTTTATCCCATTATATTAAGGTAATTTTAACAAAATCTCTTTTCTAAATCCCTCAGAAGATTAGTGATCCGCTGTAATGAGACTTTGGGAGACCATTTCTGTCAATATTTAATAGGTAATTGGTACAAAATTTAGTAAATTATTCAATAATATATCATTCTTTAATAAAACTTTCTATCTAACTTTGATTCTTGACAAACCCTTTCAATATTTTCATATATCGTTCACTGGGGTACATCTATCTATAATGGACATGACCACATAGTTGAGCCTCACTAATCAAGTGAACTATTAGGTGGACTATTATATCAAATAATGATGTTGGAAGAACATATCTAATTTACATAATTTGACTGGAACATCCTTATTCATGATTTGAAACTTCATCGGTTATATAACATTACTACACATGGCTTTGAAAAAGACGAAGTGTATGGTTAATGTATGTCATACATTTTGATGTAGAATGAAACTGAAAGAAACATGCATCAAATCTTGAAAAAAAACCTGACCATTATATGAGTTTATTCCAGGTATCATTAAATTTTTAATTGACATGAAATTCTTGCTATTGTTTTAATTCTCTTATAGAACATCTATAATATTATGGAAAATAAAAAATCTCAATATTTAATGTCTAGATAGAGTGTAAAATGCTCGAGGAATAAATCTCTATAATTTAACCTTCATTAGTGTCTACTCATATTTTATTCCCATGACAATCATGTCCAACCAAGACATGATGCCAAATTTCATTTTTTCAAGTAGATTTAGTATGGTTCGAAAAACAATATCAAATAATTTTTTCTTATATTCATGACATCAATAAAATGTTTGGAATGAAAAAAATTACAATATGGAAATTATATGAAAATTGATATCTTCTTCTAACCTAATTTCATATGTCTTTTTTAAAATGGTTTACCAAAAAAAGCCACAATGTCTTTTAGATTAATGAATAGTTAATTACATATTATTAGAGATGATGTTGTACCTTATATGATATTCTTATCGAATGTTTTCATCTAGGATCAATATTTACAATACCAATATAAAAATTTATTGTGTCGTAACAACATAGGCTTCAAGGAATGTTTCGACCGAAGTGTGTGTGTGTGTTTTTCATAAAGGGGACACCCCAAAATTCCTCTAATGTTATAGCCTAATAAAATTACATAACCAAGGAAATTATTTATTATTGAGTACAACATGGACTTCAATGTGAGTTATTCACTACTATAAGTATCATAAATTGTAACACCTATATCGCACATCAATTTAAGATCCTGGATATATATAATCAAATATAAATCAATTTCATTACTGGGTTACAATGTTCTATATATAATCATAGACAATATAATGTATTTTTGATTAATGCATAACCATAGAAAGAAGTTATAATTTACCAACATGATAGTCCTTGTATTGTGAGTAATATAATGTACTCTAAAAGGATTTATTTCACATATAGATAATGAATGATTGATGTTTCTCTACTCATTTAAAAATTTAGGGCACTCATAATAAATTTTATTCCCCTTAGGAGAATCTACTGGATGATGTAGGTTACCATATTTAATTTTGGTATCTGTATGCCCTGTCAATTGTCTCACTATTTATTAACATTCATATAGTCTTATTAATCATGGAATGAGAGGAATTCATGATACACAATTTTAAGGGATTGATTCATTTTCATTTCATCGATCCACACCAAACATAGGGAATATTATGAGTGATTCACGGTCCTTGAGAAACAACATGCAATGATTTGAACAAGAATTTTTCTTTTTAGAGAACATTCCCACTCAACGTATCATTATTTTAGCATCATATGTTCGACATGGTAGTTCATTTTCTTCTTGTATCATATCATTTAGGATACCAAGTAGTTATGTAAAGCTGGTGTCACTCCATCCACTACCAAATTTCTAATTCAATAACTTTAGTACATGTAACTATGTTATGTATTTAGTACAACTGGTATAAAATCATCTCTTATCAGTACTATCTAACATCTCAAATAACAATATAAAATCATTAAGGTCATCTTCAAATTCAATTTTCATTTCTTCCATTTGATATCAATCGTCATTACACTAGTATTCACATCAAATGATCTTCACACCATAGTATCATCACAATCTGTGAGAAGGTTTAGTTTTTCTCCATGTTTAGTCCCACATTTATTGATCAAGTCTATTCCGTGACAAATAAAATGTTCTTCCAACTCTTACAGACTAATGTTTCATTAATAACAACAATTTAAACACAAAAAAAAGATTTGAGAAGGGTCTTATACATGATCTATTGTAAATAAGAAGAACTTTTTAACTTCATATTCATAATCTTTTATTAAACATTTATAATTCATCCATTTTTTATTCATATCCATATTATTGGGATTATAAAAAACTAATTTTTTTACAATAAATAAATATATACCCATAAGACATTCACTATGAAAACTGAATGTTATAGATTATTCTAATAAGGAAAACTCAACATTTAATTGTGTCCAATAATTTCAGGATGCATTGATGAAAATGGGTAATTGAATATATGAAATGAATTACTCTACTATGGTAGGTATTATCCATTAAATTCATTCAAAGGGGAATATTATAGTCAATTTTCATCCTCATCATATCATCTCCTGAACATTTATCATTACATTTTGTTGTTTGACACACATCCTCCATCTCTTATGAACATGAACCTATGTTTCATGAAATACATTAAGATGTAGGTATCCATGGGTTGAATACTACTCAGAGTAGTACAAGAAACATAAAATATATGGGGGATGAATCTAATGAAAGAACTAAAATATCTACTTAGGAGATGAAGCTGATGAGGATGACAGTTGTACTGCATTATGTTTTCTAAAAGGTGTATGGTCTCCCATCTATGTGAATTACACCATTAGAAAAATTTATTAACTCGTAGCCTATTGAATGTGATATTTAGGGTATATAAACTTTCTTGTGTGTGATTCAATGTGACTCAGTGGGGGTATGTTATGATTTATGATTCTTTGGGGACTTTATGAATTTAATATTTATAAGAGAAAACCCACTTTTAATACTTCCAATCCTCTAACAAAGACTAGTCCTACCTCTATTAAAATTTTCAGACTAAGAGTATTCATTATAAGAAAATTTCATTTTCTTGGATATTATGGGTTCTATGGTGATTTTGGGAACACAGATAAAATTTTAGTCAAAATGAAATAAATAATATTAATTATGGTAGATATATTGGTTTTAAGATAAATGGGAGGTGAACCACTCTTAAAAAATAGTTTTGAAATGAGATGAGTGTTCATAGGTAAATTTTGATGATGAATTTCAACCATAGAATGAACTCCATTGAAATGGTGAAAAATTAAATAGTTATATAAAGGATTGAAAAATTTTCAAAAAAACATAGATGAATGAAAATAAATAATTAGAAATGTATTGAATGAAAAATAATGTATTTTAAGGGAATTTATAACATATGTCACCATAAAGGATTTAAAAAAGAAAAATCCTTTCACATTAGATATTGGATGTTTATCTAACATGATAGGTAAAATTGTGTAATTAATGATTTTTGAAAAGTTTAAATATTAATTATTATTTTAGAAATGGTGGATATCTTAAGATAAGTTATATTCATTTAAAAGATTCTGGAAGTAAAAGGTAATTTTAATGAATGATCTATTTTTTTGGTGGACTAATTTAAACCATACATAGTCTTTATTAGATGTGTGGGGAAGGAAATTGTGTGATTTTTAGGATGTATTAAGTATTGGGATATCATTTTAAAAATGGATATATTTTTACAAAGGTATAGAAAACTAGCCAAACTATATTCTAATTTTGGTTTGGTAAAATATTGTGGTATTTCTATCTGAAATGGGAAATTGATTTGTTGTGGGGAAAAATTGAACATATTAGTTAAAAAGACATGTAAATAATTACTTAAAAAGGGTTGTTTGAGATGTTTTTATGATGAAAATTTAATTTTTTTTGATATTTTTTACTAATTAGAATGGGGAGATTGTTAATAATTTAAAAAAAAAATTATAGATTTAAATGAAACAACCCCTGGACTTATTATAGTGAAACTTCCTCATGGATATGATCTATTTGGTGGTTGTGAAAATTTGATGAAACTAGCTATCTTCACATGTCAGTTCTCTCTCAACTTACTCAAAAGTTTTAATTGGAATATCTTGATGAGATATTGTAATGTTCTGAGGAATATGGGCCTTATCTAAAGTGGTGTTTCCATTAAAGATTTTCATTTCATTGATCTTGGAACATCAACTCACATAATCCATGGATTGGACATTCAAGCATAAATTCAACACATTTCACATTAATGCATGTTAGAATCCTGAGGGTGTTAAAGAACCACTCAATTTTCTCCACCTAATCCTCTATCTCAATTTTCTCTACAAAATTTTCAATCTCCTTTCAACCAAACATTCCTAACAAAAATTTTTGACCACAGGGATATACTCCTCGTGAAAAATGAATGATGATAAAAATGGAAATAGATATCGCCAAAAAAATAATCAACTAGTTTGGATGAGGAGGAGAAAATAAGATAGATTGGACTGAAGCTTTGAATCGTCTTTGAGAAAGTAGAGATATCGAAAAAAAGAAAAATGTTCAAGGACTAGATTCATTTAAACCTTGAGCCATTTGAGAAATGGATTTGAGCCTTATAATAGATTAAGCCTTGATTCAAGCATTGATTCAATCTTTGATTGATTGAGGAGGAGTTCCAGTACAGGGTGGCTTCCCAAAAAGACTCAATATCGGAGTGAGTCTTTGATTGGTTAGGGTTATTTAAATAGACACGGAAAATTTTCTTAGTGATTCCAAAAAAATCTATGAAAAAGAAACCTTCTAGAGGAGATAAATTAATTAGTACTCATAAAAGAAATATTTCTCAATAATTTTTTATCATATATATTTTTCAAGCATTATCAAAGTTATCAAAGCTAATTAATTTAGCATTCATAAAAGGATTTATAATTATTTTTATAAATAATTATTTTGTAATTATATATATATATATTTAATAAATAAATAATAATATAAATAATATAAATATATTCTTAATTTAAATATATTTTTATATTTTTATAATTATTTAAATATATAATTATTTATTTGTTATTGTATAAATTCTTTTTTTAAAAATTACATTCATATCATTATATAAAATTATATACATATTATATATAAATATAGTAAATAAATTCATTATCGAAATAAAATTATTATAATTTTATAATTATTTGAATATATATAATTATATATTTATAATTATATAAATAATTTATAAAAAAAATATTTATTTGTTTATAAATATAAATATATAAATGTATAAATATAATAAATATACATTTATAAATATATTTATTTATAAATAGTCTTTTAACATCATTAATGGATTTTGAATCTTAATAAACTGTATGTTAAAAATGAGTTAAATTGAAAAATTAAAAATGAGTGCACTTTAACAATATTATGAAATTGGAAAAAATTTAGTAATTAAATATAAAGTATTTAAAAAATATTGATATATATTGAAATGAATATTAATAAATATTGAATACATCAAAACATAGTAATTATGTATATATAAATAAATAATAAGAATTTGTTAAATTCTGAAAAAAATAAAAAATAAAAAATAAAAAATAAAAAATAAAAAATAAAAAATAAAAAATAAAAAATAAAAATACAAAAATGAATTCATACCGAACTCTAATAAAATTAAAAATAGATAAATAAAATTTACCCTGATGGAGGACATGATATATTAAATGTATTATTTTAAAATGAAATTCTAAAAAAATACTAAAATTTTAACAAATTAGAAAAATATAAGGTGTTTTTGTTTCTAGATAAGATATAATTAATTACATAAATATATTTTTCTATGAATTATATATAAAAATTTATAAATTTTGTACATGTGAAATCAACATAACACATGTTTTCTATGTTAAATTGAAAAATCAAATGACATTAAATTATGTCCATTACTCAAAGAAATTAGTTAGTATTTTTAATTCATATTAATTTTTAACTATAAGCCATTATTCATTAAATATATTACTATTTAATGGAAATAA
Source organism: Viscum album (assembly GCA_963277665.1). Taxonomy (NCBI): domain Eukaryota; kingdom Viridiplantae; phylum Streptophyta; class Magnoliopsida; order Santalales; family Viscaceae; genus Viscum; species Viscum album. Next base: position 2,032,840,198 of record OY728133.1, read on the forward strand.
TTTACATTCTTTATTTTATAATTCATATATATATATACATTCAAATATATATATATATATATATATATATTTAATATATACTATTTATTAACATTATCAATAATTATTTAATTAATAAAATATTTAATATTTCTCTCAATTTAGTTTGAATTTTTATTTGTTTAATTTTTATTATACATATATATATTTATATAATATATAATATTTATTAATATTTATAATTTATATATAGTATAATCAATTTATATATTTTTATCAAAAATTATTTAATCAATAATTTTTTAATAAACAATGTTTCAATTATTTATTTTATTATTTTCTTTTTTGGACCTTTATCAATGATAAAAAGGGAGGATAAAATAAACCTTTATGGTTGCTAAAAATAAACATGTGATAATGGACAGCTCTGTTAAAGGCATATTTTTTTAGTAGTACAGTGTGAAGTTTTCATCGGATTATATTCCTTGAAATTTACTAAAAACCTTTAAAACCAACTGTTCATTATAAATATTTAATTGACCATTCATGTCCATATTTTTATTTAATACAAATTTTTATCCAATGGGTTTTACATTCTATATAAAGTTTACCAAAAACTACACATGATTTTATTACATTGACCCCATCTTAGAATGCATAAATTCATTTCATCTCGAAGCATACTTTCCATTTACTACATTCATGTATGTTATGGGTTCATTTTTTAAGGAGTAACTAGTGACCTTACTTGGTGATGAGAAAAACATATATATCTACTTTTATAATATCAATTTTAAACCGACACTATAATCAAGCTTCAACAATATCACTATATTCGATAATATATTGTTAAGATTGTTCTCATAATAACTCATGTGAATTATGAGCATCAAATTCATTAATGATGATCTTTTTGCAACTATTTTCAATGGAAATGTGTTCAATTTCATGAAATATTGGTTGTATTTCCATAATAATTTTCTTTTTGAAGGGCTATACAGGTAATAACCTTTAATTGCCTTTGAGTAACAAATAAAGACACACTTTATGAATCAATATACTATTTTTTCATTCATTATATACTTGATAATACATATCCCATCTAATATAAATTTATAAGATATGATGGGTTTCTTTCTATTCCATAAATCATATTGAATCAAATCTACTATATTATTTTTTTACATGGATCATTGTATTATATACTATCTATAGTAAATTAACCCAAAAATATAATGATATGTTTTCATAATTGTGATTGATTTTACCATTTGAAGAAAGATATATTTCGTCCTACTAATTCCATTATTCTATAGTGGCGTCTAAGGAGGAGTTAGTTGGAAGAGAATCAGTCAATGAAGTATGTGATCAATGAAAACATTATTTAAATAATCTCTACATCTATCAAAGGGGAGTAACTTTATAATATTACCAATATAGATATCAACTTAATTCTAGTATTACTTAAATTTTTTAAATAAGTCTACCTTATATATAATTAAATATATATAAACGCATATAATATAATAATTAGTTAATGTAATGATGTATAAAAACCAACCCAAATACTGTACTAGAAATGGACCACATACATCATTATAAATCAATTCTAGTAGTTCATTGAACCTTTACTTTCTCAGTAAAGGGTGATTTATTTATTTTCCATTTTAAATAAGTGTTACATTCATCAAAGTGTTTTAAATCACTATTATCTAAAATCCTTCTTAATTTAAATTATAAAAAATATTATTTTATATAATAAATGATTACATTCAAGGAAAAATATACTTAAGGAAAAGGTGTAATATTTATTATTATTCTTCCCATATATTAAACTCTTCGTCCAATTTAAATTTTTACCATAAAAAAAGGACATCATCTTTATCATTTCCCTCAATTTGTTTTATTTTATTCTTATAGGGGTGGTATATTGGTGTATTTGGAATAAACATATACATTTATGCCTTATCCATGCACTTCATTATTTTATTCACCATAAAGACTTAAGAGTTGGTATTCTTCATATTTATTTCAACTTGGAAAAATAATTACAATAGATATGGGACTAAAATAATGTTATTAATGTTATAATTAATAATAAAATATGATAATCTAGGTGGTAAAGTGGCATGAGTAAGATCAGTATATAGTTACTTATTTAGATTGAACCCAATGGACTAAATTATCTTAATGTATAAAATCATCTTGTGTAAATTAAGGCTTTATGACTCCATTTTTTTAAAAAATAAACTATAATGTGAAATGTATTTCTCATATATTTCATTTCGGGACCCCTCAAGATTAATCTACTGTATACAATAACACATTTTATAGAAATATTTTTCCTAATGATTTTTTTAATTCACCGAACATAGATGATAACATGATGAAAATAAAATATAGTACAATATCTATAAACTTACTATAGTTATTCATATTCACCTTCCTTTCTAAAAAAAAGGGGTTATAAGGATGCGCAGATTATTTATAATAGAGTTCCCTCTCTTTGTATAGTATAGTGTGCATGTTCCCATGACACTAGTGGAATTATATACCTTTCAGGATATTATCTTTATCTAGTATTGATCAAAATGATATTGAACTGATTTTTTCATTTTCAAATTTTCCTAAAAAAATAAACACAACATATTAGTACATTATCATGATTATAGGTAGAAATTACAAATTATTTAATCATTAAATTTCTCCCGGTGTTTTATCAAATTCTTGGTAGACCTCAATACAAGATTTGGAATACCCAATTTTTTGGACAATAAAATGAAAATTAACCCTGAATTCTATCCTTATATTCCAATATATGGCTTCTCCAATACTCCCAGGGTTTCAATGTAGGATTTTTCCTGTGAAAATGATTTTATTATTGACTCCTTAAATTTTACAGTGAATTCCATGATTAATGAAATAATAGAAATGATTTAATCAAACATTTTACTATATGGTTTCAATAACAGAGATATAGATAATTATTTGTAACAAACAATAGTTAATTCGACAGACCACTCTCATTAGAACACACCAATAGTTGGAGTCACCCTCATATAGGGATGAAAAAAAATTTCACAGATTATTTTGTCTAAATTTAATTGATGGAATGCATTGTGAGTTAATATAACTTTTAGAAATTCTGTTATTTATCAATGAATCAAATAATTATCTATTTAACATGTTGAAACTAATTTATCATGATCATAACTTTATAATTCATGAAATAGAAAAAATTAATTTCATGTTTTTTTCTTTTATCATTAAATGCTTAAATATTATTATTTATGATAATGTGTACAAAAATATTTAAAATATAATAATAAACTGTCAATAAATAAAAAAATTAATTGATTGACCATGATAATTAACTACTAGCTGATTATTGAGTTGATAATGGATTGACTGAGACCCTAAGGGTTACTTCCCAAGACATGACTGAATAAATTTATAATACTCATCCTCATCTAATGTATCCATTTCTTGTCTAGTACATCCACAAGTTCCTTCAAATTCTTCATATTTCTTCATAATCCGATTTTAAAAAAACCAAGGAATGAATAAAATACACACAGAATAGTACTCATGGACACACGTGAACATATACCGAAAACATGGGACATAAATGATGCATATATTATAATTTAGTAATTTAGATTTAAAATCTTTTAAAGTATTTTAGATAAATTAACTGCATTAATATAATAAAGACATATAATAATTGATCAACACACATAATCAATTGATATAAAATATAAATATATAATTAATTAAAAATTTAAATATACTCATCTTGAGGGATTTTAATTTAATTTAAATTAACTTATTCTAATTTAAATATAAAAGTTTTAAATATAATTTTTCTTAATTTTTTATAACACATTCAATGTGATATTATTATTTTTTAAATGTCATGGTCCCCTGGGTGAAATGAAAACTAAAAATAGTTGCTGTTGTGTTTTATGGGACTAGTAATGGATTGATGGGAAAGCTAACACAACTGGACCACCAGGTCGACAAATTGTAACTACCCTGTGCAATTGAACATGGGGAAAGTGAGGAGGTCACACCTCCACTAGATTAAAATTTAATGAAACAAACCACCTTTTTTATTGGAGGGCATGATTTAAATAGAGGCCCCAAAAAATTTGGGGTCCAATTTCTCACAAGGGTAGTATTTGACACCTAAAATTTTGATTATTTTTTTATAATATAATATTTCCATGTCAGCACGGAAACCCACCATTTTGGACCCATTTTCCTATTTCTATTTTATTCCATACCCTAGACTATTTGATTTTTTTTGAATTCCATATCCTTGTGGAATTTTCTTCACTACTACTATGGTATAGTTCCCACCATGAGTACCAACCAGCTCACAAAAAAAATAACCACCAATAAAATATTAACTTATATATATAGAAATACTATAAATATATTAGTTAAATTTTGACGTACCACTAAAAATGGTTTTGATCCAATTAAAATTTAATATGACTAAAAGTTTGGAATATGAGCACATATTGAATAATGGTTCAATGGGATATGACTTATATGAAACAATAAATTTGAATTTATTTAATATATAATTAAAACATGGTTAAATGAATACATGTTCACTTTGATAACACTTATTGGTAACAAGTGAAAAAAAGAATTTTGGATGATGAATCTAAAATATTTATTAATAGTTTGAAACTGGTGTATTTCTCTCTTCGATGGTGATCACTGCTTAAAGGAACCAATGTATGATCTATCTAAATCATCAACACATTATTTAATGATCTTCTAGAGAATAAAATACTATATTATTGGTTCTATAGTGGATTAAAAAATCATTTGATCCCTGATGATCAAAACTACATTGTTCATTTTATCTAGAAATGAGATCATTGATTGATTCTTTGAATGGATTCTGTATATCACTATGATGTAAGAATGATGAGAGGGGAGCCCTAAAATTTTAGTGTTTGAATATTCTCAATGAATTTATTTTATGTAAATTTATTGGTTAAACATTTATAAATTACACTATATCCCCCAAATATATATTTTCTACAAAACAATCTATTACTGAAATCTTGTGACTTATTAATTGTTTTATACACATCATTAAAATTTTTATTACATACTTGTAATAAAATAAATATTTTATGTGATATAGATTAATTATTGAACTAACATGTAATTCCCAGAAATTTTAAATGTCAATTAAATATTAAAACAAAACTACTCCATAAAATATTTTCATTTTTATTAAAAAAATTACATATAAATAATACTAATTTTGTGAATTACGTTCCAAATATTATAAAATTGAATAATATGAATTTATTAATTTCTAGGTGATCGTTTTTACTCTTACATAACTCAGACCTTATAGTGATGCCCACAATGTCTTTCAAACCTTGTCATAAAAATAAGGAATACATTTTTATACTCTATGATTATGAACCTTTCGAGCATTATCTCCATTTCAATGAGAACTAATCAAATTCTAGGAGTGGTTTCTAGAAACCCATTGAGGCTCGTAATAGATAATTTATAATTTTATGAAATAAAACCACTCTAATTTAAACATTCCATCAAATATAAGCTTTTTTCATTTGAAATTCCATAAATAATGATAAATACCTTGTGTCATAATCCTTAGTTTCTTTATTATTTATTTCTATGCCTATTTTGGATGGACAAAACTTCTTAAATAATGGCTATGAAATTAATGAAGGTACTACCTTTAGGGTCATCTTGGTCTAAGATATATCTTCCTCTACTTTGAAGTGGGAAGTCCATTATTTATCATTCTTCTAATGTCATGCCTCCAATGACACACCCAATAATAGAAAACTAATTATTAAATTAATTCCATGATTTTTTTCTTACATAAATGCATGATAGAAAATGGAACATATTTATAGTGACATAAATTCAAGAGACCAATATACATACCCATTTGTTAGAGTAAAAAATCACATTAGAAACATGTGGTATTACTTTTGGTGAGCCAATCCCCCTGATCTCATCTAGTAAATATTGTAGATTGAAATATTTTTTGGGAAGTCTCAATGATTATGGTACTCCAACACCAAATACTGAGACATAATCTATGTCTAGTCAGTATGTTGTATCTCGACCATAGGATATCTGTTTAATATTACTGTTATGGTAACTCTACATTTTCACTATATCACGGACATTTTATAATCATTTTATATGACATGTAGTCTAATCAAATTAATAAGAAAATGTGTATTTGGTAGTATCAATAGTATAATGATAAGAGTGTAAAATGTGTGTGTGTATATATATCTAACAACATATATATAATTATATTTATAGTATATATAAGAGTCAGGTCTAGGGAACCCACTCATAAATCTAACCAAGTAAAATACTATGCATGGTGAGTTTTTTTGTTCCCCATAGGCTAGAAACCAATTCCTAGATATCAATAACATGATAATTGGCATGATTTCACCCTATAATAATAATATAAACCAATTAATGAAACTATAAAGAATCAACCAAGACTTATCTTGGTTTTTGACTACCATATAGATAAAGTAAATACATATGAAAAACAAACAATCTAAAAATAGAAAAATAAATAAAAAACAACCAAAAATATGTAAGATATGATCACATGAATAAAATATTACAAAACTATATAGAAATAGTTTTTTTCTAGATGAATTGGTTAAAAAACATAAGAAGATATAGTAGAAGCCATACATTTCTATTGACACCTCCATGTGACCATGCCCATTGATCACATCCCAATGAAACCATCCTTTATAAGATGTCACCTCTTTATGATTTTAAAAATGTATAGGATATTTGAATTTTCATCATTTCCTATATGGAATTTTTTTTGGATCCAAATATAGAATGAAATTTTGATAGTTTTTATACCATAAAGTGACGTTTTTATAAAAATAATGATTATACAGAGGAAGATCAAGAATTCATAAGAGATTTAGTGGATTATCATTATGTTTAGGGAGTTTTGTATTTTTATGGATATGGTGAATGGTTTAGGGGAAACGATGTGACACCACGATTCTAAGGGATTTTTCAGGTCATTTTGAACTGAGCATGGTTTTTTTACATGGTTAGATCATGATTTTTGAAAAACAATTCATGTTAAAGGTGAAATCATTAGAGGTTTAGGAGAGAAATGGACTTTTTTCACATCCTCTACATTATTTCAAAAAAACAATGCACCATTTTGCATAGGGTTCCAATGGGATGTTTCACAGTTAGCATATAGTTCGGCCAACTGTGTGGCCAAACTGTACACTTGGGTTGGATTTTGGTAGTTCCAACCATATAGTGTGACCATTATTCAAAAAACTGTCTCACTACCCAAAACATCCTTAAAATATTTATTTTACAAAAATCTCTCATTGGGGGTTTATCCAACTCCATCCCAATATCTCCCATTTGGAGGAAAAAATTCTGGTGTTCTGAATAACTTTATCCATTTTCAACCCTTAGATTCCAATGTGAACATGGTGATTCATTGTGATATATGTGATTTCTTTTTTTTAGATGAATTATATTCCACTTGTAACACCCCAGGTAAATAAAGAATATTACATTTTTATATTTATCCATATTTGTGAATAAAATATTAATATTACATTAAATGGGATGCTATGCTCGATGGCGTACCCAACACGCAACAACGAGTTTCTGGGAATCTTACGTTGCACTCTAATAATAAAATAATATTATTTTAAATAGTAGTTAACGCCTAGCCGTTGTAATGGCAGGAATGAACAGAACTAACTACAAAATGATTATATATGTTTTTCAAATATTTTTACTTTTTACAATAAATGTTAGAGGACTAAAAAATGCAAATGAATCCAATTTTAAGCGTAAACATTCTAATATTCTTTAAAAGGTCGATTAACCGCCTTTTGATGGCGAACCCCTTTTAAATACACTTTTTGACAATTTTATGTGTTATATTTGACAAAATATAATTCTTCTTTATAATCGGGACATCAAAGTTTACTTTGCGTAAATTTTTGGTATTTTTCCAAAAAAGATCAATTTTTAATGAATAGTGAAAAATGTTGTATTTTAATTCAAAAACTCTTTTAATCTAATTTATTTATATGATTATATTATCTTTTTAATTGGTTTTAAATTGAAATCAGAATATATTTTTACCATTTAATCCAATAGTGGTCGTTGGAATTAATTTCACTTTGAAATCGGACTTAAACTAGTGTCAATCTTTTGATACATTTTGTTTCATAAAAACACGCTATTTGTTTTGACAGCGGGAATTAATTATTAAATTAATTAATGCAACTTATATGTTCACAATTTTTCAAAATAGACATCATTTTTTAATTTGGAATATCAAATATATCTTACGGTGAACTTTTGGTAATTTTCTAAAAAACATCAATTTTTGATGAATAGTGAAACCACTAAGTGGTACTTATAAAATCTTATTTTACGTTTAAATGAAATTTTGCCATCATTGTGATTTGAATTTCAAAAATACGACATACATGGTTTTCATTAAGAAGTAAAATGTGGTTCAATGGGATTAAAATAATTTTTTGGTGAATAGTAACTTATTACGTTTTTAATCGCGATTAGAGGTAATTAGTGTAGTTTAATGTAAGAATAATGTTTTAATAAAATGAAATGACCTAGACACATGTCATACCCTCATTGGATTTGTCATGGCCGACCAAGAAAATCCATGGGTCAACTTGTGGACCCCATGTAGCCACTTTGGTTGGAAAATGACATAAATATCTTTTTATTTAATGTTAAAGTAAAAATGACACAAACGTGAGATGGTTTACTAAAAATATTTGTACATGGGGTTATACAAGTAATATTTTTGACTATAAATAGTCATTGGAAAGATAAAAAGATTTCCTACATTATAGTATTTTTTTATAATTTTTAGACATTAAATAAATTTAATTATTTAGGACATCATAATGATGCAGCGATGACCTAATTATTTAACGATTTAAATAAAATGGAAAGATAATGTAATATCTAAGACCTAAACATGTACAAAACCTATTTGATGAGTGGATTTAGAACCCTTATCACCTTATCCTCTAAATACATCAATGTGGGACCTTTAAAATCCGAAACTCTTTTGAAAATAAAGTATCATTTTGTAACTTTACAAGAGTGCCCCTCCTCTCCTCTTATAAAAGGTCCCCACCTCTACCTCCTTACCCACACTCCTAAAGCCTTTGGCTCGGCCAACCTCTACCTAGTTTTTCTCTCCAATTCCCTCTATTACTCTGTGAAGCCTCACTTTGGGCATAAGTCTTCCCAAGGAAGCCTTTGATCTCAAACCAAAGGGAGTTACCCGATTTTAAGGTAATGTCTTCACTTGAGTCCTTTTGTTTTATTTTGCCTCTCCAACCCACTAAACTCTTTTTATTCATTTCTTTTGTAACAAATCCAGTATATTCAACATACTATGATGTTGTTTTAATAAGGATTCAAGCTACACTTACACACACCTACATCTAATGGTGAAAGAACATTCTGTTTCCATGGATGGAGAATTTCTGCCTCACGAAATGATGATTGTTCAACACTCATATAAAACCTTCAAAGGTGGCCATTAAGATGTCAATATATTTATATATGATATATAATATGTTTATGTTTTACTTAAGCTTCTTTATTTTTCATTTATGGCATACCTTTATGGTTTCCATTATGGGTAGACGCGATATCTTTATTTAAGGAAGTGCAGACTACCGCCCCCTCAAAGTGATGTGATTCGTTAATGCCATATGTGGGACGTATAAAGGATGAATTTAAAGTTATTATATGTGATATTATATTGGAATTATAATATACCTCTATATCATTATTATTTCTTTCCATTAATGTATGATATAGAAATGATAGTAGCGTTCATGCGTATGTACGACTTACCGTCTCCAGGAACGGTGCATTTCATTTCTTATCCCCAAATGTAATTTACTATTATAAGTACATATTTATAATGGATATATATAATGTATGTTACATATAAATGATGAATATAATTCTGTATTTAAAATATAAATACCTCTCATTTAGTTTTAATTCCATTAATTTGACAAAGAAATGAAAGTAGCGTTCATGCGTACGTACGGCTTATCGTCTCCATGAATGGTGCATTTCATTTCTTACCTCTAAATGATTATGTAATATTATAAATACATGTATATTCTGGATATATATGATATATATGATATCCAAATAATGAATATCATTCTGGATAAAATGAACCATTGACCACACTAGCAACATGTAATTGTAAGAAGTCCACTTTTGACTTAAGAACCAAATATCGACAAAACAAACATTATTAACATAAATGATTACATAATGTTTATAACATGTCAATAATTAATATAAAAGGAATAATTAACTTGAAAAAGGTTATTAAGAAAGTAGAAATTAACTCAATTATATTATTCAGGACGTTAAAAAATGATCGAGTCAAGTCAGACCCGAGGTAAGGGATCCTACTCCTCTCTTTCTTTTTAAGTACACTCTTTTATGTCATTACTTTTAAGCTCATAATTCTTGTGATTGGGATGTTATTTTATATTACTAATACTGTAATTTTTATGTTCATATGGTGAAAGACCTTATTTTCTCTCATTAATCCATTTTGGAAGTTTTGAGTGGCGCTGTTAGGCTGTCGAATTTTTGTAAGAGATCTAACCTCTCTTTTTTTAAGTACTCTCATTTATGTCACTTCTTTTAAGATCCTATTTGATATTATGGGGGATGTTATTTTATATTCATCATTCTATAAATTTTATTTTAATATGATGAGATACTCTATTTGATCTCATCAATCCATTTTTGGAAGTTTTAAGTGGCGCCGTTAGGCTGCCGAGTTTTCGTAAGGGATTTTTCATCTCACTTTTATTCCGGTGAGATTTATGCTACATTTTACACAATATCCTTTTAATGGTGTATGTACTGACCATTATTATACTATTTGTGTAATATAATTTCTTTTATGAGTATTTACATCAATGATGTATTGTCCTTATTTCCTGGGGTGTATGTTTCGAAAGATACCCAAGTCGGTAAGGGAACCTTTCACCCTTCTCTTTTTAAAAGACTTCTTTTGTTGGGTATTTTAATTCACATATTTTTATGTTGGGATATGATCTCATATATCCTTATTGATGTAAATTTTATGTCCAAGTGATGAGATACCTTTTTTTATCTCTCATCAATCCATTTTGGAAATTTTGAAGTGACGCTGTTAGGCTGTCACATTTTTTGCAAGGGAACTTTTTAACCCAAATTTGATTATTTGGGATAAACTTGTAATCCTTGAATATGTCGTTCTATGAATATGTGTGAATAAACTCTGATTGTTTTACACTTAATATTCACTTATATTTGGTGTATTCATTTGTCACACATAATTATGCAATTTATTTATCCTTAAACCAAGGATAACATCTTTGTAAGGGACTTCGTCCCAATCTCCTTTCATTGAGGCATATTTCGTTTTATACACAACTTTCTTTTATACGGTGTATAAATCCCTTTGACTTTTACTTTTATACAAAAGGAGTCTTTTTTCTACGAAGCGTTTTACTAAACGACAAAAAGGAATGTTATTTTTTACGTACGCGGTGACAACGACCTTTTCCGCCGTCATGAGTATTATTTGATCCTTGGCTTCCTCAACAAGCCATAATGTTTTTAAAATATAATAAATACCATATACGTTTTTGTATTTTGGCATTGAAAATGGTTTTGATAAATGATTCTATTATGTCAATATATTTAAATGATATATTTTGATTGAAAGATGGAAATGTTATCATTCCTTTATGTTGGTTTTATGTGTTATAATTTTATAATTGTACTTGGACATTTTACGGGTGGTTACGTGATAAACTATATGACGGGTGGTGCCGTGAATACCAGGATGGGTGGTTACGTTATAACCTCTAATGCAATGGGTATGGAAGTCGGCCATATGGCTATTCCATTAAGTATGTATGGAAGTTGGCCGAATGGCTATTCCATTAAGTGATATGTGTGGAAGTCGACCTTATGGTTCTTCCACTTAAGTATGTTTATGTCCCAAGTTACCTTTGTATGTTATGTGATCTTTATATGGGTTTTATGGAAATCTTTTGGTTACAGAAGGGTAAATAATGAACTTTTATTCAGTGAAGAGTTTTTACTACTTCGAAAAGGTGAAAAGTATTACTTTGATAAAGTATACATGGTTTACTTGTTGTTTTGAAAAACTAACAGTTTTCATTCTTTATGTATCCCTTGCTGAGCTTTTTGTGCTCACCACAAGTTTTTTTTGAAATGTTTTTCATAGGACATAATGTGGAATAGGGTCAAGGATGGGATCAAGGGAAAGTCGTGCTATCTAATACATGGAACTAGACATGTTTCATTTTTATGAGTTTTTATTTTATGGAAATTTAGTAGAGGTGACTACTTTGTAATCTTTTGAGATGTAATAGTTATGTCCTAATTCTATAAAACTCAAAACCTGAAAAGATCCACAATGTGAATTATTCATTTAATTCAATATTAAGTAAGGTTTAAGGCTGGGGCCTTATAGTTGGTATCAAAGTCCGGTTTAGATAACTTTAGAGGTTAGGGTATTCTCTATGCATAAGTGACATTACCATAATGGTTAGGATTTCAGAAAGAGTCCTAGTTTCAGATAAAGTGAATGATTAAGTATATATTAGTGTTTATCTTTCTCATTAGTACATGATGGTTTTGTTGATATACTCACACTGAAATTTCTGTTTTTAGTGAATGGATAGATCTAGCATGCACCAAAAAGACAACAGGTTTGAAGGAAACTGTGGTGGTTCTCTGATAAGGATACTGGATAAAATGGGGGATTCAATGAGGAAACTCGTGGTTGTTCTAAACCAACTATCAAGGAGTCATGATCAACAACTTGACCCTTGGTATGATCTGTAATGCATCATGTACGAGATGACCAATCGATGTGGATGTTCATGTAATAATTATAAAGGTAAACATTAGGGTATATATGATCCTTACTTTTGAGGTGATTATGGGTTATTATATGTTATGATGGAAAATGAAAGGCATGAGATAAAATTGAGGTTAAAATATGTTATGTTTATTTTTGAAGATTTTATCTCGTTTTGGGAAATGTTTTGGGAATTATATATTTTTGGAAAAAGGACAACACGCAGACCGTGTGACAACCCGTCGCGTCGGACAAAGCTGCGGGAATCGAACCCACAACCAAAGTGCGACTGGTATTTATCACCTACCACTAGACTACGTGAAGTCCCTGGTTAGTTTGACTGATTATTTTTAGTTATATGATTTTATGAATTAAGAGTAAGTTGATTTTGGGTTATTTATGAAAATGATTAACCTATCATGGAGGGTATGTGATCAGGTTAATTACTTTTCAATAAGTGACTTTAAGAGTAAATTGTGTTATTTGGAGATAGGTGTTAATTTGTACCTTGGAAGACTATGTGACTAAATCCTTCAAATATTTGTGTTTCAATATTAGTTTGGTTTACTTTGAAATATTTATGGACAATTTTTTATCGAATAGTCCTCGTTGGACATTGGGTTTTGTTGGACAAATTTTGGAGATTAAGCATAGATTTTATTTTTAAAGGGTTATACTTTTCTGGATTATCTGACCTTGTACTAACCTTTTTGGTTTTGGTTTTGGTTAAAACCTAAAGACATGGGAAGTATATAGTTCTCTTTGGTGGATTAGGTGATTCTCTAGAAGTTGATTATAGTACTCTTAATGCGAAGAAGTCTTCCTAAATACTCGTCTTTTGGAAAAAATATGAGTTTGATTAAGGAATCTAGTAAAAGTTGAAAGTCAACATGATAAGTGATTATGTTTCCTTATGAATAAATTCCTCAATAAAAAGTCACTTAAATAAAAAATGTTATCTATTAACTTTTCCAACTGGGGAATCGAATACCGTTTAACCCATCACAAGTTTGTGATTTTCTTATGGTTAACTTTCTCCAAGACACGTTTACAATCACTCTCCCTCAAGAACATGACCCTTTGCTTTTTCTTCCATTTCCATGTTTTCCTACACGGAATCCTATTATGGGTTAACTCAGGTGACCTCTGTAATTATCTTTCTTTATTTTAAAGTGATTGTTTTACCGACTCTTGTTCCGATGTGGGACTTTCAAGGATATTTCCAAGCTCAATTTCAAAATTGTGAGGACACAATTCTCAAAAGGGGGGAAGGATGTAACACCCCAGGTAAATAAAGAATATGACATTTTTATATTTATCCATATTTGTGAATAAAATATTAATATTATTTTAAAGGGCTTTCTATACTCGATGGCGTACCCAACACGCAACAACGAGTTTCTTGGGAATCTTACGTTGCACTCTATTAATAAAATAATATTATTTTAAATAGTAGTTAATGTATAGCCGTTGTAATGGTGTGAATGAATAGAACTAACTAAAAAATGATTATATATGTTTGTAAAATATTTTTACTTTTTACAATAAATGTTAGAGGATAAAAAATGCAAATGAATCCAATTTTATGCGTAAACATTCTAATATTCTTTAAAAGGTAGATTAACCGCCTTTTGATGGCGAACCTCTTTTAAATCCAATTTTTGACAATTTTTTGTGTTATATTTGACAAAATAAAATTCTTCTTTAGAATCAGGACATCAAAGTTTACTTTGCGTAAATTTTTGGTATTTTTCCAAAAAAGTTCAATTTTTAATGAATAGTGAAAAATGTAGTATTTTAATTCAAAAACTATTTTAATCTAATTTATTTATATTATTATATTATCTTTTGAATTGGGTTTAAAGTGAACTTATAATATATTTTTACCATTTAATCCAATAATGGTCTTTGGAATTAATTTCACTTTGAAATCGGACTTAATGTAGTGTCAATCTTTTGATACATTTTGTTTCATAAAAACACGCTATTTGTTTTGACAGAGGGAATTAATTATTAAATTAATTAATGCAACTTATATGTTCTGAATTTTGTAAAATAGACATCATTTTTGAATTCATAATATCAAATATAGCTTAGGGTGAACTTTTGGTAATTTTCTGAAAAACTTCAATTTTTGATGAATAGTGAAACCACTAAGTGGTACTTATAAAAACTGATTTTCCGTTTAAATGAAATTTTGCAATCATTTTTGTTTTGAATTAAAAAAATACGATATAAATGGTTTTCATTAAGAAGTAAAATGTGGTTCAATGGGATTAAAATAATTTTTTGGTGAATAGTAACTTATTAAGTTTTTAATCGCGATTAGAGGTAATTAGTGTAGTTTAAGGTAAGAATAATGTTTTAATAAAATGAAATGACCTAGACACATGTCCTACCCTCATTGGATGTGTCATGGCCGAGCAAGACAATCCATGGGTCAACTTGGGGACCCCATGTAGCCACTTTGGTTGGAAAATGACATAAATATCTTTTTATTTAATGTTAACGTAAAAATGACACAAACGTGAGATGGATTACTAAAAAAATTTGTACATGGGGTTATACAAGTCATATTTTTGACTATAAATAGTAATTCGAAAGATAAAAAGATTTCCTACATCATAGTATTTTTTTTTATAATTTTTAGACATTAAATAAATTTAATTATTTATGACATCATAATGATGCAGCGATGACCTAATTATTTAACGATTTAAATAAAATGGAATGATAATGTAATATCTAAGACCTAAACATGTTCAAAACCTATTTGATGAGTGGATTTTGAACCCTTATCACCTTATCCTCGAAATACATCAATGTGGGACCTTTAAAATCCGAAACGCTTTTGAAAATAAAGTAACATTTTGTAACTTTACAAGAGTGCCCCTCCTCTCCTCTTATAAAAGGCCCCCAACTATACCTCCTTACCCACAATCCCAAAGCCTTTGGCTCGGCCAACCTCTGCCCATTTTGTCTCTCCACTTACCTCTCTTACTCCTTGAAGCCTCACTTTGGGCAGAAGTCTTCCCAAAGAAGCCTTTGAGCTCAAACCAAAGGGAGTTACCCGATTTTAAGGTAATGTCTTCACTTGAGTCCTTTTGTTTTATTTTGCCTCTCCAACACCCTAAACTCTTTTTATTCATTTAATTTGTAACAACTACAGTATATTAAATATACTAGTATGTTTTTATAAGAAGAATTCGAGCTACACTTACACACACCTACATCTAATGGTCAAAGAACATACTGTTTCCGTGGATGGCGAATTTCTGCCTCACGAAACGATGATTGTTCAACACTCATATAACACCTTAAAAGGTGGCCATTAAGATGTCACTATATTTATATATGATATATAATATGTTTATGTTTTACTTAAGCTTCTGTATTTTTCATTTCTGGCACACCTTTATGGTTTCCATTATGGGTAGACGCGATATCTTCATTTAAGGAAGTGCGGACTTCCGCCCCCTCAAAGTGATGTGATTTGTTAATGCCATATGTGGGACGTATAAAGGATGGATTTAATGTTATTATATAAGATGTTATAATGGAATTATAATATACCTCTATATCATTATTATTTCTTTCCATTAATGTATGAGATAGAAATGAAAGTAGCGTTCATGCGTACGTACGGCTTACCGTCTCCATGAACGGTGCATTTCATTTCTTATCCACAAATGTAATGTACTATTATAAATACATATTTATAATGGATATATATAATGTATGTTACATATAAATGATGAATATAATTCTGGAATTAAAATATACATACCTCTCTTTTATGTAATTCCTTTTACGCTCATCATTCTTGTGATTGGGATGTTCTTTTATATTAATCATAGTTTATTTTTTATGTTCATATGGCGAGAGACCTTATTTTCTCTCATAAATCCATTTTGGATGTTTTGAGTGGCACCGTTAGGCTGCCGAATTTTCGTAAGATATGTAACCTCTCTTTTTTTAAGTACTCTCATTTATATCACTTCTTTTAAGCTCCTCTTTGATATGATGGGGGATGTTATATTATATTCCTCATGCTGTAAATTTTATTGTAATATGATGAGATACTCTATTTGATATCATCAATCCATTTTTGGAAGTTTTAAGTGGCGCCGTTAGGCTGCCGAGTTTTCGTAAGGGATTTTTCATCTCACTTTTATTCCCATGAAATTTATGCTACATTTTCCACAATCTCCTTTGAATTGTGTATGTACTGACCATTATTCTACTCTTTGTGTAATATACTTTCATTTATGTGTATTTACATCAATGATGTATTGTCCTTCTTTCATGGGGTGTATGTTTCGAAAGATACCCAAGTCGGTAAGGGAACCTTTCACCCTCCTCTTTTTAAAAGACTTATTTTGTTGGGTCTTTTAATTCACATATTGTTATGTTGGGATATGTTCTCATATATCCTTATTGATGTAAATTTTATGTCCAAGTTATGAGATACCTTTTTTATCTCTCATCAATCCATTTTGGAAATTTTGAAGTGATGCTGTTAGGCTGTCAAATTTTTTGCAAGGGAACTTTTTAACCCAAATTTGATTCTTTGGGATAAACTTGTACTCCTTGAATATGTCGTTATATGAATATGTGTGAATAACCTCTGATTGTTTTACACTTAATATTCACTTATATTTGGTGTATTCGTTTGTCACACATAAGTATGGAATTGATTTATCCTTAAACCAAGGATACCATCTTTGTAAGGGACTTCGTCTCAATCTCCTTTCATTGAGGCATATTTCGTTTTATACACAACTTTCTTTTATACGGTGTATAAAACCCTTTGACTTTTACTTTTATACAAAAGGAATCTTTTTTCTACTAAGCATTTTACTAAACAACAAAAATGAATGTTTTTTTAGGTACGCGGTGACAACGACCTTTTCCGCCGCCGCGAGTATTATTTCATCCTTGGCTTCCTCAACAAGCCGTAATGTTTTTAAAATAAAATAAATACCATATACTTTTTTGTATATTGGCATTGAATATGTTTTTGATAAAGGATTCTATTATGTCAATATATTTAAATGATATATTGTGATTGAAATATGGAAATGTTATCATTCCTTTATGTTGGTTTTATGTGTTATAATTTTATAATGGTACTTGGACATTTTACGGGTGGTTACATGATAAACCATATGACGGGTGGTTCCAGGAATACTAGGATGGGTGGTTACGTTATAACCTCCAATGCATTGGGTATGGAAGTCGTCCGTATGGCTATTCCATTAAGTATGTATGGAAGTTGGCCAAATGGATATTCCATTAAGTGATATGTGTGGAAGTCGACCTTATGGTTCTTCCACTTAAGTATGTTTATGTCCCAAGTTACCTTTGTTTGTTATGTGATCTTTATATGGGTTTTATGGTAATCTTTTGGTTACAGAAGGGTAAGTAATGAACTTTTATTCAGCGAAGAGTTTTTACTACTTTGAAAAGGTGAAAAGTATTACTTTGATAAAGTATACATGGTTTACTTGTTGTTTTGAAAAACTAACAGTTTTCATTCTTTATGTATCCATTGCGGAGCTTTTTATGCTCACCCCAAGTTTTTTTTGAAATGTTTTTCAAAGGACTTACTGTGGAATAGGTTCAAGGATGGGATCAAGGGAATGTCATGCTATCTAACACATGGAACTAGACATGTTTCTTTTTTAAGAGTTTTTTATGGAAATTTAGTAGAGGTGACTACTTTGTAATCTTTTGATATGTAATAGTTATGTCCTAATTCTTTAAAACTCTAAACCTGAAAAGATCCTCAATGTGAATTATTCATTTAATTCAATATTAAGTAAGGCTTAAGGCTGGGGCCTTATACCACTTATTCTTACTTGTATCTGATTTAGAGTTATCTGATTTTTTTGGTTGACATTTTAACCGAAGAATGATGAAATCATCCATTTCTCTTGGAGCTTCTAGTCATCTTGTATAATGGAAATATTAAGATAACATATACAAGTTGTTTCATGATATTTAATTGAAAATTGAAACCTAGATGAATTTTCTTAGGTTTTCTGTCGTTAAATAAAAAATAAATT
The DNA here is from genome assembly GCA_963277665.1 of Viscum album. NCBI lineage: Eukaryota > Viridiplantae > Streptophyta > Magnoliopsida > Santalales > Viscaceae > Viscum > Viscum album. The sequence goes on from OY728133.1 coordinate 2,032,859,251, forward strand.
ACTAAAATAGATATTACACATAGTGAGTTTCCTGGTAATGGAGTCAAGAGTATTTTATAGACCACCTGTGGAGGTTTTATAGAGTTTTTATTAGAGGTGATCTCCATGTTAGTTTTAAATCATTATACCAAGTTGGGATTTAATTCATTAATTATTTATAATTGTTATAATTAATTAATATTTTTTTCTTTACAAGATATTTGAACTTGGGCGGTTGATATGAGATGATTGAGGAGTTCAGATGAGTCTTGGTTGAGCCTTGGTACGACAAACTTGATTTTAAAAGGTTATGGAAGGCTGTGTTAACGAAATATGATATCTAAAGGATTTACCCATATCCATGTTAATTTTATTACATGTGTATATGGAATGTGATTTTATTACAATGTGTGTTATATTTTCAAAATTAGTTTGGGGAAATGGTTCAAGTTTTAAAATGATACCATATGACTTCTACTGGTCTCGTTGGAATTGTTTCTATTTATAATATGGAACCTACATCCATCCATGGGTTTATTGTTATCATGGAAATAGTAAATTGGGGTTGTAAAGTGAAAAGTGAGTGTACTATAATATTAACCCAGTTATGGTCATTATTTGACATGATTCAATGGTTGTGGGTTACTTGTTAGGACATGGAAAAAAAATTTATATTATTTAGAAATGATAAATTACAAATTTTTATAATTAATAATTTTATGAAATACCTATGAGGCCATTTTAATAGTTCTAAATGAATGCATTGGGTTATGACTCAGCATTGGGATCCCAATGGGTAAGAAATATTTTGAAATGTTTCTCTTTTCTAAATGAGGTGTTTACTTCAATGTGGTTTATAAAAAGGGGGTATTAAATGTATTTGAAATGTTGATTCCTAATGGATTTGGGGTTTCTCCAATGTTAACTTTGGTTTTGATCTATTAATGACACATATAGAATAAAATTATTTCTCTTTATCTTGGTGTTATGGGACCACAAGGGCCATGGTAAATGATAATGGATAAAAAATGGGTTGTTAGGGTTTTTCAAATTCATCATATGGTAAATATATTGACCCTAGGTATTTTGAGAAATGATGAAATGGATTGGGTATGAGACTAACGCTTTGAGAATGGATAATAAACTATATGGGGTAAGTTCCTGACTGATGTTCTAGGGAAAGGTAGTATACTATGTCGATCTAGTGTCAGATAGAGGCTCTAGAGACTAATAGTTTATTTATGGATTAATTTCCAGACTGAGTCTACAATAACATTGGAATACCAGATGATAATTAATGGGGGAATGATTTTATACATATGAGGTTTAAATTTCTGTATTGATTCTATTCATCTTTGGTTCGGGTCTGAATGATTCCCTAGGAACAACCAATGTATTATGGGTACTTGGACTAATGTTCTCTAGTATATAAAGTTGAAGTGAATTGACCAAAGTATTTTCTTATGACAAAAAGAGTCAATAACCAATGGTAAATAGTTTAGAATATTGTATTTGTTTGATGCACATATGGTTGGTCATGTTGTATCTTTAGAAACCATGTTCTAGTGGTTTATTAGATAAATTATTTTTTATTTTGAGATGAATATTTTATTTTTATATTTTTATTTATCACACCATTTATCTTCCTACATTATGGACCTACCTTTTATTTTCATTATACACTATTGGTGGTGTTATATTGACTTTTAATCACATCCTTCTTCGGCCACCACTTAAAATACGTAACTGAGTATCAAACACATGTTTATTGTAGGCACATTATGGGATGTGGTCAATGACGAGTTTTTAAAAATGTAGAAAAATTACTCAATTTTATTTGAAGAAGTGATATTCAAGGTTCGCATTTGGTAGTACTGGATGATGTATTTATATTTTAATTTTTTATTTTGTATATGTGTGATCGTCTAGGTGGGAGATCAATATTATATGTGTAAAATGGTAGTTCAAGACAATATCATATTAAATTTTATTATAGCATGGTTCTATTATAGTTTTCTTATTCATTCCACATACTCTGATTTTTATGACAATTGGTTAATTACATATATTTTTGATATATGGTATGTGGGTATAATCTCCTTACCATTCTACATTAGACCCTGCAAATTTTTTGAAACATTTGGAAGAAGTGGTCGTACCCTTGTGGTTATGTGGAAAACCATCTCGGGTTACTGAGTTAGTGTCTACCAAACTGAGATGTTATATTCTTTGACCAAACTTATGATCAACGAACAAGATCAACATTAGGGATCTGAAGGTAAAACATAATAACAACATATACAAACCCACTAGGGTATAAAAAATGGTGCATTTATAAAATCCTAGTATTATTTCACCAAAGAGTCTATGCAGTTCATTTCATATTTCAATCCCAAATTAATAGTCCAAAAATAATTCTAAAAAACCAGGTTTTCATAAGATCAAGCATATGTAAATCTAATATGATGCTTTATCAATTTCATTATAAAACCATGGAAAACCTTTTAATAGAAAATTAGGATCACATTACATATAATAATAGTTCTAAATTAAACTAAAAAATAAATAACATTCCAATATTCTTTTTCATATAAATAAAAAAAGTGAATTTTTGTTTATAAAAAAACTTAATTTCTTATTCATTTCTAAGAATGTTTATTAAATACAAATTGAAAACCATATATCAATTTATTTTTTTAAATAGAATCTTCAAAACATATTAAAATCTATTTTAATGGAAAAAATCCTAATAAACCATTAAGAATAAATACAATGGAACTATAATAACAATGTTATAAAATAAAATATGTTCCGACCAAGAAATGTTTTTATACAACAAAATAAAATGTGAGGGGTTACAAAAAGGGCATGTAAACCAGGATACCCAAATTATTTATTGAAGGATCTAATAATCTATGGAAACTCACGAATATATAACATTAATGATAACTGAACTTATCTCACTCAGTTAGTTATTTATAGGGTAAAAATTTGTGAAATAAATACATACCTCTCAATACCCCTTGGGGTCACTAAGTTAAAAAAATAAATACCCAAGATGGAATAACCTTTACATGGGAACCAAATAGCCTATGAAAACTAAGATAACATAACATAGATGGATAACATAAACATTTCTACCAGGGTTCCCATGATATAAATAAAAGTATATGAGAAAAAAAATAAATGAATTCTTTAAATAAAATGACAATTTTAAACAAATTTTATACACCTTATCTCACCACCGACACCCTCACATGTATCATCTCTTTTCATATCAACAAATAAACATTGATAATAAATAATTTCCATATAGATACACTCAATAATAAATAATCTATAAAAATGTGGCTCAATAATGGGGAAATCGCAATTTCAAAACAACAATGTCATACAAGCATCAACAGGGCTTCTAAAAAACTATTGGAATGTGAAGGCCCTTCGAATCATTAGAAATTTATCCATTAAAACCATATAAAAACTGATACTAAGAATCTAATTAAAATAAATCATTACCATTTCAATGATATTTAAAAAAATTTATGACAATAATATATTAAATTAATTAAATATGTTAAAAAAATCCCCTTTTAAATAATTTATTCCACTTGAAAACATAATCTAGGCTATTTAAAAAACAACTACATTCAAACACCCTATAAAATAATAACAACACTAGTTTTATATACACTATTATTTTATAATGTGTTTTCATGTTATATTATTCTTGAAATGATTTTTATGTGTTTATATGTGGTATTTGAGTGTTTTCTAATGGTTTATAAGGGTGCATGTCTGGACCATTGTTTTGGTAAATCTTACAACCTCTCCAGTAAGTCATGTAAGTGGTTTTGGGAGTCACTTGTATGGAACAGAATTGGAAAATACACTATTCAAATAGTATTGATTCGCAAGACATACCAAATGAGTGGAGATAGAGGTTTAGAAAAGTGTTAGGGAAAAGTTATCCAAACTATTTACAAGTTGTGTGAGTGTGGGGTTTAGAAATAGTAGTATATTGGCAATTACTACATAGTATTCCAAACTCTGTATCCTAAACATGTGATGTGAATTCTTTTAAAATTATATTTTATTTCAATTTTTTCCACAAAACCTCATTTTTATTATTCTTACATAGTATCTCCAACTCCCATATATCAATATGTTTTCATGGAGGTCCCTTTTTATTTGAAAGACAGATTTAGTGAATCAAAGAATTTTGGATCTCTAAATGTGATGAAAAGTCCTCATACTTATTTTTCCTCTCTAGATATACTACAAATTATCTTTTTATTGATTTTGAAATAAACCAATTTATGGATGAGTGGTTAAAGAAACTTCATGTGAATGATATAAACTCAAAGTATCCCAATGGAAATTAAAATTTTCAAAAATAATAGCCTTCAAGGAAACCTACAGCCATGACAAACCCAACATCCATGATCACACAACATCGCCTGCCATACCCACCGTCGTCATGCCATATTGTCAACACCATCATCGCTATCACCACTCTAGATATACTCATCTTTTATCTCAAAGAGAAATAGATAAATTATTTTATTGATAGATCTATGTCATAATATTTATATTTTTATGAGATATTTTTGGGATCTATTAAGGGAAGAAATTTCAATATCATATCTAGAGGTTTCTTATGCCTTTCCTCATTTTATTTAACCATTGTATGTTGGGTGTTCCATAACCCAATATATTTGTTCTAGAAATTTATGTATTGATGTTTAAATCAATATCTATTCCTTTATCATACAAAAATTATTTTTTTTAGTACCTAAATATTTCATTTTAAAATGATACAAAAAAGTGTGTGATATAATGATTAAGAGAAACATTTTTTTGAAGAAAATAATTTTTTGAAAGCATTTCTTGTCTTTTTGGAATAAGTTTATGAAATATCAATATAATTTTTCATTGGTTTAAAATTGGGGATGGTGAAAAGGTAAAACATGGTATATTCCATCATTTGATGACTAGGTGATGGGACATGTCACAACTCAGGAGTACTGGGACTGTCTGTAACACCATGATATTTTAAGAGGAACCTCATCATTGATAGAATATATGGAATAAAAAAATATTACAAGGTCACTTAAAATATAGATTCTTTTTTGATATAAATCATTTTAAATAAATTCAATCTCTTTGATATCTTGGAATGTATGCTGCACCAGGTTAAAACAAATTGTGATATTTTATTAAACTATTATTATTTAAAAATTATCATTATAACCAAGTTGTTAATTTGTTGTGTATGGATTAGAATAAATAAATTTTAAAAATTATATGTTTTAATCATGAATAAACTAAATTCAATGGATATATATTTTTTTAAAAAACAATTAATTATTTTAATGAAAAAGAAGTGTATTCTAAAAAAAATTCTCTAAATGATTGTTTAATTTCCATTTGTGAAAAAAAATTTAATATTAATTTATTTAATTATATAAAAATATATTTTACAAAATAATATTTATTTTTGGAATTAGAATATGAAAATTTCAATTCTTCGAACTTTTGATATTTTTTAGATAATATGGGTTTTTTCAGTTGATAGTGAAAAATACCAATTTTTTTAAAACTGTCATTTATTTAAAATAAATAAATTAAGTTAAATTTACCATTATTAATGGATTTTTTTATAAAATGGGAATTTTTTTTATTTAATCACATTAATTTTTTTTTTAAAATTTCATTTATAGTATATTTTATGATTAGTCTATTTTTTTGGTTAATAACACATTTTTATTCCAAAAACTATTTTTAAGTGTCTAATTTTTCAACATTTGGATTTGTAAAAATAACCCCAAATATGGGATTATTTAAATTACAATTATAGATTATGAATCTAATTTATTGTTTTTAAATCAAAAGAATTATTATTTATGCTCATTAGTTAATATAAGACTGTCTTCTCAATACAAAATGCATTCTTTGGAAACCATTTTTTCAATTTGTTGATGAGAATATTTTTAAATGGAATTAATATAATTGGATGAATTGAATTTTGAAATGAATTTAATATTTTTAATTATAACAATTTATATTATCAAATAATTTAATCATAATTATAAACCATAATGAATTATGAAAATAGTAAAATTTAGTTACCACAATTAAGGTACAGACCAGTTTAATGGGGGTAGGGGTTAAACTTAGATAAAAAGTGTTCAAAATTACATAAAATGGTACAAAACACATTATTTGTTGATATAAAGACCTTATCACCTCTATTTTTTTTGATAGTGACCCCTTTAGGCATCCAGTGGCATGAGAAAATCATGAGTATCAATTTATTTTTCAAAACAACCTTATGTGTCCTCTCCCCCACTTCTAAAAGGCCACCACTATCTTCTGTATTTGAAACTCGAAAATAAATTTATTTCAAAAAATAATTTCCAAATATCATTCTTAATTCCATTAAAATATCCTATGTGACTTATTTTCATTGTTAAAATCTCATATAAATGTTTTAGGCATAATCCTAAAGAGGCTACCTATTGAAGAGGTAAAACTCTTAAACGTGCATATTTTATTTTGTTCATCTTCCACCAATTTAAAATAATCCCAAAAATTATTAATATAATTAATATAATATAACATATTTTATGAGATGTTATTATTTAAATTTCATAAACTATATTTTTTTCCACTTCCATCATATGATAAATGAAATTGTTAGTTGTGTGTATCGGAGACTACAACATTGCGAACAGATGTAGTTCATTTTCCATCACCACCTTTAAAAGTAGGATACGATGATTTATTTAAAATTTTATATTATATTTATGATTTTATTATACATATTAAATTATGAAATCATATATTAATTATTACTTTATATCCCATGGGGTATATGATAACATCGCTCGTGTGTACACCAGACTACACCCTCAAAAAGAGATGTCATTTTTTCCTTATGATTTACATGGAAGTTAATAAAGATAATGTTAATATAAATATTTAATATTTATGAAGTAAACATATTTTTTTAAATAATATATCACTTATAACATAATATCATCCAATATATTGGGAAAAACAAAATCTCTCAAACTTATGTGTGAACTATCGCCTCCATGTAACGATGTGAGATGTTTTTCATTTTATATTATCATGGATGGTAAGAAGTATCTTATTTAATAAAATAAATTCAATATTTGAAGATATAATAATTCTATAGTAGTTAATTAATATTTATTTCTATTTCATTCCATCTTTTGAGAAAAAATTGATTGAACGATCATGATTAGGTATGATCTTCCATCTAAATGAATGAATTAATCAATTTTCTATGTAAAACTTATAAAAATTACTATAAAAAAAATATATTGAATATATTTTATATAAATACCACTGTTGAAATTCTATATATTATGTAAACATTATCAAAAGAAAATAACAAAAATTATTGAACCAGAACAAACATGAAAAACTAAGTAGTTATTACACCAAATAATTATCTTGTCAACGAATTGCTAATAAAATGATCATAAAAGTCTATAAGTAAATAATATATGGTATTAAATTTATGAGTATGGTTATGTAATATATTTTTAATAATCCAATATTTATTATATATATTTTTTGAAATTTTTTTATGAATTTTATACCAGTGGTAAGGGTTTCTCATCTCATATTTACTTCCCTAAGACATAGGAAATAATCACAAAATATTTTTTTTGTGTGGTGTATATACTTCTAATATTACATGTTATATCATGAATCCATCATAAATAAAGGTATTTAATGTTTCAATTTAATGTTATTTATTTCATGGTTATTGTTATTCAAGAATTACCACAGTGGTAATTGTTTATTTTACAATCTTATCATTTATCGAGATTATTTTTGATTAAATTTATAATGATAAAATATAATAATATAGAAATGAAGAACCTATGTTTTTTTTATAATCTAGTTATTAATGAACATAAAATGTAATAATACAATTTCCCCTCTTTTTTACATAAAATTATTGTCGCATGTTTTTAAAAAGAAATCAAAATTCATTTTTCTCTTTGGTTGAAAATATTTTTTCTTCTAAAAACATAGTTTCTAATAATATTTTTAATATTATTTAAATTATTTATTGAATACATTTTTAACAATGTTTTTATTATAAAAAACTGATTTTAATTTAATATTCCTTTCATTTTGAAAACAAATAACTATTTGGATTTTACCAAAAATATAAAAGGAATATTTATTTTAAGGTATATGACACGAACAAAATATTCCCCTTAATTACCACTAAATATTTTAAAGATTGTTAACAAGATTAAATGGATATTTTAAAATTAAATTATCTTTAAAATGATTCATGGTAAAGTATTTTTAAAAGTTGATTTTATAAATGGAAAAGGAAATTTTCTTCAAGTATGTTTGAAATAGTGTTTTTATGCTATTTTTATTCATCAACGACATCAAAAAAATTAGTATAATTATGATCTGATAGGAATATTTTTTTATTGATACATTCATTATTATTTCCCTATACGGTTTATGATTTTTTAAAATGGGTATAAAATTTTATTATTTCTCACCATATTACTATGGATGATTTATGATTAAGATTATTGGTTGGTCGGTGTACTTTCAATTCATATGTCAGATTTTCAAAATCGATGTTTATTTTAATTATTTTTAAAAGTTTAATATGAGGAATGTATTGGAATTTTTATGTGATTGGTGGGACCTATAATTACATATAACCTAGATTCATTGGTAGGTCCCATGAGAACAATTTTTTGGAAAAATTAAATTGGACTTTTCCAATAGTTATAAACTATCTTGTGAATTGTCTTGATGGTATGTTTATGATATCCAAAATTATAAATTCCTAGGATATGAGATTATTTATTGATTTTCCATGTGATTATTTTATTATATAGAATTTTCAGGGTTAAGTTCCAAGATCATGTAATTATTTATATGGAAATATTTGATAATTATATATTTCTATAAAATTATTATTCAAGTTATTATTATTGATTAAATGAAATGTTTTTTAGTAATTTTCCATTCAATATTTACTATGTACTATATTTTCATAATAGTTAAATTTGTATGAATACCATTACAGTTTATTATATCTCACCCCTTTATTAGTTTATGTCTTCCCTAAGATACCAAGAAGTGTTTTGTGGTTTCTATATAGGGACATGTCATGGGGAATTATGGTGTTCTCAAAGAAATAATTTTTTTATTTTATGTTATCAGTTTTAATATATATTACATTTATATATCTAGTTTATCAAGAAGACTAAACCATTTGGTACTTTGGGATGTTATTCCTTGTATATTATTCCAATTTAACAATGTAACCACTAATTCTGGGATACTAGGGTTGGGGTCTTTATATTTGGTATCAATGGATGTTTCAAATATTGATTACAAAAAAGTTTTCAGAAAATATAGATTAGGTAACTTAAACATAGGATTTACATTAAGGATATATATAAAACAAAAACCTAATGTTTTCTTAAGGTAGATATAATTTGGTTTTCATTTATTATTTGGATACTAGAAATGGGATTTGTTCTTAAACATATGTAGAAAAGGGTAATAAATCCAAAAATACATGTCAGGATTGATTCGATCATTAGTTGGTGTAACAAATTATGCCTTATTGTACACAAGGATTAAAAATACAATGGTATATTCTTAAGATAATTCAAATTTTATTTAAAAAACATTAAGAATTATTTGAAATTAAATTATTATTTGGAAACATTTCCAATGAAACCATGTTTATGCTTATGAGATTATCCATATATTAGTTTTAAAATTTAGTTATAATGATTCACTATTTTTTTTGGATTATACATTTTGAAACATGATTTCATGATCTAATTGAGTGTATGAAATTTTTTAGAAAAGGAACATAGTATAAGAAATTATAACCATTAAATGCACTTAATCAAAAGAATAAGGATGATCATTTTTTGATGGGATTAAGACAATCCTTTGAAGTGAAATTGTATACCAAATTTTCTCACCATAAAAGGAAAAAGTATCATGTTCAATTAACATATATAATAAATTATTTAGGTATTATTTATTCTAAGGTAAAAAAGAGAAGGAGAGGATGGTATATAAAAATACTAATATGGAGAAGAATTTAAAGAGGGATTTCCCATATATAATAATTGAGGAAAGAGTCACCTAGGTACTTGATTGTGTGGAATTAGAGTTTTCTAAAAGCGTGGTGGGAAAGGACACCATGCACATGATTTCATGGGTAAAAAAGAATATAACAATGTTAAATGATTAAACTCTAAAGAGATTGGGTAATCACAAATTAATGCCCTAGAATCAAGGGAATATAACTCCAAATAAGCTAAGGGATCATATTCAAGACTATGATAATACAATAGATAGACTGGAATGGTTAAAGGCCAATCTAGGAAGCTATACATTGAAGTTAATAATGGAATAGGAAGTCAAAACCAATATGTGGTGTTGGTAAGTGAATATCAAACCTCACTCGATGGAGGAAGTGGAAATTAGATGGCAGATGAGAAGTATTTTGATCTTTAAACTCATCCCTCTAAGGTCGAGGAAATGGAAATAGAAAAATAATATCTTCATTATTCAACAATGAAAGGGAAAAATCCTTGTGGATTCTGTTGGTTTCATAAAGAAAGTGGGGAGATCATGACCATGAAAGGAATACTCTAATTTACCCAATCCTCTAGTAAAAACAACATCTAATAAAGTTGTAACTTTTTTCAGAAGAAACCTTATATTGTTTTTGATTCTCTAAATATGAAGGAAATTGAAAATGACTAGTCTGAAAATGGAGGAAATCCTTCCTTTACTCCTGATGAATGTAAGTTTAAGGGACCAAATACTATGGGTACTCCTGAGGATAGGGAATTTCTGTAAGGAAATGGAAAAGAAGAGGTGGGGAAAGAAAAAATACAATAGATAATCTTTCATTGTAATTAAGAGACTCTCAAGGATTAATTATAGTTCAATATCTCAAATAAAGATTATAATAGAATGTTTGAAAGACCGTTGCGAGTGGATTAAATGAAGAACATACTACTTGGATAAACAAACAGAATTAGATTTTAATTTGGGTTTTCAATTAGGGGAAAACAAGCATAGATAAATATGTACAAACCAGGGAAAAATGGCATACCACTTTGAGGACATTATCAAAGATAATCCGGAATTGAAGATTGACTCCAATGAATGATGTTTATATAGGCTAAAAAAATTTAAACTCCTTTAATTGTTTTGGGAATGGTATGATTATCTCATATGTAGTATGAATCACATTTTCATTCATAATATTTATTTGTTTCTAACTATTCCTTGAAAGTAATGGGAATAAAAATATTTATTTTTTATAAAGATTTCCTTACAATAAATTTTCATTTAATTATTTTAGAGTGCATGTTTAATGGTATAGATGCCCAGAAAAAGGTATTAATTGAGAAATTAATCTTTTTGTAAAACACATTATTAAGGGATGATAACCAATATTACATTTTAAATGTTGATATATTAATGATAATGAGATATTAATGGTATAATATTTGTGACCTTGAAATATTTATTGATTTTATGGTTGATGTTTACATCGATAGAGTTTACTATATGTTTGGATTTGTGGAATGTATTAAAAAAACTAAGATTTTATTTTCAAAATCATGAATTTTTTCTCTATGGATTTATATAGATCAACGTAAAAACATATTTGGAATGTGTTATTAAGAGACACTTTATATTTTCTATTGAATATAACATTAATTTAGTGAACTTACATCTATTATTTTGGACATTGAATTTGGTCAGATATATTTTTGACGATCCTTAATGTTAAATATTTTTGAAATGGATTAAGTTGAACTTTGGGAATACATGTTGAGGATTATATATTAATTTTTTAAATTTGATAACTTGTGCAAACTATATTTTTAGTGAACACATGTGAAATGGAATATAATTAATTTATGGGTATTATGAAAAGTTAAATGTAAATTTTAGTTCTTTAGGGATAAAATAATCTTCTTTTGATATTCATTCACTACTAGAAAGATTATCTTACCCCATTGATCTATACCAACAGTTTTATAAACCATGGGTATAGCCTGAATAGTGTTTGTCTATGTAACATCCCAGGTAAATAAAGAATATGAAATTTTCATATTTATTTATATTTTTGAATTTAATATTATTTTTACTTTAAATAGGATTCTATGTTCTATGATGTACCCGATACGCAACAATGAGTTTATTTGAAATCGAATTTTGCTCACAATGCTGAGTCATACTGAAAAATAATAATATAATATTATTTAAAATGTTAATTAATGCATAGCTGTTATATTGTGGGGAATTGATACCAATAAAAAAATATGAATATATTTTTCTGTTAAATTTTTTTACATTTTTCCAATAAATGTTAGAGGCATAAAATAAGAAATAATTCAATTTTATGCATAAATACTCTAATATTCATTAAAAGGTTGATTTACCACCTTTTGATGGAGAACCCTATTTAAATCCAGTTTTGGTCACTTTTATATGTTCTATTTGACAAAATAATATTCTTATTTATAATCGAGACATCAAAATATAATTTGGACCAAATTTTGGTATTTTTTTGATAAAATTTCATTTTTTAATGAATAGTGAAAAATACTATATTTTAATTCAAAGCTACCTTTTAATATAATTTATTTATATGGTTAGATTATCATTCAAAAATTGTTTTAAGGTTTAATTAGATAATATTTTTTCCATTTAATCCTATGCTGGTCATTGAATGTAATTTCACTTTGAAATTGGACATAAACAAGTGTTAATCGATTGATAGATATTATTTCTTAAAAACACGCTTTTTGTTTTGACAACGAGAATTAATTTTAAATTAATTTATGCCACTTATCTGTTTTGAATTTTCAAAAATGGATTCTATATTTGGAATCAGGAGGTCCAAATTATGTAAATAGTTATCTTTTATTTTTATACATTTTAAATATTTATCTCAGTAAATATTTTATTTACAATGGTTAATGGGTAAATCTGGTAAATATGTGGAAACAAATAGTATTATAATAATATTAAATTACCCTAACATTTGTCCTAATACTATTTTTTGATACATGTAAAACCATGGTCATATTTTGGGTTTATTTTGGGTCCCCATGGAGCTACTTAAGAGTGATAATGAAACTTTATATTAATTTATTTAAATTAATGACAAAAATGACATAAACATAAATCTTTTATTAAATAAATTTTTATAAGGGGTTATTTAAGTTATCATTTCAACTATAAATATTCATTAAAATCATAAAAATATTTCCTACATCGTGGAATTTTTCTATAATTTTTATACATCATATAAATAAAATTATTTATGACACAATAATGATGTAGTGTTTACCTAATTAATGAATGATTTAAATAAATAAAATTATAAATATTAAAAAAATATCCAAACCCTGTCCAATTTTTACTGGATGATTTTATTTCTAACATTAGTCTTCTTATCTTCGACTTTAATAATTTTTGGACCTTTAGAAATTGAAAATCATTATATAATAAAATATTATTTTTAAACTTTCACAAAGAGCCCCTCCCCCTAATAAAAAGCCCTGAATTCTAACCCATTACTCACACATCTCAAGCCCCTTGGCTCATCCAAACTCTACCCAATTAATCTACCTACATCCCTATCCACCTCATAGAATCCACCCACTAGGAATAAAGAAATCCAATTAATCCTTTTGGTTTAAACCAAAGGGAGATACCCGATTTAAAGGTAACATCTTCTCTTATGTTATTTTGTTTTATTTTACTTCTCAAACCCCATAAAAATTTTTATTCCTTTATTTTATAATGAAACAAGTATCCTCGATATACTAGGTGTTTGTTATGAAAAGGATTTGAACTATAATTGCACACACCTCAATCTAATTGTTAAAGAACGTACTGTTTCTGTGGATGAAAAACTACTACCTCATAAAATGATGAGTATTCAATTATCTTATACCACCTCTCATGGTGTCCATTATGATGGAACTATATTTATATATGATATATATTATGTTTATTATTTCTCTATTATTTTGTAATTTTTATTTACATACATACCTTAATGCTTTCCAATATGTGTAAATACGATAATTTCATTTGAGGAAGTGCGGATTACCGCCCCTCATGGTGATGTGATTTGTTCATGAACATACATGGAACATATAAAGGATGGAGTTAATAATATCATGTAACATATATATAATATTATATTATACATTAATTATAATATACCTATGAATCTGTACATTTTCATTCCATTAAATATGAAATAGAAATGAATGTTGCGTTCATGCGTACGTAGGGCTTACCGTCTCCATGAACGGTGCATTTCATTTATTATCTCAAAATGTTATGTAATATTATAGATACATACATATAATGGATATATATGATATATATGATATCTAAATCATGAATATAATTTTGGAGATAATGGACTTATGACCACATGAACAACTTGTAATTATAAGAAGTTCATTTTTGACTCAAGTACCAAATATCGACAAAACGACCATTATTAACTTAATTGATTGAATAATGTTTTTAACATGGAAATAAGTGATATAAAATGAATGATAAATTTGAAAAAGGTTTTTAATCAAGTATAAATTAAATTTATTTTATTATTCAAGAGATTAATGAATGAACGGGTCCAGTCAGACACGTGGTAAGTGATTTCTTATCTCACTTTTAATTCCGTTATATTTCCATTGTTCGCCACTTATTTATTGCCTGTGGTGTATTGTGTACTTCTATTTGATATATACTATCATTATTCCCTTTATATTCATGGTATTCTGTGATTCATTTGGTGTTTATTAACTTTTTTTCATACGACTCGATTGATTACAATGTGGTAAGGGTTTTTCATCTCACTTTTTATTCCCGAGTGATTTATGCTATATTTGACACTATTTACATTAGTGTGGTGTATGTACTGATGATTATTGTATTAATTTTGTAATATACTTAAATTTATGGGTATTTACAAATTCATTGTATGATACTTCTTTCATGGGTTGTACGTTTCGTAATTTACCAAATCGGTAAAGGAACCTTTCACCATCGTCTTTTTAAAAGACATATTTTTGTTATGTCTTTTTATTTAAATATTTTTATGTTGGTATATGTTATTCTATAACCTTATTGCTATAAATTTTATGTCCAATTTATGAGATACCCTTTTCTCTCTCATCGACTCATTTTCTGAATTTTAAAGTGACGTCATTATGTTGTTGATTTTTTTGAAGGGAACTTCTTAACCCAATTTCAATTCTTTGCGTTAAAATTCTACATGTTGATTATGTCATGCTATGAATATGTTTGAATGAAATTTTAATTTTTTACTCTGAATATCCAATCATATTGAGTTTATTTATATTTGTCACACTAGATTTATCCTTAATCTTGGGATACCGTCTTTATAAGAAATTTCGTCTCAATTTACATACCATTGGGACTACATTATTATTATATGCCAATTCACTTATATATGGTGTATATTCATTCATTTGGAAAATTATATCATGAATAACTTTATTCTAATGATATTATAATTTTTTGGTTAAATTTTATTCCTCAATTATTTTTATTCAAGCATCGATTATTTGGTTAAGAACTGTTTAACTGAAATATTGTTTTAAAGATGTATCCTGCTAAATCTTTCTCATTAATTTCCATGTTTTAAAAAATGGTTTTAATTGTTTATTTATATGTACATTAATTTTTTAAAATGTTAATTCCTTTAAAATATTCATGGTGGTATGGAACACCTTGATTCAAAAATCTTTTTATTAAATGTTTTAAATGTTTTTGAAAATGGTTTGATAAAGCATTGATTATGTCAATATCCTAAAATGATATATGGAAATTTTATCTTTCCTTTGCACCTATTTTATGTGTTATGAATATGTTATGGATCTTGGGAATTTTTTACGTATATGGGTGGTTACGTGGTAAACCTAGGGCGGGTGAGCCTGAGATACCTCTCCAATGCATTGGGTAACGTGACAGAGGTAAACATTAATGTTTCTCCTATGAGATTTTGGGAACATACTGTGATGGGTATTCCAACATAACTTCCTACATAGTAGTGATAGCTATAATTTAAGTATGATATGGATTCCACAAGTTACCTTCATGATTTATGATTTATATGTGTTATTCGTACATCTTATGATTTCATGTGGTATGTTATGATCGAAAAGTATGGTTTCATTTATTTTTATTTATTGATGGGTTAATGTTTCCTTTAATTATTTTTTAACCCTTCCTAAGATTTTTATACTCATCCCATGTTTTTCAAATGTTTTCTATAGGAATTAAAGATGAATAGGGTCAAGGATGAGATGAAGGAAAAGTCATGTTGTCTAAAACATGGAACTAGACATGTTTCTTTTTAAGAGTTTGTATTTTATGAAAAAAATGGATACTGAGTAGTAGTCTCTACATGTAATTTTCGAGTTGATATATAATAGGTATTTCCTAATTCTCTAAAACTCTAATAATAAAAATATCCTCAATGTGAATTCATGATTTATCTCAAGATTAAGTAATGTTTAAGGCCAATTCTTTATAGTTGGTATCTGAGGTTGGTTTAGACAACTTTAGGGAGTATGAGTTTTCGTTAAACACATGGTTAGTCCCTATGTTTATTATTTTAGTTAAATAATTGTTCATTTACTTTTTTAGATCAAGTAAATATGGTTACAAATGGATGGATGAGGATCTAAAATGACATTCTTATATCTTCCTGATGACATTCTTTCATTAATTATTGTAATGTCATGTTCTGATGATTGTGAAACTTTTTCTAGCATACAACTCAGTTACAAATAGTTGATTGAGAGATCAATCTCCTCAACTATACCTAGATATCATTGTGGATCATGGATTGTATTTAATCAAATCCTATTATCACAATATTATTATATTTTCAAGAAAGTTAAATATTATCAATGATTTTTTAAATATTTTACCTTATCACATGATTTTGAAGCATATTATGATTTTGAAAAAGGTGCTGAAGAAGGAGACCCTTGTGGAACCTATTTATATTTTTTTAAAATATAGTCTCTCAGCACATACTTATGGTATTTTAAACAGACCATTGATTGAAAGTTTCAACTAAAACTCGGTCTGACTATTTTATAAAAATCATGTTTTATCAGATGTTTTGAAATTATATGTAACACATGATTATTTTCCGAAACTTTTTTTCTGCGAACACTCATATGACTCATGATGTAGAAGGTGTATTTGGATGAAGGAAGAAAATGATTTTGAAGGATCTATAAATCATTGTTGGAATGCACATACCTTCTACCTATGTGAACAAGATGATGATGAAACCATATGGACACTATGATCATGGTATGACATTATTTCTAGTAGGAATAGTTTTATTTTATCATATGAAGGTGCAAAAAATGACATTATATAAGATGTTGTGCTCTTAATGTAATGGGATGAAAATGAAATGAATAAGAAAACCTTTAATATTAAAACATGTTAGGGATATGTTTTAGTTTTATAAAAAGGAAAACCTATAATATGGGTGACAAACCGTCGCGTATGGTAAGGCCATCAGAATTGAACCCACAATCGTTGGGCGATAAGGGCGCATCGACTACCACTAGCCTACATGAAGTCGCTAGATAGTTTAACTTATTCTTTTTAGTTAAATTATTTTATGGATCTAGAATAATGTGATTTTTTGAACTTATGTTTTGTCAAATGGATATCCTTGATATAGGAAAATTATTTGGTGATTATGTGATAAAGGTTATTTTGGAAGATGTTCTCTATTTTGGGGAAACACTATATGCCTATGGAAATTAGAATACTTTGAGATTTCAATCGAGGCGTAATAGTGAAATTTTATTTTGGAAGAATCTATGTTTTTATTATGGAATTATAAGCGTTTTGGGTTATTTATGGAAATTATTGACCTATCATAGAGAATATGTGATTAGGTTAATTACATTTTAGAATGAGACATTAAGAGTAGTCAGTGTTATTTGGAGATAAATTTTAAGATTTATTAGGGAAGTCTAAGTGATGAAATCCTTCTGAGTTTTGGGTTTCAATCTTAGTTTGGATTATTTTGATCAATTTTAAGGACAATTTTACGTTGAATGTTCTTTCATGAACTTTGGGTTCTTTTTTTTAGAATTTTGGATATTAAAAGTAGTTTTTCTTTCTATAAAGGATTATACTATTTGGGATTATCAGAACTTGTACTACCAAATTATGGTTTTGGTTGATGTCTAAAGATAAGGGAAATATATAGATCATATTTAGAAGATTATGTGATACTCAAGAAGTTTATTCTAGCACAACAGGTGTGACCAAGTGATCTTGAATTCTTACCATTTGGAGAGAAGATTAGTTTGTGGTAGAATTTTATTAAAGGATGACACTATACATGAAAAGTAAGTATATTTCCTTATGATCTTAGTCTAGTTATTAATAAAATTATTCAACTCTATGAAAATTATCTTGAAGAAAAAATGTTATATGCTCTCTTTTATCACTAGAATTTTACCACACCACAAATTTATGGTATTGTGGTGGTTAACACTCCATGATCATGTTCTCTATCACTCTCTATAAATCTATGAGAGTTAGTTTCTCTTACATATCCATGTTTTCATGGAATCATAGTATATGTTGTATCGAGTGACCTTTTTATTTCTCTTTATTTAGTTTAAAGTGATATTTTTATTGACTCTTTTTACGATGTTTAACTTTTAATGATGTTTCCAAGCCCAATTTTAAAATTGTGAGGATGTAATTTCCAAAACAGTGACGGATGTCACATCCCATGTAAATAAAGAATATGAAATCTTCATATTTATTAATATTTTGGAATTAATTATTAATTTTACTTTAAATGAGATTCTATGTTCGATGGTGTACCTGATACACAACAACGGGTTTCTTTGAAATCTTATGTTGCACACAAGACTAAATCACACTGAAAAATAATAATATAATAATATTTTAAATGGTAGTTAATTCCTAACTGTTTTATTGGAGGGAATGGATAGAACTAACTACAATATGAATATACACGTTTGTAATTTTTTTTCATTTATCCAATAAATATTAGTGGCTTAAGATAAGAAATAATTCGATTTAAATCATAAATACACTAATATTCATTAAAAGGTCGATTTACCACCTTTTGATGGTGAACCATCTTTAAATCTAGTATTTTCCACTTTTATATGATCTATTTGACAAAATAATATTATCTTTATAATATGGACATCAAAATTTACTTTGGATAAAATTTGGGTATTTTTCTGATAAAAGTTCATTTTTAATGAATAGTGAAAATACTGTATTTTATTTCAAAACTGAATTTTAATCTATTTTATTTATATGGATAAATTGCCTTTATAAATGGTTTTAAAGTGAAATTATATTATATTATTACCATTTAATCATATTTTTGTCATTGGATGAGATTTTACTTGGAAATTGGATATAAACAAGGGTCAATCTTTTCATGGTTATTATTTCTTAAAAACAAACTTTTTTTGACAACGATATTTAATTTTCAATTAATTTATGAAACTTTTATGTTTTGAATTTGGAAAAATAGATTCCATATTTGGAATTAGGAGGTACAAATTGTGAAAATGGGTAACTTTTAGTTTTTAGACATTTTAAATATTTACCTCAGCAAATATTTTATTTACCATGGTTAAAGGGTAAATCTTGTAACTAAGGGTAAACAAATAATATTATTATAATACTAAATTACCCTAACATGGGTTCTAATCCTATTGGTTCATACATATCCAACCATGGGAATCATTTGGGTTGTTTTTGGGACCCCATGGAGCCACTTACGAGTGATAATGAAACTTTATATTAATTAATTTAAAGTAAACAAAAAAATGACAAGAATATATATCTTTTAGTATATCAATTTTTACATGGGGTTATATTAGTTATATCTTTGACTATAAATATTCATAGGAAGGAAAAAAATATTTCCTACCTCATCGTATTTTTTTATAAATTTTAGACATCAACTAAATAAAATTATTTATTACACAATAATGATGTAGTGTTTATCACATTAATGAATGATTTAAATAAATAACATTATAAATATTAAAAAATATACAAAACCTATATAATTATTATTCATTGATTTTATTTATAACATGAGTCCTTTTATCTTTGACATTAATATTTTTTGGACATTTAGAAACTGAAAATCATTATATAATAAAAATCATATTTTTAAACTTTCCTAAAGATTCCCTCCTCCCCCTTATAAAAATCCCTTACTTCTAACCCATTCCTCACACTTCTCAAGGCCCATGGTGTAACATCCTTGTTCTGGAAGCTGCCCAGAAACACCCTGTGCTCAGCTGGTCACATGAACTCAAACACATTTCCCCTAATTCTAGAGGATGATGACTAATAGCGAGGGACGTGGGTGTGATAGTGGGGAAACTATTCCCTCATTGGCAGAGTAAAACAGTGGAAGAGAAACATATACTAATAGTGGATGTAATAATATTTCCATAAAAAAAATAAACAACGGAATACTGAAGAAATAAATTATTAGAGCACATATATAAATGATGCATGATACGTATGTCTAGGAAATCAGTCAAATAGGTCACAATGCTGAAATACAGTACTAAAACAAAGTACAATGGAATGCAATAAATAGCTCTACAGCATCGCAAGACTATGCTTGGTCCCATGGTATCCAGCTCCAAAGCAGTCACATACCTGAAGTAAAAGGGTAATTTCCCTTATCTATACCTGAAATAATATAATCAGTTTGGTCCCAAAAGCATAGACCAAACAGTGTGTGAGACTAAATACCAATAGGAAACCACCAACATATCTATTCCTAATAGTCAGTGAATATATATGGCATGCAATAAACAAAGAAGTAGTAAACAAGGAAGTACTCAACAGTAAACAATTCCGCAGTTTAAAATCATTCATTTCCACAAATCAAGTAAACATATAATCACAAATAGGTAACCCTATGGGATGTAATCACAGCCTAATACCCTCTGGTCCTACCTAGAAAACACATGAAACCCTCTTTGAAGTACACACAGTCTAACACCTCTAGTTCAGCTTCAGTATATTCTCTCTGGGGAAGCACTCACCATCAATTCCCCCTATAGTCTTGCATCGTTAACTAAAAGGTGCTCTGGGGAAGCACTTACGTCTCATTCCCCTTATGGATCATATAAAGGAACTATAGACACTCTAAGGAAGCACTTACGTCAATTCCTCATATATTCTATCATCAAAACAATAATAACGGACACTCTGGAGATTCCCTTACGTCTATTCTCCCTATGGTCCACTACACCAGGTTCTTACGGCCCTGTGTAAGTCAAACTAGCATAGAAATGAAAATTGGCCAAAGAAAACATCAAGAACAACTTAGATAACCAATATATAGCCTAACATCATGTCAAATAAATAATCACTCTATCATACAATACTAGGCATGAGAAACAAACAAGGCATCCTAACAGGCTAAGTATGACAGAATGGTTATAAACAAAACATGCATGGGAAAACACTTTCAAGGCCTAGAAATTAACCATATTCACATTCAATTGACCTCTACTCAATCAAACAAGAAAAGAATGAAATTAACAGGGCTAAAACCGTAGAAACACAATACCCCAATCAAGGGTATTGGGCACTATTGCACATAAAAATTATAGACTATTTATGGAAAGGTAGAAACCACCAACCTCAGTGTTGTAGTATTGTTATATGTGAACCTCAAGCATTGAATCACCAAAGATCACAATAGATATACAAAAACACAAAAAACGATCAATCGAAGATAACATGAGAAAGAGGAGGAATCAGAAAATGAAGCTATAGGAGAAGGAAGAGATTACCGAGGCCATCCCAACGGAATTGACATCGGTTGATTCGGAGAACAGATGCACGATCGGTGGCTCGGGGAAGAATCGTCGCCATACAAACACTCTCGGATGAACTAGGTCGAGAAGGAGGTGTTTCTATCTGTCTGACATAACTCTGGTACATTTAATGAAAATAAATGAAAGTACAATGTGTGTACTATAGAAGTACACTACTTGTACATGCCTTTACCAGCCCCCACATTAGGTAGTCTCTAGGTCACCACACACGGCCGTGTGCAGGGCTGTGACATGACTATCACCCAGCTACCTATGGTAACAGAGTACATGATGTGTACTTATAATGTAAACGACATGTACTTATAATGTACATGGAGTGTACTTAATAAATTTCTTGAAAAATACTCTTTTCCCTCCAAAACACCATAAAAAGGAAAACATATCATAAAAGAAGATATGAGTTCTTAAAAACTTCCCCCCTTAAAGAAATTCATCCCTGAATTTCCCTAGAAAGGTGGTGTAAAAGAAGAATCCTCGAACAACTCTTGCACAATGATGGTACATTGGTCACCCTCTCCCAAGTCTCGTCCTGTACTCACCTGTTCTGCCATAGCACTCGTACTAGAGGAATGGATCGTTCATGGAGGAGCTTCGTACTGAGATCAACAATCCCGATAGGATGTTCCTCAAAAAAGGCGTCCACCTCTAACTAAACCTCCTAAGGTTGAAAAACATGATATGGGACTGAGAAGTAACATCGAAGCTGAGAAATGTGGATAACATCATGCATAGCCCGATACCTCTGAGGTAACTGCAGCCGATAAGCAACTAATACAACTGTCTCTAAAACCTCAAACAGCCTGACATACCTTGTAGAAAGCTTACCCTATCTCATAATCCTCTTTTTCCCCACGCTCAGTGTGACATTACAGAAAACCTAATCCCCAACCTCGAACTCTAGAGGTCATCTCCACTGATCATCATAAGACTTCTGTTGAGACTGTGTAGTAGCAATTCTCTTCCGAATAAACTCTATATGCTCTGTGGTCTCTTGGACAAGATGTGGTCCCACCACATCTGCCTCTCCTGTCTCCAGCCAACATAAGGGTGATCAACATAGACTACCATAAAAATCCTCATAAGGTTCCATATAAATTGTTTCTTGAAAACTATTATTGTAGGAAAACTCCACAAGAGGTATGTGCTTCTCAAAGAACCTCCAAAATCAAGGATGCATGCTCGATGAATGTCCTCAAGTACCTGAATAGTACTCTTAGACTTGCCATCTGTCTGAGGGTGGTAAACTGTACTAAAAAATAACGGCGTACCCAAAGCCTTCTGTATCCCCTACCAGACCTGAGAAGTAAAATATGCATCCCCGTCTGAAACAATGGAGTGTGGAAATCCATGTCAACATACAATCTCACAGATTTAAAATCATCCCAGCTCATCAACCCTGAAGGTATCCTTGATCAGAAAGAAGTGAGAAACCTTAATGAGTATTCCAATGACAACCCATACATCATAATTCCCTCATGGAGACCTCAGTAAACCTGTCACGAAATCCATCGCAACATCAATCCACTTCCACTTGAGAATGGGTAACTGCTGCAAAAGACCCGCTGGTCGCTGATGCTCTGCCTTCACCTGCTGACAGGTGGAACACCTCATGAAGAACCCAACAACATATTTCTTCATACCTAGCCACCAATTCTAAAGGTGTAGATTATGATACATCTTGGTGACAATAGGATGAACATCCCAAAATGGGGAATGAAAGTCCCACAACAACTCCATACGTATGTCTGTGGACACTTATACGCGCCCCAAGAAACGCAAGATCCCATACTCTCCTATGGTCGATTCAAGAATTAGGTCCTCTCCTAAAACACACTCCCATAATACTAGGCCTTCATAATCTGATAGCTTCCTCATTCGCACTCGATCATTTAGAGTAGAGGTAACAACTACAGAAGATATAAACATTTTCCTCTATCTGTCATGCACCTCCACATGCATCTCAAAGAACAGAGCCGTAAGATGCCACTCACTACTAGCCTCCTGAACTGCATGTATCTGATTCGTCCTGCTCAGTGCCTCGGCCACAATATTTCCATTCCTAGGTGTGTAGGCAAGCTCTATGTCAAAATATTTATGGTACTCAACCCAACTTCATTGCCTCAAATTCAGGTCACATTGAGTGAATATATACTTGAGACTTTTGTGTTCGGTGAAAACCACAAAATGATCTCCCAGAAGATAATATCTCCAATAGCGTAAGGCATGAAAAACTACTACCAACTAAAGATTTTTCATTGTGTAATTTCTCTCAGGTGGCCTCAACTACCGAGACCCATTCCCAAAAACTCCTTCTCCCTGCATAAGCACTGCTCCCAACACGATACCTAAAGCATCACAATAAACAGTATAGCTTTTTACCAGATCTGAAAAAACTAGTATCGGTGATGAAGTCAACCTCCCTTTCAACTCCTGAAAGGCTGACTCACAAATATCTGTCCACAGGTACTTCACACCCTTCTTAATCAGGCCCTTCTATGGCAATGCTAAGCATGAAAAGTCCTATATGAAATTCCTTTAGTATCTAGATAGCCTTAGAAAAATCAGTACCTTAAAGACATTCTTTGGATGCTCCCAAGAAAATACTACTCTCACATTCTCTGGTTCTGCTGATACACCTGCATTTGAGATAACATGACTCATGAAGTGACTTTGGTTCATCCAAAAGTGGCATTTTGAGAGCTTAACATATAAATTATGCTCTCTAAGTGTACTCAAAATGAACTCAAGATACGTGGCATGGTCGTGACGAGTGTAAAATCACACCAAGATATCATCCATTAATACCACCATGAAATAATAAAAGTATGGATGGAACACTCATTTAATTAGTTCCATGAAAACAAAATGCGCATTCATTAGACCGAATGACATAACTAAATACTCGTATAGACCATACCTGCTATGAAAGGCTGTAAGAGGTACATCTGATGGCCGCATAACTGATGATAACTATATCTCAAGTCAATCATCGAGAACACCCGGGCACCTCGATGCTGATCAAAGAGATTATCACCCCTCAACAAGGGATATCGGTTCTTGACCGTCAATTGGTTCATCATCTGATAATCCACACAAAGCCAGAGGGTACCGTCTGTCTTCTTCGCAAACAGGACAGGGGAACCCCAAGGAGATTTACTAGGTTAAATGAAACCCTTTTCCTGAAACTCCTCCAACTTCTTCTTGATCTCCTGTAACTCAGGTGTATCCATCCTATAAGGAGGAATGGACACTAGTGACACTCCTAGAATGAGCTTAATATAAAATTCTACCACTCGCTACGGAGGAAAACAAAAAAAGTTATCTGGAAAGACATCTATGAAACGATCCACCACTGGGGGAAATTCCACCCATAAAGTCTCCTAGTCATCCAAATATAAACTAGAAATATGGGCTATAACTCCTCCCAACACATGATGCTCGAGTCCCACTATACTCTCTTGGACATCCCATTCACCCTTGTGAAGAAACAATCTGCCCTCCGGGGATATGAAACTCAACCTACGTCAATAGAAGTCGACAACATCCTGGAAGGGAACTAACCAATCCATTCCGAGAATAAAGTCATATCCTATCATCTCTAGGACATAATGGTCCCAAAATAATTGAAACCCATCAACCTCAAAAGGAAACTTCTTGCATTGACATACACCATCCATTATAGCCCCCAACAGAGTGTCTAACGTCATTACATCAGCAGATGAAAAGAATCAAAGCCCAAGGCTCTCCACAACAGAAACAGATATAAAGCTATGGGAATCCCATGTATCAAATAGAGTAGAAGCTAAAATTGAGGCAACTAGAATTGTGCCTCAAACTATAGAGGTTATGGGATCCTGCTCATATTGGGTCTGCTCCACTACAAATTTCTGACCTTCAACATGACCCTGTGACCCTACTTGAACACTCTAAGCTGATCCACCCTATTGTCACTGAAAACCTGGTGACTGACTACCACAACCACGACCTCCACCTCATTCTGAATGGCCTGAAGAACTCTAGTTCCCAGACTGATGAGAAATTGGTGGTGCTGCTCTTAAACAATGAGTCATATAAGAACCTCTATCACCAGCTACTGCTAAGATGAACTGACAGAAATGCTGAATATTACCCATCTTACCACAATATCGGCACTCCACTGGGTCTCTCGGGTAATATGGCCTCATATGACTGCTCTTCTCGCACTCTTAGCGCACCACCTGGCTACCAGAAGAAGTGTATATCCTCCTTGGATATCCACGTGAAATCTCTATACGGCTCTTCTTGCTGTTAGTAGGAGTGAAACTATGTTTGGATGTCAAGACGCCCTAGCTCACAACTCCATAATCACTCAGATTGCGCTTCATGATCAGCATCTGGTTGAAAATAGAAGTGATAGATGTCAAACTGAAGATATTCACCTGAGATCAGATGTTATGCCTCAGACTGTTCTCAAACTTCCTTGCAAGGAATAACTCATCACCTCCTGGAATAGGCATGAAGCACTGTAGCCCAGAGAGGAGAGAAGAATACTCCATAACAGAAAGAGTACCCTACTCCAGACTCATGAACTCTTAGGCTTGATCGGCCGTGAAGGTCTCCGTATAGAATTAGTCGTAGAAGACATGCTATAACTCATCCCATGCCATGAACTTTTGGCATCCCGCATGTGAGATCACATCCCACCATCTCTTGGTGGAATCCTAAAGCATATACGTAGTGAGATTCACCCTCCTCTATGGATGCATCTCAATATGCTCGAAGATAGAAATCATGACTTCTAAACACGACTCTGCATCCTGAGGTCCTCCTTCCCCTGTGAAAGTGGGAGGATGTTGCTGCTGGAAGACCCATGTCATTTCTGTCATAGAGGGGGCAGGATGCGGTACTCCTCAGAAGGTCTGCATAAACCTCATAAATCCCTCTCGTAACTATGCGTCGGCACCTATATCCGGAATGATGGTTGGTACAAAGAATAGAAAAACTGGAGGATCTTCTGGTAGTCCCTAATCATCCATATCTGGTGTCTCATCATTTCCCAATAACTGGAATACAACTAGAGTATGTCTCGATGGCATGACTCTGCATGGTCAAGCGCACATCTTAGACCAAGATTATCATGGACTGAAAACTGGAAGGGTAGGATGGGATCAAGAGAAGGAAAGCATTCATGTTTTACAAAACATGGATACACGACATATATACTTAACTATATGGTGTATTCCCTTATGCCTTTCCCAAGGGAATGTACTTGTTCTAATACTAGTCGTGTAACTCTCTAAACACATGGAATGTTGTCCTAAAACACGACATGTACTTGAATCTCCTTCCCCTACCCGAGTCCTTCAACATGACTAAGCTATATGGTTATCCTAGAAAAACACTACAAGGCGTGTTTGTACTAGACACGAATTGTACTAGACAAGCTTCACCAACCCATGTAGTTAGTGACACGGCCGAATACATGGCTCACACTACAAGCGTGTACTAAAGGATTTCCCCCTACCCGTGTGGTTAGTTACACAGCAGGATTCTAGGGATTACACTACACAACATGTTCAAGACTGACACAACGTGTATTTCTTATGTTTTTTATCCATCTGTGTCATTAGTCACACTTGAAGACACATGTTCCAAACACATGGCACATATGTCTAGTACACGGCGTGGCCCACCAAAATATTCCCAACCCCGTGTCCCTACCCACATGTCCAACGACATGGTTAGAAACTACATGACATACACATAGAGTACTTAGCGTGTACTTAATAAAAAAAGTTTCTTCCCGAACATAATAACACATGGCATGTATTAAAAAATACATGGCATGTATTCTGGTTTTTGTTTCAGGCAGTAAGCCTCAGAAAATACTCTGGAATCCCAAAAAACACTGAAACAAACATTAAAGTTCCAAATTATGATCCATGAGGGCCATTACTCCCTGCGAATCAAAGCTTGGCACCTCTTACATGTCATATACAAGAAACAAAAGGCAATGATCCACCAAATTCCAATCCATGAGGGCCCATAACACCTCAAGAACCGAAGTTTGGAGTTCATTCAATCAAAACCTTACCTAAATTAATACCTTATCAAACAACAGGTACTTTATAAAGGAATCTATCACAACATCCTATATATCTAGCACAACAACTATCACAACAATATTCAATTGCTAATGCACCCTAAATGGCATGGCAGGAATGCATGGCATTTGATTTCTAACAAGTGCATATATGATTCATGAGATGGAATACCCTCCTCTCATTAGGTGGAAACATAAATAGATCCTCAATAGTGTCAACAATAACAACACAAAACATGTGAATCACGAGGTGTGAAATCAAATCAACTGTAAAATTGTAAAACCATAAAATTTCAATAACGAGGTAGATTGGCTTTTCCAGGTACATGGGTTAGCTACTCCTAGGCACAAATTATTACCAAGTACTTATTCCTTCATATCCATGGATATAGGCTCCAAACAGTAAGTTAAGAAGAAAGAAACCGCTTTGATACCACTTTGTAACATCCCGATTCCGGAAGCTGACCAGAGGCGCTCTATACCCGGTTGGTTACATGGACTCAAGCGCATTTACCCTAATGCCAAAAGCTGCCGACTAGTAGCGAGGGCCTTGGGTGTGATAGTGGGGAAACTATACCCTCATTAATAGAGTAACATAGTGTAAGATAAA
Source organism: Viscum album (assembly GCA_963277665.1). NCBI lineage: Eukaryota > Viridiplantae > Streptophyta > Magnoliopsida > Santalales > Viscaceae > Viscum > Viscum album. Next base: position 2,032,887,953 of record OY728133.1, read on the forward strand.
CAAATAACAATAGTGGAATCAATAATATTACCATACAAAAATAAACAACGGAAGAATAGAGAAATAAATAACTGGAGCACATATATAAATGATGGATGATACATATGTCTAGGAAAGCATCCAAACAAGTAAAAATGCTAAAATAATTTACTAAACCAAATTAAAAAAGGAAAGTAATAAACAGATCTATAGCATCGTAGGCCAAAGCTTGGTCCAATGCTCTCCAGCTCCAAAGTAGTCAAGTACCTGAAGTAGAAGGGTGTTTTCCATTATTTGTACCTGCAACAATATAATCAGTATGGGCACAAAAGCATGGCCCAAATAAGGTCTGAGGCTAAATCCCAGTAGGAAACCACCAAGAGATCTATGCCTAACAGTCATTGAATATATATGGCAAGCAATAAACAAAGAAGCAGTAACAAGGAAGTTCTCAACAGTAAACAATTCCACAGTTTCAAAGTATTCAGTTCCACATAGAAAGTAAATAGATAATCACAAACAAGTAACACTCTGGGATGTACTCCCAGCATAATCCCCTATGGTCTTACCTAGAAAAAAAATCAACCCTCTGGGAAGTACACACAGTTTAACCCCTATAGTTCAGATTTAGTATAGACTCTCTAAAAAAATCACTCTCCATCAATTCCCCCTATAGTCTCATATCGGTAACTAATAGGTGCTCTGGGTCAGCACATATGTCTCATTCCCCATGTGGCCCACATCTAGGAACTACATTCACTCTGAGGAATCCCTTATGTATATTCCTATTATGGTCTCGCATCATAACAATAATAATGTTCACTCCAGAGATGCCCTTATGTCCATTCTCCATATGGTCCACTACACCAGGTTCTCGCGGCCCTGTGTAATTCACACAAGCATTGTAATGCAAAGCAGCCAAAGTAATTCTCAATAATTACATAGAAAACCAATCTATAACATAACATCATGTCAGATAAACAATCACTACATCCTACAATACTAGGCATGGGAAACAAACAAGGAAACCTAACATGCTAAGCAATACCAAAAAATCATGAACAAAACAAGCATGAGAAAACAATTCAAAATCATACCAATTAAAACTATTCAAATTAAATTAACCTCTAATCAATCATACAAGCATAGAATACAATTAATATGGCTAAAATCGTAAACATGTAATACCCCGATTAAGGGTATTGGGCACTTTTGTACATAAAATTAAAAAAACTATCTATGGAAAGGCACAAACCACCTACCTCTGTGTTGTAGGATAGTTATATGTGAACCTCAAGCCTTGAAGCTCCCAAGAGTTTCATAGATATACAAAAATTCTAAAAATTCTCAACTGATGATAATGTGAGAAAGATGAGGAATCCGGAAACAGAGCTTAAGGAGAAGGATAATATTACTGAGGCGATCCCAATGAAATCGACAATGATCGATTTGGAGAACATATGCTTAATCGGGGGCTTGGGGAAGAATCGCGACTGCATGGAAGCTCTCGGACAAAGTAGGTCGAGAAGGAGGTGTTTCTGTTCGTTATATGAGACCCCCATATGTTTAATGAAAAAACGAAAGTACATGGAGTTGACTTTAGAAGTACACGATGTGTACTTTCCTTCACCGGCCCCCACATTAGGTGGTATCTAGGTCTCCACACACAACCATGTGCATTGATGTGACATGTCCATCAACTGGATACCTATGGTAATAGATTACACAACATGTATCTATAAATCACATGGTGCGTACTTAAGAAATTTCCAGAAAACTCCTCTTTTTCCCCAAAAACACCAGAATAAGGAAAACATACCTGAAAATAAGATATGAGTTCTTACACTTGGATCATCCAAAATCATCACAATTAAGCTCCATATATCCCTCTGTTACTCTTAGAAGCCTTCCCCTATGGAGAAGGAAATTTAATTAAATCTTTTGGTTCAAACCAAAGGAAGATACCGAATTTAAAAGCAACATATTCCCTTAAGTTCTTTTATCATATTTTACTTCTCCAACCCCATAAACTCTTTTTATTATTTTATTTTATAAAAAAAGTATCCTCAATATACTAGGATTTTTTATGAGAAGTATTAGAACTACACTTACATGCACCTCCATCTAATGGTTAAAGAACAAACTATTTCTATAGACAAAGAACTACTGCCTCAAGAAATGATGATTTTTCAATTATCTCCTACCACCTCTCATGGTATCCATTATGATGGAACTGTATTTATATATGATATATATTATGTTTATGTTTTCTCTATGCTTCTATAATTTCAATTTACAAACATTCCTTTATGCAATCTAATATGTGTAAATATGATAATTTCATTTGAGGAATTGCGGACTACCACCCCCTCAAGGTGATATGATTCGTTCATGAAAATAAATGAAATGTATAAAGGATGGTGCTAATGAAATAATGTAACATATATATCATATTATATTAAACTATAATTATTATATACTTATGTATCATTATGTTTTCATTCCATTAAATATGAAATAGAATTGAATGTAGCGTTCATGCGTACGTATGGATTACCGTATTCATGAATGGTGCATTTCATTTCTTGTCTCCAAATGTTAGGTAATATTATAAATACATACATATACAGGATATATATGATATATATTATATCTAAATCATGATTATCATTCTGGAGATAATGGACTGTTGACCACATGAACAACATGTAATTATAAGAAGTTCATTTTTAACTCAGGTACCAAATATCGAAAAAATGACCATTATTAACTTAAATGATTGCATAAGGTTTATAACATGGAAAAAAGTGATATAAAGGGAATAATAAACTTTAAAAGGTTTTTAATCAAGTATAAATTATCTTTTGTTTATTATTTAGGAGATTAAGGATCATAGAGGTCAATTCATACTTGTGGTTAGGGATTTCTTATCTCACTTTTAATTCCGTGAGATTTCCATTGTTCACCACTTATTTATTTCATGTGTTGTATTGTGGACATAAATTTGATATATACTATAATTATTTTATTTATATTCATGGTATTTTGTGATTCCATTGGTTTTTATTAACTTTTGATCATACGACTTGATTAATTACAACGTGATAAGGGGTTTTCGTCTCACTTTTTATTCTCGTGAGATTCATGCTTTATTTTCCACTATTTCCATTTGTGTGGTGTGTGTACTTCCCATGATTGTTTTAATTTTGTAATATACATTAATTTATGTGTATTTACATCTTCATTTTATGATCCTTCTTTAATGGGTTGTATGTTTTTTATGTTACCAAATCGGTAAGGGAACCTTTCACCCTCCACTTTTTAAAAGACTTCTTTTTGTTATGCCTTTTAATTTACATCTTCTTATCTTTGGATATGTTCTTATATATCATTATTGATTTAAATTTTATGTCTGAGTGATTAGATACCTTTCTCTCCCTCATCAAATCATTTTCTTAATTTTTTTGTGACGTCGTTAGGATGTCGATTTTCTATAAGGGAACTTTGTAACCCAATTTCAATTCTTTGGGTTAAACTTCTACTTGTTGATTATCTAATGATATGAATATGTGTGAATGAATTCTGATTGTTTTACACTTAATATCCAATAATAATGAGTGTATTAATATTTTTCTTTCCAAATTATGTAATTGATTTATCCTTAATCTAAGGATACCATATTTATAAGGGATTTTATATCAACTTACATTCCATTGAGACTTCTTTGTTGTTATGCACCAATTCACTTTTATACAGTGTATATACTGTCCATGGGCATATTATATCATGAATAAATTTATTATCATGATACTATTTATTTTTGGTTATATGTTATTTCTCAATTATTTGTATTCAGGCATCTCTTACTTGATTAAGAACTACTTAACTAAAATGTTTTTTAAATATTTAATATTCTAAATATTTCTCATTAATATCCATGTTTTAAAAAATGGTTTTAATGATTTATTTATATGGACATTAATGTTTTAAAATGTTAATTCCTTTAAAAGATTCAAGGTTTTATGGGACACTTTTATTAAAAAATATTTTTATAAAATGTTTTAATGGTTTTGATTTTTTTTGATAAGGCATTGATTATGTTAATATCTAGAAATGATATGTGGAAATGTTATCTTTATTTTGTGCCTATTTTATGTGTTATGAATTCGTTATGGTTCTTGGGCATTGTTTACATATATGGGTGGTTCCGTGATAAACCTAGGTTGGGTGAGCCCGAGATAACTCTCCAATGTATTGGGTAACGTGACACAGGTAAACATCAACCTTTCTCCAAAGTGATTTAGGATGTAACGCCCCGACCCTAGATACCCAGAGTCGGTGCATTAATACATAACATTGGCATGATCACAAAGGATCAAGTCTCGAAATACTGATTAGTTTAGTATTTTTGGAAACACTAGATATATTCATAAGTCTTACATTACATCATAAGGTAAAAAAACTAAAACAAAATCTTGTCTTCATATCCCCTCATACTATCCTTGCAGGTCATTCATAAATTACTTCTTCTCATACTGGGAAAAAATAAAACAATGAAAGGGGTGAGCTCAGATGCTCAGTAAGGATAACAATATAGCAGAATCATTCATAGATAAGAATAAACACTTAAAGATATTTATAACTAAAACAAAAGTCTTTTAAACTTGAACTTCAACATAATATGGAAAATATAAAATGAAGTAATTCCATTTACTTATTCACATGGATATTCTACTAGTCGAAAAATCAAATGCAATATGAATAACCACTTTCATAATGATGGAATGCATAATGCCAAATTATCATAACCACATTGACACACCTAGCGTAATACTGACACAATGAACACAATGGTGGAATCATATTTCTGATCCATAATTCTTTATTGAATTTATTCCACTTTTTTACGAAAACATTGTGTTTGTGAATTTAATATATTTAATATATTTCAGTAATTAATTCTCGTAACAATGAGCCTTAGAATCACGCTCTATCTCAGCAGCTAGTATCAATAACATTTCAAGATATATTCCACGACATTACATAGAAAAAATAGGGAATTTAGATAATCACGGTTGGATAATTATTTTAATGAAATTTATATATTATATATTAAATAATTTATTTTATCAATTATCAATTTTTTCAAATCATGGCATAAAATTTGAAAATTTTTGGGCTAAAAAATGTAGTTTTCTAAAAAGATCTTATATACCATTTTTTAATTTAATTATAAAATTAATTTTTTATCATTATAGAAATATTATATTTGAAATTAAATTCTAATTTGAAATGAATATGTTTAAATTATCGTATAGTGAATATTTGGGAATTTTATAATAATATTATTTATTTGACCTATAGTGAGAAGTACTAATTTTTATTGAAAACTTCCTTTTTTAAATCGGTAAAAATGTTTCACATTATTTATAAACTTTTTAAACGTAAAATTAGTTAAATATTATTATTAATAAAATTTATAATATTGACATCATTTTTTATGAAATTTTAAATAAAAACATTTTTTAATTAAGAAAAAATTTCTTTGGGAAACAATATTTTCATCTCCCATGTGAGTTAAATTTAAAATTATGTTCAACCACTTATATGAATTTAATTTCATTAAATTGATCTTAAATAGAGAATAATAATAATCAATATTAGGAAAAAGGTCAAATTAATCTGTTTCCATAATTAATAGTAAATATACTAAAAATTATTACTATTGCTATGGTTTTAACTAGGTATTATGTGTTACATGTGTTTATATTAAAAATAATTGTCCACACATATAGGTATTTTATTAGATAAATTTGAAATTATATTTATAATGAATGGGTACAAATTTTATAGTAAGGTACATTTATTTTTATACTTAATGGATAAATCACTTAGGTAAATAAATAAACTATTTATAATTTTGAAAATAAAAATAGAAAAGGTGAGAACCTTATATGTAATGTTTGTAATACATTTATTATTATTTTTTTATTATGTGGAGGTTTTTATGAACCTCATATTTTCTATTACACCATTAATTATCATTTTTACGAACATGGGTTGACTTCTACTTCCCATTATTGTTTATTTTTTTTTGTAATTGAAAAATATCCACTACTCCTCAATTATAAATGAGAACCTTCTCCCATCACATACTCACACCTCATAATCCATTTATCATGACAAAAAACAAAAACAAATCTCTCCCAAAAATCCTTATACACGTTTTGGAGCTACTTTTATTCCCATAGGACCAATCTTAGGGTTTTTAATAAGATATCCAAAGGATATTTTTCTATGAGATGGTTAGTGTCTTTACAATGATATTTCATTTATAGTTCTCCTCTTACCCCAATGATTCATGGATTAAATATTTAAAATATAATAAAATAACTATATAACATATAACAAGATGTTATTATGTGGTTCTAATTACCTATATCCATATCATATTCAATAAAATATGATACGAAATTATTGATTGCGTGTAAGAAGAACTACCACCTCATGAACCAATGTAATTCATTTTCCAACATCACTTCTCTTGGTTATATTTAATGATATATTTTGTGAATATATATATATATTATTTATGGAATCATTATTTTATTTTAATTATAATATCAAAGCAATCTTCTTAGTTTCCAATTATTTGTAAAATTATAATGTCCCTTGTTTTTACATGTGGACTATCGCTTATACAAAGTGATGTGATAGGTTCTTTAATTTATTATGGAATGGATAGTAATATAGATGGATTTCACGAATAAATATTATTTACATGATATAATAATTATTAATTTAAGTTAAATTATTATTTAACTTACTTTAATTTCATCCATCAAAAAATGGAAAAAGTGTTCATGCATACGTACGATCCACCAACTCTATTAACTATGTAATTAATTTTCTATCTCTATATTTTATAGACTATTATAAACAATTATATAATGAATATATATGATATTAATTTCATGGTTAAAATTATGATGATAATTTAACCATTTTCATAGTATAATGATCAAAAAAACCAAACCAAAACATACATGAAAATGGAGCAGTTATTACCCAAAAAATCAATTTTATTAATGAATTGTTAATAACTGGGTGATAATAGATTATAAGTATATAATATATGTGGAGATATATATGATTATGGTTATTTAATATATTTATAATATTCATATATTTTTTATATATGAAGTTCTAATGTTTATGAAGAATGTGGAGATGTGAGGTGAGTGATTTTCATCACACCACTATTTCTTTGAGACACATTCTATATTCAGCACTTATTTATTTATGTGGACCATATACATAAATTGAATATTTATTGTGATTATTTTTATGATATTTATTGTTAATTACATATCCAAATTATATTAGTTATTTCATATGGATTATTATTCAAATGATACCAATGAGGTAAGGGTTTTATATTACAATCTCATTGTTTATCAGGATTTATTATAATTATGTTTCCAATGATGTAAGCATATTATATTCCTACAATGAAACAAATAATATTTCTAATAATGTTTTTATTCTTATAGAATACATATTTTCCTTTTATTTTACTGTCTTTAAAAACTAAAGAGACTAAAACAAATATATTAATGCAAACAAACATTATTTATCTATTCAGTCAAAAAGTTTTTATCTTCCATTTGAATATTTACAAAACATGTTTTCAAGAATGTTTTTACCAATCTCAGAATTTTGATTAATGGAATTCTTAATCATGTTTTAAATTTTATTAAAGTTATTTTCAATTTTGATTTTTATTTTGTTTTTTTAAAAATATTGTTTTGAAATTGGAAAATATATTTTCCACCAGAATGTTTTATTGATATTTTTATTGATGTTCAATTCATCAATGAAAGAAACCTTTGATGATTATACTGTTCTATTATATATATGATGCAATGTTAAAATCATTAATCTATTTCTTTATGTTTTATAATTATGATGGTCATATTTTTATGAAGTAGATTCATTTTCTATAGATTTATCTATGGTGGATTAATGAAATATTTACGTAACCTGATTTCTTATCATGAGTTATTATAAAATGTTATGATTGATTTTAAATGATTTTATAGAACATATGTTTATGTTATTAATTAGGTGTTCAGGGGACATACATTATATATCCCTCTAATTAAATGCGTAAATTATTATATATCATGAGATAATTATGGAAAACCAGTAAATCTCCATGATCTTCTATGAAATATAGGTCAATGTGATTGATCAACTATTGGAGACAAGTTCATGTTATTAATCCATTATGGTAAAAAGATAATGTTCATGATCCAATATGAGAAATACGTTTTGATGCATGGTTGGGTATTATTTTATGGTCTTGGTAGATAACCATGACATATAAAATTGTTTTTAAACTTTTGATGGTACCATATTTAAATTACTTGAACATATGGTTCATGATTGATTTATGATGATTTCTCACTCTTATGATTCTTGAATTTCAAAAAGAATTTTTTATTCTGCGAATAATCATTATGTTCCATGATATATTCACTATGAATTATTTATGTTCAATTCATGATCACATAACCTTATTCTAATCATATTATTTAATGTGATCTTCAATTGGAATCTCCCATGTTTACTATTATTGTGAATATGAGCTCACATTTTCATGTTTTTTTTCATAGGTTTTTAAGGAATTTTTTATGTCAGATATTTATATGAAGGATACTAAATGGGTTATACATGATTTGTAAGTTCATTCATGAAATTATTACATTTTGTATCTTGTATCCAAATAAAAAAAATAAAAGTCATCAGGTGAGTATTTGTGAAATGTGTTGAATATTTATCTGTAAAATTGCAATAGTTATTGATGAAAATCATAGGTAAAAATTAACTATTACACTTGGCATATGGAAAATTATAGGAAAATTTCTTAGAAGTGCTGTGAAGGATTGAGTGATTCATTTCAATGTAATTTAATCCTTTTTTATATATTTAAATTTGATGTGGATAGGTAACAGTTGAACATAATTCTAATAAATCTGAAATGGTCACATTTATCTTTAACATGATCATCAACTACTGAATTAAAATATGACTTTATTCACACCTAGTTTAAAACTCTTAGGGTATATGTTTTGGAAAATCAAAAACACTTTCTGAACCATCAAGAAGGTTTTAAATTAATTATGTCCATGAATGTAATATATCAATACTTTAGTGTTATATATTAAAAATAAGGTTTCATGATTTAGAAATAAGATAATATTTATAGGGTTATTTGGTATCCCAATATGATTAGTATTACCCAGACTATGTTTTTTGGTTTTATTCAATGTATGAAAATAGAAAAAATTATTCTAATAATGAATTTAATTTACAATGAGACGATTTTCTTCTTAATAAAGCAACCACTATTAGAGAAGGAATAAAGAATCACATTTCTATATGATCTTGTAAATTCCTCAATTTATGAATCCTGCTAAACATCTAAGTTTGGATAGGATGGAATGAAATTATCTTGTGTCCCTTATAGATAATAATCCAACATATATTAGTGGGTATACTGATATAATAATTGTTTAGTGAAGGATCCATATAAGTGAAGATATATGTTTTGTTCCCTAGTGTTTTTAGAATGAAAAATACATTTTCCTTCTGTTATTTAAAAGGTGAAGTAGAGAAATGATGGACATTTATTTCAAATAAATGGAAAAATAAAGAATTTTGGTCTATTGAGTGGGTTGATTTTATGAAATTATTTTTCTATAAGTACATTCGCTTTATTCTTCTTATTAAAATATAGATGGAATTACTTGAGATAAATCATAACGGTGATAAATCCATTGGTATCAATAAGGAATCATTTATGAATAGAAAGGTACTCTTAAGATATTATCATCTTAAATGAATGTTTGGAATATCAATTATTTTCAAGAAAAAAACTATCTCTCCAAAATGTGTTCGATATATTATAATTTAGTATTTAAAAACAAATAGTTGGAATTGCAGTAAAATAAGAAATGGAAATTTGAGATTCCCATCATTCTTATGGTTTCTATATGAAAATAAACATTGAGTCTCCTGAAATATCGAATAAATCACATGGTAGAATGAAATTACAAATGTCTTTATAAATTATATTGGGGAAGAAACGTCATGGGAACTTATTTAATGGAACTAGGATGTTTCTTAAAATTTGAAGGTTGGTTCATAAATCATTTGATTGTCGAATGTAAATGAATTCGACAGTTAATGAAATAGATGAGAAAAGGACTACAAATAATGTACCAGCCATGTTTTGATGCTTAAAATGAAAATAATATGTGCATTATATAAACTATTTAATGAATCTATTGGTTTATGATGATTATTGGCATTAGAAAAATCTTATGATCAAAGAGAAAGAGAATTATCATGTGATCATGGCTATCAATGTTGGTAACAAGAATGATGTGGTGAAAGGTACACTTATTTCCATTATATAATGGCTAATAGATTATTTTATTCTAGATCTACCCACTCTTTAGTATCTATCTTGTTTTAAAGGGGTATTGAATTACTAAATCAATGTTTTGATATTGAGTGAGAAGTGAAAACTCCTAACTATATGATGGTCAAATATCAAGTCTATACATTCTCTCTAATTGATGGTTGTGGAAAGTGCTTTAATAAAATATTATAATTATCCATTTAGTTGAATTTATTATGATTCTATTCATGGATTGGATTTATTTACAGGTGAAAATGTTATTTACAAGGGAGGGACCAGAAATCTTTTATTCCAAATAAACCAATGCTCATTTATCGTGGTGGGGATTAATATAAAATTTTAATAGAAATTGAATATATTTTATATGAATCTAATCATATTACAAAGGTGTGTTTATCTTAGATGGTAGTTGAGGATTTCAACGAAGATGATATGTCTATTGTGTGAGATGTTTTTATTTCAATCATGAAGTGTTTCCATATATTTCATTTAATAGTGATGTTGTGTTATTGATAAAACTCATACCCAGTGATACACTTATTTCAAAGACTCCATATTGAATGGTCTTGATTGAGTTGCATAATTTGAAGAAGAAAATACCTGATAATATTGAAATGAGAATTATTTTAGCAAGTGTGTCAACATGTGGGGAACCTCTTCATTTTTTTATGAAAAATGAAGGATCGATATGTCTATCCATTAATTATCAGGAACATAACAAAACCAAAATCATGAATAAGTATCCACTACCCCATATTGATGATTTTTTTGGATCAACTTCATGAAAATCGATACATTTACAAGATTGAACATCATTCTAGATATCTTCAATTAGGTTTAATGAAAGAGTATTTACCCAATATGTTTTTCTGTAAAAGGTTCAAACATACGAATATTTTGTGATTTAATTTAATCTTAATAATTATCCATATAACCTCATGGATTAATTAAATATATTATTTAGATATTAACACAATCTATTTTTGGTAGTATTTATCAATAATACTTTTATATATTCAAAGGGAAATGAAGACCATTAATATCAATTGATTGTTTTAAAGTAGAACATGATGAAGGATACATTGTATGAAAAAATTACAAACTATGAGTTTTGTAAAAAAAGATACAATTTTTGGTGGTATAATCTCAAGAATGGGAATATATATGGATCCATTAAAGAAATTTTTTTTATCGTTATCCCATACTAACCTCTCTGACCGATATATGATGTTTTCTTTGTTATGTTGGATACTATCATAATTTTGTGGATAATTTATTACGATTTCCTAATTCACTCACAATGTTTACATATAAGGGAGACAAGTTCCTTTGAATTTATGAATGTGATGAATATTTCAAGGAAATAAAGAGAAATTTAGTTGGTGCACCAGATCTTACATTACCATATAGTGGAGAAGGGTGTTTTATATATAATAATGGATTGAATATCCTTTTGAGAAGAATTTTCATGAAAAGGATATCATTATAGATTTTGAATCACAAAAAATGAAGGTTTATGAGAAATATTACCCAACTTATGATTTAGAATTAGTTTAATTAAATTTTATATTATAAATATAGAGGTATTATCTTTATAGAGAAATATGTAATTTATAAATTGGTGATAAATTATTTATCTATATTTTCACATTGATGGAATTGAATATGCACCAGATAAGATTGTTGGAACTTATTAAGGATTATTCTTGACCAATACATTAATACCTAGGTAATGTGAAAAATATGATAAATGATTACAGTTAAAAGGATAATGCTAGAATATCTATGTTGAGGGTCACAAAAGATCCAATATTCATGGATTTTCAATGGATTGATCAAGAAATCATAATGTAAGGGTATAAATCTTATCTCCCTCAATTGGGTCTTCTACCATCTATCTATGTATCGATTAAGAAATAATAAAAGGAACATGTTGAGTTGAAAAATAAGTTGAGAAATGTTCATTCTACTAACTGTGATTTTGATGTTTTTAAAAAATGTTCATTATATGTTGAGCTGAATCATGTATGTCCTCCCTCCATACCATATTTGAAGAATGATATTTTTGATATGGATCATAGTTTGACATTCATTAATCATCTTGAAAGTATAAAGATGTATGAAGATATGAAAGAATATATATGGTGGGGGAAATGAATAGAGGTATCATTGAGTACGTATCATAATTCTTGGTATATCAGTAAATTAAGTATAATATAAAAACATTTAGGGGTATGTTACAACCATTACACATTCAAAAATTTAAATTAAAAAACATCACCAAGTATTTTGTCATTAAAATTCCAAAAAATTATAAATGATATAATGTTATTTCTGTTGTAGTCTATCAACATAAGAATTATTCACATAAATTTTCTATCCAAGAAGGATTCTATATAGATCACAATGCTAGGATATACATTATGGAAGTGGTAAGAATATATGGAGAACCACATTCTATTGTGTTATATTGGGATATGAGGATTACATGGATGTTCTGGAAAAGGAGTTTTCACCATAGCAGAAGCTAAACGGATTGCATGAATGAGAGGGTATGGCACCTGCCATTAGGACAAGCCTGTGCATGCACAAGAAAGCCTAGCTGAACAGCCATGCAAAGGTGGAGAGCTGATTTCACGATGAAGATGATGTGGAGGAGCAGTTCCAAGTAGTTAGTCTGGGTTGTATGTAATGTTTGAAGCCTACGGGCAATGAATTCCTCTAAGGCCTACAGGACATGTAATAATTATTCCTACAGGCCTTGTAAGGGTTCCACGTCACCCTTTGAAAGGGGGATTATCAAAATCCATAAAAAATGAAGGCCTTAGGGCCATTGGAGGAGGCAAAGACTTCAATAATATCTTGATACAGAGTTGAGTTTTAGTATTGTGTATCATCCTCAAACAAGTGGCTAGTTTGAGAGGGATATTTAAACAATAGAGGATATACTAATATCATTTTATATAGATTTAAATTGTAGTAGGGACCAAATGTTTCACTAAGTTAATATTTCAATCAATAATAACATTCACAGGATCATTTAGACGAATCCTTATAAAGAACTATATGGAAAAAGTGTATAATTCCATTGTGTTGGGGTGAATTTGCGGAAATAAATCTGTTCAGTCATGAACCAGCTCAGGTCGACCACAAACCAGGGAACCGAACTGATCTATGGCATGGACCAAAGGGCATTCTAAATCCCCACAGGCTTGCAAATAGTGTCGGGAACCATTAGATAATCCAAGGGAATGATTTTTCCCAATTATACTCGTGTAAACAAAAAGTGAATGCAAAGGACATACCTACATACAATTATATAAAATTGAAATGAACAAAAATTTTTAAATAACCAAAATCGGAAAACCAAAATAAAAAATAGATAAACAAACCAGAAAACCAAACTAACTCTATATGACCCCACGATCCACTCATCAATGCAACAAACACTCATTGCCGAAAGTGACCTAACTTATGATAAAAACATCACATGGGAAAAAATAGATGAAATCAATAGGCATGACTATTAAAACTATATAGACTATCCCGATAATCTATTCACAATTCACATATAATAAAATGAAAGAAACATCAAATTCATTTTTGAGATATAATGTATAAAAGTATGGTTTTCTACAAGATTACTCAAAAACAAAGTATGATCCATTTCCCTTTTTCATTTCCAAAACTGGATTCATTCAGCTAGTATGAAAATATAATATTCAAGGGGAAAGTGTTGTTGATATTTTCATATTTTCACAATCTGTATAAAACACTTTCATTTGAAAACCATTTTAATAAACCTTATCAAACCAGCCAATAAATTTCCAAGAAAAACAATACACTAGATGTCATAATAGTAATCACATTATAAGGGAATTATAAATTCACATACAAGAAACATATTATCACTACAAGAAACTAAAATCCAATAGACACGGGTGATATTAGGATATCAAGAATAATATATAAGACATGAATACCTAAGACCTTATACCTATTTACATGTCACACATGATGAAATAAAAACTCTCAATACCTTTAGCCATCATTTCTCAGGCAGGCCGAGGGAAAATCCCATAGTAATAAACCCAATATACCCACCTACTATGTGCCCCTAGTCGATACTATAACCTTCCAATGCATCAGTCATTCTTATTACTTTCCTTCAATTCTCATGGTTCCCATGTCTCAAGTATAAAATAGTGGTTATGTCAACCGATGCTAGCTGAGCATTGAATTAAAAATCATATAGTAATAATAATCCACAATATGCCTCACCCCAAATCTCCCAAAGGACTACTTTCATGACTTATGATTAATAGATTACAATGGGATCCAATTGAGGGACCCTTATAATGGAAACTTGGGACTCCAAAAAAGTGACATACCAACCATTCTATGTCAACAAGGCATGAGAACATCCACCAAAGGTTTTTATGACAAGAACTTGTCATCATTTTCACAAAGTGGTCGAACGAGCCCTTAAACATTTCTCACTAAACTAACCATTATAAAAAATGAAACCCATATATCTAGAGGTATCAATCACACCATTATCATGTAAAATCAGTAATAAAAATAATCAAAACATTTCCACCTCACATTAAAATCAAAACCATTTTCTATGAAAATACCAACCAAGCCATACGTCATCATCACATGTCTAACCGATTTCAAAAGCCAAATATACACATTCATTAACATTAAACCATTTGAATGAACATTAAATAGACCCTAAATCATCATTCCACAAGATACATAATTTTTAACAAATCTAAACCACACTCTACATACCATAATCTACTCACAAAATCCAACCAAGATTTCATCAAACACTTGGTATGGGTTATTTGACAAAAAAATCAATTTATCATGAAATAATGCAAAAAACGCCACTTTTCACACCAAAGGATTTATCCGAAGAACACACAAAAATTTTAGCCTATATATAAGGTTTGTAAAGAATGAAATAAATGAATATTAAATTAGAAAAGGCATGTTCATGGGAAATCCTACCTCAAAGTCATGGAGGAAAGGAAACACA
Source organism: Viscum album (assembly GCA_963277665.1). Classification (NCBI taxonomy): domain Eukaryota; kingdom Viridiplantae; phylum Streptophyta; class Magnoliopsida; order Santalales; family Viscaceae; genus Viscum; species Viscum album. The sequence goes on from OY728133.1 coordinate 2,032,903,468, forward strand.
CACCCAAAACTCCTGCTGTGGGTTTCGAAACCGCAGATCTACAAATAATAGCCATAATAGAACAAAACCCCCATAAAAAACCTGTTAAAAACATAACCCTTGGGTGATCATGACCATGGAAGAAGAGAAAACCATGAGAAATTTGAAGAAGAAGGATGGTGTAAGAGAGGAAAAGAGGAAATTGAAGGATTTGATGAATAAAAACAAACATTTGTTGAGAAATCAGCTAAAGAGTGTCCCAAATGAAGTAGAACAAAGACATGAGGCCCACTAGTCAATATCCCATATATAGGGATTCAAATGGGAGGTGAAATCACCCAAATCGGAGCTCCTCCTGAAAAAGTTATTAAGCCCTTAAGTGGCTACACAGTTTCACTGCACGATTTGGCAAACTGTGTGCAAACTGTGTGAGGGCTACTGGAATGAATCTGTAACTTCATATGGTTAGTTTTTATGGTTTGCTGAATCCATGATCAAACCATGTGGCATGAAATATTTTATAAAAACCCTCAAATGACACCACAAACACTATGGAACCCCACCCAATTATTCATGAATGATTTAAACACAAAAAGGTGACACTGTGGGTGTCCAAAACACTTTATCACACCACTTTATCCCAACAAAACCCAATGAAAACCAAGAGTCAAATATTATAAAATGTAAAAAATTAAAAACTCAACCCATGTCACACCCAAGACCTAAGAAAAATTCTAGGTTTTCAATTGAACCAGAACATAAACCAAAACATGAAAAACTCGGCGTGACAATTTTCCCCACTATTAACGATTTTAGCCTCCAGAAATCCATAAAAAGTTCCAGTTGACTGATAAATTCATAAGGATTAGACATAAACACAATCAAACCTCCTAAAATAATGAAATTTCACTCAAAAAAAATGTAACTTAAGCATCTTTACTAAAACAAAATAATAACTAAAAACCACTTCCTAAGAATCAATGGAATGATCAAGAAACCACATCTAGAACCAATTTGACAACAATACCATTAGGCCATCAACCAAGAAACCCAACTCTCAAAAAAAATAGAGGGTAAAAAAAGAAATAATAAACTTCAAAAGAAAGATACTTCTCTAGAAAAAAACTTAAACCAAACAAGAAATAGATCCCCTATAGTGGGGAGGCCCAAATGAACTCCCAACCATTAGAAACCGACAATCAGTCGACAAATTCTTAAGAGGAAAATCCATGAGGTCCATGGTGGGTCTCCCCACCATTAATAATTGATCATCAAGTGAGAATTAGAAATTATCTTGAATCGTTCTTCTCCTATACAGGCCCACCAATACATCCCCACAACAACCTACCAACCTAAGATAAAAGGAACACATAAGGAACATTTAAACAACCCTATCTCAAATGGAGGGGACAAGAACTGGTCCGAAACATTTGGCATGGATCAAAAAACTATACCACTTAGGTTGAGTAGGGAAGGGACTCAATACTTGGACCATTGAAACCAAAATAGACTACTACCCAACACTCGACTCCAATGAATGTATAAAACCAAGACCACACTCGAATCATGTGGGAGGTCCACCCAATGACACTATTAGGGAAACAACATTTAAGATGGTATATTCAAAGACATTGTGGGAGGGGTAAGTCCACCGTGCTCTATGAACCTAGTGGACACATTTTATTGATAGATTAACCATAACAGAAAAATTGAAATTTTCTTACCACAATGGTAGAGGCACAAACATAACTAGACGTCTCAGACATCCGAGTTTCCTAACTACATGACAACTTCACTTCAGGACCTATGGTTGGAGCTCTAACGTGTGAAGCATCTACTACCTCACATATAGGAGCTACTAATCCCTGACTATAACCCCCTTTTATTGTGCCACATGAATCCACATAACTCTCCAAAGTGGAAAAAAAGGACAAAGAAACACTGTGAAACTCACTTCCTCAAAACACACACTTTTAAACAAATAGTGGTTAAGGATACACAACACAATTCTCACTCTCTCTGAAAGAGGAGTATAATGAACATGGAACATGTTGAAATACACCAACCATCACCCAACACAATCATTATAGCCGAGATAATTATCAGATGAGAGAAACACTTTAAATCAATCCCAAAGGTCTTTACTCCAATGAACATACTGAGGAATCATTTGAGGAGATGTATTTAATATTGGAAATGAATCATTAGGTTGATCAAATGGAAAGGATAACAATGGAGAACTATCTGTTGCCACATCAAAACATCCAACACATATTTAGAAACCAAATGAACAACAATCCTAAACCGAGCCACCGACAGGAACACATCTTAAGAAACAATAAGAGTATGAATTCCAGATCAAAAGGATGCATTCCAAATAAACAAAACTTCTATGAAATAAGAAAAACAAGCCACATAAAAATCGGTTTATAAATAAATGCCATAATTTTTAAGATCAAATCACTTTAAAAAAAACTTACTTGGTGGATTTTCACATTCACCAGTGGTGATTCATCAAGTCTTACTCACATAATCTGTTTCATTCCACCCTAGGAACCAAACCACCATTCCATACTAGGCATCCAACCAATTCCATCTAATACCACCCATGTGACCACCCATGAAAACACCAAAGGAAAAAAATTATCATTTTTTTCAGCCAAATAATTAAACCCAGTTCAAAAATCACGTACCTTACAAAGGCAGACTACCCACCTAGTCAAAAACCATTTTCATATTTACTAAAACATATTATAGAATCCCGGAAATCCACACATCATGATGAAACATTTTTTAAAATACCCATTACATTTCAAAAATCCATAATTATCTCATTTTTTATTCTAACAACCACAAAGGCCAAAATAACTTTTTAGAAAAACATCAACCACACAAAACTGATTTCCAAAACCAATTCATCATATTCAAACACTTTTCAACAGCCCCAAACATCCCATTTGAAACAAAGTTTCATAATCACCATAAAATAATCCATTATTTAAAAACATTTTATTTCAACAAACCACATGTTTAAAATAGGGAAAATCCAATCCTGTAAAATCATTTTCACTTTATCCACATGATTTGTTTCAGAAAAACCCAACATTCCAAAAAAAAATCCTCATATTATATTTTGAAAACCCAATTCCCACTTTTCAGAATCCAACCATTCCTTTAAAACCAATTTTTACAATTCTCACAAAAGGATATAAAAAATAATTTTTAAAATTCAAGAAATCTCCAAGAGACCCCTAAAAAGAACCAATTTAGGAGGGAGAGATGACCTTATGGATGGAGGCCATACGTTAAACACACCACCAACATGGGTAGACTTATTCAGACAATTTCCTAGATCCACATTGCTTTCTCGGCCCTGCATATCTCACAAAGACCATTATTCAAACTCCCCTTGTCATATCCCAATCAACAAACAACACCTAAAGACTATGAAAATAAGAATCTCAGACATCCCATGGAAACTCAATGATCAGAACAAGAAAGTGTTTGAGATTCTCTTTCTGCACCTACCCCTCAAGTCCCAAAAATCCAACTACATCTACCATAAAATCCCAAAATAAACAAGGGAACTCTGAAAAGAAAAGTCCACTAAGAGCCGACCTCCCCTAATACCATTTTGTCACAAACCAGCACGTGTCAACCCAAAACCGGGCAACCGAATTGATCTATGGCATGGATCGAAGAGCGTTCCTAATCCTCATGGGATGGAAACTAGTGTCGAGAATCATTGGATTATCCAAGGGAATGATTTTTCCCAATTATAAACATGTAAACAACAGGGGAATGAAATGGACAACCCAACATACATTTATATAAAACTAAATTGAACAACATTTTTTTTCTAGAACCAAAACTGTACAACAACTATTGAAATTATCTAAATGAACCAGACAACCAAAATAACTCCATGTGACCCCACTATTCACTCTCTAATTCAATGGAAACTTTCCTCCCAAAGCAAAATTACTCAAGATGAAACCTACAAAAGGGCTAAAAATAGAAGAAAATTATAAGCGTGACTATTAAAACTCAGTTGGGTAGCCCAATAATTTATTCGCAATGAAAATCCACTAAAATAAAAGAAACATTAGTTTTAATTTTGAGATACATTATATAAAAGTATGGATTTATACAAGATTACTCAAAAACAAAGTACGATCCATTATTCTTATTCATTTCCAAAACTATATCCAGTCAAGTACTATGCTAATAGAATTTTCAATGGGAAAGTGATGTTAACATTTTTATATTTGTACCAAGAGGATAGAACACATTCATTTGAAAACAATTTTCATGAACCTTATCAAAACCATCCCACCACTTTCCCTAAAAAATAATACACAATAATTCATAATATTAATCACACAACAATTGAAATGTAAATACACATAAAAGCATCATACATATCACTGCAAGAAAATGAAATCCAATAGACATGGGTAAACCTAGGAGATCATGAATTTTCAAAAATACATGAATACCTGAGACCTCATCCCCATTGACATGTCACACTCTATGAAATAAAAATTCTCATTATGCCTCGAAATCCTTTCTCAGGTAGTCCACATGAAAATCCTATAGTAATAAACCCAATACATTTTCCTAGTATGGGCCACTAGTGAGAACCATAACCTACCAGTGCTACAATCAGTCCTAGAATAATCTCTCTATATTATAGGTTCCCATTTCGGAAGTGTAAAAAAGGTGGGGAGCAAACCGATTCTAGATGGTCAACCAATCACAACACATATAGTAATAATAATCCAAAACATGCCTCACCCTTAGTCACCCCAAGGACCACTCTCGTGCATTAAGACTAATCGATCACAAATAGTTCCAACCGAGGAAGCATTATAATGGAACCTAGGGATTCCAAAACATGGACATCCCAACCAAACTATATCAATAGAGCATGAGAAAAATCTAATATTGGTTTTTAAAACAAACACTTTTAATCATTTTCCCAAAGTGGCCAAATGAGCCCATAAAAATTTCCCACCAAACTAACCATTAACCAAAATCAATCCCATCCTTCAAGAGGAATCAATCACGCCATTACCACGTAAAATAATTTATAAAACTCTTTTAAAACATTTCTATATCACTTAAAAACCAAACACATTTTATATGAAAAGGACAATCGAGCCACAATTCATCATCACTTGTCAAAACGATTTCAAAAGCCAAATAAACACATCTTTTAACTTAAAACCCATTGAAGGATCTTTCAAGATACCCCAAATAATTTTTCCACAAGACACATAGTTTTTTTCAAATCTAAACCACACTTTATATACCATAATATTCTAACAAAATCCAACCAGGAATTTCATCGAACACTTGGTGTGTGTTAATTGAAGAAACAATTCTATATATCATGAAACAGGGTGTAAAACATCTCTTTTCACACCAAATGATTTATCCAAATAACAAAAAAAAAATTTATAATATAAATAAGGTGTTTAAAGTATGAAATAAATAAATCATAATATAAAAAGGTATATGCCTGGGAAATCATACTTCAAATCCATTGAAGAATGGAAATGCACACCCGAAAACTCCCACCATAGGTTATGAGACCCTATATATGCAAATACCAGCCCTAATCGAACTAAAACCCCATAAAAACCTAGGGAAAAAATAACCCTTGGTTAATAATGAACATTGGAGAAGAGAAAACCTTGAAAAATACGAAGAAGAAGGAAGGGGGAGAGAGGAGAAGAAGAAATTGAAAGAATTGAGGAAGGACCAATAACCATTGGTGAGAAATCAGCCAAATAGTGGCCCAAAACGAATTATAATTAAGGGGGGACTCCCTCTAGTCTATTTACAATAGGTATAGATTAAAATGGGAGGTGGAAGTGCCCAAATAAGATCCCTAAATAAATAGTTATTAAAACAGTAAGTGGCTACACGGTTTTTCTTCACGTGTTTGAAAACCGTGCACAAACTGTGAGATGGCTACTTGAATAAATCTGCAACATTGCATGGTAAGGTTGAATAGTTTGTGGAAACTATGATCAAAACATGTGGGATGAAAACATTTATAAAACCCTAAAATTTCACCCCAAACACTATAAAACACCACACAATGATTCTAGAATGATTTAAACAAAACAATGTTAAATTTTGGGTGTCCAAAACCCTCCCAAATGCAACATTATCTGAACAAAAACCAACGACAACCAAGAGTGAATTATTTTACAATGTAAACACCTCAAAACTAAACCCCCTTTCAAACCATGGACCCGAGAAAAAGACCAGTATTCCCAACGATCCAGACTATAATCGAAAACATGAAAATCTTGGTGTGACATGTTGGGACCTAATCTAGCTAAAGAAATGGTAACAACTATCATATCCATTAAAAATCAGCATATGAAAACAAATAGTGGATTGAAAAGTTATTCTAACAAGAATTGACATGATCTTAAATTTAATTTTGTTGAGAAGGTTTCACAAAAAATTTATTCATGGAAGAATTTTATGGGATTTAGAATTAATGGATGGATAATACCTTGGAATATCCATCCCTTTTTAAGTCTTGTGAGATTAGGGATGGTATCATATCCCTTGGTTCTCCCACAAAACCTATCTTTAGTTAACAATGAATTCCACATATATCTCTAGAAAAGTACATACATGGTCCTTCACATGTAAAAAAATTAGAAATTGTACCACTAAAACAATATCATTCAAGCAACGAATAATCATTAGTGATTCAAAATCATTGAGAGAATTTTCTATGAAAAAATAACACTCACATAGTCAATGTTTTGAGGAAAAAACTCCAATTTGAGAGCTCTATATTGAAATCTAAGGATATATAAGGTAGAAGTATTCTTGGATTCTTTAATGAGAGTAATAAAATTTTGAAGTTGAAATTGTGGGGGGGGTAGAATGTAATAACATGAGATTTCATGAAATCTATTTTATCAAATTAATTTAATTTAATCTATTTCTTATGTTATATGAAACAAAAAGTCTATATATAATTAAAATATTATTATTTTATCTGATAGTAGTAACCAAGACCTTAAATTGGAGAGTATTTATAGAGAAAACTAAAATATGAAAATTATATATTATATAAATGTATCAAATAAATTCATTGGTTGTCAATTTATATGGAATTAAAATAAAAAAATTTGAATCTAATGGAAATGTTTTCATAGAAAATATTTTTATGCACTCATTTTGTTTTTATATTAATAAGTTAAATTAATCACTATTTGTGATTTATTTTAATGAAATTAATATATTACATATTCAATTAAATTTTTTATCTTTAGTTAATAGTTTCTATGAACATGGGATAAGAATGAGCCCCGTTTAATTCTTAAGAACTCTATTTCTCTAATAATTTTTTCTATCATGTTTTTTCTACTAATTATAAAATTAAATTTTAAAAAATTTATAACATATAGCTTAAAATTTTATTTTTTAAAATAAACATGTTATAATTATCCTATAGTGATGTTTTGATAATTTTTTGAAAAACAAAATTTTATCTGAGTAGTAAAAAATACAGATATTTACTGAAAAATATATTTTCATTTAAAGAATTTAAAATTTAAAATTTTATTTTATATATATTTAAGAGTAAAATTAGTTCAATATTACTATTATTAATCCAATTTTCATCCTGTTATACAATTTTACATTTTAATTTTGAATAAAAAGTTTTAACCTAAGAAATCTATTCTTTAGAAAACCACATTTTCATCAAGGTTACATGTTTAGTTTTAAATTAAATGATACATCTTAATGGAATAGAATTTTCTGAAATAGATTCAATATTTTAAATAATAATAAATAATATTTGGGAATATTGTTAACTTGTTTTTTGTTCATACAAAATTATAAAGAATGTAAAAATTAATTACCATGGATATGGTTAAATAATGGTATTGTGTGTTACAAATACCTGTAATGAAATCAATCTTCCACAAAGAATGTAATTTTATATAAAAAAATTAATTTCATATTTTTAATAAGTATTTCAATTTTATCCAATATTTATCATTTATATTTTTATTAATGGATGAATTACATTTGTAAAATAATTAAAAACTAGTTATCGTAGTGAAAACTAAAATAGTAAAAGAGATAAACATAGAGGTAAATTGAATACCAATTTAAAACAAATTTCTTTTTTATTGGAGGATTTTATTGATCTTATATTCAGTCTAATCCATTATTTATAAAATTTTTAAGAACATTGGTTGAGATTGAACTCTTATTTTTAATATATTTGGGTGTTTAAAAAATTCCACTCCTGCCTAATTATAAAAGGGTACCACCACCCCTAACATATTCAAACATCTTAATACATTTATCGTGACCAAACCCAAATGAAATTTCTCACAAAAATAATTATTCAAATTAATTTTTTTCTATTCATCTGACAAAATTTCCATAGCGTCCGTAATAAAAGACCCAACAAAAAGTTTTTAAGGTAAATTTATTTTCTTCACTTAGAATTTTGTTTTTTTACATTTCTGCTTACTACATTAATTCATGTATTAATAATTAAAATAGAATAATAATAGTATATAACATATAATTGTATTTAATTATTTATATGGGATAACCATTATCCACATCCTCTTCCATAAAATGTGAAATGAAATTGTCGATCAGGTGTGTGGCGGACTACCTCCTCACGGACCGATGTAATTTATATGTTGTCACCACCACTCATGATTGGAAACAATGATAGATTTAATTTACATACATTATAATCATGAAATGATTATATTTCATATATTAATAATATAATATATACTTTCTCCCCTAAAAAACAATATTGAAAATGAAAACACCATTCGTGCGTACGTGTGGACTACTTCTAACATGAAGTGATGTGGTTTTTTCCTTTTTATATTAACATGGATGGTCATATTAATGGATTTGATAAAATATATTATTTATATATATAATACTTATTCTTTAAAGTTGAATTTTATATTTACCTTTATTTCATTCCATCCGTGAAAAAAACTAAAACCATGATCATATGTACATATGACCTACCATCTCTTGGAATGGTGTGACACATTTTTCAATCACTGAACTATATGGATTAATAAAAATCCAAACATAATGAATATATATATGATAATTATGTTATTTTAAAATAATTTATATTTTTAAACCATGATAAATGTCTTCGGATTGAAATTACCAAACAAAACATATATAGAAAATAAAACAATTATTCCATGAGAAATTTATTGTAACAAAGAATTCATAATAGATGAGTGATAAAAGGTTATAAATTAAAAATATATTGTAGGATATATGTGTATTGTTCTATAATATATTAATAATAAATCTATATTTATTATAAATGTTGTTCAAACATGAATGATGATTGTCAAAACGTAAGGTAAGGGTTTTTCATCTCACATTTATTTCTCCGAAATACATTCCATACTCAAGAATTGATTATTTTAAGCGGTATTTATACTTCCCATGAATGTATTTTATAATTATTTTTATGATATTTATTTTTACCAACATGTCCATATATGGTTTATTCTTTCCTGAGGTTTATTATTCAAAATTTACCAAAGTGGTAATGGTTTTAGGTTACAAATCACATTACTTACTAGGATTGATGATGATTATAATTATGAAGATTCAATATTATAATTTTACTCCCCATTAACTCATAATATTTATTATACTATAGAAATGTTTATATATTACATGTTTTACTTCCATTTTTCACTATTTACATACTAAAGAGAACAGAAGAATGTTATTAATGAAAATCATTTTTATTTCTCTCTTTAGTCAAAATGTAATTATATTCCATCTTCAAATTTTCTAAATATGTTTTCGTCATTGTTTTGAATAATATACAATAGTAGATTAAATAAAATTTTAACCTTAATTTAATTTTTAAATAATTCAATAAAATGAAACTTCTTATCAATTTCCAAACAAAGTACTTTTTGATAGTTTTTACAATAATATCAATGCAATGTTTTCATTTAAAAAGTATGAGATGAATAAAATTTCCATCCATTTGGAAAAATCTATTATTTTAAAACATCATTATATCTTTCAAAATATATTTTCTATGAAAAATTAGTTTACCAATATTTTGTGAACTAAAAAATGTTACTTTTAATGATGAAATGAAATTTTCCTTAAGAATTATTTACTGATCCTTTTATATAATTTCTATTCATAAATGAAAATAACCATTTGTTTTTATTATGTTTTACTAGGTATTTGATCCAATGGATACTTTATTATTAGTATGATGAGATGTTTATAGATCCCATTTTATTTCAATGGGTTATTCTATGATTTATTGATGATGTTTTTATGAAAACCTATTTCTATTCATGTGTTATGATATAATGATGTGATTATTTGATGATATTTTTCATATTTATTGATTTTATGGAATAAATATATATGGTTTTCATACCTTGATATGCTGGATTAGAAGTATATACCCATATAATCTAGTTTAAAATATATTAAATCTCATGAGATGACTATGGGAAACAATTTAATGTGTTTGGTTAGAAATGGGAAACAAGTCAATGTACTTGATATGATATTGGAAATTGGTCAATGTGCTTGATCCATTGTTGGTAAAAGTTGGTGTGCATGATCTGATATTGAAAACATGTGTTGATGAATGATTTATTATGATTTTATGATATTGGTATCAAACATTAACATATGAAATGTGTAAGAACCCAGTTCTTATTTTTGATGTACGAGTTTCTTATTTTCTCTTTTCTTTAAGTGTTTTTGAAAAAAATAAGGAAAATGGGGAAAATCCTAAATTTTGGGACTACACGTCATGTACTATTCCACATGCCATGTACTTTGGCCGTGTGGGATGAGTATACATGGTGTGTAGCCATGTCGGTGACGAAGGGTGTAAAAACCGACTACACACCGTGTAGTGGTATTTACACGTCGTGTAGTCAGTTGGCAGGAAATAGTAAGGTGGTGGAAGTAGCTGCCAGCTACGTGACAGTACACCCCATGTAGTCAGAAATACATGCCGTGTACTCATGTCGACGGATGAACGGTTTGGTGGTGCCGCCATAGGAATAGTTAAATGACAAAAGTACACACCGTGTAGTAAATAGTACACGCCGTGTAGTTTGTTTTTTTTCTTAAAACGGGCAGTAGCCTCCTCATTTGGTAGGGGAGGCTTTGGACATGTTTTGGATCCAGTAGAGGTGGCTGGATCTTTGAAGAGATCCCGATCGCATGTCGGGAATCGGATTCTTCCGTCGTCGATCTCGTTGGAACCACATGGGTAAGAGCTTCCTTCTCCTTGTGTGTTTCTAGCCAATTATTCCTCTAAGGGAAGTTATTTGAGGTTAAATGAGAATTATTTTACCTCAGATCTATGACTTTCGTGGACGTTTCAGAAGGCATCGTTCGGGTATACCATTTTTTGGTGTTTAAGGTAGGTGGCTTGGTGTTTAATTTTCAACTGTTGTGTGTGTTGTGTATTTTTATGCTATAGACCCATGTTGGGGTGTCGTGTGGCTGAGGCCTTGGCTATTTTAAATACCTACGAATATATATGTAATTAAATGTGATATTAAAGTGTTGTTTGGGATCATTTCTTGGATCGAGGACCACCCCGGGGGTGCATTCCTCTGTTTATCCTTTTGGCCAGGATACCCTAGGGTATGCCTTTGTAATAATATTCATTAAATATCCTTTAGAGGAATTGTATGTAAATGCTTGTTATATGTTGGGAATGGCCCGATTACTTGTTTAGCCCGAGGGTAGTGTTTTACTTAGCCTGAGGGAAGTGCATCATTTAGCCTGATGGCAACTTCTTCTGTGCCTGTGGGCAATAGACTCTGTGCCTAAGGGTGGCACTTTGTATGCCTGAGGGTAATATCTGTTCTACCTGTGGGAAATTACCTGCAGGTTACATTTCTGATTACTTGAGGGTAAGGGTTTGCGTGTCTGAGGACACTGACTGATTGGTTACATAGAAACTCACTGTGGTGATTTCATTATATTAAATGGTTAAAAATGAACATTAAAATGGAAATATAAATGGATAAGTTAGTTACTTTTCAGTACTTCTTAGTTTATTTCATTTTATTACTATGCACTGTTGTTGCATATTTCACACAGTTGGACATGGGCCTTTGATGGGTGCCTACTGAGATTATTTCTCACACCATGTTTGGGTCATGCTTTTTGGCCCAAACAGATTATTTTTCTGCAGGTGTGGATAAGGGCAAGGGTCCCTATATATGTACTTGATTTCTAGTGAGGAGTAGGTGAGCATGGGACCGGGCTTAGGCTCACGATGCTACCAGCTATTTTGATTTGTTTTGTTATACTCTGTATTGTATTGTACTATTATGTAACATGTTCTGGCTATTTTCAAAGAACTTGAGACATGGTGAATCATATCTATATAACTGTCTGGTTATCTTTAATGCTGTTGTTTATATTAAATGTGTATGGTTTATTACTTCTGCTGTTTTTGTATGGTTATATTTTATTCTGCTACACTACACTTTAAAAAATGAGGCCATTGTTTCCCCACTATCAGACCTGGGACCTCGCTGCTAGTTGGCAGCCTTTGGCGTTTGGGGAAATGCGCTTGAGGTCATGTGACCAACCGGGTTCGGGGCACCCGTTGAGTGGCACCCGGATCTGGGACATTACAAAGTGGTATTAGAAGATGTTCTTTTCTTTGACATACAATTTGGAGCCTTAGTTAGGGATAGGATGGGAGTGGTAGTTGGTAATAAGATATGCCCGGGTGTATCTAACCTGTGTAGAGGGAAAAGCCAGTCTAACTTGTATTTTTTTTTTCAATTCGTTGATTTTGAAAATTTTACAGTTGACTTGATTTTCACTAATGGGTGATGCACTTTTGATTATGCTGTTTATAATTTATTAATGGTTTCTATTTAGTTGCATCCTATTGAGATGAGGGTATGACATCTCATAAATCATTTAGGAACATTCTAGAAATCAGATGCCATTCATAATTTCCATGCCATGTAGGTGCATTAAAAATTGCATGTTGTTGTGATAGTTGTTGTGCTAGCAAAACATGTTGTTGTGATAACTGCTTTGATAAATACCTACTATGTGATAGGGTATTTTCTTTTGTGAGATAGTTGATAGAATGAATGCCAAAATATGGTTTTTGGGGTGTATGGGCCCTCATTGACCAGAATTTGGTGGATCACTGGCTATTCATTTTCCGGTATAACACTGATAAGATTCCAAACTATGATTCAGGGGGAGTATGGGCCCTCACGGATTGGAATTTGGCACTAAGGTGTTGTTTTCAGTATTTTCTGGGATTTCAGAGTAGTTTTAGAGGCCTACTATCCGAGAAACCTAGTATACACGCCATGTAGTTCCTCAGACACACGCCATGTGTGTTCTTCTGTACGGGAAAAAAAGAAAACTTTTTGAGTACACACCGTGTGCCCTCAGTACACGTCGTATAGTCTCTTCCCATGTCATAGACCGTGTGGGGAGGGACACGGGGAAGGGAAAAGCTTGGGAAAAACACGTCGTGTATCGGATGTACATGTCGTATAATGTTAACCCAGAGACTCGGCCGTGTAACTAACAAACATGGGCCGCTGTAATCTTTTCTTGAACATGTCGTGTCAATGAAGAACACGCCGTGTAGTGTGACATAGGGACCTTAGCCGTTTAACTGACAACACGGGTAAGGGTAATCCTTTCGTGTATACACCGTGTGTATATGGAACACGCCGTGTAGTTTGAGCCATGTATCCAGCCGTGTAACTAACAACATGGGTCGGTGAAGCTCGTCTAGTACATACCGTGTACCTGTGGGACATGCTATGTAGTCTTGTCTGAGGACAGACATGTGGTTTTATCCATGTGGTAGGGAAAACGGGGTGGAGTACACGCCGTGTTCGGGTGTCACATGCCATGTAGTATCATGCCGAGTAGTCGGATGTGTCACAAACGACACGGGATGTTGGAAATTACACCATACATGTCGTGTATCTTGAATACACGCCGTGTAGTTTTGTTTAATGGGAGATGTGTGGAGTGGCCATGTAGAAGGACCCAGACAGGGGAAGAGAAGTCAGGTACATGCCATGTAGTCAGTATACACGCCGTATAGTCTTGTTTTGAAAATCTTGAAATGCCTTCTTCCTCCTGTTCCCTTTTTGGTCCCTTCGTTTTCAGTCTTTGATAATCTGGATCTAAGCTTTGCGTTTGACCTTGTAGAGTCATGCCACTGAGAAAATCACGCGTTGTTTTCCAGGAGAGCGACAACGATTATACTCCAGAGATGGTGGGCCATGGGCTACCAATGGATCCTCCAGCAGAGCCAGATGCGGCGCCAGCTCTTATACCGGATATAGGCAAAGATGCACAGTTCCGTGAAGGCTTCATGCGGTTCATGCAGACCTTTCAGGGAGCACCACCGGCTGCCACATCTATGGCTGAGCTGACTCCTATCATCCAGGAGCAGCATCCGCCTACGTTTTCAGGTGATGGTGGACCACGGGCTGTAGAGTCTTGGCTAGGGTCTATGCAGACTATTTTCGAGAATCATGAGACACCTCCCGGGCGGAGAGTCAATCTCACGACGTATATGCTGCGTGATTCCACCAAGAGGTGGTGGGATGTTACCACCTAGTCAGAGCATCATAGAGACGTGGTGTGAGAATATTTTCAGGTAGTCTTCTATGACTTCTTCTTTCCAGAGATGCTGAGGGCAGATAGAGCTCGAGAGAAAATGAACCTGTAGTAGGGATCTATGTCGATGATGGATTATTTTGCTCGTTTCACCAAGCTTTAGCGTTTTGCACCCGTTCTGGTGGGTGATGAGACATTACATCAAGAAGCTTTGAGGATGGTCTTCGATATGACATATGAGCACTCGTGAATGTTTTCAGGTTTCCTTCAGGACATGAAATTGTTAACTAGACACTGATTACAGAGAGGAACCTTCGAGAAGCTAGTGGTGTGGGCCAGGGTGGTTCAACACCAGTTTTTGGTACTATTTCTACTAGCAAGAGGAAGAGATAGATGGACTTCTCTCAGGGTGGCAGTACCAGCAAGAAGGATGTTTCAGGTGGTCAGATAAGGTGCTATCAATGTGGTAAAGAGGGTAACAAGAGACCATAGTGTCGATGTGATCCGGTGGAGTGCTGATCTTACGGAAAGATGGATCATCTGCAGTGATTTTGTAGGGCATTTCCATTTGTGGCTAGTGAGATAGGTTCTGTATAGACTCCATGTGCGGGAGAAGGACCAGTAACTTCTTACTAGTTGGGGAAATGGAATACGTCAGTGCGTGTAGGAGAGATGGTGGTCATGGCCATGGTAGACAGACACTAGGATCTTAGAGGAAGAAGGGAGGGGCAGCTCAGGGTAGCCATGATGTGTCGTAGGGCTGTGGTACTGGGCATGCTTATGTAGTGCAGTAGGCCCAACAGGAGCAGGATCCCGGACCATCTGCAATTAGAGGTAATATTCTAGTAGCTTCTGTCTTATCTTTAGTACTTTTTGATACAAGTGTTACACATAGATTCATATATGTACCCGTTGTAGAGATCCTGGGGCTCTGTGTTTCTTCTTCTTCTGCTGTTATGACTCTAGACACTCCGTTGGGAACTAGAACGACATTTGTGCATCAGTGCAAGGAGTGCCCCCTTGAGGTTGGTGGGTGTCACTTTCCTTTGGACCTCTATGTCTTAGAGATGACAGCTTATGACATCATTCTCAGGATGGAATGGTTGGTTCCCTTCCGAGACTTTGGTTATTGTTATCATCGCATAGTGAGTTTCACGTCACTAGAGGGTGGAGAGTTTGTATACAAGGGCGAGTGGGATGTTCAGGCGAGTCGAGCTAGTCCAGAGCATCTTGGGTGAGGTGGAGTCATAGCCCAGATTGCGAGTTTATATCTGGATGATCAGGGGACATGTCAGACGTATTTCCCTCCAGTGGATGATCGTTTCAGGGATGTTTTCCCGGATGACTTTTCAGGTCTACCTCTATAGTGAGAGGTGGATTTCTCTGTTGATCTTGTGCTAGGGGAAGCACTGGTGTCCATTCCTCCTTATAGTATGACTACACCTGAGCTAAAGGAGCTCAAGAGGTAGTTAGAAGTGTTACAGGCAAAGGGTTTTATCCAACCCAATACTTCTCCTTGGGGTTCGCCGGTCCTTTTTGCGAAAAAGGCGGATGACACCCTCAGACTCTGTGTGGATTATCAGAAGCTGAACCAGTTACCGGTCAAGAACCAATATCCCTTGCCGAGGATTGATGATATTTTTGATCAACTTTGGGGAGAACAAGTGTTCTAAAAGATTGACTTGGGATCAAGATATCATCAGCTGCGCATGAGACCATCAGACATACCGCTTACAGCCTTTCAGAGCAGATATGGTCTGTACGAGTACTTGGTTATGCCGTTCGGACTCACGAACAAGCCAACAGTTTTCATGGATCTGATGAATCATCTGTTCCATACTTATCTGGATTGTTTTGTGGTAGTATTCATGGATGACATCTTGGTGTACTCTCACACTCGACACGGCCATGCCACCCATCCTGAGATCATATTGAGTACATCGAGGGAGCATCGACTATATCCTAAGCTCTCAAAGTTACACTTTTGGATGGACCAGATTCACTTCCTGGGTCATATCATCTTAGAGGCAAGAGTTGCAGTAGACCCAGGGAAGGTGAGAGCAGTAGTTTCCTTGGAGTATCCTGAGAATGTGTTTGAGATACATAGTTTCTTAGGGCTGGATGGTTACTACAGACGCTTCATACAATACTTCTCCCACTTAGTAGCACCGTTGATGGGTTTGACTATGAAGGTTGTGAAGTTAGTTTGGTCAGAAGCTTGCGAGACAACCTTTCAGGACCTGAATGGAAGGTTGACATCAGCACCTGTCCTGATACTTCCAGAGCAAGGGAAAAGATATACAGTTTACGGTGATGCATCAAGTATTGGGCTGGGAGCAGTGTTGATGCAGGTCGATCGAGTTGTTGCGTACGGTTCTTAGTAGTTGAGGCCACATGAGAGAAATTACCCGACACATGATCTCGAGTTGGCTGCATTTATGCATGTGTTGCTCTGTTGGAGACATTATCTCTTGGGAGAATTTTTTTTGGTTTTAACCGAACAAAAAATTCCCAGGTATATTTTTACTCAGCATGACTTAAACCTGAGATAGTGAAGGTGGGTCGAATACCTTCAGTCCTTAGATTTTCAGCTTGCCTATACACCTAGTAATGGTAATGTCGTAGCTGATGCACTGAGTAGGAGGACTCAGAAACAGGCGGTACAGGAGGCCAGTGGCAAGTGGTAGCTCATGGCTTTGTTCTCTAAGATGCATTTGGCGGTGCATGACAGTAAGAGGAAAACTTATCTTTCATCTTTAGTTGAGACTTCTACCCTCCTGGATAGAGTGAGGATGAGACAACTATCTGATTCAGAAGGCCTAGTTCTACGGGAGTCAGTGGCATGTGTGGACCCTCCTCCTGGTTGGACAATATGTGATTATGAGATTATGTGGTTCCATGGACGGGTGTGGGTTCTAGGGAATATATGCGAGGAGTTTATGTGGGAGTTTCATGCTTCATCTTGGGAAATTCATCCCGGGGTTACCAAGATGTAGCGCGACTAGAGACGTCAGTACTGGTGGCCGGCTATGAAGAGAGAAGTAGCTGGTTTTGTTACGAGATGTTCCACCTATCTGCAGGTGAAGGCGGAGCATCAGAGGCCAGTCAGACTGTTACAACAGTTACCCATCCCGGAGTGGAAATGGGATGATGTCATGACAGATTTCATGACTGGATTTCTGAGGTCACCTCGAGGAAATGATGCCGTGTGTGTTGTTTTGGACATACTCACGAAGGTATCTCACTTTTTTCCAATGAAGGAGACCTTCAGTGTTGATAAGATCAAGAATTTGTATCTACAAGAGATCATGCGTCTTCATGGGGTCCCTCGTTCTATCGTTTTAGATAGTGACACCCATTTTACATCTTGTTTCTAGCAGAGTTTTCAGAGGGCACTGGGTACACAAGTGCATCTGAGCACAACTTACCACCCTCAGACCGATGGCCAATCAGAGCGTACGATACAAGTGATTGAGGACATGCTGCGAGCATGTATCCTAGACTTTAGGGGCCCTTGGGAGAATCATATACCCCTAGTCGATTTTACCGACAATAACAGTTTTTAGGAATCTATTGAGATGGAACCATAAGAGGCTTTATATAGTAGGCCATGCCGATCACCTTTGTGCTAGTTAGTGGCTCATGTGGCAGCTTTACTAGGACCGTGTATCGTGTAGGAGGCTTCTGAGAAGGTCCAGTTGATTCAGAAGTGGATGGCTACCACACAGTCTCGTCAGAAATCTTACGTTGATCGCCGCCGACGATCTTTGGAATTCGTGCTCAGGGATCAGGTCTTCTTGCGTGTATCTCCGGGGCTGGGATACAGGCATATCAGGAGACATGGTAAACTTTCACCAACGTATGTGGGGCCATTTGAGATTCTGGAGAGAGTCGGGACAGTTTTCTATTGGTTTCAGTTACCACAGAGGTACCGGGCTATGCATAACGTCTTCCATGTATCTCAGTTGCACCGCTATCATTTCGAACTGCCTCATGTCTTTATACTTGAGGAGGATGAGCTTCAGATCGATGCGTCCTTTGAGGAGAATCTGATTCGTATCGTTGATAGGAGCACGAAGTTTCTCCTAGGCCGGTCATTTCCTCTCATACAGGTGTTGTGGCAGCTTGGCCGAGTGCAGGACGAAACCTGGGAGCGGGAGACCAACGTATGTTCTCAGTGGCTAGAGCTGTTCTGAGCTTTATCTTCTCCACCCTTGGAAGGGAAATTCGGGGACGAATTACTTTAAATGGGGAAGTTTGTAAGAACTTGGTTCTTATTTTTGAGGTATGGGTTTCTTCTTTTCTATTTTCCTTAGGTGTTTTTTAGAAAATAAGGAAAATGGGGAAAATCATAAATTTTGGGACTAAACACTGGGTACTATTCCACCCGCCGTGTACATTGGCCGTGTGGGATGAGTACACAGGGTGTGTAGCCATGTCGGCGATGAAGGGTGTTAAAACAGACTACACGCAGTGTAGTGGTATTTACACGCCTTGTAGTCAGTTGACAGGAAAATAATACGGTGATGGAAGTAGCGGCTAGCTGCACGACAGTACATGTTGTGTAGTTAGGAATACACGCCGTGTACTAATTTTGATGGATGAACAGTTTAGCGGTGCCGCTAGAGGAACAATTAAATGAGAAAAGAACACACCGTGTAGTCAATAGTACAGGCTTTGTAGTTTGTTTTTTCACATAAAATGGGCAGTAGCCTCTTTATTTGGAATGGGAGGCTTTGGACGCGTTTTGGAGTAGGGAGAGGAGGCCGGAGCTTTGAAGATATCCTGATCGCACATCAGGAATTAGATTCTTCCACCGTCGATCTCGTTGGAACCACACGGGTAAGAGCTTCCTTATCCTTGTGTGTTTCTTGCCAATTCTTCCTCTAAGGGAAGTTATTTGAGGTTGAATGAGAATTATTTTACCTTAGATCGATGACTTTTTTGGATGTTTTAGAAGGCATCGTTCGGGTATACCGTTCTTGGGTGTTTAAGGTAGGTGGCTTAGTGTTTTATTTCCAGCTATTGTGCGTGTTGTGTATTTTTGTGCTACGGACCCATGTTGGGGTGTCATGTGGCTGAGGCCATGGATATTTTAAATACCTATAAATGTATAGGTAATTAAATGTAATATTAAAGTGTTGTTTGGGATCATTGATTGGATCCAAGACTACCCCGGGGGTGCATTCCTCTGTTTATCCCTTTGTCCTGGATACTCGAGGGTATGAATTTGTAATAATTTTCATTAAATTTCCTTGAGAGGAATTGTATGTAAATGCTTGTTATATGTTGGGCATGGCCCAATTACTTGTCTAGCCCAAGGGAAGTGTCTTACTTAGCTTGATGGAAGTGCATCATTTAGCCTGAGGGAAACTTCTTCCATGCCTATGGGCAATAGAATCTGTGCCTGAGGGCGAAAATTTGTATGCCTGAGGGAAATATCTGTTCTTCCTATGGGCAATTACCTGTGGGTTATGTTTCTGATTACCTGAGGGTAAGGGTTTGCATTTCTGAGGACACTGACTGAATGGTTACATAGAAACTCACCGTGGTGATTTATTTATATTAAATGGTTAAAAATGAACATTAAAATGGAAATATAACTCTTTAAGTTATTTACTTTTTCAGTACTAATTAGTTTATTTCATTTTAATACTTCACACTGTTGTTGCATATTTTGCACAGTTGGACACAGGCCTTTGATGGGTGCCTACTGAGATTATTTCTCACACCCTGTTTGGGTCATGCTTTTCGGCCCAAAAAGATTACGTTTCTGCAGGTGTGGATAAGTTCATGGGTCCCTATACAGGTATATGATTGCTGATGAGTAGTAGAGGAGCATGGGACTGGGCTTATGATCGTGATGCTACCAGCTGTTTTGTTTTGCTTTGTTATACATTGTATTGTATTGTACTACTATTTAACATGTTCTGGCTATTTTTTTAAACTTGAGACATGTTGCATCATATCTATATTACTGGTTGGTTATCTTTACTGCAGTTGTTTATGTTAAATGTCTATGGTTTATTGATTCCGCTGTTGTTTTATGGTTATATTTTATTCCGTTGTGCTATACTTTGACAAATGGGGGCATTGTTTCCCCACTATCATACAAGGGCCCTCGCTCCTAGTCAGTAGCCTCTGGCGTTTGGGAAAATGCACTTGAGGTCATGTGACCAACCGGGTTCGAGGCACCCATTGAGTGGCACCCAGATCTGGAATGTTACAAAATGGATTCTATAATTATTACAATGACACACTTATATGACGTAAACTAATGTTCGTGATGGATTTATGATGATTTATCACTGTTATAATTTGTTTATTTTGAAATTATAATGTACTACGACATGAATAATGTTTAAGGTCAATAATATATTGGGTAAAAACATTTTATACTATATTCATTATATCCTATCCTTATTATTATATTATGTTTTCATATGATCATCGACTGATTTCTCCCATGTTTACCCATACTGAGCATCTGATCTCATCGTTTCTAATGATTTATTTTCCTATGTTATGGAAAATGGTTTTAAATATGGTATGTCTATGAATATTACTAAATGGAAAGACAGTTATAAGATACATTGAATAAATTCCATGAAATAAGATGATGGGGGAATCCATTATCCAATGAAACTAAACCTTCATTATCCTTGAGAGAATATTTGGGAAATTTATTTAATGTTCATCTAAAAAGATTTAATATTTTTATAAGAAAACTCTAGTTCATTATATTTATCCCTTAATGAACATCAAATATTCTTGGAAAAATTTCAAAATATGAAAAATTAGGGATACACATTTATTATCTAATACCGATTATTAAAAGTCCGAGAAATTAATTTATATGACTTATATGTATGATGTGGCAACACCATAACCACATTATTTCTTAATAATATCCACACACTAAGAAATATTCTTCTTTAAATTCCCAATTAATTTGTAAAATAAATGATTTACATAATTTATAATAATGACTTTTGGTAGTTTCAGTAATGAGATTAACATTTATACATTTTAATATAATTCATCTTGTTGGGTTTATCTATATTTGTTACCTTTCTCATAAAAATTAAAGGAAATACATTGTTCTTAGATTATAAGAATGGTATAATAGAATTTTTATATATTAAAAGTAATAATAAATGGATTAAATGATCTTGAAATAATTTCATAACCCCACTAATGGCCATGTATATCATGATAATGAACCTAATACCATTCATGTTGGTTATGTTTCTAAAAATTTCAATAAAATTATAAGAATCATGGACCCATTTTAATATCATTGACTAGAAAAGTAAATTGTTTCATCATAATATTTAATTATAGATTTCTATTGACAGTTCTCTTTACGATGATCAGTCATATTGAATTCTTCCATCAAGTCATGTTGATTTTAATGATCAATAATCATGGTGTGTAAAATTAAAACATGATATATCTAAAGGATCATTTATATAATTCTTTTTGGAATACATATCCACAAAAGAGGAAGGACAACAGGTTCTTTTGAGAGAGAAATACATGGAATATATACTCTTAACACATATTTAAGAATAATTCAAAAAATTTAATATAAGTAAAATGATATATTTATGTATAATTTTCCTTCTATGTGATAGATATAAAGAAAAATTCTGGTTTATTTTATTATTTAAATATCCATAATAATTCAAGGTTTATTATTAGTATAATGTATGTTATTATTTAATATAGTATTCTATTGAATATACTATGAAAAAACATACCCTCAATATTGGATAATCAATGGTCAAATATAAATAGTATTACGAGAATTATCCCATCTATAAATGTCTCTTAAGTAATTTAAATTTAGGAAAACACCACATTTTAATTATATTTAATACAATATTTTAATTTTTGGTGGAATAATATTTTCATAATTTATAAAATGAATATATATGACACCATTCATTTCTGAGCCGATCCAAATTTGGTTACAATGTCAAGGGTCACCTAATATTAACATTAGAAAAAATACTATAATTTTCACCTATCACAAGAAAATACATTAATTATCGGTTAAGCCTAAATCATCTATTTGATCAATCATAGCCATAGTCATTGTGGGTCATATTGAAATACATTTGTCTTTTTCATATTTTATGATGTATTTTAAATTCAGTTTCACTATTGGAATTACATATATCACATACATAACCTATATGATTATATACACAATAATAAAATAGTATATGTCCAATATATACTTGATGCATCTTTTATTATTTAATTACTATTATAAATAATCCATTTAAGATTATAACTTATATAATTCTCAATAATATTATCATATTATTGATACCAAATCTATATCTCCCCATTAATTTTTAAGAGAAACAATAATATATTATTCGTAAGGGTTTTGGTTTATTAGCGCGCATGTCTTGTGATATTTCACAGAGGGGAAAACCTGAAACACACTACAAAAAACAATCATAATGTAGATATATAATAATAACAAACATTTTATCAATGTTTCATGGTAGTATTATATTGCTTTTATACTGTATAAATATGTTATAAGACTACAAAATATTCTCACATTTGATTTATGTATTTATCATTTATCAAATTTTCACTCATTACACTACAATGTATTACTAATGATACTAAAAATAGTATATATAAGATGTAACATAAAACCCAATTCATGATCATATGAAAAAAAATAAAAAAGTAAATAAAAAATATATTTTTTAAAAATGTGTTTAGGAATGTTCAGATTAGAAATAAATCATAAATTATTGTCTCTATTAGTATCCAATAATAATATTTATCATAAAATAGTTTATATAATTATATTCATTTTTAATCAATTCTAGTCACTCCTCAAAGTTAACAAATAAAATATGGAATATTAAATTCTTGGATTAACCTTTAAAGTAAGGAAAATTAATAAACGTTTTTTAATAATGGAACAATTATGAATCATTCTTAGAAGAACTAATCTAGAGAATTATAATCATAGCTTTTTATTTTTATGAATAAGTTGAAGAATTTATCCCAAATCAAAGTTATATATAATAATAAGAGTATTTTATAAACACTGTTGGAGATTATACAGGAAAATACATTAGGAGTTTCAATAAATATACTCCATAGTTTTTTAGATAAATAAATTTTCTCCAAAGGTTTCTCAAGATCCAAAAAAAATTAGACGTTCTGTAATGATCCTTTGAGTGGATTAAAATTTTGATAGTAAGAGCATTAATTTCCTATTTTGAGGGTAATCTAAATTTCTTTCATAGAATTTAGATTTGATTCTTATTACTTGAAGCCCAATCCAAAATATTAATTGGGATTTTCTATTTCTAATGTTTATATATTAATAATTTAATAAATCATTATTTGTATTGTTATATAAAATTAATTATATATTTAATTAACTATATTTAAATATTTCAAATATATAAATCATAAACCCTATTTTTTTAAATAAACAGAATAATTTTTACACGTCGAATAATGACATAACTCTAAATATTTAAATTATCATTAAAATATATATGACCCCATGATCACATTGATATGTTTTAAATGATCATAATTATCATTTATAATAATAAAATAAGAGTGGTATCTGTTACTATGTTATAAAAAAATTACAATGTGGTTTGGGGTAGTCTCATCTACCACATTTCTATAAAAATGTTACGTTATAAACTAAATTGAGATTAAACATCAGACATGGATAATATCAATCCTAAATAATATATCACGTTTTCTTAATTTATGATTTTAATAACTCTTATATAATTATATCACACATAACTATCTTGGAAGATCTATGCACTTAATTAAAACTCAATTAAGGGTCTTGAAATCACAACCCATTATATGAGAGAAGCATCTGACCATTATTAATGAAATAATTCCAACTTATTTAAACCATACACAATTACCTCATATTAAGAAAAATTAAAAAATAAATATAGATAGATTTTAAAGTAGAGAACCTTTTTGTAGGGAAATAATTCAGTAATATATAATTAAAGAGAGCCTAGTCAATGTTCACATAATTGACATCAATGTTACATATGTGATAATCTAAGTGGTTTACTTTGTGGTAATCAATCCATATCCAGGTCAACCAATTTTTATTATAAGTCTTATCGATTTTTTCTATATTAATTTGGTCCTACATATCTTAAGATTAAAATTATAATCAAAACTTATATTAAGATCTTCAATCAGAGATAACTTTTTAATATAATGATATTCCATGTGAATCAAATTTCCATGGAGTTGTTGATAATTTTTTTTGTTTTTAAGCCTTTTTTAGAACCATTAGTGGTCGTTGAGAAATATGTCATAATGATTCTATTGCCTTTGAAATGGTTGTGGGTATCCATAATGGATTTAATGATGTTCAATAAGTGTTAATAATGTTATCTAATTCCTTGACCTAATATTGGGTATATGGAAAATTATAATATCTTATGGCCTAGTTTTATGATATTATGGTACCCATGTATGAAATTTGGTCTCCAATATTGGACTTTTGGTGCATAGATAATAGGATTTATTTTTACATTTGTTAATTAATCTATATGTATTATATTTTTTCCATGGGTATTGACCTTTTTATTTCATAAGAAAATTTATCTAAGAATCAGATATATTTTCTCAAGTATAATAAGATTTATCACAAAAGAAAATTGTTCTATAAGTTTTTTTGTCACATCTATGAATTTTATGGCCAAATAAGATGAATATAATATGTGTAAGTCCTTTTAGCCTCACCTAAGATGTTTATCTTGTATATTATGTTTTACTATCATGTAAGATATTTATTTGATACTGATATGCCATTTTATTTTATGAAAACCTTGTTTAATTTTTTTTTGATATTATGATGAATTTAAAACCACCCATGAGAAACTATTTCTCTTGGATTCAAACATCTTAAATAACAAAAATGGTTTGTGATTCAATATATATTTCAATAATATGATGTTTATATAGGGGAGCGCATGATGTATCATGAATGGATCAACATGAGAATGAATATACAAAATGCTATATTTTTTATGATGTATCTCAATATATTGAAAATGGGATGTAAGTGTAATTATTATCATTTGTTAATAAATTATAACCATTAGTTACGAATATATTTGCAGTGATTCAAGACTTATTTTCAATAATATTAGTATTCTAACTAGTGTGTTCATAAGTGATGTGTCACAAAGTTATTCTTTAGGACACGAATATGTTAATTCTTTATTTTGAGGATGATTTACTAATATGTAGATGATAGATATTCCAATATTTATTAAAAACATAATTTGTAAACAATTTTTGGATTATCAAGATAAAGGGTGGTTCTTGAGAATTACATTAATGGTTAAAAGTAAATAAAAAAATAGAGGTTGGTATTTTTATTTAGCGGATGACATGAATATAACTAATAAAAATAATATTCCAATATCATTTTGGATGGTTCAGGTACATAATAAAATATATAAATGAAGTATGATCATATTTTACTATTCTTGTTAGTGAAGTTTCAAAAATGTTGATATGGAATATATTTTTGTTTTATTTATCTTAATTCAAGGAGATTTAAAAATATATATAGTGAGGAAGTACTAGTGAGTTCAATAAGGAAGTAAGGGTTATAAAAAATATAGTGTATAAATATTGTTAGAGAAATATAGCATGAATTGTATCAATTCAAAAAAACTATAAATTTATATTCAATAGGATCGGGGAGAAAGATATTCATATTCTATTTCATAAAAAATAGAACCTCTATGTGATCTATCTCATTATGGTTACAATTTTTATATGAAAGTATTGTGAAACTCTCCATTATTGTGTGACTCTATAAAATCAAATTAAAATTAAACGCAAATATTGCAATCTTTCGAACTATTGTTCTTGATGTAATGAATCCATGGTTAGTGAGACTAAATAGCCACGAAAAGGAATGAAAAACATTTAAAAAATAGTCATTTTCACAAATCATTCATTTTCTCCTTACATGAATGTAGATTTATATTGAAATTTTATATTATCTAACATTAATACATTTAAAATGTTGATTTGTATTAAATGAAATTATAAATTCACTAATATACTTATGGATACCCCATTTCTTGGTTATGTAGTTAGATTTAAGTAAAATAAAATGGAATCAAATAAAAACATTCTCATTTAAATCCTCCTCGGTTTTTAAAGGACCATTTAAATTATACATAAATAGGTTTTGTACATACATTTTATTGAAAAAATTATTAATGATGGATGTGTGAAATGTTTATATATCTTCTATCCATCATATTAGAGTTCATGTATACTACAGTTATTAGTCTACCACCCATTAAAGGGAATTATCCATTGAACATTATAGTTAAAATAAATATGGATGTTGATAGAAATGAAAATAGTGTTTTTATTATGAATTAATAATAAAATATATAAAAAAAATTGAATAGACTTTAATATACCAATTAATGTGTAAAGACCAAGAATGTAACGCCCCGACCCCAGTTACCCAGAGTCGGTGCATTAATTACATAACATTGGCATGATCACAATAAAGATCAAATCTCGAAAGACCGATTGGTTTAGTAGTCTTGGAAACACTAGATATATTCATAAGTCTTACATTACATCATAAAATGAAAAACTACTACAACAACATATTGTCTCCATAATCCACACTCATATCCCTACATAATATCCCTGCAAGTCATTCATAATTTACATCTTCACATCCTGGGGAAATAAAACATAGAAAAGGGGTGAGCTCAAATGCCCAGTAAGGATAACAATATAGCGGAAACTTTCATAAATAAGAATAAACATTTAAGGCAATGTATAACTAAAACAAAAGCCTATTAAACTTTAACTTCAACATAGTATGGCATAAATAAAATGAAATGATTCCATTTACTTATTCACATGGATATTCTACTAATCGAATAATCACATGCAATATCAATAACCACTTTCATAATGATGGAATGCATAATGCCAGACTATCATAACCACATAGTCAAGGCCTCGTGCCAAGACTACAAATAAGATTTTTCCAAGGCCTTGTGCCAAGACACTAGTTTGTCTCATGAGACCTACCGATGCATCGAGGAGCTATAGCGGGCTCCACCCGTCACATATTAAGTCCAATGCATTCCCATATGAAAAGGTTTAAACATAACATAAACATTCGTATTAAAACTAGCATACGAAATGTCAATACTTTCATCATAAACCATGAATGGTATATAAAAAATAGCACATCCACAGTCAAACATATCACAAAACCTTCAATATAATATAGAAGTTTTGTATCATAACAAATCAACTTTAAATAAGTGTAAAATCCATCAAAGGATGTTGACATAGATGAAATAAAAATTCATTTTAAAGAAATATCTCTTTTTATTTTGAAATCATTTAAGATCCATATAAAATAAAACATTTTATTTGAAAATACTCTTATAATCTTGTAAGGGAAGCTTTGAAGATTTTATAACGGCGGAAAATAACCGCACCCGCCATATAAGTTAAAAAAATGTTCTTATCTTAATTTTGTCGAAAAGGTTAAAAAGCACCTTGTTGGGAAAACGACGGAAAGATTCCCTTATAAACCTCTTATAAAAAGTCAAACAAGTGTATAAATGACTTTAACCCATATTCTTTTAAATATTAAAAATGTTTTGAAATACATTTTTAAGAAACATGGATGTGTATGATAACGAGATCCCAGTAAATTATTACGTATAAACAATCTCGGATAATGAAGAGATTGTGAAATAAACCCTTACCTTGTACTTTTCCTTGGTTGGGGTAGGTTAACCTCCTGTATAATGGTGAAATAATTGTTATTAAATTATAAAAGAATCATATACATTAATATGATATCATATATGATCTTTTAATATTGATTTGATAATAATATTTTAGTATTATCGTTGTTTCGGGTGTTAACTTACTTGATTTATTTTATATGTTTTGTTAAGTAAGCCATGTTTTTAATGGATAGGTTGTATATTATTCATATCCAGAATGATATCAAGTCCTTAAACATCATTTTTAAATCATCAAATGATAATTATACTTGAATGGATACGATGGAGAATGAATCTCATCGCGTTCGTGGAGACGGTAGTCCGTACGTACGCACGAGCGACAATATCATTCTTTTGATATTAAAATAATATATAAATGGATGTCATATCATATATAAAGAATAATTAACATGTTATATTTATTATTTACATGAGTTGCACATCATTATTATACCCATCCAAATAATAATATATTGAATAACAATTACACCACGACGTGGAGACGGTAAGCCGTACGTACGCACGTATGGTGACATGTTATTCAAAGGGTGGATAGAATACTGAATATGGTTGTACCATATTTATAATAACATCACAGTATATGTGAGATACTGGAGTTATTATTTTAGAATGGTAAGAACAAAGAAAGAAGAAGTGGAAGAAGAAAGGAACTTGAAAAGGGGTGGTGAAAACATTACCTCTTCTTCGGGTTCTCCCTTTTGATTTGTTCAAAAGGGCTCCTTAGGATGGATTTATGATCAAACTAAGGCCTCTAGGTTGTAGTGAGGGAAGTTGGGAGAGTATGTGGTCAGAGTTTGGCCGAGCCAAGTGGCTTGAGAGGTGTGAGGAATGAGTAGAAGTGGTCTCCTTTTATAAGGGAGAGGAGGGGCTCTTTAGGAAAGAGTGAAAGTATTGCTTTATAATATAATTAAATTCGGTTTATAATGGTCCAAATATAATTGAGGTCAAAGATAAGATGACTCATATTCTAAATAACACCAACCAATAAGAATTGGACAGGTTTTAGATAACATTTTAATCATTATAATCTTATTTATTTAAATGATTTATTAATGAGGTAAACATTGCATCATTATTGTGTCATTAATAATATAACTTATTTGATGTCTAAAAATTATAAATAAAATATCATTATGTAGGAAATCGTTTTATATTTCTAATGAATATTTATAATCGAAAATCCAACATGTATAACCCTATGTAAAAATTGTTCTTCTAAAAGATGTAAGCTTATGCCATTTTTATTTTTATTTTAACTTTATTAATATAATGTGTCCCTACCTCATAAAAGTGGCTCCAAGGGGTCCCCAAATCGACCCAAGGATGCCCATGGTCAGGTATGTGTCCACCAATAAGGTTAGGACACGTTTTAGGGTAATGTTTTATTATTATAATATTATTTTTTAACCCTTATTTACCGGATTTACCCTTTAACCATGGTAAATAAAATATTTACCGCAGTAATTATTCAAAATGTGTAAAAATAAAAGTTACCTATTTACACAATTTGAACATCCCGATTCCAAATATGGAATCCATTTTCCTAAATTCAAAACACAGAAGTGGCAGAAATTAATTTAAAATTAATTCCCGCTGTC
The DNA here is from genome assembly GCA_963277665.1 of Viscum album. NCBI lineage: Eukaryota > Viridiplantae > Streptophyta > Magnoliopsida > Santalales > Viscaceae > Viscum > Viscum album. The sequence goes on from OY728133.1 coordinate 2,032,933,583, forward strand.
AAAACAAAAAGCGTGTTTTTAAGAGATAATAACTATCAAAAGATTGACACTTTTTTATGTCTGGTTTAATTGTGAAATTATGTCCAATGACAAACATTAAATTAAATGGTAAAAATATATTCCAAATATACTTTAAAACCACTCAAATTCATAATTTATCACTATTAATTATTTTGATTAAAAAAGTTGTTTTTAATTAAAATTTAGTAATTTTCACTATTCATCAAAATATAAAAGTTATCCGAAAAGTACCAAAATTTCACCCTAGGCTAATTTCAATATTCCGAATCCAAAAATGAAGTCCATTTTGAAATATAAAATATATATGATTTCAAAAAGTAGGTATTACTATTCACAACGGCTAGTTTAATTAGTTGTGGTGTGTGTTAGAACTCGAGGTTGCGTACAACACACGCTATCGCATTATTCGAAGGGAAACGTACCGTGGAAGCTTGGGGTGTTACATTCTCCCCTCCTTCAAATAATTGTGTCCTCTCAATTTCTAGGGTATTACTGCATAAAAAGACTCGGGTGGTTCTTCATCATAAGTTCCTAGGGTTCCCACGTTGCCTCTTCCATCTTATGATTTCTCCACAAAACTTTTACCAGACGCGTCGTCCGGTTTCTCAGTACTTGTTCTCTTGTATCAAGAATCCTGACAGGATCTTCACAATAAGACAGATCGGGTTCCAGTTCTAATTCCTCATAGGTGAGTACATGCGTTGGGTCAGGCATGTATTTTCTCAACAGAGATACGTGGAACACATCGTGAACTTTGGAGAGACTTGGCGGTATTGCCAATCGGTAAGCTACAGCCCCAATTCGTTCTAGAATTTCGAAAGGTCCGATGTACCTGGGACTCAATTTACCTTTCTTACCAAAACGTATGACTACCTTCCATGGAGATACCTTCAAGAAAACATGATCACTGACCTGAAATTCCAAATCCTTCCTTCGATTATCGGCATAGCTTTTCTGCCTACTTTGAGATGCTTTGATGTGATTTTGGATTACCTTCACATTTTCCACCATTTCCTCCACCAGTTCTGGGCCTACAAGTTTTCTTTCACCAATCTCATCCCAACAGGTTGGTGTACGACATCTCTTTCCGTATAACTCTTCATATGGTGCCATCTGAATACTCGAATGGAAGCTATTGTTATAGGAAAATTCTACCAGTGGTAAATATTGATCCCACATACCCTGAAAGTCAAGTGAGCAAGATCTCAACATGTCTTCTTGGGTTTGAATAGTCCGTTCTGATTGTCCATCTGTCTGAGGGTGGTAAGCAGTGCTCAAATGAAGTTCAGTATCAAGGGATTTCTGAAGACTTTTCCAAAATCTTGAAGTAAAACGGGGATCACGATCAGAAACAATCGATAAGGGTACTCCATGAAGTCTCACAACTTCATTAATATATAGTCTTGCTAGACGTTCTAGGGGTAGATCTTCTCTTATAGCAAGAAAATGTGCTGACTTGGTAAGGCGATCAACAATAACCCATATTGCATCGTTCCTTCTAGGAGTCTTTGGTAGCCCCATGACAAAGTCCATCGTAATATTGTCCCATTTCCACTCCGGTATGGGAAGAGGTTGCATGACTCCTCCAGGCTGTTGCCTTCCAGCTTTCACTTGTTGACAAACCATACATCTTGACACAAAATCAGAAATCTCCCTCTTCATGTTGTCCCACCAAAAATGTTGCTTCAAATCTCTATACATTTTGGTGCTCCCAGGGTGTATAGAGAAATTGGAACTATGAGCATCATCCAGCAATTCCCTTTTCAGATCAGGTAAATCGGGAACACAAAGTCTCTTCCCGAATTTCAAAATTCCATCTTCATACACAAAGTCTCTCAATCTCCCATCATTCACAGCTTTAATCTTCTTCTGAAATTCTTCATCATCAGTCTGAGAACTCTTAATCCTTTCTAGTAAAGATGGTTTGGCAACCATTTGAAAAAGCATTGATGTTTCACCTTCCCTGGTTATTCCCATGTCCATCTTCACTAGATCCATGAAAATTGGATCCCTTTCAATTCTCATCATGTTCAAAACTCCATGGTCTTTTCTGCTCAAAGCATCTGCCACCTTGTTTGCCTTCCCCGGGTGGTAGTGTATCGTGCAATCATAATCCTTGAGTAATTCAAGCCATCTCCTTTGCCTCATGTTGAGTTCTTTTTGTGAGAAAATATACTTCAAACTCTTGTGATCAGTATAAATCTCACATTTTTCGCCATAGAGGTAGTGTCTCCATATCTTCAAAGCAAAGATCACAGCTGCTAACTCAAGATCATGAGTAGGATAGTTTTGTTCATGAATTTTCAACTGTCGTGATGCATAGGCAATAACTCTATCATTCTGAATAAGGACACAACCAAGTCCTTTCTTTGATGCATCACTATAAATAACGAACCCATCATTCCCCGATGGTAGAGTCAATATAGGAGCATTGACTAATCTTCTCTTCAGTTCTTAGAAACATTCTTCACACTCTTTTGTCCAAACAAATTTAACCCCTTTACGTGTGAGCTTCGTTAATGGGTTAGCCAATCGGGCAAAATTCTGGACGAAACGTCGATAATAACCTTCCAAACCAATAAAACTACGTACCTCAGTTATACTCGTAGGTGCTGGCCATTCTTGGATTGCCTTGGTCTTAGAAGGATCAACAGAGATTCCATCTTTAGAGACAATATGGCCAAGAAAAGAAATATCCTGAAGCCAGTATTCACACTTGCTAAACTTCCCATATAATTCATGCCTCCTCAGAGTCTTCAAGATAATGCGCAAGTTATTTTCATGATCTTCATAGGTTTTGGAGTATACCAAGATATCATCAATAAATACCACCACAAATTCATCTAGATACTCCTTGAAAACTCTATTCATCAGATCCATGAATACAGAGGGTGCATTAGTCAATCCAAACGGCATTACAGTAAACTCGTAATGCCCGTACCTGGTTCGAAATGCTGTCTTCGGAATATCTTCCTTCTTCACACACAACTGATGGTATCCAGATCGAAGGTCAATCTTTGAAAAGTATTGAGCTCCATGCAGTTGGTCAAATAAATCATCAATACGAGGTAGGGGATACTTGTTCTTTATCGTTATATCATTGATCTCCCTGTAGTCGATACATAACCTCATAGATCCATCTTTCTTTTTAACAAAAAGAATAGGGGCTCCCCATGGAGAAACACTAGGGCGAATAAATCCTTTATTACTCAAGTCCTCTAGTTGTTTCTTTAGTTCGAATAACTCTACAGTGGCCATTCTATAAGGGGTCTTCGATATAGGCCTTGATCCAGGAATCAAATCAATGGAAAACTCAACTTCTCGTTCTGGAGGATGTCCAGGTAAATCTTCCCGAAATACATCTACAAATTCTTTCACAACAGGTACATCCTCTATTTGAACATTCCTTTCCTCACCGACAGTTATTTCATTCTCTTCCTCCCCAATAATTGAATTAAGTTGAGCTACTGGGGGTGGATCTAAATAACAATTAGGTGGTGACGATTCTACTCTAAAAATAAGGTGTTCCTTATCATTATCATCAAGAATCGTAACCTCTTTCTTCTTACAATAAATCTTCGCATCATAGTCCGAAAGCCAGTACATACCGAGGATTATATCAAACTCAATCATAGGTATGACGATGAGATCAGCAGATAAAGAAAATTTATGTGCTCTAATGGGGACTGATTCACAAAACTTTGTTGCAATGATACTTCCCTTAAGAGTTTTAACTGACAACTCCCTTATTAAATCAAATTGGAAATATCTAATTTTCTTAGCAAACTGGGAAGATATGAAACAATGCGACGATCCAGAGTCAAATAATGCATTTTCTAAACTTGAGGAAACCATTAAATTACCTGACACCACGTCTTTCGGAGCTTCTACCTCAGCAGTAGGGATAGCATAAGCCTGGCCTTGATCCCTTGGCCTTTTCTGAGGTAAGTTCTCCTGACGCTTAGGACATGCATTTGCATAATGCCCCATCTCCCTACAATTGTAGCACTAAACGTTGGTAGCTTCCTTCTTCCCCTTGCAATCGCGAGCTTGGTGGCCTTTTTCACCACACTTGTAACAGACTCCCATTCCCTTCAAGCAAGTACCAGGATGTTTCTTCCCGCATTTACCACAAGATGGATATTCAACCTTTCCCTTCTTCCCCTTATTTCCATTCCCAGATTGATCAGTAGGTCTCTTCTTCTCTTGCTTTGCTTTAAAGTCATAAGACTTAGATAATTCCTTTTCGGTCTTGATAGCACATGAGACAATGTCTTCGTACGATGAAAAGGATTGTGAGACTAATGCTCGACGGAGAAATGGTTTTAACCCATCAAAGAAACGATCAATCTTACTTCTTGGGTTGCGAATATAATCTCCAGAATACCTCGCTAACCTTGTAAAGTTAGCCTCATACTTTGTGACATTATCATCCTCCTTTTGTCTCAGACTCAGAAATTGCCTTTCCATATCTGCTCGATGGTCGCGAGGAAAGTATTTTTTCTAAAAACAGATCTTTGAACTCCCTCCATTCCATATTTGATACTTCATCATCTTCCTTCATGTTTTGAATCAATGACCACCATTGATCAGCATCTCCAGTGAGGTGGTAAACTGCCATGATAACTTTTTCCCTTTCACTGCTCCCCAAAGCCTGAAATATTTTCTCTAGGGAATTTATCCATTGCATAGCTACTAAGGGATTTGTACTCCCATTGAACGTTGGTGGTTGTTGCCTCATGAATCGATCTAACATTGATCCTCCACGCTGTGGATCAGGGTGCTCCATACGGGTAAGGTTATTATTCATAACCTGAGTAAGTTGTCCCAGTATGGTGATTAGCTGATCGGCACCAGTTGCATCACCAGCCCCACTATAATTATCTTGAGCAGGAGGGAAATCCCTACATGGAGTACGTGAATTTATACGGTTTCCATTTCTTCCACTAGGAACCATTTCTAAACAATGGCATAAACTAGATCAGTTTATGAATCAAAATACATAATCCCATACTTATAAAACACTCAACATAAATTGAACTATTTATGGATATAATCCATAATCATAAGAATGTTTTCTTTGAGGAAGTATATACTCATAATCCCTTCAAAATGATTTGTAAAGAAAATGAGAGTTATCCTAAGCATATCCCCTGGGAGTGTCGTAACCAAGAGTGCAGCAAGGCCCGTTGTCGTGCACCAGTTCCCGTTCGAGTCTAGCTCAAAGCGGTGTTTTCGGGTTTTACCCCTAGGTACATCTATGCCAGAGCCGCCTCTACCTGCTCGTATCCAGACAGGGATGTATTGCTCGGACAACTCACAAAATCTCTACAATACCAAAATTCTAGGAAGGTCTTCTTTACTAATCCTCAAAGTTCATCTTAGGTCTGCGTGCTCTAATCAGAGTTTATCTAAATCTAGCTTCCAAGGTTTGTACTAAACTTCCTCTGATACCAACTGTAACGCCCCGACCCCAGTTACCCAGAGTCGGTGCATTAATTACATAACATTGGCATGATCACAAGAAAGATCAAATCTCGAAATACCGATTGGTTTAGTAGTCTTGGAAACACTAGATATATTCATAAGTCTTACATTACATCATAAAATGAAAAACTACTACAACAACATATTGTCTCCATAATCCACACTCATATCCCCACATAATATCCCTGCAAGTCATTCATAATTTACTTCTTCACATCCTGGGAAAATAAAACATAGAAAAGGGGTGAGCTCAAATGCCCAGTAAGGATAACAATATAGCAGAAACTTTCATAAATAAGAATAAACATTTAAGGCAATGTATAACTAAAACAAAAGTCTTTTAAACTTTAACTTCAACATAGTATGGCATAAATAAAATGAAATGATGCCATTTACTTATTCACATGGATATTCTACTAATCGAATAATCACATGCAATATCAATAACCACTTTCATAATGATGGAATGCATAATGCCAGACTATCATAACCACATAGTCAAGGCCTCGTGCCAAGACTACAAATAAGATTTTTCCAAGGCCTTGTGCCAAGACACTAGTTTGTCTCATGAGACCTACCGATGCATCGAGGAGCTATAGCGGGCTCCACCCGTCACATATTAAGTCCAATGCATTCCCATATGAAAAGGTTTAAACATAACATAAACATTCGTATTAAAACTAGCATACGAAATGTCAATACTTTCATCATAAACCATGAATGGTATATAAAAAATAGCACATCCACAGTTAAACATATCACAAAACCTTCAATATAATATAGAAGTTTTGTATCATAACAAATCAACTTTAAATAAGTGTAAAATCCATCAAAGGATGTTGACATAGATGAAATCAAAATTCATTTTAAAGAAATATCTCTAGTTATTTTGAAATCATTTAAGATCCATATAAAATAAAACATTTTATTTGAAAATACTCTTATAAGCTTGTAAGGGAAGCTTTGAAGATTTTATAACTGCGGAAAATAACCGCACCCGCCGTATAAGTTAAAACAAAACGTTCTTATCTTAATTTTGTCGAAAAGGTTAAAAAGCACCTTGTTTGGAAAACGATGGAAAGATTCCTGTATAAACCTCTTATAAAAAGTCAAACAAGGGTATAAATGAGTTTAACCCATATTATTTTAAATATTAAAAATTTTTTGAAATACATTTTGAAGAAACATGGATGTGGATGATAACGAGATCCCAGTAAATTATTACGTATAAACAACCTCGGATAATGAAGAGATTGTGAAATAAACCCTTACCTTGTACTTTTCTTTGGTTGGGGTAGGTTAACCTCCTGTATAATGGTGAAATAATTGTTATTAAATTATAAAAGAATCATATACATTAATATGATATCATATATGATCTTTTAATATTGATTTGATAATAATATCTTAGTATTATCGTTGTTTCGGGTGTTAACTTACTTGATTTATTTTATATGTTTTGTTACGTAAGACATGTTTGTAATGGATAGGTTGTATATTATTCATATCCAGAATGATATCAAGTCCTTAAAAATCATTTTTAAATCATCAAATGATAATTATACTTGAATGGATACGATGGAGAATGAATCTCATCGCGTTCGTGGAGACGGTAGTCCGTACGTACGCACGAGCGACAATATCATTCTTTTGATATTAAAATAATATATAAATGGATGTCATATCATATATACAGAATAATTAACATGTTATATTTATTATTTACATGAGTTTCACATCATTATTATACCCATCCAAATAATAATATATTGAATAACAATTACACCACGACGTGGAGACGGTAAGCCGTACGTACGCACGTATGGTGACATGTTATTCAAAGGGTGGATAGAATACTGAATATGGTTGTACCATATTTATAATAACATCACAGTATATGTGAGATACTGGAGTTATTATTTTAGAATGGTAAGAACAAAGAAAGAAGAAGTGGAAGAAGAAAGGAACTTGAAAAGGGGTGGTGAAAACATTACCTCTTCTACGGGTTCTCCCTTTTGATTTGATCAAAAGGGCTCCTTAGGTTGGATTTCTGATCAAACTAAGGCCTCTAGGTTGTAGTGAGGGAAGTTGGGAGAGTATGTGGGCAGAGTTTGGCCGAGCCAAGTGGCTTTAGAGGTGTGAGGAATGAGTAGAAGTGGTCTCCTTTTATAAGGGAGAGGAGGGGATCTTTAGGAAAGAGTGAAAGTATTACTTTATAATATAATTAAATTCGGTTTATAATGGTCCAAAAATAATTGAGATCGAAGATAAGATGACTCCTATTCTAAATAACATCAACCAATAAGAATTGGACAGGTTTTAGATAATATTTTAATCATTATAATCTTATTTATTTAAATGATTTATTAATGAGGTAAACATTGCATCATTATTGTGTCATTAATAATTTAAATTATATGATGTCTAAAAAATATAAATAAAATATCATTATGTAGGAAATATTTTTATATTTATAATGAATATTTATAATCGAAAATCCAACATGTATAACCCTATGTAAAAATTTTTCTTCTAAAAGATGTAGGCTTATGCCATTTTTATTTTTATTTTAACTTTATTAATATAATGTGTCCCTACCACATACAAGTGGCTCCAAGGGGTCCCCAAATTGACCCAAGGATGCCCATGGTCGGGTATGTGTCCACCAATAAGGTTAGGACACGTTTTAGGGTAATTTTGTATTATTATAATATTATTTTTTAACCCTTATTTACCGGATTTACCCTTTAACCATGGTAAATAAAATATTTACCGCAGTAATTATTCAAAATGTGTAAAAATAAAAGTTAACTTTTTGCACAATTTGAACATCCTGATTCCAAATATGGAATCCATTTTCCTAAATTCAAAACACAGAAGTGGCAGAAATTAATTTAAAATTAATTCCCGCTGTCAAAACAAAAAGCGTGTTTTTAAGAGATAATAACTATCAAAAGATTGACACTTGTTTATATCTGGTTTAATTGTGAAATTATGTCCAATGACAAACATTACATTAAATGGTAAAAATATATTCTAAATATACTTTAAAACCACTCAAATTCATAATTTATCACTATTAATTATTTTGATTAAAAAAGTTTTTTTTAATTAAAATTTAGTAATTTTCACTATTCATCAAAATATAAAAGTTATCCGAAAAGTACCAAAATTTCACCCTAGGCTAATTTCAATATTCCGAATCCAAAAATGAAGTCCATTTTGAAATATAAAATATATATGATTTCAAAAAGTAGGTATTACTATTCACAACGACTAGTTTAATTAGTTGTGGTGTGTGTTAGAACTCGAGGTTGCGTACAACACACGCTATCACATTATTCGAAGGGAAACGTACCGTGGAATCTTGGGGTGTTACACAGAAATTCTGTAGATTTTTCTGTTAAATTCTTGGGAATTTTACAAGTCCAAAGTTTTTGACGGTGCACGATTCTGAGGCCCGGAGTGCCCGGAATGATCTGTCGAAATTTTATTAAGCTTAAATTAATACCCGTATGAGATTTTTCTGAAAAAAGTGGAATAAATCTTATACAGTTACTCAGATCAAAAATTTGAGGCCACTGTTGCACTCAAGATGGTGAGTTTACCCTAAACGTGACTTAAGTATAGTCGGCGCAGGCCTCCTGTGAGAAAACCCAAAAATGGCATAACTGTAAATAAAATAATTGAATAAAGTTATTTTATTTTCAAATTCCTATAACTCACAAATGGTAACTCGGATTAAAAATATGATACCACCGCTAAAATTTTGAGGGTAGGATTTCTTTAAGCAGATTCTAAATTGGGTCGGCAAGGTCTACCAGAGAAATTTAGTTTTTGGCTGCAAATAAAATAATTTAGTGGAAGTTATTTTATTGGAAAATTCATAACTTTTAAAGGGTAACTTGGACTAAAAATCTGAGGGTATCGTTGGGATATTTGGGGCGTGTTTCACCTAGGCAGAACCTAACCTCGACCACAGTGGGTCGAGGATGGTTGTTAATAATTTTCCAAACTTTTTTTTGGGAATGTTTAGTAAACATACGAGCGACGTTTCATAACTTTGGAACCAGTGCTCAAAATTGAAATCTGAGGACACCGTTGAACTCGCAACAGCAGTATTCGCTTAAGGAGACTTTCACCATAGTTTCATTTTAATGATAATGAAAGTTAATTTTCGGTGTTTTCTATGTAAATTAAATAAATATATGTCTGTCGCATATTTTTATGTGTGGTAGTTAAAACCTCCAAGGGGTGGTTAGTGGTAGGGACCACCCGCACATAAAGTCCCTTGGGAGGATGTTATAAGGTGGGGCACACACAAGCATCAAACCCCCCTTTAACCCTTGGAACTCCTAATTTATCCCGGAGCCTCTTCACCTTCCATCATAAGTGTTCCAAACCACAATAAATTAATGGCATAATTAATTAATTTTAATTCATTGAATTCTTTTTGGAATGCATGGCAACAATAAAATAATAGTGAAGCTATTATTTTATTTTGGTGGGTGATTCTCTTGGTGGAGCTCTGGTGTTCTTGGAGAATGGATGATTCCAATGAAGAACGTCCCTCATCTCCGAAGAACGTCGAGCATCAACGTCTCCTTTCTTCTTCAACCAAGGCAAAGAATGGGAAGCAACACCCGCGAGGAACGCCGATGTCTTCTTCAACTTCGTCACCTTCGAACGCCACCCACCAAGGACGAGTACCTCTCTTCCTCTTCCGATGTTGACGTATCGATGCCACCTTTCCACGACTCCGTCAAACGACACCGAAATCAAGGTAGGGGGATTTGAATTATTTTGTGTATTAGTTATACTCTCCTTTCCTCATCATATGTTGTGCTTCTAGATGCCAATTATTAACAACGCAATGAGGAGTTCTCGGACCGCATGAACACGGTCCGACCCTCCCCCTTGTTGTTGTTTATTCACATTGTGTTGACGGTGGAGGTGGAGAAATGGTGGTTGGCTTTGGGCCAACCGCGAAGAAGACCATCGGCGCAAGGCCACCAGGTTTCCAAGAGGGTGCGACACCGTCTTGCTGCATGGAAGGGGAGCCATGACCATGACGGGATGCGAAGGAGGTGCGCGGCACCGGCGCGCCATGATGACAAAGCAGGAAAGGTACAACCAGGGCGGGCCGCGGCAGAGGGGCAGGGCACCGTCACGCCGCACCGGAGCCAGAACCGGCTCGCCGGTCAGCCAGCCGGACAAGGCGAGACCCATTAGGGTCCCACGAATACCAGGCCGGTGCACCAAGCACTGACCGTTACAGAAGGAAGGGGGGAGAAACGCCCCCATGCGTGGCCAGCCGACCCCGTGGGCCAGCCGCTGGTCATGCGGGCCAGCCGCCGGCCACCCGGGCCGGCCAGCTGGCCAGGCTGACGTCGGCCGGGCCGCCACGTCCGGGCCACCCTCGGACGGGACACCCCTAGGCGGGCCACCTTCGGCCGGGCCGCCTGGGGCCAGGCCGCCTCAGGCTGGGCCGCGCCTTCGGACTGGGTCGGGCCCTCGGTCCGGGCCGTGTCTTCAGGTCGGGCCGCCCCTTTGGACCGGGTCGCAACCTTGGTACGAGCTGCCCACTCGGGCCGGGCTGCCCACTTGGTTCGGGCCACATCCACCGACTGGGTCAGACCCCGGTTCGGACCAGGTCGGGTTAGGTCAGTTCGACTAGGTCAGACTAGACTCAGACCCGCTATGACCATTTACACCTTTTAGCCGCATCTTGGGCTACGGGTGTCCTATCGACAAACTGTCCGTGGTGATGGAATTCATGGAGCAAGATTATTCTTTTGGAATACTCCACTTGAGGTTTATTCATAGTTGGAGTATATTCGGGTTGGTTTGAGCCTAAAAAACAACCGGGCCCCTAGAACGAAAATGCCAATAACTCTCAGACCGGGCGTTTGATTCACGCGACGTCTGTCACATTGGGTTCCTTATGATGAGACGGAACAATGAGATACATCAAATCAAGACTTAGTGGTAGTTGATGTATCGAAACTTGGCTCGAGGAGCGGACCCTCCCGGAATCGAGCGTGCTGTCTGTGGGAACCCTAGGGCTGGCTGCGACAATACTGTACCGAAATCCTCCTTGGGTTCGACAGTGATGACTACTGTAACCGAATCCTCCATGGGTTCGACATCGATGACTACTGTACCGGGATCCTCCATGGGTCCGATAGTTCTAACTTCAGTTCCTGTATCCTATTGGGTCTGACAGAATAGCTAGTCTTGTATCTTGTGTGTGTACGATAGCTTAGCTGGTCTTGTATCCTGTGTGGGTCCGACTGCTTAGATGAATCATTGACTACATCTGATCATCTTTATCACTCTACAAAATATGTATACCTATATGAGCTGAGTCTTGACTTTCAGTCGATATCATCGAGTTGATTGACTTTACTTCCTTTGTGGAATGGGTTGTTCTTGGGCTCGAGAGTTGGACCCAGACTCTGATTGATAACTTAGGTATATGTTTGGGTATATACCTAAGTAGGGTTGGTTGATACTTCGTGATTGTTTCATTCTTCTGTGGTTTATCCTTAGTGGATTTTGGGAGACCTTCGAGGGTCTCAGGGTCCCCTACTGAGTATGGTTTTACTCACCCCTACACGGGCTTCACCCACACCTTGTTGTGTTCTGTGCAGATGATGGACATCGGTGATCGAGGCTGAGGGTGACATATGGGAGGCTACTCAGAGCTGGACTTGATGGTTCTCACTTCAGGGATGATTTGTTCAAGTTATGTACCTACCCTTCAGGTAGGATTCCCCAGTGGTTGATCCAGGAGCTGATTTCCCTTTTTTATTTGTACATGTTCTTGTTGTTCAGTTGGGTTTGTATACTGGCCCATTTACATTTAGCACTACCTTTGTATTCAGTTTTACTTAGTGTTTTGCTTCCAATTATGTACTCTGAATGTGTGTGATTTCTTTTTATAAAGGAAATGACTTCCCAGATTAGGGATTTATGCCTTTGGTGCTAGTCACCAGCCCCTGGCCTATAGAAGGTGGGCTTGGGGTAGTCATGACACAGGTCCCGAGGACGGGTTGTGACAAATTAGTATCAGAGGACTCAGTTCAACCACAGAACATAGGACTCTATTCTATCTTACTGTGAAGAAATAATGTTAAGTGTATTGAGTGTGGTTTTCAGACCTGGGAGTCCAGTGTTGGTGCGGTGGCCGACGTATCAATACACCAGGACCCTGACTTCTGATTTCTGACTCAATACAAGAAAACACTGATTATGAGTGTGTTTTCAAGAGTCTTCCTTGTGAACTCTTTGAGTCAGCTCACCAGGTATAACTTTCTGACCGTGGCACACCTATTCCTTATCAGGATTTCGCTGCATAGACAACTAGCTAGGGTTTCTGAGAGAGTACATGATGACGGCCCACCGAGCGATGATGCTCTGGTTTATGGACCTTTTTCTATGTTAGCACCTTCAGGTGGTGTACCAGCAACACCACCACCTGTTGGGCAGCAGATACCACCAGCCACACTGGCAGACAATTCACACTGACTGAGCATGTTTTACGAGTTCCAGCGGTAGAGGCCTCCAAAGTTTCGAGGCAAGACAAATTACCAGGCAGCAGAGGACTGGATGTAGGCAATTACTGGAGTTTTCCACCTAGTTGAGACACTAGTTGAGAAGATATTGATCTTAGCTACTATTCTTTTTAGTGAGTGACCATAAGGATGGTCCGCATAGTGATGAGGTTTCGGTACATGGACCATTTTCCAAGATGGTACCTTTGGGCAGTGTGCCAACTATATCACTGCCCGTTGGTCAGTAGACACTATCGGCAGTATCGGTAGAGGACACTTGTTGGCTTAGTGCCTTACATGTGTTTCAACACTAGATATCCCTCAAGTTCTGAGATGAGCCCGACACACAGGTGGCTGAGGACTGGCTTGAGGAGGTGGTTGAGAGTTTTCTAGAGCTTATATAGTTTCGGCAGGATGACTTGTCGGTAGTTGAGTATTCATCGAGGCGTACCGACCATTCCTTGTACTCGATGAATATAGTGCGAACAATGATTTAGAGCTCGGACCTCTGAGCGAGGTGTGTTTAAGGACATCCGAGCCAACACTTCTTCCTCTATACATTCCTACTTATGTTAGGGTGCTAGAGAGAACCTTTGTGATTGAATGTTCTTTGGCTGAGCGGATACAACCAGTGAATGTTAGCAGTGGGAAGCTACGAACTGGCTCCAGTCTCAGAGACTTGGGCGTGTGAGATGTTTCAGGAAGAAGAAGTGTTAATGAAAGGTGAATCTGAAGGGAAGCAGACGTGAAATCAGAGCAAGGAGAGCAGCATGGGGTGGTGAACATTTTGACATGTTTCAACTACCCGCCTTTGTAGTTAGCACTAGGATCAGGAGGCTGGAGGGATGGGGAAGAGAGTAGCTGCATGCAGTCAAGGAGTGTGACCCAAGGGCTCTAAGAGTCATTTGAGGTACGGTCTGTGTCTACTACTAGCTTCCATATCAATAGACATAGGTACCAATCATTCCTTCCTTGCACAAATCTTGTCCCAGACCTAGAGTTTCCTTTTAAGCCATTGACTTGACCCTCACACCTGGAGATACCTTTGGGAAGAGACTCGATAATCACACTTACATCAACGGCGTGATCAGACCCTTTAGGCGAGAGTTTCTGTTGGAACCTCTTGGTGGCAGTGTCGAGGCCTTAAGACGTATGTTTGGGTATGAACTGGGCAACCAAATTTCATACATAAATTTACTGTATTAGGAAAAAAGGTTGTGGTTTATCTACAATGTTGGTATGGGGTTTTCTGTGGATGGCGAAAAGGAAAACCCATGCAACACAGGATGGAATCATGCAAAAGAGGGTGCAGTCGATCACCCATGAGTCGGACAGACTTACCTTTGTGCCAGACTTCTCCAGAGTTGCAACACCACTATTAGCTTTGGCGAAGAAGGGGCAACCATCAGTGTGGTCGGAGAGATGCCAGTAGAGCTTTCAGGTGCTGAGGCAGAGGTTGACTGATGCCCCAATCTTAAGGCTACCAGAGGAGGGCTTTGGGTACGTGGTTTACTGTGATGCATCAGGGACCAAACTCAGATGTGTCTCGATGCAGGAGTGAGAAGTGATCACATATGGTTCTCAGCAGCTAAGACAACACGAGCAGAACTATGCTACCCATGAACTGGAGTTTGCAGTAGTGGTCATAACCTTGAAGATGTGGCGACACATTCTTATGGGAAAACATTTTACTGTATACTCAGATCAAAAGAGTCTCAGGTATATCTTCTCTCATGAGGACCTGAACCTGATACAAAGACATTGGCTTGAGTTCATTCAGGATTATGACTTTGAGATAGTCTATACTTCTAGGAAGGGGAACGTTGTAGAAAATGCACTCAGTTGGAGATCTGGTATACAGCTTCTAGGCAAGGCAATAGAGCAGTTGGCTGCTTTACAGATATCCTTTGTCGATAGAGATGGAGTGTCCTTCCTTTAGTCCCTTACAGTAACTCCCCCACTTCTTCAGTGATTCTAGGAGGAGCAACGTGGGGATAATGACTGGGAGACACGATGTGCTCAGATATCCACAGGATAGACACCTGATGGATTTTCTAAAGGTGGGGGGGGGGTACGTCATCTTCTTCAGAGAACGTACTATGGTGAAAGTGTCACTTCATGAGGAAGTGTTTAGGGAGTCCTACACATACCCTTTAGCGGTACATATAGGAGTGGTAAACATGTACTAGGACCTTCAACGATAGTAGTGGTGGCTAGGTATGAAAAAGGGAGTAGCAGAGTTTGACTCTTGATGCATCACTTTTTAGTAAGTGAAGGTGGAGCATCAGTTACCAGAAGGCTTGGTTCAGCCTTTAGAGGTCCCAATATGGAAGAGGGATGAAATATCCATGGAATTTGTGACAGGTGTTCCATGTATGTCCAGAGGAGATGACTCTATATGGGTGATCATCAACCGACTTAGCAAGTAGACCATATTCCTACTGAACAGAGATGGTACGAGCTACCATGGAGAATGTTCAAGTCATCCAGGAGAAGATGAAGACTATGCAGAGCAGAAAAAAGTCTTACGCTGACAGGAGAGGGAGACCTCTTGAGTTTGAGGATGGCGACCACATCTTTCTAAGGGTCTCACCTCGATGAGGTCTATAGAGATTTGGCTGAGGTGGAAAGTTATCTCTGTGATTCATCAAACCTTTCAAGGTCCTCAGCAAAGTTGGAGTGGTGGCTTACTGCTTAGCTCTTCCACCTAAGTTGCACCAGGTGCACCACGTCTTCCACATATCCCAGCTGAGGAGATACGTGAACGACCCATCCCACATCATCGACCACCAGGTGTTGGACATCGTTGATGGGGATACTTTCATGGAGTTTGTAGTGGAGATTGAGTATCGATAGGAGTGGGTCCTGCGTGGACGGATGATACCTCTGGTGCGAATTCGCTGACAGCACGAGAACCTCCAGGAGATCACATGGGAGCGGGAGGATCATATGCATGTTCAGTACCCCCTTTTGTTTCTTTAGCGTGAGTTATAGATTACGGGGAAGTAAATCCCTGAGGTGGAGAGAATGTAATGACCCATAAATTCCATAGAAGTTTTTTTTCTTAAATTCATGGAAATTTTACGAGCCCACAGTTTCTGAAGGTGCATGATTCCGAGGCCCAGAGTTCCCGGAATGATCCGTAGAAGTTTTGTTAAGCTTAAATTAATGTGCGTATGTGGTTTTCCTAAAAAAGTAGAATAAATCTTAAATGGTTAGTCAGATCAGAAATCCGAGGCCACCGTTGCGCTCAGGATGACGGGTTTACCCCTTGCATGACTTATGTTTAGTCGGCGCGAGCCTCTTGTGAGAAAAATCGAAAATGGCATAATCGTAAATAAAAAAAATTAGATAAAGTTATTTTATTTTCAAATAATTATAATTTAAAAATAGTAAATCAGATTAAAAATCCGAGACCACCGCTGAACTCATTAATTTAGGCTTTCTTTAAGAAGATACTAACTGGGGTCAGTGAGGGCCACCATAGAAAGTTAGTTTTTGTCCAGAAATAAAATAATTAAGTGGCAATTATTTTATTGTAAAATTTATAACCTTTAAATGGTAACTCGGATTGAAAATCCAAGGGTACCATTGGGTTTTTTTGGGGCATGTTTCACCTAGGAAGAGACTAACCTCAACCACAGTGGGTCGAGGATGGCTGTTAATAATTTTTTGAACATTTTTTCGGGTACGTTCAGTAAATGTGCTAGCGGCGTTTCATAACTTTTTAACCAGTGCTCAGAATTGAAAACTGAGGACACCATTGAACTCACAACACCAGTATTTGCTTAAGAAGACCTTCATCGCAGTTGCGTTTTAATGAGAATAGAAGTTAATTTTGGGGGTTTTCTAATTAAATTAAATAAAAATATGTGTGTCACATATTTTTATGTGTGGTAGTTAAAACCTCCAAGGGGAGGTTAGTGGTGGGGCCCACTCGCACATAACCTCCCTAGGGAGGATGTTATAAGGTGGGTCCCACACAAGCATCAAATCCCACCTTTGACCCTTGGAACTCCCAATTTATTGCGGAGCCTCTTCACCTTCCTTCATAAGCATGCCATACCACAATTAATTAATGGAATAATTAATTAATTTGAATTCTTTGAATTCTTTTTGGAATGCATGGAAACAATAAAACAATATTGGTGCTATTATTTTATTTTGGTTAGTGATTCTCTTGGTGGAGCTCTGGAGTTCTTGGAGAACGGCTTATTCCAACGAAGAACGTCCCAAATCTCAGACGAACGTTGAGCATCAAAGTATTCTTTCTTTTTCAACCGAGGAATGGAAAGGGAAGAAACACCCACGAGGAATGCTGATGTCGTCTTAAACTACATCACCTTCGAATGTCGTCCGCCAAAGAAGAGTACCTCTATTCCTCTTTCGATGTTGATGGATCAATTCCACCTTTCCGCGACTCCATTAAACGACACTGAAATCAAGGTAGGGGGATTTGAATTATTTTTTGTATGAGTTATACTCTCCATTCCTCGTCGTATGTTGTGCTTCTGGATGCCGATTATTAACAACGTAATGGGGAGTGCTCGG
The DNA here is from genome assembly GCA_963277665.1 of Viscum album. NCBI lineage: Eukaryota > Viridiplantae > Streptophyta > Magnoliopsida > Santalales > Viscaceae > Viscum > Viscum album. Next base: position 2,032,951,198 of record OY728133.1, read on the forward strand.
ATGGCACAAACACGGTCTGACCCTCCCCCCTTGTTGTTGTTGATGGCAGAGGCAGAGAAATAGTGGTCGACTTCAGGCCGACCGGGAAGAAGATCGGTGGCACAAGGCCGCCTGGTTGCAAAGAGGGCGCGACACCGTCGTGCCATGCGGAAGGGGAGCTGCGGCCACGATGGGCCGGGGTGGAGGCACGTGGCGCCGTCGCGCCACGCTGGTGATGCGGAACCATGGCCAGGGCGGGCCACGGTGCAGGGGCGCGGTGCCACCGCGCCGGCCAGAGCCAGAACCGGCTGGCTGCTTGGCCAGACGGATAGGGCGGGACCCATTCATGTTCTACAGATACCAGGCCGGCGCACCAAGCACCGACCGTTAGGGAAGGCAGGGGAGGAGTAACCCCCCATGCATGGCCAGCCGACCAAGTGGCGAGGCTCCAGCCACGTGGGCCAGCCGCCGGCTACGCGGGCCAGCTAGCTGGCCGGCCGCCCTCGACCGGGCCACCACGGCCGGGCCCCCCTCGGCCGGGTCGCCCCTAGGTTGGGCAGCCTTCGGCCGGGCTGGCTCGGGCTGGCCCGCCCACGGTCTGAGCCGCGCCCTCTGGACGGGCCGCGCTTTGGGGCCGGGTCGTGCCTTCGGGTCGGGCTGCCCCATTGGACAGGGTCACAACCTTGGTACGGGCCACCCACTCGAGCCATACGGTACACACGGGTCGGGCCACATCTGCGGACTGGGTCAGACCCCGGATTGGACCGGGTCGGTCCGGGTCGATCCGACTAGGTCGGACCAGACCTGGACCCGCTATGGCTATTTACACCTTTTAGCCCGCATCTTGGGATACGAGTGTCCGATCAATGCACCGTCTACTGTGATGGAATTCTATGAGAGATACGATTCTTTTGGAATAATCCACTTGAGGTTCAGTCATAGTTGGAGTATAATCCGATTGGTTTGATCCTAAAAAACAATCGGGCCCCTAGAACAGAAATTCCAATAACTCTCAGACTGGGCATCCGATTGACATGCCATCTATCGGGTTGGGTTCCTTATAATGAGACAGATCTACCAGATACATCAACTCAGGACTTCATGGTAGTTGATGTATCGACACTTGGATCGAGGAGAGGACCCTCCAGGAATCGAGCGTACTGTGTGCGGGAACCCTAGGGCTGGCTATGATAATACTGTACCGGAAGCCTCCGTGGGTGCGACAGTGATGACTACTATACCAGAATCCTCTGTGGGTTCGACGGCGATGACTACTGTACTAGGATCCTCTATGGGTCCGACATTTATGACATCTGTTCCTGTATCCTGTATGTGTCCGATAGAATAGCTGGTCTTGTATCATGTATGGGTCCGACAGCTTAGCTGGTCCTGTATCCAGTGTGGGTCCAATAACTTAGATGAATCAGTGACTACATCTTATTATCTCTATCACTCTACAAAATATGTATACCTGTGTGAGCTGAGTCGTGAATTTCAGTCAATATCATTGAGATGATTGACTTTACTTCCTTCGTGGAATGGGTTGTGCTTGGGCTCGAGAGTTGGAGCCAGACTGTGATTGATAACTTAGGTATATGTATGGGCATATACCTAAGTAGGGTTGGGGTATACATCGTGATTGTATCTTTCTTTTGTGGTTTATCTTTGGTGAATTTTAGGAGACCTTCGGGGGTCTCGGGGTCCCCTACTGAGTATTATTATACTCACCCCTACATGGGCTTTGCCCGCACCTTGTTGTGTTCTATGTAGACGATGGACAACAGTGATCGAGGATAAGGGTGACGGACGAGAGGCTGCTCGTAGAAGGACTAGATGAGATGCACTTTAGGGATGAGTTGTTCGAGTTATGTACCTACCCTTCAGGTAGGATTCCCCGATGGACGATTCAGGCGCTGATTTCACATTTTTCTTGTACTTGTTCTTGTTGTTTAGTTGGGTTTGTTTACTGGCCCATTTACTTTCAGCACTACCATTGTATTTAGTTTTAATTAGTGTTTTTCTTCCAGTTGTGTACACTGAATGTGTGTGATTTCTTTTTATAAAGGCAATGCCTTCCCAGCTTAAGGATTTACGCCTTTGGTGCTAGGCGCCAGCCCCTAGCCTATGGAAGGTGGGCTTGGGGTAGTCACGGCACGGGTCCTGAGGACAGGTCGTAACAGAAATCAAGGAAAAGATATAATATATCAATGAATAAATTGTTAGAGTTGAGGAGATAAAAATAAAAAATTTATGAAAAACAAATTTAATACATCATGGTATAAAAGTAATTTTTTTCTTTTTTATTATTTTACAACTATCAATGAAAATGTAATTTATCTTCAAGGATTTGGTTAAAATATAAAAGATTATATCATTTTCAAAAAATATTTGAAATAATTTTCTGACTAGTTTGCCCTAATATATCATCAATTTATGGTAGAAAAGACCTCTAATATAATTAGTTGAATAATATTCTTATAGATTAAAATATGAGAATACTTCTAGCCATCAAGAATATGGTTAAATATAAAATATTTATTAAGTCCATGAGAACGTCAAAAATAAATTAAAAGGTTTATGATATAGATTAAAGTGAATATTAAAATAAATAGGATGATGGAAACAATTAAGGAATGAATTCTCAAATATCTAAGAGATTTATAATTTCCAGGATCAAGGGTGATGTATATTATATATATATATATATGTTACAAATGAAATGTTATTGAAATTTTTTTAATTAATTATTATAAGTAGAATGGAGAATAATTTAAATATAAATTTAGTGAAAACACCCTTAAATAATAGTCGATTAAATGTTCAAAATAAGCATCCAATGACGGATGAAGAATGAATAATTTTTCTATAATCTAGAATGAAATTTACTAATTTCTTCTCTAATGTTTAAAAGAACATTAACACCTCTATTATTAAAGAATGTGTTTTAGAAATAATTGAGGAAGAACACTTATTGAAGGAGGTTCGTGAATATTGTTTGTAGGAATAACAAGATACTAAATAATGAATAGAAAAATAAATTAAATGAATATAAAAATATAATTGATAATAATAATTTATTTTAAAACAAATAATCATATTTTGTTGATAATATCAAATACATTAGGTTGAAAATTTCTTAACATGATAAGATGATAAAAAATATTAAAGAAAAATTTTATTTTCTAGATGAATAAAGATCAAATATAAAATGCTAGTATCTTATTAGATGTAATTATTTGAAAAATATTAATGAGTATTACAAAAAAATGATTTGAAGGGTGAATCCTGTAAGCCAACTAAGAGAACCTTCACAATGGTTTAGGATAAATATGTATAATAAATATTTTCAAGTAATTATATTTTCACTAATAATGCATGTTCAAAGTGAAAATATTGTTTTGTATAATCCACAAAATATTTGGAGAAATATTTATATATATATGTGTTGAATAATGGAAGACTTCTAGAAGCCCTGTGACACTCAAAATAAATAATGTCAAACTGAAAATGTAAAAAAAATATTTCTAACATTAAAAGATATATTTTTATAATATAATAAATAGACATTACAAGGATTATGTTGATGCTTTTGGGTGTTTGGAATCAATTCCTAAAAATTCTATTATAATATTTCACATAATTCATTAAATAATGTAGTTAGGTGTTTTCATTAAGAGATAAAAATTTATGTTCATAGAGAATATATGTTTTGTTCATAACAACATCAATGTTTACAACATAAATTTTTTGAGTGTTTTAAGGTATTTCTTTCTAGGTTTGAGATGTTGGGTCATAGTGAAGTGAAGTATATAAAAATATTTCCATGAAAAGATTCCCATAATTGTAAATGGATGAATATTTAGAATATGATGGGAGAAAAAATTTTTCTAGATGAAATTTTATTGAAGTATATAAGAAAAAATAATTCATTGTTTCTTTATGGAGGGTACTCTTCCAACATAACTTCTAATCTAAATATTATAATTTTTTTGAGTAATATATAGAAGGGAATGTCCTATTTTTTTAATAATTTTTATTTAAAAATTATGGGGATTGGATTGAATTTAGTAGAATCTAACAAATATAAAAATTAATTGTGTTTTTATGTTGATTCGGTGAATAAAAAGCAATAGATTAAAAGCTATATACGTTTTGATGGTAATTATGTTATTTTAAAATTTTAATCATTTATCCTAAAAATAAAGAATATTGGAAGGACCACTTTTGATGGAAAAAAGAAAAAATGAAAGTATATTTTTAATTAGCAATACAACCAATTTATATTATCAAGGCGAATAAGAAGAGAATATAACATGGAGGAGGATAAATGATCATATTTAAAAAATCAATACTATGTTAAATTTGAATCATTAAGCTGTGAATGATATCCCTAATAAATTTCTTGAAATCAATGTTGTTAATTAATTAAGTATGAAAGGAAATATGACCCATATATTTCAAAATAAGGTATAAATGTTTTATTCCATATGAATTGATCTTATTCACACTAACTTATGGAGTACCATGGGAATGAATTATATAGCTGGTGATTTTTATATCACCACCTTTATTAATGATTTCTCTCAAATGAAAAATGTGATTTTAAATATGCATAAGTTATATACCAATATGACGCTGAATGTTTTAGGAGAAAATATAAAAAATAATTGGGACTTCCATGTCTTATTAGAGATCTAATATGGAATATATATATAAATTTATATATAGATATATATGATATTAATATTAAATATATATTTCTAAAAATGGAATCTAGCATCAATTGAACACACTATATACTCCCAAATAAAGTGGTGTCTAAGAGGGAAGTTGTGTGTACTATTTTAAAATTTCAAAATTCATGCCTTTTGAGGACAAAAACTTATTCCACTCATTTTAGGATCTTATATAAGGTGAAAAATACTATTAAGTAATTCAAATTAATTTGAATCAATTACATATAAATATAAAAAACAGTGTTATGTGAAATAATTCTAAGAATGTATATATAGTTTTTATGAGTTCTTTTTCCAATTTAAATTTCTATAAAATCAATAATAAGATGAAAAAAACATTGAAAATGTTATGATTTCAAAATTTACGAATATAATCACAAATATAAAATGTTTTTAAGGATTAATGATAGGATACATATGTTATAATATTTTTTTTATGGAAAATATATTCCCAAATAAAAAGAATAATAGAAAAAATTCTCTTATACTAACTCATATTATACCACTAATGATGAGTCCATAGTTATCTATGTTTTTAGGCATCAATGGTTGTAAAATCATGATGGCACATACAATATAATAAAAAACAAGTGTCACTACATTAAAATATAATAATACAAGAAATATGAAACCATAGAGATATTATATTATAAATTTAATGAATAAATGTGTCTTAATATAATGAGAAAGAAGTGATGGGGCATGATTTTATTGATGAGATAAATCAAATTTAACAAAATTCCACTTAGGGTATTCTCCCAATGAATAAGAATAAAAATTTCTTTAATATTTTGTTGGTATTTAGAATAAAAATTAATTATAAAGGTGAAGTGACTAATAATAAGCCTATGATGATGAAAAAATGAAGTTATCAAATAAAATGCATAATCTTAAAAGATAAACATTCATTAGTATCAAGGGTTTAAATAATTAGGACGTGGTTAGTATTTTCTACACACAATCACTACAATGTTTATTAAATTGGTGTTAAATAATTATTTTTAAAAGGTCATAATGGGGATATTTTTTTTAGAACCAAAGGTATTTATTCTAGATATCGATGGAATAATTTTTTGTGAAAAGAAAAAAGTGACTTAAAGATTAATGCAGTGTCCTAGATTTTAATACTCTAATCATGATTACATCATGGAGTAAAAAAATAGATAATAAAATGTTGACATAAATTAATGTGAAAAGTAATTTTACAATTCTATCTTGATTATCAATATTTATATATATGGTAAACTGTTTTATAAGAATAATATCTTACTTAATGAGGAAAATTATGATAAACTAAATAATAATTTTGAAATATCCATGATTTTACAAATTAATTATTTTATCTTAATATATATTGATAAAAATTTTGATTAAAAAACATTATATTAGAAAATTATTATAATTATTTGTTAATTTTTTTTCATTAAAGAATCTAGGGAAAATTAATTTTCAATTTAAGTTGGAAGATACAATATAAGAATGATAATGAAAAAATGAATGATCAAAAGATTTTACATGAGTCATTGGAATCCTATTGTACTTGATATACTAAATACATAAAATATCATTAAAAATAGCACATTATATTAAATATAATATAGACCCTTGGGTTTAAAACATTATTATACAGAAGAATGTTTTTGATAAATGGGAATGTAAGAATAAATTATAACCTATAATAATAATGTATTAAATATTTAAACATCCATGGATTTAGAGATACAGAGTGGGTATGTGATAATATATAAAAGATATCCCCGTAAGCTGATATTTTCTTTATTAGTTAGGTCTATTTAATATTGTATGATGTGTATAAAATTTTAGTGACATATAACTCCAAAAACTTATAGTATATGGTAGAAAATAATTCAAGTACACAGTTTATGTATATGACTATGAAGTTAAAATTTTTGGAATTGTGATTGAAAATACATTGAAGATACTATGGGAAAAATAGAGAGTAATAAGTCTATCAAAGATCCATGTATAACATTGTAAATCAAAACACATATAAATAAGGATCCACTTTACAAAGTATGGATTGAAATATAATATATAAAACCAGAATATATTTTTACATATAATCATATATAATATTTTTTCAAAAAATAAATCCAAGAGAAAATTTCTCTGAGTTGAGTCTGTTACATCATGTTTATTCCTTTCTTATCACATTAAAATGAGTTAAAATAGTTTCCTCACATGGAATTGGATTGGGTTCACAAATGGGGATTGTATAGAGAAAAAATTATTAATCTAATTTTATGATAATCCGTTTCATGAGGTGGAATGTTCACTACATTGTGAATTTGAATTTATGGTTAATGTTGAATGGAGGATATTTCTGACAAATTTTTTTGATGGATGAATTTTATGTATGGATTTAATGGGATATAATTAAATTCAATTTGAAACATTATATAGTCAACAAGGGGATGCACTATATTAATGAAATTACATTATACAATAGTATGATTCAAGACACTTCTAATAATAGATATGATGTGATTTGATGATACCCATGATTGTAGTTTAATTATTAATAGATCTATTATTTTATTTAAGAGTTAAATAGAGTTTACAATAAATTAAAAATTGTATATTTAAGTTCACTTATAGTTTTTGATAATTTTTATTTGTTCTCAATCACGGTAGAGAATCATTGGAGGTCATTGATATTTGTTTGTCTATGTTTTTATTTTTACTCGGATGATTGATGTTACGTAGAATGACATTAAAGAAGATATATGGTTGTTTTCCACATTTTGGAATTCCCATTATAGAATTTGGATATATTCAAAAAAATAAATATATTATAGGACTCTCGTAAGATATTCTTGTCATAATATATCATATTTAATGACCCTCACAAGAAAATTTATTTATTTGTATTATAATTGAACTCCATATATGATATTTTACTCAATATGTAAGATGTTTTTGAATGTGGAATATAATTTTGCACAGTGAGTGGTATTTTATACCAAAAGAATGAAATTTATGCTACATGTATGATATTGTGTCCCATAAAAATGACATTTTTCATCACATATGAGTACTGTGATATTTAAAATATACTATTTCCAGACATATTTAATTTTATACCACATTTGTATATTAATCTATGAGTAGGAAATTATTTTTCTATATATATTATTTTATTCCTTTATATGATATTTTTATAGAGATAAGATATTTTTGTGTGTCTGGTTTGATATATTCCTTTGTGAAAATAATGTTTCCTAAATTACAATATGCTAAATAATTTATACTAGTTTATTTGAAAACCATTCTTCATTGATTAAGACCTAACAAACATGAAAAATTGTTTTTAATTACATTATTCTATATAAAAATAACATGTATTCATTAGATTTCATTAGAAAACATTAAATTATATAAATGATAACTAACATATAAAACACTATATCAATTAGGTGGAATTTCGATATATTAAATCATGGATGATATTTAAGGATGAAAATGCTTTCATAAACTCTAAAATTACTTGAAACTGTTTTATTAGTGAATTGAGATGTTTTTTTTTCAAAACATGAGTATTATAATTTTAGTTTTCATATATATAGTTACATGAAGATATCATTTAGAAAAATAGTTTGAAGCTTGGTTTAGAAGCATAACATTGAATAAAATGATGTGCAATCCAAAAACCTAAATAAAAAACATTATTTTTGAAATATTTTATATTTTTCAAGATGAAGGTTGATTACTAAGATGTATATATATAGTTAATTGTAATTTAAAAATTAATGGGTAAAAGTGTTGTTTTAAAATGTATTACTACTAATTAAATTGATGAATATTCAAAGATTTTGATGTGTGGTTCATGGGAGTAACAAAATGTGAAAGTTCCACAAGATTGTGTTGGATGATTGTGTTGACTATTGTTTGATGAATATTGTTTTACAAATTATTTTTCATAAATTAATTTAATTACAGGAGTTTAAATTTTTTAAAAATGATGAGATAATAAAGAGTGAAAAGGGATATATTCTATGTCGAAAACAGGGAAACAAAATATTAATAGAAAATTATAAATAGAATACTGAATTTTAGAAGATATTATATTCACCTATTTGAGATCAAGAATTTAAATGAATCAGATACGAGCTTCAGTATGAAGTAACCTATAATCATCTATTTTATACTGAGTGAAAAAGATATTGTTGAATATTTTAGAGACTTCTGTAGGAATATCTTCACTTTTTATTTTTGAAACAGCCAAACCCTCTAAGTAATATTTCCCTTTCATAGTACAATTTTTTTATGAAAGAAGTATGAAATTTCTCAGTCTCGTGTGAATCTGGAAAATAATAATGTGATTCTATACTAATTATATAATATTATAAGTAAAGACCAATAAAATTCAAGTGGATTTTTTTTCTTAATTTTCTTTGGGATTTTACAAGAACGCAGTTTCTGACAGCACCTAATTCTGAGGCCCGGTGTTCCTAGAATCATTTTCAGAAGTTTAGCTCGGGTACGTTCAGTAAATGAACGAGCGAGTTTTTCTAACTTTTGAAGCGCTGCTCGGAATCCAATTCAAGGGCACCGATGGAATCACATCACCGATAATTTCTTAGAAACTCCTTTTCCGGAGTTTCGTTTGCTCGGGTGTGGTTTTTAATTTTTGGGGTTAAGTTAAGGAATACAATAATAGTGGTGCAACTGATTTTTATTTTATTTTGCTTAACCTTAGTTAAGTGGATGATGTGGGACCCACAATATCCTACCCACTAGGTAGGATATTTGTGAGGTGGGGCCCACATGAGCCCCACCATTTCTTTTCTTCCTAAACCCCCTCCTTTAATTAAGTAACGCACCCGCACCCCCTTTTTAATGAAGTCAACCCTTGCATTTAATCTGGATATTAAACGCCTCATTAATTGGGCAGTTTAAAACTCCTAAATTAATTCACTTAATTGATTGATTCTTTATTTTTAATTTTAATCATTGGCTTGTGTGTTAATAAAATAAGACAACTCTTATTTTATTAATGTGGTTGGGTTGTTAGAGGTTAGGGAGAATTCGCTCAGGTTCTTGAAGTTCTTCCTTCTAGACGAAGAACGCGAAAAATGCGAAGAACGCGAAGAATGAAACGAACACGAAGAATGCGAAGAATGCGAAGAACGCGAAGAAAACCAACCTCTGACGAAGGTCGATAAGAACGCCGGATCCTCAGAGAACGACGACGGGACATCGATGAATCCTCTCTCCGCGACGCGACGATCCCCCTTCCGCGACGCCTTCTTCTGCGACGTGCAATTCTGCGACGAACCCTCGTTCGACGACGCTTGAGGTAGGGGTTTTGGTTCAATTAAATCTATGTGATTTATATTATCGACATGTGTTTAAATTTTTTTCGGAAGCCGTTTAAACTACTAACACGGTGGGTGCGGACCAACGAACAAGTCCGAACCCACCGTTTCATCGTTCTTGGTGTGCGGATCGGCGGACGACGACGAAGAAGGCCGCAAGGGTGTTTTGAGGTCTTTGAAGTGAAGAACCGGTCTTGGGAAGGCCATTGGCGAAGACGGAAGGCAAAAATGACCACCGGAGCTCGTCCGGTGGTCCGCGGAAAACACCGCCGGTGCGCCTCACCAGTACGGCGGCGCCTGGAGCGCTGCCGGGAAGGGCTGCCGCGGATGAAGCTGTGGTGGCAGGCCATTGATCCTGCAACCGCGCGGGACCGAGGGAGGCAGGATGCGGCTCTCTGCCGCATCTGTTGGAAAGGTGCGGCCCCCATGCGGGGCCGCAGTTTCATTCAAGGGGGCGGCGCCCGTTTGCGCGACCGCTTGTCCAGCGCCAGCGCGCCGGGCCGAGCCGCCAGGCCGGACCGCCAGGCCGGGCCGCACCCATGCCGGGCTGGGCCGTGCCCTAGTGGGCCGGACCAGGACCAGGGTCGGGTCGACTCTGTTCGGACTGACCCAGGGGGTACCGGGCCGGGTCGGACTGGGCCCGAACCCCATAATACCGGACTTTTTCGGTTTGTTTCCCATAACTTGGGTTACAGACCTCCAATCGATGCACCTTCAGTTGCGTAGCGATCCTTGGATCGAGATGATCGTTTCTCTTTATTATAATCAAGGTTTCAGAGATCTTTGGGTTCGGCTGGGTTGGTTCGTACACGAAACCAACCAGACCCTCGGAGCGGAAACACTTATAACTTGAACTCCGGACGTCCGATTGACGTGCCGTTGACTTTGATAGATAGTTCTTAGTGTGACTGACCCTTTGGCTTATTCCTCTTGAGGTTTGGAGGCAGTTGGAGTACGTTCGGGTTGGTTTTGACTTAAAAACCAACCGGGCCCCTGGGACGAAAAAGCCAATAACTCTTAGACCGGGCGTCCGATTGACACGCCGTCTGTGACGTTGTGTTCCTGTTGACGATATGGAAATATTGGATACATCAACTCCGGACTATGTGTTAGTTGATGTATCAGCCCCTTGGCTCATTACGACTACAACGATGATGACGACTGTACAGAAATCCTTCGTGGATTCGACGACGACGACTACAGCACTCGGCGATCCTACGTGGATCAGTGCTACTGATTCTGTGTGGGTCAGATCCTATGTGGGTTAGCGCTCAGCGGTCCTATGTGGGCCAGCGCCTACATATCCGGTGTGGGTCCGATCCTGTGTGGGTCATTGCGGGGGTTAGTTATCTATCGATCCAGTGTGGGTCATTGCGGGGGTTAGTACCTATCGATACTTTGTGGGTCATTGTGGGGGTTAGTACCTATCGATCCTGCGTGGGTCCGATAGCTTTGATGAATCAGTGGCTATATCTGATCATCTCTATCGTCATATGAAAAAGTATACATGTGTGAGCTGAATCTTGACTTTCTTTCCTATATGGATTGTGTTGTGCTATCCTGTGTGGATGTGATCGAACTTGGGCTCGGATATTGGAGCGAACTGGAATTGATGACTTGGGTATATGTATGGGCATATACCTAAGTTGTGTCGGATGTTACTTCGTGATTGTATCTTTCCTTTGTGGATTATCCTTTGTGGATTCGGGGAGACCTTCGGGGGTCTCGAAATCCCTACTGAGTAGCTTATACTCACCCCTGCACGGGTTATGCCCGCACTACATTGTGTTTGTTGCAGACGACAGACAGCACTGATCGTGGTTGAGGCACGAGAAGCAGGTCGGTACGCGGAGGTGGATCACTGGGCGGGATGTACTTGGAGCGGACGACTAGACCCGAGGATCTGTGGAGGCTATCTGTACCAAACCTTCAGGTGGGACTTCCAATGAATGGATCAATGCTACGGCTTTACTTTTCAATTGTTGTACTCTATTTTCAGTTGTACTTTAATTTCATTTTGGGTTTGTATTCTGGTCCACTTACTTTTCCGCACTTACTATTGTACCCAGTTTTTACTTAGTGTTTATTTCTGCTTGCTTTCTCTGTGGTGTTTGTTTACTTGAAAAAGGCAATGGCTTCCCTTTTTACCGGGAATTATGCCTTGGTGCTAGTCACCACCCACTGGCCTATGGAAGGCAGGCTTGGGGTAGTCACAGCACGAGCCCTGAGGATGGGTCGTGACAAATTTGTATCAAAGGAGATCGGTTCTACAGCAGAACTCATGACTCTAAACTTTTTCTATGTGAAGCAATAGTGTTAAGAGTATTGAGTGTGGTTATCAGTCTAGGGATTCCAGTGTTGGTGCAGCGGCCGACTTATCCGTACAGCAGGACCCTAACTTCTGATATCCGACTTAATGCATGAAAACATTGATTGCATGTGTGTTTCAAGTTTTTTTTGTGATTACTTTGTGTCAGCTCACCAGGTATACTGTTCTGACCGTGGCCCACCTGTCTCATTTCAGGATGTCCCCAGGATGGCAGCCAGCTAGGGTTCCGAGCGTTGTGCGTGACGACAGCCCACCGAGCGACGAGGCCTCGGTACAGGGCCCTTTGACAGCAGAGGCACCGGCGGTACCGCTACCCGCTGAGCCACCGATGCTACCAGCCCCAGCCGCTGACGATGCACGTCACCTTAGTGCATTGCACGAGTTTCAGTGCCAGCGACTGCCCAGATTCCACGGGGAGACGGACCCCCAGGCAGCTGAGGATTGGCTGGAGGTAGTTGTACGAGTTTTCAGGTTAGTGAGGACACCAGCAGACCTCATGATGATCCTCACAGCGAGCCTCCTACACGCGGCAGCAGGCAGATGGTGGAGCTTGATGCTCTTGGTGCACGACGTGGAATCTATTCTATGGACAGACTCTGAGAGCCTCTTTCGCTCGGAGTTCTTCCCAGCCACCCTCTGTGCGGTACGCATCCAGGAGCTTCTACAGCTGCGGTAGGGCAGCTTGACGGTTGCCCAATACTCGACAAGATTTACTGAACTATCGCGCTATTCGACGGATATGGTACGAGACCCATTCTTCTGGGCTCGGACCATTGAGTAGGGATTGAGGGATGAGATAAGAGCATCGCTAATCTCCCTCAGCATTCCGACAGAGGTAGGGGTAGTGGAGGGAGCCCTTCTCATCGAGAGCTTCCTTGCTGATCCTACTTCAGCAGCGAGACCTACCGCAGGGCGGCACGTAGCAGAGTCTTCTGCAACAGGCAATCGACGGATGACTCATGGGTCCAGGTAGACTAGACCCTCAGGCAGACGACCTCAAGACACTAGCTCAGTGGTGTGGGGCACACAGCGTGGAGCCAGCCTTTTGAGAGGAAGACTATGCTACGCATGCGGTGGGTAGGGCCACATGGCTCGTGACTGCCCGAACCGCCTTGCGGAGGAGCAACAGATGGTTGGGGGGCCACCCAGGCAGAGGCAGAGGGTCGACCATGGCGGTCCACAGGGAGCAGGCGGACGAGGCAGAGGAGCTGGCCGAGCAGCAGGTGGTGGGAGACGTTTTGAGGCTCTACCACCACCACCACCAGGTGGTCCACGCCGACCAGAGGGAGCTGGCGGGAAGAGACAGGCACAACTTCAGGCAGTGGAGGCCTATGATCACGACGTGCCCAAGATGATTCGAGGTACTATATGTGTCTATTCCACCCTTGCTGCAGTTCTTATAGACACAAGAGCGAGTCATTCTTTCATAGTTACTGCCCTTGTTCAGAGCTCGGAGATTCCGATGGAGCCATTGGCTCGATCCTTTCGGCTAGAGATTCATATGAGAGCAGACTCGATGATTACACACTGGTGCCGGCAGTGTGAGATTACTCTAGGAGGTGAGATCTTCGGCTGGGATCTTCTTGTAGTGGCGTTGAGGCCTCATGACGTCATCTTGGGCATGGATTGGTTATCTACAGTCCATGCTCAGATTGACTGTATTAGGCGCAAGGTGCGATGTGTACGCTCCGACGGAAGTAGTATCACCTTCACCAGCGAGAAGGGAACCTTCGCAGAACAGGAAGGACTCTTGTAGAGGAGGGGACAACCCATCACTCATCAGTTGGCTAGCCTCATCCTAGGAGCAGTTGACGTGTGGAGTCCTAGTTTTCTTGCAGTGGTGGATCAGTATGCGGACGTTTTCCCCGACGACGTTCCAGGACTACCTCCTCATAGAGAGGTAGAATTTTATATTGATCTGTACCTCAGGACAGCCCCGATATCCACTCCAGCATATCGGATGGCTCCCGCCGAGCTTCGAGAGCTACGAGTACAGTTGGAGGACTTGCAGGTCAAGGGATTCATTCGACCCAGTGTTTCACCCTAGGCTTCCCCGATATTGTTCGCAAAGAAGGCGGACAGGAGCATGCAACTTTGTGTCGACTATCGTCGCCTGAACCAGGTTACAGTGAGGAACAAGTAACCGCTACCAAGGATTTATGACCTCTTCGATCAGCTCAAGGGAGCATGGTGGTTCTCGAAGATAGAAATCAGGCCAGGCTATCATCATCTCAGAGTTCATGACGAGGATGTGCAGAAGACGGACTTCAGATGTCGGTGTGGCCACTATGAGTTCTTGGTTATGCCATTCAGCGTAACTAATCCTCCAGCAGTGTTCATGGGCCTCATGAACAAGATCTTTCAACCATACCTCGATCGATTTGTCGTGGTCTTCATTGATGACATTTTGATATACTCAATGACTGAGGAGGAGCACGCCTACCACTTGCGGGTTATACTTGACACACTCCGAGAGCACCGTCTTTATGGAAATCTCTTGATGTGTCAGTTCTGGATACGTAAGGTCCACTTCTTGGGACATGTCATCTCTGAGGAGGGAGTTGCGGGTGATCCTGCGAAGATCAAGGCAGTGCTAGCTTGGGATCCCCCCAGGAGCATGACGGAGGTGTGGAGTTTCTTGGGTCTAGCTGGATACTATCAGAGATTTGTGCCAAACATCTCCAGAGTTGTGGCACCACTCTCAGATTTGACGAAGAAGGGGAAACCCTTTGTGTGGTCAGACAGATGTCACCAGAGCTTCCAAGAGCTGAGATAGAGATTGACCAGTGCACCTATCTAGAGGCTACCAGAGGAGGTAGTTGGGTACGTAGTTTACTACGATGCATCAGGGACCAGACTCGGATGTGTCGTGATGCAGGAGCGGGCCGTGATCACCTTCGGATCATGTCTGTTGAGGCAGCATGAGCAGAACTACGCTACCCATGACCTGGAGTTAGCAGCAGTGGTCTTCGCTATAAAGATGTGGCGACACTATCTGATTGTCGAGCGCTTTACTGTCTATTCTGAACATCAGAGTCTCAGGTACATCTTCTTGAAGAATGACCTGAACCTGAGACAGTGACGATGGATCGAGTTCATCTTGGATTATGACTTTGAGATAGTCTATACTCCTGGGAAGGGGAACGTATTAGCCGATTCTCTCATTAGGAGGACGGGAATTCAGCTACTTGGGGAGGCGATAGAGCAGGTAGACGCTTTGCAGATATCCCTCGTGGATAGAGATGGAGCAGCGTTCCTTCAGTCACTCACAATCACTCCTCCGCTACTGCAGCGGGTCAGAGAGGCACAACGTGGGGACGCTGACTGTGAGACGCAGCGTGTGCAGATATCCTCAGGACAGGCACCTGATGGTTTCTCTATAGGAGAAGAGCACGATGTCCTTTTCAAAGGAAGTACCTTGGTATGAGTTGCTTTACGGGAGGAGGTGCTGAGAGAGTTTCACACTTCCCCTTTGGCGGTACATCCTGGAGTGGCGATGATGTACCAGGATCTCAGACGACATCACTGGTGGTCGGGTATGAAGAAGGCTGTGGCAGAGTTTGTTTATCGATGCCTCACCTACCAGCAGGTGAAGGCAGAGCACCAAGTACCAGCAGGCTTGGTACAACCCTTGGAGGTCCCAGAGTGGAAGTGGGATGGGATATCTATGGACTTCGTGACAGGACATCCACGCACTTCCAGAGGTCACGACTCCATTTGGGTGATTGTCGACCGACTCACCAAGTCGGATCACTTCTTACCCATCAGATAGTAGGGCTCAGTGGAGAGCTTGATATGCCTCTACATTCGGGAGATTGTACGGCTTAATGGTGTGACATCATCTATCGTCTCCGATCGAGATGCTCACTTTACATCCCAGCTTTGGAAGGGGTTGCAGGAGGCGTTCGGGACACAACTACATTTGAGCACCACCTTTCACCCTCAGACAGATGGTCATACGGAGAGGACCATTCAGACTCTCGAGGAAATGCTCCGTGCATGTGTCATCGACTTTGGTCGCACCTGGGAGGACCACCTACCCTTGGTGGAGTTCTCTTACAACAACAACTACCACTCCACCATCAGGATGGCACCATACGAGGTGTTGTACGGCTGACCTTGCAGATCACCGCTGTGCCGGACAGACCATGGGGAGTCAGCACGTGTGGGACCAGAGATGGTCTATGCCACGACAAGGAAGGTCCAGGTCATCCAGGAGCGGATGAGGACAGCTCAGAGATGACAAAAGTCTTATGCTGATAGGAGGCGGAGGCCACTGAAGTTCGAGGATGGTGACCACGTCTTTTTGTGGGTCTCACCTCGATGTGGATTACTGAGATTTGGCCGAGGTAGAAAGTTATCTTCGTGCTTCATCGGACCATTCCTGGTCCTCAGTAGGACAGGTGAGGTGGCTTATCGCCTGGCTCTACCACCTCAGTTGCACCAGGTGCACGATGTCTTCCATGTATCCTAGCTGAGGAGATACGGGCACGACCCGACACATATCATTGAACATGGGGAGCTAGAAATTGATGATGGGGAGACTTTTGCGGAGGTCCCGGTGGAGATTGAGGATCGATAGGAGCGGGTCCTATGTGGATGGTCTATTCCTCTAGTGCACATCTGATGGTAGCACGTGAACCTCCCGGAGAGCACTTGGGAGTGGGAGGCTCAGATGCATGCTCAGTACCCACATTTGTTTCCCTAGTTATGATGTATCTTTACGGGGACATAAAGCAGTGAGGTGGAAGTGATGTAAAGACCCATAAAATTCAAGGGAATTTTTTTTATTAATTTTCTTTTGGACTTTACAAGAACACAGTTTCTGACGGCACCTAATTCTGAGGCCCGGTGTGCCCAGAATCTTTTTCCAAAGTTTAGCTTGGGTACGTTTAGTGAACGAATTGAGTGGGTTTTTCTAACTTTTGAACCATTGCTCAGAATCGAATTCTGAGGGCCCCGATAGAATCGCAGCGTCGGTAATTGCTTAGAAACACCTTTTCCGGAGTTGCGTTTGCTCGGGTGTGGTTTTAAATTTTTGGGGTTAAGTTAAGGAATAAAATAAAAGTGGTGCAAACGATTTTTATTTTATTTTGCTTAACCTAAGTTAAGTGGATGATGTAGGACCCACAATATCCTAACCACTAGGTAGGATATTTGTGATGTAGGGCCCACATGAGCCCCACCGTTTCTTTTTTTCCTAAACCCCCTCCTTTAATTAAGTAACGCACCCGCACCCCCTTTTTAATGAATTCAACCCTTGCGTTTAATCTGGATATGAAACACCTCATTAATTGGGTGGTTTAAAACTCCTCAATTAATTCAATTAAGTTATTGTTTCTTTATTTTTAATTTCCATCATTGGCTTGTGTGTTAATAAAATAATCCAACTCTTATTTTATTAAAGTGGTTGGGTTGTGAGAGGCTAGGGAGAATTCGCTCAGGTTCTTGAAGTTCTTCCTCCTCGACGAAGAACGCGAAGAACGGGAAGAACGCGAAGAATGCGAAGAATGTGAAGAACGCGAAGAACGCAAAGAACGCGAAGAATTCCAAACTCCGACGAAGGTCGAGAAGAACGCCGGATCCTCGGAGATCGACGACGCGACGCAGACGAATCCCTTCTCCGCGACGTGATGATCCCCCTTCCGTGACGCCTTCTTCCGCGATGTGTAATTCCGCAACGAACCCTCGCTCGACGATGCTTGAGGTAGGGGTTTTTGTTAAATTAAATATATGTGATTTATATCATCGGCATGTGTTTAAAATTTTTTCAGAATCCGTTTAAACCACTAACGTGGTGGGTGCAGACCAACGAACAAGTCCGAACCCACCGTTTCTTCGTTCTTGGTGTGCGGATCGGCGACCGACGACAAAGAAGGCCGCAAGGGCATTTTGAGGTCTTCACATTGAAGAACCGGTCCCAGGAGGGCCATTGGGGAATACGGCAGGAAAAACTGACCACCAGAGCTCATCCGGTGGTCCGCGGAAAACACCGCTAGCGGCCGGAGGTGGCGACGCGCCGCCGGGAATGGCCACCGCGGGTGAAGCCGCGGCGGTAGGCCACTAATCCCGCGACCACGCAGGACTGATGGAGGCGGGATGCGGCGATCGGCCGTGTCTGTTGGCAAGGGGCGGCCCCCACGTGGGGCCGCAGTTTCATTCAAGGGGGAGACGCCCCCTTGCGCGTCCGCTTGGCCAGCGCCAGCGCGCTGGGACGAGCCGCCCGGTTGGACCGCCAGGCCAGGCCGCGCCCAAGAGGGCCGGACCCGGACCCGGGTCGGGTCGACCCATTTCGGGCCGACCCAGGGGTATTGAGCAGGGTCGGACCGAGCCCGAACCCCCTAATACCGTACTTTTTAAGTCTGTTGCCCATAACATAGGATACGTACCTCCGATCGACGCACCGTCAGTTGCTTAGCGATCCTTGGATCGAGACGGTCGTTTTGGTATATTATATTGAAGTTTTCGGAGAACTTTGGGTTTGGCCAGGTTGGTTTGTACACGAAACCAACCAGGCCCTCGGAGCGGAAACACTTATAACTTGAACTCCGGACGTCTGATTGACGTGCCATCGACTTTGATGGATTACTCATAGTGAGAAAGACCCTTTGGCTTACTCTGCTTGAGGTTTGGATGTAGTTGGAGAACGGTCGGGTTGGTTTTGACTTAAAAACCAACCGGGCCCCTGGGATGAAAAAGCCAATAACTCTCAGACCGGGCGTCCGATTGACGCGCCATCTGGGACGTTGAGTTCCTGTTGACGATACAGAACTTTTGGATACATCAACTCCAGACTATGTGTCGGTTTATGTATCAGCCTCTCAGCTCGTGGAGCGGACCCTCCTGAACTAGCTTACTGTGTGCGCGAACCCTAGAGCTGGCTACGACTGCGACGACGATGACGACTGTACAGAAATCCTCCGTGGATTCGACGGCGACAACTACAACACTCAGCGATCCTACATGGATTAGTGCTACCGATCCTGTGTGGGTCAGATTCTGTGTGGGTCAGTGCTCAGCGGTTTTGTGTGGGCCAGCGCCTACAGATCCTGTGTGGGTCCGATCCTGTGTGGGTCATTGCGGGGGTTAGTTACCTATTGATCCTGGGTGGGTCAGATCCTGTGTGGGTCAGATCCTGTGTGGGTCATTGCGAGGGTTAGTACCTATCGATCCTTTGTGGGTAATTGCGGGGGTTAGTATCTATCGATCTTGTGTGGGTCTGATGAATTAGATGAATTAGTGGATATATCTGATCATCTCTATCATCATACGAAGAAGTATACCTGTGTGAGCTGAATTTTGACTTGCTTTCCTATGTGGATTGTGTTGTGCTATCCTGTGTGGATGTGATCGAACTTGGTCTCGGATGTTGGAGCGAACTGGAATTGACGACTTAGGTATATGTATGGGAATATATCTAAGTAGTGTCAGATGTTACTTCGTGATTGTATCATTCCTTTGGGGATTATCCTTTGTGGATTTTGGGAGACCTTCAGGGGTCTCGTGGTCCCTACTGATAGCTTATACTCACCCCTGCACGGGATATGGCCGCACTACATTGTGTTGGTTACAGACGACGGACAACGCTGATCATGGTTGAGGCACGAGGAGCAGGTCGGTACCCGGAGGTGGAAGACTGGGCGGGACGTACTCGGAGTGGACGGCTGGACCCGAGGAGCTATGGAGGCTATCTGTACCCACCCTTCAGGTGGGACTTCCAGTGGACGGATCGACGCTGCGACTTTACTTTTCAGTTGTTGTACTCTCTTTTCAGTTGTACTTTACTTTCAGTTTGGGTTTGTATTCTGGACCACTTACTTTTCCGCACATACTATTGTTCCAAGTTTTTACTTAGTGTTTATTTCTGCTTGCTTGTTCTGTGGTGTTTGTTTACGTTACAAAGGCATTGCCTTCCCTTTTTACAGGGAATTACGCCTTGGTGCTAGTCGCCAACCCCTGGCCTGTGGAAGTCGGGCTTGTGGTAGTCACGACACGGGCCCCGAGGACAGTTCGTGACATTATAAATGTTCTATATATATTGAAGAATCCATGGTTATGGGGATCAGAAATCCATGACTAGGTGAAGGATTCTAATAAAGGGGATAAGAGATATAAAAATAATCATGTTCATATATTGTTCATTTTACACATACATGAGTGATGATGATATTTAAATTTTTCTTGAATAAAAAATCAACCGGTTTAGTAGGATGACAAAAATAGAATGAAAATTTTAATGTTGATCCCTATTAATTTACCACCCCTCTTTATGGATTAATCCAATAATTAAAACATTAGGAATGATAATGTGTTTTCATTAATTTATAACATATGATAAAAATGTCCCTTAATGGACAATAACACACTGAATTTTCTACATAAACACAAATTGATCCATGTATATATAATACAACTATATGAAAACCACCCTCATAAATTATATGAGAACATTTTTGGTTGTAATTTCAACATAGAGGCATATGGTATATTTTAAAATTTGTTTTATTTATGAAGGGAGTTTTAAAAGATAATAAAAACATCAAATATGTTCAATTAAAAAATTTCCAATGTACCCTAGCTAAGGAATAATACAATTTCTAAACCTCTTATTAAAACAATTATGAAACACCATAAAAAACAGGATCATCAATGTAAAACTCCAACAACATCATCCTCTTTCACTTATAATTTTTTATACTCCAATAATTTAGCATACAGTCCAAAATAAAAAAGTTCTAAAATATATTTCACTAACTTGGGTCCAATAAATGTTTACCCACTACTGTTAAAATCATATAGGTGATAAACAAGGATGAGCATACAATTAATTATATGGTTCCATACCAATATAAGAACAAAAAAGATCATTATATTTAATCATTTTTAAGGAATTTCGTATAGAAGTATTCTTTTAAAGTCTAAAACACATAAAAAAACAAATGTTTCTTTATCTCAATAATTTTCTATTTTAGACCATCGAATTGAGTACTCAATGTTTTTCTAAAAAAAATTTTGTTCAAAATTACATAGAATGTGTGTACACATAAAATAATTAAATAGGGTATTATGATATGATATGATCACCAAATGAACCTAATGAAATATAACCAATTAATTTACTTAGTGTAGTGTTAGAAAAAAAAATTAAAACTTTTTCAATAAATAGAAATAAATAAGTTTTCTTATTCAATATATGAACCATAACTCAAACCACATTAAAAAATATAGGGTCATGAGGAAATCAAATTTAAAAGTACATTGAATTATTTTCACATTGATACAATGAAATACTCATTTGATTTAACATTTACATTCCATTCTTGTTTTTAAGGAATATAGAAACATATAATGCAATTAATATTTTCACCCATGGATTTAAAAATTTACTCATCAAAAAATAAAATATGGTTTCATTTCTCATAATCATGTTTATTGGTAATCTATAAAACTTATAAAAGGATTCCTTTTGTAAAATATGAGTAAAAAAAAGTGATTCACTAAATTGTCTCAAATTCACCCTTATAAAAGCCACTACATAATGAATCTTATTGAACTATATAGTCCCTCTAGGAATAAATATTAGGATCACAATGTTTTGGAATTATTACTCATTACATAAAATAAAAAAATTCTAATTATCTGATATAAAGAAAATCTACCATTATCCTCTTATAGGAAAAAAGAATCTAATTAGACCATCAGTTTTAATTCATTGTACACCTCTTATCATACACTGTCATATTAACTAATACTCAAAAAATAAACCAATCGAATTATATTATATGATTTAAAAAAGATTTAAATGTTACAATACTATAAAAAAACCACCCAACATCTCAATCAAAATTTTAAATTACCATGGAATAAAATTCAATTGGGAATTTTATAAACTATTTATACCAGAAAAAATTCATAAAAAATAAGTCTCTCTACAATAGAGTATAAATAAAACATATTTAAATAATAACAAAATGAGAACCATTTTCACACACTTCAAAATGTATCAGTCCAAACCATCTTATATAATTATTATATCCAACATCAGACCACATTCTAATACTTATTGATATTGACATTATTATTTCACATATAGAATATGTAAAATAATTAATTGAATAAATATATATCACATAATGTTTTTTTTTATTTTATTGTAATCTTATTTAAAATAATGATACAAAACAATGTTTTGAAATTTCATCATTAAAACAGATAAATGATTCAAAAATCTAAGAGAATTTTTTTAACAAAAATCCTATATAATTAGAAAATATAATGAATCTTTACACTTATGAAATTTCATTTTGTGGTATTGAAATAATAATCAATTTTATCTTTTAAGGGTCTGCAATAACACAATGAAGTGAGATATTATATCCAAATAAGTGAATATTATTAGAAAAACAAAAAAACCAAATTTTTTCAGATGTAGATGATTATTCTTGAATAATATTGGAAACAACATATGATACTAATTCATCATTGTGTAAAATATAATATTTAAACACTACATAAAATTCATCAATATAGGGTTAAACTATACAATTCATTTTCCACATAAACATATCTTAAGAATTCTACAACCTATAAATGAATCCCCAAATTATAAAATGTTTATAATTACATAAATTTTTCATCATTTCTATATAATCAAATGTTAAAATCATATAATAATATCCATATCTTAGATACATTTCATAGAACCAAATTAATCATCTCAATTGGCTAAAAATTAATTGGTTATACTAAGGCGGTAGTGGTTTCTTATCATCACCAAATTTAACATTCAATAATTTATATATATCTATGAGCTACTATATAATTTTCAGAATATTTTTACTAGAGTTTTCCATAGATATAGTCTAGGTCATATAAATTATTTTATATAATAATTATCCATTACAATTGTTAATTATCAACGATTTACAGGTGGAATATGATTTACATCCATGGAAATATCATAAAAAACTATATATAAAATTATCACATTAAAAATATCATATCAATTAGATAAACCATTAAAAATCATAAATGAATTATCAAAAATTTCCATTAAAACTATTTGAATCACATAATCCTTCATCTAAAATACACAAAGCATATAACTCACCATCTACATCATATTACTCTGTAGATAAATCCATAGGTCACTCAAATTAATGTCTCATCATTTAATAAATACAGTAATATTTCCCTTCACGTAAAAACTTATGACCCTTTAATGAAAAAATTACAAAAAAAAACATACAAAATTTGACTAATTAATTAAAAAATATCATTCCATAGTATAACATGTATTAAAATTTAATCGAAGGATGACTAGTGAAGTCCCAATAACAAATAAAACATATTTCATGTTACTAAAAAAATTTATCAGACTCTCATATGAGTGGATAACAAGAGTGTAATATAAGGTTTATTTTTTTGGTTGATCTAAATCATACAAAATTATTAGAATAATAACGAAATTTGATATATCTATATCCATAAAATTGAATGAATGACTAAACAATGTTCACATTAAACCTCCAACTACTTTTAATCCCTATATCTCATCCATGAAAATAATAAGAAAACTTATCTGGCTAATATTTCATCATCAACAATATGATTATATTTATACTATTCATCCATGATCAGTATAATTTTTGAGATTACCACTCACTACCCTTTACACTTGGTGTTCAAAAGTTCCCTGACCCCACAACATTTGTAATAGTAAAAGAGGTATCGATTCAGATTGTTTTCTTTAGAAATATTGGTTTAGATCATCTATAATTTTTTTATATGTTTAAGAATACCAAGATAGATTTTGGAGATATAAAATATTTAAATAGAATATATATAACTATTTCATGTGGAACTATAGATTATTCAAATATATATATATATATATGAATTTCTCACTATAAATATGGTTGTTATCATAATACTAATGAAAAAATCTATAAGTTAAAGGTTGGTGATTTTAAAATTCCCAAATATAATATTAGAATGTCTACTAAGTCACATGATCTTCCTCAATTTGGATTGAGTTCATTACATAACCATTTTCATTTAAAATTCCATCAATGTGGTCTTTAATATATGGCTTGATTCATTATATTTAATATAAGGTCATAATAATGAATCAAAATGTAAAGATCATTACTTATAAACTATATTAATAAAATTATTTTCATAGATAGTGATCATAAATATCGATAAAAAGATTGACACAAACAAATTCCCTTGTTTGGTGAATAATAACTCCACTTAAATCCCTTTTAGGGAAGCTAAATTCAAAAAATAACTCATGAATATCCTTTAATTTTCATTATATAGAATCCTAAAATAATATATATATATATAGTATGAATCAATTTTCACTTTGAAACATTATCTATATGAGAAAATATATTGGAAATGAAGCATAACAATCATTGGAATACTGTAAAAGATATAAAAAATATCCATATCATCAGGCCACCTCTTTTTACATATATTAAGAAAATAATTCAAATCATGATAACTCCAATGTTAGAAAATCTATAATTTCATGACCCATGTCTAATTTATCAGAAGATTATGTTACTTAACCCACTATCATTTACTCATTATTTAGTACACCGTATTTACACTATCAAGATAACAAGGGTATAAATAAAAGTAAATAACTTCCATAATTTCCATAATGAATGTACTATGGGAATTAATGTATAAGAATACATAGATATTTTCAGGTCTATCCCAAGTTTATAAAATAAAAATTTAAAAACAAAAAATCCTAACTACTTAAGTAATAGATAATATATTTTCATCCCTAATATAGTTCCATGAAGATAGTAATGTATCCTTTATGTATCACTAATTCATGATAAAGGTTGGTGTATTGAAATACATTGACCACTATACCATTACAGCAAATTGTATAGTAAATTTTATGTTTGGAAATAAAATATAAAAATTCCATAAATTGTTTTTAAATAATTATGATATATGACTATGAATAATAGGAACATAAAAACACTTTTTCTAAACATCAAGTACATATATGAGAATTAAATTTTATAGGTGTATCTCATTGGATTGATATACTTTATGATCCTTATTTCACTAATGATGTTTTCTAAATAAATTCAGAGAGTTCAAAATATTTATTCGGAATTTCCATAAATTATTCTTGAAAACACTTCATTGGGCCACTTCTTCATGCAAGGTTGAATGGTCGAACTAGGTTGGATGTTCCAGTTCCACTATAATATATGCTTGATTATGAACTTTAGAATTCTCCCACATATTCTCTAGTGGTTCATGAATTATAGTAAATCAATATAATAGTCAGGAATACTGTACCTTCCAATGGACGAGGATTAGAAATTACCATAGTTGACTACACCCAAGAATTCTTAGTGAATGATCTACCATCCATCCAATGAATTAGAGGAACAATTATGTTGAGGATATGAAAGAAATAATGAGATTTTATTAAATTTTTTTGATACATTAGAAGATAAACATGTCAATCTATGGAATATATCCTTTAGGAACCAACCTGGAGATATTGGGGTCTCATGGGAAATATGTGAATATGTGAGTTTCATTCATTAGAGGTATTTATGAACCTATTAATTTTGGAGTTATTTTCTAAAATTTTAATTAGGATTCATGTCTAATAAGTTCTACTTATTTATAATGGATAAATTAAATTATCTATGTTATATACTTATTTAAATGAACTAATTAATTTCCACCCCTCCATGACAATAATGAGATGTTATAGGGTAGGAGGTTTGAAAAAAGCATTCACTTTGATATCAGTAATAAGATCATGTGTTTTGAACAAACAATGTACCTAGAGGTTCTGAATAAGGTAATGACTATTGAGAATGTTCTTGAGAGGGATCAAGAAGATGGACTTCTTCCTTTCAATAGTACATAGAATGGTGGGCCACCAATTAATGTGGTGGGTGTTCCATATTCTAGTAAGTAGTGGAAAGAAAAGGATATGAAACGAGGTTGGAGAAATAAGGTTTATTATCATTTGGAACATCCATCACACCTGGAATGAGTTCCATGGAGATTTATTTGTGGGATGTTAACACATTATAATATATTGATCCAAGAACCTCAGATTAAGATTTCACAATTTTTAAAAATAGGGTATCATCATTAAAATGATCCAAATAATTGGGGTTATATATCCAGTAGGATTTACAACTATCAAGAACTATTATCTTGAAAACCACTTGGGGTCCTCATTAATAGGTTGATAAAGCATATTATATATTGACAGATGAAATTCTTGAACCTCAATGTTTAGTCCCAGTAGTTAATGAAAGATAAAATTTTGAAGTGGATGAGGAATTTGTTGACTATAGAGAGGGACCATCTATTATTTGAGGAACTATCTAGGTAATATAATTTCATTATACAACTCTCTTTAATACATGATCTTTCCATTAATTTATATCATATCGTGTTGTTGTTGTTATCAACATACCAATACAGTTATATTTTTATTATATCTCTTTTAAAACTCCCTCAATGAATAAATCTGACCATACCCAGAGATATATACAATTTAAAGTAGTTGTTTTCATCTATAGACATATATGAGATTTCATAATACAATAAATGAATAAAACCAACATGATCTGTTGAATAGATTGTAGAGCAATAATTATTTACCATGTTGACTATAATTAGAGGTGTGTATCATTTTTTTATCTAATGGGAGATCTGTTTGTGATGACCATTGTGTGGGAGGTTCAGGCAAGTAGTGTAAGACCAATTTTAAACCATGTTAGGACCATCATGGATAATGGAGTAGGATTATATCTCAATTTGAAACCTGATATAAGTTCCACTATTTTACTTCAATTATAGAACTAATTAATGGGGAAATTATCGATGAATTATCTGGTGTCCCACCAAAGAGTTCAGTGGAGTTTGAGATAGATGTCATATTAAGAAAATATCCCACTCCAATTCAAAAGTATCCTAAAATTTCTTCTATGTTGAGAGTGATTAATAATCTTCTATTGTACTAAAAGATTAAAGGATTCATTTGACCAATAACTTCTATATGGGTTTTCCCATTTTTTGCATGAAGGTGGATAATAATATACTGTTATGAGTACACTATTGGAAGTTGAATTTAGTGAAGGTAAAAACCATATATCAATACAAATTATTGAAAATATCTTTTATTATTTACAAGGGACATAATAATTATATATGATCGATATTTATTCAGGCCAACACTTGTTATTGATCATAGAGGAGGATATACCTACAATGTAATTAAGGAGAAGATATGTATTATATGAGGACTTTTTCATGAATTTTAATTTAACTAATTCCAAATATTGTTCGTATATCCAATGAAAATGAACATATATCCATATCTTGACCATGTGGTCATGATATTTGTTTATGATATCTTTATATATTCACAAAATGTTAATTTACATGAAGGACACCCTGAATCCTTATTAAGTATACTCCTTGAGAAATTAATTTATTCTAATCTTTAAAAGTGTAACATCTTTTTATAAGAGGTGCATTTTAATGAAAATGTTATTTGAGATGTATTAATTAAGTGCACCTAGTTAATATGGACACAGTGATGTATTGGTATCTTCTTCAATAGTTATTATATTTGTAACACCCAAATCTTCCACGGTACGCTTCTCTTTGAATAATAAAATAGCGTGTGTTGTACGAAACTTCGAGTTATAGCACACCAAAACCAATAAAACTAGCCGTAATGAATATTCATACCCAATTTTTTAAATTTTATAAACTTTATATTTCAAAATGGAATTAATTTTTGGATTTATAATATCAAAATTATCTTTGGGTGAATTTTTGGTATTTTTCTGAAAACATTCAATTTTTTATGAATAATGAAAAACACTGAGTTACAGTTTAAAACCGAATTTTTATTTTGATAATAATTTTTTTTATTTAATTTATATTAGGTAAAAATTGATAAATAATACCAATATAACTTCCATGTAATTCATTGGAGTCAGTTTATAATAATTTTTGATATATAAATATTTTATTGATCTTTTTACCTACTTTTACCCACCTCTAGGAGCATTTGAAAATTTACATAAAACATAACCTTATCACATCAATGTGTTTCATTTCAAAAATCTGAGCGACACGGTTGATATCATTAAGAAACATTTTGTTCAATAAGATGAAAATATATTTTGGTGAATAGTGACTTTATACTTTTATTTACCATACTTAAAAGCAAATACAGTAATTAAGGATAATATTGATATTATTATTACCCTAAAAAATTTCCTAATTCTATTAGATAAGTATAATTCGACCCAAAACAACCTTAGGAAGAAAATATGATCCTTTAGGTCCACTTGGATTAGATTAGGACATTTATTATTATTTTAATTAAAGAAGAGTTAGAAGAGTTTAAATCACAGTTTAATAACTAATTTTTTTTTAATTAAGGGTTATACATAAGTTAAATTCGACTATAAAGATTCATTATAAATCTACAAACATTTTCTACATAATGGTATTTTATTTATAATTTTTAGAAATTAAATAATTAAATTTATTTATGACATAATGATGATGCAGTAATTACCTAATTAATGATATATTAAAATAATTGATATTATAAATTTCCAAATAAATGTAATTTGAGATTTTTTATGAATTAAACTAATTTAATAGGATAATAAGATATGTTAGGTTTGGTTAGATGAATTCTTTTTTAATGTAATAATGGTATTATTAATTTAGCAAAAACAAAATACCAAATAGTGTCAAAATTGACATAAAAGAGTTTTTAAAACAAATACTATATTATTAATTGATATTCTATTCCTAAAAATATATGGTTTTGAAAAAAGACTTATATAATGATAGGTGTATCATTAATATACCACTTGGGGTTTTCTTGGAAGTATATAGTAAGTTTATTAACAATATAATAGAAAATTAAAAAGAGACATTGTAAATGTCAAACTATTTATCTAAGAGTTAAATGTAAAATATAAAGTTAATATAGTGACCCAAACCTATCTAAAACCTATTTTTGAGTGGTTTTCAATCCATCCCCACCTTAGCCTTTAAATAATTCTTTTTGGAACCATTAAAAACAGAATCTTCCCTTACAATCTTATATGAATATTTTCAAAATAAATGTTTTCTTTTATAATTATGTGATGTTTAAATGATTTCAAAAAAAGAAAGAGATATTTCTCTCAAATAGTTTCAATTTCATCTCTATCAATTTTATTTGATTGATTTTATGCTTGTTTGAAGTTGATTTATTATGATACAAATCTTCCATATTGTATTGAATGTTTTATGATATGTTTGATTGTGGATGTGTTATTTTTATAACATTCATGGTTTATGGATAAGGTATTGACATTTCGTATACTAGTCTTAATATGAATTTTTATGTTATGCTTAAACCATTTCATATGAGGAATGAATTGGACTTAGTAAGTGATGGGTGGGGCCAGCAATATCTTCTCGATGCATCGGTAGGTCTCATTAGACAAACTAGTGTCTTGGCACAAGGCCTTGACAAAGTATTATTTGTAGTCTTGGTATAAGGCCTTGACTATGTGGCTATGAAAGTCTAGAATTATGAATTTCATCATTATGAAAGTGGCTATTGATATTGCATGTGATTATTTGACTAGTAGATTATCAACGTGAATATATAAATAGAATTATTTGATTTTATCTTTGATATATTATGGTGAAGTTCACATTTAAAAGGCTTTTTTAGTCGTACACATTACTTTAAATGTTTATGCTTATTTATGAAAGTTTCTACATTATTGTTATCCTTATTAAGCATCTGATATCACTCCTTTCGATGTTTTATTTTTCCCCAGATGCGATGAAGTATATTTTGACTAACCTACAGGGATAGTCTCTGGGATCTCAGTGTTGTCTATGGAAACAATGTTGTTGTAGTTTTCCATTTTATGATGTAATGTAAACCTTATGAATGTATCTAGTACTTCCAAGGCTACTAAACTAATCTGTATTTTGAGACTTGATCTTTTGTGATCATGCTAATGATATTTAATAATGCACCAACCCTGGGCTTCTGGGGTCGAGGCATTATAGTTGGTATCAGAGGAATTTTAGTACAAACCTTGGAAACTAGATTTAGATAAACTCTGATTAGAGAAAAAATCCCTAAGATAGACTTTGAGGATTAGTATACACGAATTTCCTAGAATTTTGGTATTGTAGAGATTTTGTGAGTTTTCCAAACAATACATCCCTGATTGGATACGAGTAGGTAGAGGAGGCTCTGGCACAAATGTACCTATGGGTAAACCTGAAAACATAGCTTTGATCTAGACTTGAATGGGAAATGGTGCACAACAATGGGCCTTGCTGCACTCTTGGTTATGACACGCCCAGGGGATATGCCGAGGATAATTATCATTTTCATTACAAACCGTTATGAAGGGTTTATGAGTATATAATTCATAAATGAAAACATTTTTTATGATTATGGATTATATCCATAAACTGTTCAATTTGTGTTATGTGTTTTACATGTTTAGAATTATGTATTTCGATTCATAAACCAATCTAGTTTATTCCACTGTTTAGAAATGGTGCCTAGTAGAAGGAATGGAAACTGTATCGATGCACACACACCATGTAGGGATTGGACTCTTGCCCAAGATAATTATAGTGGAGTTGGTGATACAACTGGTGTTGATCAGCTTTTCACTATATTGGGAAAACTCACTCAGGTTACAAATAATAACCTTACCCATATGGAGCACCGTGATCTGTAGTGTGGAGGATCAATGTTACATCTCTTTATCAGGAAACAACCACCAACATTCAATGGGTGTAAAAATACACTAGTAGCTATGCAATGGATAAATTCCTTAGAGAAAATATTCCACACCTTAGGGAGTACCGAAAGAGAAAAAGTTGTCATGGACGTTTACCGTCTCACTGGAGATACTAATCAATGGTGGTCATTGATTCAAACCACAAAGGAAGATAATGAATTATCAAATATTGAATGGAGTGAGTTTAAATAAATTTTCATAGAAAAATAATTTCTTCATTACCATTGAGAAAATATGGAAAGACAATTTCTGAGTCTGAGAAAAAAATAGGATGAGAATTTTGCAAAGTATAAAGCTAACTTTAAAATGTTAGAAAGGAATGTTGAAGATTATATACATAACCCTAGAAGTAAGATTGATCATTTATTTTATGGGTTAAAAAATTTTCTCCATCGAGCATTAGTCTCACAATCCTTCTCTTTGTATGAAGATATTGTCTCATGTGCTATCAAGATAGAAAAAGAATTCTCTAAGTCTTACGACTTTATAGAAAAGCAAGAGAAGAAGAGATCTGTTGAACACTCTGGAATTGGGAATAATGGGAGGAAGGGAAAAGTTGAATATCCATCCTCCAGTAAATGTAGGAAGAGACACCCTGGTACATTCTTGAAGGGAATCTGATTCTGTTACAAGTGTGTTGAAAAAGACCACCAAGCTCGTGATTGCATGGGGAAGAAATAGGCTGTCAATGTTGAATGCTACAATTTTATAGAAAGGGGGAATTATGAAAATAAATTTCCTAAGAGTCAGGGGAACTTACCTCAGAAAAGTCCAAGGGATCATGGCCAATCTTATGTTATCACTAATGCTGATGTTGATGCTCCAAAAGACGTAGTAGAAGGTAATTTAATGGTTTCCTCAAGTTTAGAAAATTATTTATTGGATTCTAGATCATCACACTATTTCATATATTCCCATTTTTCTAAGAAAATTAGATATTTCCAATTTGATTTAACAAGGGAGTTGTCAGTCAAAACACCTAGGGGAAGTATCATTGCAATAAAGTTTTGTGAATTATCCCCCATTAGGGCATATAAATGTTCTTTATCTACTGATCACATCATCATACCCGTGATTGAATTTTATACAATCCTCGGTATGGATTAGATTTTGGACTATGATGCAAATATTTTTTGCAAGAAGAAGAAGATTACTATTTTTGATGATGTTGATAAAGAACACATTATCTTTAGAGAAGAATCACCACCACCTAATTATTTTATAGTTACACCCCCAGTAGCTCAACTAATTTCAATTATTGGGGAGAAAGATAATGAAATAAATGTGGGTGAGGAATAAAATGTTCAAATAGAGGATGTTCTTATTGTGAAAGAATATGTTGATGTGTTTCCAAGGGATTTACCCGAACATCCTCCAGAATGGGAAATTGAGTTTTCCATTGATTTAATTCCTGGTTCATGGCCCATATCAGAGACCCCTTATTGAATGGACACTGTATAATTAATGGAACTAAAGAAACAACTACAGGAATTGAGTAATAAGGGATATATTCACCCTAGTTTTTCTCCATGGGGAGCCACTATCCTTTTTTAAGAAGAAATATAGATCTATGAGGTTGTGCATTAACTACAGGGAGATCAATGATATAAAAATAAAGAAAAAGTATCATTTACCTCACATTGATGATTTATTTGACCAACTTCATGGAGATCAATACTTTTCATAGATTGACCTTCGATCTGGATATCATCAGTTGTGTGTGAAGAAGGAAGACATTCCGAAAACAGCATTTCGAACCAGGTATGGGCATTTCGAGTTTGTAGTAATTACTTTTGGATTGACTAATGCACCATCTTTTTTTATGGATCTAATGAATAGAGTTTTCAAGGAAAATATTGATGACTTTATAGTGGTATTTATTGATGATATCTTTCTATACTCCAAAGCTACTAATATCATGAAAATCACTAGCGAATTATTCTAAAGACTCTTAGAAGTCATGAATTATATTGGAAGTTAATCAAGTGAGAATTATGGATTCAAGAGATTTATTTTCTTGGCCATATTGTCTATAAGGATGGAATCTATGTTGATCCTTTTAAGACAAGAACAATCTAAGAATGGCCAGCATCGACGAGTATGACCGAGGTACGCAGTTTTACTGGTTTACAAGGTTATTATCGACGTTTCGTCTAGAATTCTACCTGTTTGGCTAACCCTTTAACAAAGATCACAGGAAAAGGGGTTAAATTAGTTAGGACAAAAGAGAGTGAAGAATGTTTTAAAGAACTAAATAGAAGATTATTCAATGTTCCTATATTGACTCTACCATCGGGGAATAATAGGATTGTTATTTATAGTGATGCATCAATGAAAGGACTTGGTTGTGTCCTTATGAATAATGATCGGGTTATTTCCTATGCCTCACGATAGCTAAAAATTCATGAGCCAAACTATCCTACTCATGATCTTGAGTTAGAAACTTTAATATTTGCTTTGAAAATATGTAGAAATTATCTCTATGGTGAAAAATTTGAGATTTATACTGATCACAAGAGTTTGATGTATATTTTTTTACAAAAAGAAATCAACATGATTCAAATACGATGGATTGAACTACTCAAGGATTATGATTTCACTATACACTACCACCCGGGGGAGGGAAATAAGGTAGATGATGCTTTGAGCAGAAAAGATCATGGATTTGTCAATAATATGAGAGTTGAAAGGGATACTATTTTCATGGATCTAGTAAAGATAGATATGGGAATAACCATGGAAGGTGAAACATCAATGCTTTTTCAAATGGTTGCCAAACCATATTTACTAGAAAAAACAAAGATTTCTCAGACCGATGATGAAGAGTTTAAAAAAAAGAGTAAAGCTATGAATGATGGGAGATTGAGTAACTTTGTGTATGAAGATGTAATTTTTGAAATTTGGGAAGAGACATTATGTTCCCAATATACCTGATCTAAAAAGGGAATTGTTGGATAATTCTCATAGTTCCAATTTCTCTATAAACCCTGGTAGCACTAAGATGTATAGAGATTTGAAGGAACATTTTTTGTGGGGCAACATGAAGAGGGAGATTGCTGATTTTGTGTCAAGATGTATGGGGTTTCAACAAGTGAAAGATTGAAGGCAACAACCTGGAGGAGTCATCCAATATCTTCTCATACCTTAGTGGAAATGGGATGATATCATGATAGACTTTTTCATGAGGCTACCAAAGACTCTTAGAAAGAACGATGCAATATGGGTCATTATTGATCATCTTACCAAGTCAAAACAGTTTCTTTCAATAAGAGAATATTTACCACTTGAACATTTTGAATGACTATATATTAATGAAGTTGTATGACTTCATGGAGTGCCACTATCGATTGTTTCTGATCATGATCCACGTTTTACATTAATATTATGGAAAATTCTTCTAAATACCCTAGATACTGAACATCATTTGAGCACTTCCTACCACCCCCAAACTGATGGACAATAAGAACAGACTATTCAAACTTTAGGAGACTTGTTGAGATCCTTATCAATTGACTTTCAAGGTATATGGGATCAATATGTACCTATGGTATAATTTTCCAATAACAATAGCTTCCATTCATGTATTCAGATTGCACCATATAAAGCGTTATACGGAAAGTGATGTCACACACCAACCTATTGGGATGATGTTGGTGAAAGAAAACTTGTAGGCCAAGAACTTATGGAGTAAATGGTGGAAAATTTGAAGGTAATCCAAACCCACATCAAAGTTGCTCAAAGTAGGCAGAAGAGCTATGCCGATAACTGAAGGATGTATTTGGAATGGTAGGAGATCATGTTTTATTGAAGGTATCTTCATGGAAGGGTGTTATACATTTCATTAAGAAGGGAAAATTGAGTCCCAGGTACATCGGACCTTTCGAAATTCTAGAACGAATTGGGGCTGTAGCTTACCATTTGGAAATGCCGCCAAGTCTCTCCAAAGTTCACATTGTATTCCATGTATCACTATTGAGAAAATACATGCGTGAACCAACACATGTACTCACCTATGAGGAATTAGAATTGGAACACGATCTGTCTTATTACAAAGAGACCTTCAAGGTTTTCGATACAAGAGAACAAGTGCTGAGAAACTGGACAACTCGTCTAGTAAAAGTTCTACGTAGAAACCATAAGATAAAAGAGGCAACATGGGAATCCAAGGAACTTATGATAAAGAACCACCCGAGTATTTTTATGCAGTAATATTCTAGAAATTTCGAGGAAAAAATTATCTGAAGGAGAAGATAATGTAACACCCCAAGCATCCACTGTATGCTTCTCTTTGAATAATACAATAGCGTGTGTTGTACGCAACTATGAGTTCTTACACACCACAACCAATCAAACAACCCATTATGAATAGTAATACCGACTTTTTGAAAATTTATAAATTTTAACTTTCATAATGGCCTTCATTTTTGGATTTTGAATATCGAAATTAGCTTAGGGAAAAATTTTGGTATTTTTCTGAAGACATTCAATTTTTGATGAATAGTGAAAAACATTGAGTTATAGTTTAAAACTGAATTTTTATTTAAATAATTATTTATTTTATTTAAATTTATTTTAGGTCAAAATATATACATAATACCAATATAAGTTCAATGTAATTCATTGGAGTTAGTTTATAATAATTTAAGATATATAAATATTTTATTGAACTTTTTACCCTCATTTACCCACCTCCTAGGAGCATTTGCAAATTTACATAAAACTAAATTTTACAGTTTCTGTGAGTGGAATTTCAAAAATATGAATGAAATGGTTGATATCAGTATGAAAAATGTGGTTCAATAAGATAAAAATAATTTTTGATGAATAATAACTTTTTTACTTTTATTTACCACGGTTAAAAGTAAATAGGGTAATTAAGGGTAAAAATAATAATATTATTACCCTAAAACATGTCCTCATTCTATTGGATAATTTTAATTCCACAAAAAAACCTTAGGAATAAAATATGATCCTTTAGGTCCACTTGGATTAGATTAGGACATTTATTATTATTTTATTTAAAGAAGAGTTAAAAAGTTAAAATCAAGGTTTAATAACTAAAACATTTTTAATACAGGGTTATACATAAGATAAATTCGAATATAAATATTCAATATAAATCTAAAAATCTTTCCTACATAATGGTAGTTTATTTATAATTTTTAGAAATTAAATAATTTAATTTATTTCAGACACAATGATGATGCAATAATTACCTAATTAATTAAATATTAAAATAATTGATACTATAAATATCCAAATAAATGTAATTTGAGACTTTTTGTAACGCCCCGACCCTAGTTGCCTAGAGTCGGTGCATTATTACATAACATTGGCATGATCACAAGAAAGATCAAATCTCGAAAGACCGATTGGTTTAGTAGCCTTGGAAACACTAGATATATTTATAAGTTTTACATTACATCATAAAATGAAAAACTACTACAACAACATAATGTTTCCACAGTCCACACTATAATCCCCTCATAATATCCCTGCAGGTCATTCATAACTTACATCTTCACTTCCTGGGAAAAATAAAACATAGAAAAGGGGTGAGCTCAAATGCCCAGTAAGGATAACAACATAGCGGAAACTTTCATCAATAAGAATAAACATTTAAGGCAATGTATAACTAAAACAAAAGCCTTTTAAACATGAACCTTCAACATGGTATGGCATAAATAAAATGAAATAATGCCATTTACTTATTCACATGGATATTCTACTAATCGAATAATCACATGAAAAAATCAATAACCACTTTCATAATGTTGGAATGCATAATGCCAGACTATCATAACCACATAGCCAAGGCCTCGTGCCAAGACTACAAATAAGATTTTGTCAAGGCCTTGTGCCAAGACACTAGTTTGTCTCATGAGACCTACCGATGCATCGAGGAGCTATAGCGGGCTCCACCCGTCACATATTAAGTCCAATGCATTCCCATATGAAAAGGTTTAAACAAAACATAAACATTCGTATTAAAACTAGCATACGAAATGTAAATACTTTCACCATAAACTATGAATGGTATAAAAATAGCACATCCAGAGTCAAACATATCACAAAACCTTCAAAACAATATAGAAGTTTTGTATCATAATAAATCAACTTCAAATAATCTTAAAATCCATCAAAAGATGTTGACATAGATGAAATCAAAATTCTTTTTAAAGAAATATCTCCTTTTATTTTGAAATAATTTAAGATCCATATAAAATAAAACATTTTCTTTGAAAATATTCTTATAAGCTTGTAAGGGAAGCTTTGAAGATTTTATAACGGCGGAAAATAGCCGCACCCACCGTATAAGTTAAAAAAAACATTCTTACCTTAATTCTGTCGAAAAGGTTAAAAAGGACCTTGTTTTGAAAAAGACCGAAAGATTCCTTTATAAACCACTTATAAAAGTCAAAAAGGGTATAAATGACTTTAACTCATATTCTAGTAAATAGTAAAAATGTTTTGAAATGCATTTTTAAGAAACATGGATGTGGATGATAAAGAGATCCCAGTAGATTATTACGTATAAACAACCTTGGATAATGAAGAGGTTGTAAAGTAAACCCTTACCTTGTACTTTTCCTTGGTTGGGGTAGGTTAACCTCCTGTATAATGGTGAAATAGTTGTTATTAAATTATACAAGAATCATATATATTAATATGATATCATATATGATCTTTTAACATTGATTTGTTTTAGAATTATCGTCGTTTCAGGAGTTAACTTACTCATTTTCTTTTATATGTTTTGTTACATAAGCCATGGTTGTTGTATCTTATTCATATCCAGAATGATATCCAGTCCTTAAACATTATTTTTAAATCATCAAATGATAATTATACTTGAATGGATACGATGGAGAATGAATCTCATCGCGTTCGTGGAGACGGTAGTCCGTACGTACGCACGAGCGACAATATCATTCTTTTGATATTAAAATAATATATAAATGGATGGTATATCATATATACAGAATCATTAACATGTTATATTTATTATTTACATGAGTTACACATCATTATTATACCCATCCAAATAATATTATATTGAATAACAATTACACCACGACGTGGAGACGGTAAGCCGTACGTACGCACGTATGGTGACATGTTATTCAAAGGGTGGATATAATACTGAATATGATTGTACCATATTTATAATAACATCACAGTATATGTGAGATACTGGAGTTATTATTTTAGAATGGTAAGAACAAAGGAAGAAGAAGTGGAAGAAGAAATGAACTTGGAGAAGGGTGGTGAAATCATTACCTCTTCTTCGGGTTCTTCCTTTTGATTTGATCAAAAGGGCTCCTTTGGTTGGCTTTCTGATCAAACTAAGGCCTCTAGGTTGTAGTGAGGGATGTTGGGAGAGTATGTGGGCAGAGTTTGGCCGAACCAAAAGGCTTTGAAGGTGTGAAGAAATGAGAAGGAGGAGTTCCCTTTTATAAGAGGGGTGAGGGGCACCTTTGGAAAAGCTAGAAATATTAATTTATAATAAATTCATATTCGGTTTCTAATGGCTCCAAAGTTGATTATTCAAAGGTTAAGGTTGGGATAGGTCGCAAACCACTCAACCAATAGAATTTAGACAGGTTTGGGTACTTATATTAACCTTATCTTTAAGTATTAACTCTAAGTTAATTAGTTTCACTTTTACAATGTCTCTTTGTATTTTTATATAATATGGTTAATAAACTTACTATATACATACAAGCGACCCCCAAGTGGTACATTAATTATGAACCTATCATGATATAAGTCTCTTGTCCGAACCTTAGATTTTTAGGAATTTAATATCAATTAATAATATAATATTTGTTTTAAGAACTCTTTTATGTCAATTTTGACACTATTCAATAGTTGATTTTTATGAAACTCATAACAGATTGATTACTTCGAACAAAGTCAATTAAATCAATACTAATATATCATATTATCCTAGAAAATTAGTTTAATTCATTAAAAGTTTAATATTATATTTATTTGGGTATTTATAATATCAATTATTTTAATTTTTCACTACTATAGTAATTACTGCATCATCATTGTGTCATATATAAAATAAATTATTTAATGTCTAAAAATTATAAATAAAATATCATTATGTAGGAAATCGTTTTATCTTTCTAATGAATATTTATAATCGAAAATCCATCATATATAACCTTATGTAAAAAGTGTTTTGCTAAAAGATATATGCTTGTGTCATTTTTGTATTCATTTTAACTTAATTAAAATAAAGTGTCATTATCACTTACAAGTGGATCCATGGGGTCCCAAAATAGACCCAAAGATTCCCATGGTCGACCATGTATCATCCAATAGGGTTAAGACACGTTTTAGGGTAATTTAGTATTATTATAATATTTTTTTTAACCCTTATTTACCGAATTTACCCTTAACCATGGTAAATAAAATATTTACCGCAGTAATTATTCAAAATGTCTAAAAATAAAAGTTACATATTTACACAATTTGAACATC
This sequence comes from Viscum album, assembly GCA_963277665.1. NCBI lineage: Eukaryota > Viridiplantae > Streptophyta > Magnoliopsida > Santalales > Viscaceae > Viscum > Viscum album. The sequence continues at coordinate 2,032,990,943 of OY728133.1, forward strand.
CTGATTCCAAATATGGAATCCATTTTTCTAAATTCAAAACACATAAGTGGCAGAAATTAATTTAAAATTAATTCCCGCTGTCAAAACAAGAAGCGTGTTTTTAAGAGATAATAACTATCAAAAGATTGACACTTGATTATGTTCGGTTTAATTGTAAAATTTTGTCTAATGACCAAAATTATATTAAATTGTAAAAATATATTCTAAATATACTTTTAAACCACTCAAATTCATAATTTATCACTATTAATTATTTTGATTAAAAAAGTTGTTTTTAATTAAAATTTAGTAATTTTCACTATTCATCAAAATATGAAAGTTATCCGAAAAGTACCAAAATTTCACCTTAGGCTAAATTCGATATTCCGAATCCAAAAATGAAGTCCATTTCAAAATATAAAATATATATTATTTCAAAATTTAGGTATTACTATTCATAACGGCCAGTTTGATTGGTTGTGGTGTGTGTTAAAACTCGAAGTTGCGTACAACACACGCTACTGTTTTATTCAAAGGAATGCGTACCGTGGAAGCTTGGGAAGTTTCATTTTAAATTTTTTGATGTCTCCATTTAGTCAAAAAGTTTAAAATATTGTATTTAAAAAGGTTTCACTATCAAAAGTTGATAAAAGTGCAATACTGAAAATGAATCTGTTCTTGCATTATGACTAAGAAACTCATAATATGGATTCTAAAATTATAAAGTTTAAAATTTAGTTAATACTATTCATGACCTCTTTTAATGGATTTTTTTTTGTAAGTCATGGTGAAATTGAACTCGGTGTTGCGTGTAGTGCAAGTTATTAAATTATTTTGAAGAAATAACACACTATAAAATCTTGGGGTGTTACATTCTCCCCTCCTTCAATAAATTGCGTCCTCGCAATTTGAAATTGTTCTTCGAAAATAAAAGGTTGAAAGTAGAAAATATATTTGTGGGAAAACCCACATCGGAAATTGGGTTACTAAAATTTAGTCTTAATATGAGGAAAAGAGAAATCAAAGGGTCACCACCAAATTATGATCTCGATTAGGAGAACATTGGTGGAAATTGGAGACATATAATCGGAGGAAAAACGTAAATATTTATAGGTAGTGATTGAGGTCATCAATCACAAACAAGTATAAAATTGAGGTCCTTAAATTCATCAATCTATGAGGAATTGAAATACCATCGGTTCAACAAAACATAGGGTATTAGGATAACACATTTTTGACGTTTCAAAATATCCTAGTTGAAATCCCACATCGAAAAATGAATTAATGAGGCCTCTATTTAAAATAAAGAGTCGAAAGTATGAAGATTACCGAAAATAACACATACTAGGGTTCCATGTAGGAAAATATGGATATGGAAGAAAAATCTAACCATCAATTATCTGATGGAGAGTGGTAGAGAACATGGCTATAAAAAGGCCAACAATCCCAAATCCATAAATTAGTGATGATTTAAGGTACCATCTAGGAAAACATTTTTGTTCAAAGTTGCTTTTCTTAATATTGAGGAATTTATTTATGAGATTGGCTAAGATCATAAGGAGATATACTTACTTTATAATTAGAGTTTTATCCATTAATAAATTTCTACCACAAACTCATCTTTCACTCTAAAAGATAATAGAATGTAAAAAAAAAATTCTATTTACACTATTCGTATAGGGTTCCAAAATAAACGAATTTATAATTCATCTACATGATCTTTTAATAAAAACTACATTATGTAATCCAGGACATCTCATGGTCCAGTGGTAGGTGATACACCCTTGTCGCCCTTCGGTTGCGGGTTCAAGTCTCGCAGCCTTGCCGGACGCGACGGGTTGCCGCCCGACCTCTGGGTTGTCCTTTTATGGCAATCCAAAATAATCCAAACTAGAACTATCCAAAATACTTCTGTCCAAACTCACAGTCTAACATTTATAAGGAAGGTAAACATAATATAGATCCTTTTTACCCCGTAATAGCATATGAATACCTTCATCAGGTATTACCATATTCCTTATTGATTACATTCATGCTCCCTTATTCCATATAGAATGCTGGATATACTTCATTAATCCAAAAATGTTTTAAACCCCAACAATGATGGAATATACAAATCATTAATCAGTTCCAAGGTAGTCAAGAATTTCCAATATATTTTTTCCAAAATAATCATGTATTATTCGAAAATCACTACCTCGGTATCAGAACTATATTATGGTTTATCATTCTCTCAACCATATATTTTCCAAAAATTTATCCTGCTATTGAGTCACTTTTCTTTGTTCCACACAATCTCAAGTCCTTAATGAAATAGTACTGCAGTAAAATCCTTATATACTCCATAATTATTATAACAAGTACATTGTTGATACAACACTCAATTGACATAATCAACATAAGAACTCTAATCATTCCTCTTCATCTGTGGTAGTATCATAACTTGATTATTATCCAATAGCATCATTTGCGTCATAGTCTGATGACTGGGACATAGGTTCGCGTAGTGTCCAAACTCCTTGCAAATGAAGCATTGTACATTTGAAACCATTTTCTTACCCTTGCAGTCACGTACTTTGTGCCCTTTTCCTCCACACTTATAACAAACTCCCATTCCTTTCAGGCAAGTTCCAGGGTGTTTCTTTCCACAGTTACCACATATGGGAAAATTCTTCTTTTCCATCTTCCCTTTATCCATCTTTCTCTCTTCTATCCTTTTCTTCTCTTGCTTCCCTTCAAAGCCATAGGACTCAGTAATCTCTTTACTTATCTTATCAATACATGATATTATTTCTTCATATGATGATAATACATGGGATACTATTTCTCTTATAAATTCTAGCTTAAGACCATGAAAGATATGATCCTTCCTTCTCTTTGGATCATGTGCATTTCCGGAGTTCTCATTCCTTCTACTGGGTGCCATTTCTAAACAATAGCATAAACTAGATCAGTTTATGAATCAAAATACATAATCCCATACTTATAAAACACTTAACATAAATTGAACTATTTATGGATATAATCCATAATCATAAGAATGTTTTCTTTAAGGAAGTATATACTCATAAACCCTTCAAAATGATTTGTAAAGAAAATGAGAGTTATCCTAAGCATATCCCCCGGGAGTGTCGTAACCAAGAGTGCAGTAAGGCCCGTTGTCGTGCATCAGTTCCCGTTCGAGTCTAGCTCAAAGCGGTGTTTTTGGGTTTTACCCCTAGGTACATCTGTGCCAGAGCCGCCTCTACCTGCTCGTATCCAGACAGGGATGTATTGCTCGGAAAACTCACAAAATCTCTACAATACCAAAATTCTAAGAATTTCTTCTATACTAATCCTCAAAGTTCATCTTAGGTCTACGTGCTCTAATCAGAGTTTATCTAAATCTAGCTTCCAAGGTTTGTACTAAACTTCCTCTGATACCAACTGTAACGCCCCGACCCTAGTTGCCTAGAGTCGGTGCATTATTACATAACATTGGGATGATCACAAGAAAGATCAAATCTCGAAAGACCGATTGGTTTAGTAGCCTTGGAAACACTAGATATATTCATAAGTTTTACATTACATCATAAAATGAAAAACTACTACAACAACATAATGTTTCCACAGTCCATACTATAATCCCCTCATAATATCCCTGCAGGTCATTCATAACTTACATCTTCACTTCCTGGGAAAAATAAAACATAGAAAAGGGGTGAGCTCAAATGCCCAGTAAGGATAACAATATAGCGGAAACTTTCATCAATAAGAATAAACATTTAAGGCAATGTATAACTAAAACAAAAGCCTTTTAAACATGAACCTTCAACATGGTATGGCATAAATAAAAAGAAATAATTCCATTTACTTATTCACATGGATATTCTACTAATCGAATAATCACATGCAAAAATCAATAACCACTTTCATAATGTTGGAATGCATAATTCCAGACTATCATAACCACATAGCCAAGGCCTCGTGCCAAGACTACAAATAAGATTTTGTCAAGGCCTTGTGCCAAGACACTAGTTTGTCTCATGAGACCTACCGATGCATCGAGGAGCTATAGCGGGCTCCACCCGTCACATATTAAGTCCAATGCATTCCCATATGAGAAGGTTTAAACATAACATAAACATTCGTATTAAAACTAGCATACGAAATGTAAATACTTTCACCATAAACTATGAATGGTATAAAAATAGCACATCCACAGTCAAACATATCACAAAACCTTCAATACAATATAGAAGTTTTGTATCATAATAAATCAACTTCAAATAATCTTAAAATCCATCAAAAGATGTTGACATAGATGAAATCAAAATTCTTTTTAAATAAATATCTCCTTTTATTTTGAAATAATTTAAGATCCATATAAAATAAAACATTTTCTTTGAAAATATTCTTATAAGCTTGTAAGGGAAGCTTTGAAGATTTTATAACGGCGGAAAATAGCCGCACCCGCCGTATAAGTTAAAAAAAACATTCTTACCTTAATTCTGTCGAAAAGGTTAAAAAGGACCTTGTTTTGAAAACGACCGAAAGATTCCTTTATAAACCACTTATAAAAGTCAAAAAGGGTATAAATGACTTTAACTCATATTCTAGTAAATAGTAAAAATGTTTTGAAATGCATTTTTAAGAAACATGGATGTGGATGATAAAGAGATCCCAGTAGATTATTACGTATAAACAACCTTGGATAATGAAGAGGTTGTAAAGTAAACCCTTACCTTGTACTTTTCCTTGGTTGGGGTAGGTTAACCTCCTGTATAATGGTGAAATAGTTGTTATTAAATTATACAAGAATCATATATATTAATATGATATCATATATGATCTTTTAATATTGATTTGTTTTAGAATTATCGTCGTTTCGGGAGTTAACTTACTCATTTTCTTTTATATGTTTTGTTACATAAGCCATGGTTGTTGTATCTTATTCATATCCAGAATGATATCCAGTCCTTAAACATTATTTTTAAATCATCAAATGATAATTATACTTGAATGGATACGATGGAGAATGAATCTCATCGCGTTCGTGGAGACGGTAGTCCGTACGTACGCACGAGCGACAATATCATTCTTTTGATATTAAAATAATATATAAATGGATGGTATATCATATATAAAGAATCATTAACATGTTATATTTATTATTTACATGAGTTACACATCATTATTATACCCATCCAAATAATATTATATTGAATAACAATTACACCACGACGTGGAGACGGTAAGCCGTACGTACGCACGTATGGTGACATGTTATTCAAAAGGTGGATAGAATACTGAATATGATTGTACCATATTTATAATAACATAACAGTATATGTGAGATACTGGAGTTATTATTTTAGAATGGTAAGAACAAAGGAAGAAGAAGTGGAAGAAGAAATGAACTTGGAGAAGGGTGGTGAAATCATTACCTCTTCTTCGGGTTCTTCCTTTTGATTTGATCAAAAGGGCTCCTTAGGTTGGCTTTCTGATCAAACTAAGGCCTCTAGGTTGTAGTGAGGGATGTTGGGAGAGTATTTGGGCAGAGTTTGGCCGAACCAAAAGGCTTTTAAGGTGTGAAGAAATGAGGAGGAGGAGCGCCCTTTTATAAGAGGGGTGAGGGGCACCTTTGGAAAAGCTAGAAATATTAATTTATAATAAATTCATATTCGGTTTCTAATGGCTCCAAAGTTGATTATTCAAAGGTTAAGGTTGGGATAGGTCGAAAACCACTCAACCAATAGAATTTAGACAGGTTTGGGTACTTATATTAACCTTATCTTTAAGTATTAACTCTAAGTTAATTAGTTTCACTTTTACAATGTCTCTTTGTATTTTTATATAATATGGTTAATAAACTTACTATATACATCCAAGAGACCCCCAAGTGGTACATTAATTATGAACCTATCATGATATAAGTCTCTTTTCCGAACCTTAGATTTTTAGGAATTTAATATCAATTAATAATATAATATTTGTTTTAAGAACTCTTTTATGTCAATTTTGACACTATTCAATAGTTGATTTTTGTGAAACTCATAACAGATTGATTACTTCGAACAAAGTCAATTAAATAAATACTAATATATCATATTATCCTAGAAAATTAGTTTAATTCATTAAAAGTTTCATATTATATTTATTTGGGTATTTATAATATCAATTATTTTAATTTTTAACTATTATAGTAATTACTGCATCATCATTGTGTCATATATAAAATAAATTATTTAATGTCTAAAAATTATAAATAAAATATAATTATGTATGAAATCGTTTTAGCTTTCTAATGAATATTTATAATCGAAAATCCATCATATATAACCCTATGTAAAAATTGTTTTTCTAAAAGATATATGCTTGTGTCATTTTTGTATTCATTTTAACTTAATTAAAATAAAGTGTCATTATCACTTACAAGTGGATCCATGGGGTCCCAAAATAGACCCAAAGATTCCCATGGTCGACCATGTATCAACAAATAGGGTTAAGACACGTTTTAGGGTAATTTAGTATTATTATAATATTATTTTGTTTAACCCTTATTTACCGGATTTATCCTTAACCATGGTAAATAAAATATTTACCGCAGTAATTATTCAAAATGTCTAAAAATAAAAGTTACCTATTTACACAATTTGAACATCCTGATTCCAAATATGGAATCCATTTTTCTAAATTCAAAACACAGAATTGGAAGAAATTAATTTAAAATTAATTCCCGCTGTCAAAACAAAAAGCGTGTTTTTAAGAGATAATAACTATCAAAAGATTGACACTTATTTATGTTCGGTTTAATTGTAAAATTTTGTCTAATGACCAACATTATATTAAATTGTAAAAATATATTCTAAATATACTTTAAAACCACTCAAATTCATAATTTACCACTATTAATTATTTTGATTAAAAAAGTTGTTTTTAATTAAAATTTAGTAATTTTCACTATTCATCAAAATATGAAAGTTATCCGAAAAGTACCAAAATTTCACCTTAGGCTAAATTCGATATTCCGAATCCAAAAATGAAGTCCATTTAAAAATATAAAATATATATTATTTCAAAATTTAGGTATTACTATTCATAACGGCCAGTTTGATTGGTTGTGGTGTGTGTTAAAACTCGAAGTTGCGTACAACACACGCTACTGTTTTATTCAAAGGAATGCGTACCGTGGAAGCTTGGGAAGTTTCATTTTAAATTTTTTGATGTCTCCATTTAGTCAAAAAGTTTAAAATATTGTATTTAAAAAGGTTTCACTATCAAAAGTTGATAAAAGTGCAATACTGAAAATGAATCTGTTCTTGCATTATGACTAAGAAACTCATAATATGGATTCTAAAATTATAAAGTTTAAAATTTAGTTAATACTATTCATGACCTCTTTTAATGGCTTTTTTTTGGTAAGTCATGGTGCAATTGAACTCGGTGTTGCGTGTAGTGCAAGTTATTAAATTATTTTTAAGAAATAACACACTATGAAATCTTGGGGTGTTACACTTTTTAGGAATTACACAAATTTTCTAGGTTAATAAGATATTTTAGTGTTTTTTAGATGAATTTTTTCTAAGTAATAATGCTGTTATAAATTTATCCAAAACAAAATACCAAATAGTGTCAAAATTGACATAAAAGAGTTTTTAAAACAAATATTATATTATTAATTGATATTCTATTCCTAAAAAACTATGGTTCAACCAAAAGACTTATATAATGATATTTTTATAATTAATGAACCACTTGGGGTTATCTTGGAAGTATATTGTATGTTTATTAACCATATAATATAAAAATACAATGATACATGGTAAATGTCAAACTATTTAACTAAGAGTTAAATCTAAAAGATAAAGTTAATATAGTTACCCAAACTTGTCTAAAACCCATTTTTTAGTTTTTTTTATAACCATAACCACCATAGACTTTAAATAATCCATTTTGGAGCCACTAGAAACCGAAAATTATTTTATTATAAAATAATATTTCTAGCTTTTCCTAAGGGCAACCTCACCCCTCTTATAATAGGGAACTCACCCTTCTCCCTAATTAACACCTTCAAATCCATTTGGCTCATCCAAACCCTACCCAAATACACTCCCAACTGTCCTAAATTCATCATAGAGGAATTTATTTAGTCATAAAGACAACATATGGAGCCCTTTTGATCAAATCAAAAGGAAGAACCTAAAGAAGAGGTAAATATTTCATCACCTCTTTCTAGTTCCTTTCTTCTTCCGCTTCCACGTTCTTTGTTGTTTCCATTATAAAATAATCACTCCAGTATCTTATATATACGGTTATGTTATTATAAATAAGGTACAACCATATTATTTATTCTATCCATCCTTTGAATGACATGTCACCATACATGCATACGTATGACTTACCGTCTCCACGTCATGGTGTAATTTTTATTCAATACATTATTATTTGGATGAGTATAATAATGATGTGTAATTGATGTAAATAATATATATAACATTATAATGATTCTTTATATATGATATAACATCCAATTATATATTATTTTAATATCAAAAGAATGATATTGTCGCTCGTGCGTACGTACGGATTACCATCTCCACGAACACGATGGGATTCATACCCCATCGTATCCATTCAAGAATAATTTTCATTAGATGATTAAAAATAATGTTTAAAGACATAATATAATTCTAAATATTAATAAGATACATCCTATCCACAACAAACATTACTTATGAAACGATTCATATAAAAGAAAATGAACCCGTTAACACCCAAAACAATGATAATACTAAAATATTATATACAAAACTATATTAAAAGATCATATATGATATTATATTAATGTATATGATTCTTGTATAATTTAATAAAAATTATTTCACCATTATACATGAGGTTAAACTAACATATACCAAGGAAAAGTACAAGGTAAGAGTTAATTCACAATCTTTTTATTATCTAATGTTGTTTTTATGTAAGTATCTACTGAGACCTCTTTATCATCCACATATGTGTTTCTTAAAAGTGTATTTCAAAAAATTCTTACTATTTAATATAATATGGGTTAAAGTCATTTATACCCCTGTTTTATTTTTTATAATATGTTTATAAAGGAATCTTTCTGTCATTTTCCAAACAAGGTCCCTTATAACCTTTTCTATAAAATTAAGGTACGAATGTATTTTTTTAACTTATATTGAAGATGTGGCTATTTTCCACTGTTATAACATCTTTGAAGCTTACCTTACAATCTTATAAAAATATTTTCAAAATAAATGGTTTCTTTTATAATTATGTGACTTTTAAATGATTTCAAAAAAATAAAGAGATATTTCTCTCAAATAGTTTGGATTTCATCAATGTCAATATCCTTTGATGGATTTTAAGCTTATTTGAAGTTGATTTATTATGATACAAATCTTCCATATTGTATTGATGGTTTTATGATATGTTTGAATATGGATGTATTATTTTTATACCATTCAATGGTTTATGGATAAAGTATTGACATTTTGTATGCTAGTTTTAGTACGAATGTTTATGGTATGTTTAAACCTTATCATATCAAGAATGCATTGGACTTGTAAGTGACGTGTGGAGCCTGCTATAGCTCCTTGATGCATCGGTAGGTATCAGGAGACAAAATAGTGTCTTGGAACAAGCCCTTGACAAAATATTATTTGTAGTCTTGGCACAAGGCCTTGACTATGTGGTTATAAAAGTCTGGCATTATGCATTTCATCATTATGGAAGTGGCTATTGATATTTCTTGTAATTATTTGACTAGTAGAATATTCAGTTGAATAATTAAATGGAATTATTTGATTTTATCTTTTACATATTATGTTGAAGTTCAAGATTAAAAGTCTTTTGTTTTAGTCTTATACATTGCCTTAAATGTTTATGCTTATTTATGAAAGTTTCCACTTTTTTGTTATCCTTATTGAGCATCTGAGCTCACCCCTTTCTATGTTTTATTTTTCCTAGGATGTGAAGAATTATATTATGACTAAACTTCAGGGATAGTCTATGGGATCTAAGTGTTGTCTATGGAAACAATGTCATTGTAGTTTTCCATTTTATGATGTGATGTAATCCTTATGAATGTATCTAGTACTTAAAAGTCTACTAAACTAATCGGTCTTTCGAGACTTGATCTTTTGTGATCATGCCAATGATACATAATAATCCACCGAATATGGGCTTCTAGGGTTAGGTTGTTACAATATTAGTAGTTTAAATAGGTTATCTAGGTACTACAAAATGTTAATCAATGAAATCCCCCACTTAGAAGCACTAATGATGTTGATTCTCAAGATGAGGTTGATGTTTTTATAGACTAGTAAGTTTGAAGAAACTTTTCAAGAGACTATGTGATGATTCAAGATAGATCCAATTTTGATTCATCACGATCTTATGATCAAATACGTAGTGTAAATTCACTCATGAAGTTTTGATTTTTGATTTCAGATGTGGTAAAGGGATATTGTAGTTGTTTAGAGGTTGTGTTAGCTATGAATTAATTAGATGTACTACAAGAAAAATGACTCACAGTTTGACTCTATGGATTATTCCATGATAATATTGTGATTTTTCTCATTTATGAGAGATTTTTTTACACATAACATTATATAATTAGATATATCTTCTCTCATAGTAATATTTATTTATGTTAAAGTGTTTTGTAGTTATCTGTAAATGCTCCATTTAGATATGGAATATGTTATAGTGGTGTAGAATGTATTTAATCATGTTGTTAGTAGGAATACAATAGATATGATGGATCTTTTTGGGCCACCATAGCTTATGGAATTGGTTAGGATTATTTTTATTTTTGGAAAGGTTTTGGATGCTTCTACGGTTCAGGGAGTTATGAAATTTTCACCATTATTCATTGCATTATTGACAGCTGAATTGGTAAATTATGGAAGAGAGTAATATTCCAAGGGATTGGTGATGTAAGAATTATTGGACAGTGGTGAAACTATCATTATATGGTTTGTAGAAAATCATGACATGATAAAAATAAAAGGGAGGATTATAGTTCCAACAACAATGATTGAACCTCGTAATTGAAAATAGTATCTGCACCCATGATCGATGAAGATGTAGCATTACATATAAGGTTAGTTCTTACAGATAATTATAAAGAGGGACATCATTGTTTTTGATTTATGATTTCTTTCATTTCATAGGGTAAAGGCATAAAAGTAACATCCTCAAGGTACGCTTCATCTACATTTGGTGGTGATGTAGAAGTTGGATGATTTGATGATGAACATCATGATGGGGTTTCCCCAACCCACCTAGAGTCCTAATGTGGTATATGTGACTAATCATCTAAGGATGCAATTATTTTATTCTTTTTTATATGTGAGACCCAATATGTGAAGGAATTGTGGAATTTTTATATATAGGTTATTTTATACATACATGGAGTTATATTGATCATTGTATCTAAAAGATAAATTTTTTCTACATGATTATTCTAGTAGGGATTATATAATCCTCTGGATACTCAGTTGAAAGTGAGTACAATGTATCATCCATAGACTGATAGTAAAGTGAAATGGATGATAAATATATTAGAGGTTATGATATGGGAATACATAGAAAATTTTATTAGATATTTGAATGACCATTAATATTTTATTTAATTTTAATATATAAAAACATGGAGGATTCGATTCACATGGATCCCTTTGAAGATATTAATGGGATACCATGCCATTCACCACTATAATGGCTTGTGGCTAGTGAATAGGATATTGTGGGTCAAATAATCACATTGGATACATATAATAGTGCACAATTGATTAGGAAGTAATTCACCATTACTTAAAATTGAAAGTGAGCATATGTCCTCCAATTGAGTCAACTAATGGAGTGTTATATTAGCGATAATATTTTCTTCTAGGTGACTCTAGGGATAGGGTATTTAAGTTTTTATATGAATGGAATGATATTTCATATATTCATTGAGATTTTATATGTTTTATAGTGTTTAGTTAATATGGATAAACATCTTGACCAAACACATTTCTACTGATGCATGAACAAAGTGTTTCATGTGTCTCTTTTATGATGGTACATTCTTGAAACTATAGATTTGACTGAATTCATTGATATTGAGATATAACATTAAAAATAATACATGTATATTTAAATTACTATTATATACTAAAGTAATAAATTATTATATGGTATGATATTTTATATTTTATAGATACTTTGTGTCTTTTGATGGATTAAGGTGAAAAACGTTCGTGTGCGACTTTCATAACTGGGATCAACATCCTTAGTTAATGAAGAAACTTTTTAGAGATTATTCTTGTGGATTTGAAGTAATTAAAGGGGTATAAATTACTATAATCATATTTTTTAGTGTTTTTATAAGTTAATTTAAATCTTTATAAATTTATTTTGTGTTATGAATAAATTTTGAAGAGTTATAAAGGTTTACGTTTGTTTGGAAGAGTTTTTAGGAATCCTTTATTATGAAAAATTAGAGTATGTTTTTTTACCAAAATATACATATTATACAAGAATTTTTTTTTATTAATGTAGTAGATCCAATGTTAGATCATGGTTATGGAAAACATTTTAATGAAAGGATGAATTGTCTCCATAGATTCCATGCAATTAATCCCATTGAAAAAAATAATATATGTTGTTCAATTAGGAATCCTATGAATCCAAACATTCCATGTGTACCCTGAAGGAAGTAGGAATCACATGGTTGGTGAATGGGGTATCTAACAGTTTGTCTAAACTATATGTTCAAGAATTATTGTAATGATAATAATCCATAAGGACTACAAACAACATGATTTTACATATTCTTATTAAAACTTCATCACCCTTGAACCTTCAACCTCCAATGGTTCTCCTCTGAAATTTAATTCACTTATAATCATGATTTATATGAATCCATGCATGCTGGTGATATAGAAATTGAGGCATGTGATTAAAACCCCCATTCTCCATGGTTCCCCTATATCTACCATTATTATAATAAAAATAATCCTATGTTTGAAATTAGATTTCTAGATCTACGTGTTCTCAGACTATCTAAAAAATAATTCTAGGAGTTTTATTAGATTAATAATGGATTTACTATGTTTATTGAATATATTTTCTCAACCATATATCAATCTAAAATAGAAGATCATAATAGAAATATTTATTCAATGATTTATATAATTAAGCATAAGGTATGATGTTCTTTACATATTGGAAAGATGTATACTTTTATAATCCTTTTATGATAATTTAATTGGAATTTATTGATTGAAAAAGTTTTTTTAGTGATCTAATATTTGTGTGTAAGACCCATGAAACACAAATATGTTGCTTGATTACATGAGTATTCTAATATAGCTTGATTCCACGTTTGATCCTGATCACATATAGCATAATTCTTTAAATAAAAATCTTAAATACATTCAATGTTCTATAAATATATTATCTACACAATTATGGATAATTAGAATATGGTTATAGGAACTCCTAAAGTTATTTGTAATAGATTGACCATCACTATGTGGTAATTCCTTTGAGGGGAGTTGTCACAAAAAACAACAATTAAGATTTTGGGGCTAAACATATTATATGGACATAACGAGCATGCGGCCAGACCCATGGACGAGAAATAAGGGGAATAATGGCCTTAATGATTATCTAAATGGATAAACAGGATATGAAAATTTCTTGGACTAACCTATGGCTAATATTGGGTATGATGGTCACTAGGTGTTACCCATTAGGGAAGAGGGATATGAAGATGGCCCGATCATACTAAATGCCCTCTGAATTTTGAGTAACATGTTAATATGCCTTATTATGTGCTCCTAATCACCTATTTTATTTTTTATGACTATCATTATAGAATATAGAAGTTCCAGGTTTAGCCGCGACACATGGAGGCATGGATAGAACATGATTATTAATGAAATTTATATTATTCATAATGTTTAAATTTACATTTTACATGTAATAATACTTTTCTACATTGCACTAATGATAAAGAATAACTAGTGGTGTCCTACAGAGTTTATTACTCACAATAAGAATAATAATCTCAAATAATGCACTTAATGAGTAGGGATCTAGGTAAGGTAAAGAAAATGAGGATTTAGATGTGAGAAAAGGAAAATGGTATTGGTGGAGGTGGGATATAATATAATGTATTTTAGCATATTTTTATATATTTATATTCATACACCATATTTGATTTTCATGAACTTACATACTGTGATCCTATGTCATTATACATGAATGAAATGTGTGGCCTTTATTAACATAGTATGTATTCATTAGATTCCACTATTAATTTCTAGGATTACATGTTTTATAATGTTTATGGTATTTGTATGTGATTATATAGGGTAAATATTTCCAGCCACACCATTAGTGCCTCATCACTAATTGAATAACTATTTAAAAAGGAAAGGTGTAAGTAAGAAATTGTATCTTCTCCATGTTAGTGTTTTTAAAAAAAAATATGGGATTCAGAGTTACAATTCCCCAAAAAAAGAATGGATATTTTATTAGGATAATAAATATGGTACATATATACCAAAGTAAAATAGCTTTATTAGGATAAGATTATGTAAATAAGAGAAATGGAATGATAATTTTCACCTGATTAGTATTGACGGTGGTATAGATGATCTCATTTATTTTTGGGAACACCTTTTTTGGAAATCTCATATCATAAAAAAGATAATAAATAAACTTTTAATAATGGTAGAGTGGAATATAAAGGTCCCATGATTTAATACATAACTAGGTTTCCAATTGAAAATAAGAACATTGGAAGGGTGGGAATCTATTAATATAAAGGATAAATCATTTTTCAAGGGTATTTATATTCTTCATTACATACATTAATTTTCAAGGAAGAAGTTAATTCACCAATAATAAATATTTTAGAACTATGTGCTTCTATGGAGGTTGAAATATGTTGTATCATATGTAATAAAATAGGTAACTTATTGAGGAATATTAAAACTCAAGAATTTATATTGAGTAAAAAAATACCCTTATACTTGAGGGAAGATATCAATAAAATACCATAATGATGACGTGCATGAATGGAAGAGCCATTTCCATGGTAACAAATTATTTATGAAATTATAAGTAATAAGAGTAGTAGTTAAAAAAATCAAAATTTCAACCATTATTGGAAATGATGTGAATCGAATAAGTAATGGATACCAAAGGCTTTAAAATACGAAAAATGATTATCATAGGATAAAATTTGTAGTATGTTAGTAATTATTTCTAAGGATTTAGTGTTTCATGAATTAGTGTAATTCCACCAATTTAAGTGGAAAGAAAATGAATTTTTTTGAATACCCCTATACATTTAAATGAGTTAATTATATTATTCTACGGTAAAAAAACCAAAATTAATAAATAATCTAATATTGGGGATAATGGGTAAAAAATCCACAATAAACTATTTCCTCCCATCTTTTAAATATTTTTTATTTCATTTTTTTATCTTTTAAATTTATCTTTTTCTATTTTTACCTTAGTAATTACTTTTTAACAAAATAAATTATAACTTTCATAAACTATGAAATAACACCTCTAATAAAATTTTCATTTTGTGAACCTAAATTTAGACCCTAATTAATAAAATCAATTTTAAAAATAAGAGAAAATTATTTTTCGGATTTTTAATTTTTTCTATTAAAAAATAGTTCTTTGTTATGAAATGGTGCATTACCCATTATATTTCCATAATATTATTTAGAAATTATTACAAATTAAATGGGTGATGATATATTTATATATGTGTTTATATATCATATAAGATTAATCATAAAAAATATTTTAATTTAATTTAATCACAAAAAATATAGTATCAAAACAACAATTCAATTGAAATGATGCTATTAGAATTATCATCGTAATTAACATTAGTGATAGTATTCATTAAATTAGGGTGAAAAAATGAAGTTGAAAATAATGTATACTGTGATAATTTTGATCTAGAATATTAAATTAATTTTAATATAATTAATCGGTACATGTGATGAAATATAACTTTTAATATTAGGAATTACATATTATATTAGAATAAAATATTACTTATGTTTCAAAAGTTATATATATATGTTTTATAAAAAATTATTAATTTTATTAATATATTTTAATTATTAATATATATCATTTATATATAATGGTTTTAAAAAATATTTTTCCAATCATGTATTATTATAATTTCATTGAGGTGAATGTTTTTAGGAAAATAAAAAAAAATCAGTATTCACCTAAAAACAATTATATCAGAAAAAAGAAAAAATTATTAAAATATTGAAATGTTCAATAAAAAATGAATGATGTTTTTTAAAAGTTAATTTATAAAATTATATAACAAAAATTTTAAATGAAAAATGAATATATAATGAAATATCAATTTTAAATTAATATAAATATTAACCATATGAAACATTTCTAATATTATATTCAATTAATTACTAATAATTTTTTTAATATTTTATTAATATAAAAATGTATATTATTATAATCAATAATATTCTTTTTAATTTTTTTAAAATCAATTCTATAAAATGATAATTTTATAAAATATAAATTTCTAGTAATACGATTATCATATTAGATATCCAGATACACTAAATGAAACGATCATGATATATATAATTATATATATTTCCTGAAGTGGTTATCTCTATTTATACTCATTAATATATTGACTACATTTTAATGGTTATATAATTTTATATATCTTTTATGTTAGGTGTTGTAATTGAAGCAATATATTGAACACATTATTTTTTTACAAAAATGAAATTCGAATCTCAATGGGTATCATTTGTCCCCATGTAAATAAATTTCATCATTGAAAAATTATACATCCCTAGTGAATGAAAATATATAATTTTACCTAGATGATGGGAATGAATGATGATATAATTTATACCAAGATATCAAACCTAATTTTTTTCAAAGTAACATTTACCCAAATTTGGATTCATCCTAATATTTAGTTTATATATAAATAATTATACTAAATGTATTTTATTATTCATTATTGACATAAAAATTAAATTATTTCCCGATAAATGGTGTTGATAATGATTCTTTCATTTATAAATTATTATATATTTATATGAAATGTAATTTGATTAACTAGAAAAAATATTTTCTCTCTATTGATATGAAAATCAATTCTCAAAACCACATTAAATTTTAGTAAATGAAGTATAAAAATATATTCATGAACCATAATACCATATTCATTTATGAAATTTCATATATATTAGATAAAATAATTCCATAATTTTTTTTATTTAAAAATATAATAATTGGCGAATAATACAAGACATATGATATATGAAAATACTGAGCAATAAATACCTACTCCTATAATGAAATAATATTTATTATAAAAAGTAATTTTAGTAATAAAATAATGTTTTAATTGATTCTATTGACAATTAGTTTTTAGGTGTCAATTTTCTACTTATTTATAAGGATTATTTAAATTTATTTCATACTTCCCAAATTAATCATATTTAAAATATAGAACTGCTAGCAGATTATTATAAATAATTTTTTTCTCGATCATCTAAAAAAAAATCCTTATTAATCGCTGTATTTTTGTTGCTAAGTTTCATTAATAACAAATAAATATCCATCTTACATTCATTTTAATACATTTCCATGAATATCTTTTGATGTATTTTTTTCACCCTAGAAATTGTGAAATTATTCCATCATCCCCATTGACAACTGTACATCAATGAAAACCCCATAATACTCTTTTTTAATGGGTTTTAATTGTTATCGAGAATCATGTTTCTAATCAGAAATAACTATAGTTTTGTCATCATATCCACCATGGGTATAATCAAATTGGTATGGATAATATTAAAATTGATATTTTTTCAAAATGGAATGTGTCAAAAATGATCCATTGAATAATATAAAGGATGGAAATATAATTATGAATGAGAAAAACATGTACATTGGCATGATAATGTGAAATAGACCTGGAAATGTTTCATAGTGAAGAGATATCATTTGATGAATGAATCATAATTACTTGTCCTTAGATTAATCAATGAAATAATATGTGTAATTTATGGATCACTAGACTATCAAACTAAATAGAGTCCCACTGTGGAATAGGTATACAACCAATTCCCAATAGAATCTAAGCATAGTCCCATAATAAATGGGGTTTCATCCCAATTACTATAAACATAGATGATAATTCCCCATGGAAGTTGTTCTCTCTCACCATTATAATAAACATATTAAAAAGATTCTCATCATTGATTATGTTATCCCCCAAATTCCACACATAGTTTATCACATGTTATAAGTCATTACCCAATAAAATTTAGGGATGTATTATTTTGTAACACCAATCACATAAATCAAAACATACATATGCCTTTCACATGAATAAAATGAACTTTATATAAATCATAGGCACAACTAATCCCATTAGAAAGATATAGGATTCATATTTATAATTTAGTTCCTTTCTAAAATATAACTCATAATTATTACAGATATTACATGAAATTCATTTTTTCAAGAATTAAAAATTCAAAATGATCTACATTAAATCAATATAGAATTATAATATATAAAATTCAGGATATGGTTCTGTAGAATAATGATAAATTAAACCACATGGCTGTGAAATTATGTCATATCTAAAGAATAATTTTATTGAAGAAAACAGAATATTATTTTCCATAAAACAAGAACTCAACCAATAGGGATCTATAAAAAATATTGGTGGTCTTCGAAGCTATACAATGTTTAATAAATTTTATGTGGTGAAAATGAATTTTGGATAAGAATTATGAATCATCCCTTGAACCCTGTTTATATAAAAGATGAAAGTTTAATGGGAACTAAGAATATAAAAAACATGACATTAAAAGGATATTTAACGAGGTATATATTATATATATATATATATAATTTTATAAGGGAAATATTTAGTAAAAATATAAATAGAAAGGAGAATGTGTAACCAAAAAGTAACATATATGTTACATAAGATCACTTTTTGTGTTATAGAACTATACTGTTGAATAACAAATCATTTAAAATTAAATAAATGAATCTTTTAAAAAGAATCATGTTGAAATACAGGTTTCACATTTTATATCACAATAATAGGTTCCCAATTAAAAATTTGAACATCAAACGGAAAAAAAATTATGGATAATTATGGAAAATAGTCATTTAAGTGGTTGGAGGTTATTATAACAATAATAACATTTTCAGGAAAGAAGTTGTCATTAACCAGAAAAGATTCCATGGTACTATAATACTCAAGCTGGAACTGAAAAAGATTTATGTATGTTCCTAATCCTCATGGGTTAGATACTAGAACTTATAATTCTAAAAAGGAAAGAGGTAATAATTTTTTCCACAAAACAGTGGAAGAAAAACAAGATATAATTTTCTATATCAATACTTCTAAAGGATAAATTATCAAAAGTCTAACCAATAAATGTATCCACAATAAGATAAAAAATCTCAACAAATAGTCTACCAAAAAAATTCATAAAAATATCTAAAAACACTATGTAATAAGGGGACCTCATATTCACCAATCTCCATCATCACTACAAAGACACAAGTATAAAGAATATACACCAACCCGATGTGGAATATTTTATTTTCTTAGACTAGGAATAAGAAAATATACAAATTCCCTTAGGAAAATTTGTAGTTCCATCTATAAATTCAAATAGGGTCTCACCATGTGTTCCATAATAAACTCCAGAACAATAAACCATTCATTTTTTCAATTTATAAAAAAAATGAGATAATATATCATATTCTTATTTAAAAAAATTTATCTCCATTCAAATAATGGAAAAAATTTAAATATAGATTATATAAAGATTTTTATAAAAAATAATTTATATAAATCAGTTTTCACGAGTAAGAAGTTATTTACATAATGTAATATATAATCAAATCAAGAAAAACAAACCCCATGTTCCTATACCTTTAATTGTATTAGTTTTTGGATTCCGGATCTACACACATATCAAATTAGTTATCATGGAAAAATTACTATACATAATTCCATTAGGCTCATGATGAATATGACTCATAAAAAAGGGTAATAATTGTTTTGTACTATGATTTTTAGACATTAATTCATCAATACATTTTTAAACAATCATGATCAAAGCTTTATTTTCCAAAAAAACATAAAAATACATAGGTTCTAATGTTCTAAATAAATAAATAAATAATTTAGAATAATATCATTTCAAATAAATCATTATTTATAATTAAATTTCCAAATTCTAATTTCAACATGCATATTCTATTTCAATACCAAAATATAGGTTCATAATCAGGTCAAAACTTTTTAATCCAAATACTAATTATGGGTTTTCAAAATTTTAATTAAATCTATTTTTTGAAAAAAATATGAAATCATTTGATCAATTACATCATCAAAATTTTTTCTAAAACATTTATCTTTCATTTATAAAATTCATCCCACAATTAAAATTCCCTTGGAATTTGGGGTTTTTATCATAATCTATTTCATTTTGAATTTCATAATCAAATAATTTCGAATCAAATGTCTACAAATTAATTGAAATTTATTTCAAAAAAATATCTAAAATTAAGGATTCAATTTCATTGTCAATATCATATGGAACCACCAACCTTTAATTATTGAATCAAACAATCAATATCCAAAATAGAAATTCCAACAATTCTTGAAGTTATAGAAGATCTAAAAATAAAATCTAGAATAAAGATATTTCCATAAAATCATTAGAACCAATAAAATAGATTATATCCATCCAGAACATGATGGTCAGACAATCTCTATGTTAGAGAGAATGAATAATTCCATGAAATTTCACATGAGGATATCCACATACCAGAGAAGTATGAGTTATTCTACGGGAACACTTCTTTTATAAGGGATGTGTTTGGAGGAGACACACTTTTTCAAGGGAGACATCAAATAATTTTTTTTCAAGTTATTAGTGATTTCAGTTGATTTTAATTTTAAACGACGTGTTTGAAGTTTTTGTAAAATATTATGGGAACTAAAAACAACCAACATGGTTTTCTATGGGGGATGAATAATCAGAATAGCTATGATCCCTAACTGAATGTCCCTACTAGATTTCTATTTTGGGTTCAAAATTTTCCCCCAAATATTGATTAACCATGATCCATCCATGAAAACACACACTATATGGGGGTGCATAGTTTGTATGGGTTGTCTGCATAGTAATAAAAACTATTTCCCCCATCTCGTGTCTTACTAACTGTTTTATGGTTTATTAGGACAAACTATATGGTTTTACCAAACCATAAGCATACTATAGTGATTCCAAAACACTTTAAATTTCTCTCAGAACATCCAGAAACAAGACCCATCCAATATTATATCAAAACTGTGTTTTAGGAATAACTAAAATATATGAACATGATGTTACAAACTTCTTATCATAAAATATTATTTCCTTAGAAAAAATATCAAGAAAACACCATATATATTAGGGGTATTCACTTCTATAAAACCATTTCCTCCCACTCTATTGTGAAAAGTAAAACATATTCATGGTTCCACATTACATATACTAATTAAATATTCCTTCAATAAGGCACTTTTTTCATAGAAAAATAATACTGATTGGATACTCAGTCACAGATAAATATGGCTCAAAAACCAGATCTAAGCAACTAATGAATTCATAATGGGAGTATAGATATATTCAAAGCTCTGATAAATGGAATATAATCTAGATCGAAGTGATCTAAAATTGAATTACTAAATAGTAATACACATTCCCCCCCATCTAAACAATCTCAAAGGGTCTTAAAAACCACATTTCATGAATTCATTATTCTCAAGATATTGTTCTCCCAACCGAGGTGAAACTATCAAAAAAACCCAATCACAAACCAAATGATCCAATGATCATAAAAAAATTAGAATATGATTTATATAATTCTACAAAATAACAATTTTCTAATAAATCCAATGAATCTTAGTCATCATCTCTCTAACCAATCTTGGTCAAAGAAATAAAGATTCCCTAATATCTAAACAACTCAATAGATATTTATAAGGGAAGAAATAAAAGGCCTAAAAAGGATCCATTTGAAAGGATAAAGTAATTATTATTACTATAAAACTCAATCCTTTGAAAGTGTGAATAAAAAGATCCACTAAAATCAATGGTGAAAGCTCGAAGCATTTCTTAAAATATTTTATAGCCCATTCTATTTGGCCATCAATATAAGGATGATACACCATGTTCAAGACCACCTTGGGTCCCGTTTCCTCTTCGAGTCATCTCTAAAAAGGATATGTGATTTGGGGATTCCTTTTATAGACTACCTAGATATAACACTATTCAACATAGAGAGCTACTAATAGTATATGATCCTCATGTACGCAGCTTTATTTATACCACATATGGGTATAATGTATGCTAATTGTTTTAAATGATCAATAAAAAACCTATATCACATCAATATTACTCAGGTTTAATGGAAAACTCACCACGATGTCCATATAAATTTCATCCCACATCCAACTCATAACTGGAAGGGGCAGTAATAAGCCCAATGTTTTTTGGTTCTTATCCTTGAACTCTTTGTAACTATTTTTTCGATAAAAGATGTTAGTAATGTGTAATGTCATACCTAGCTACTACAATCATCACCTCTTATCATAAAATATCTCCATGGCATCTAGGTGCACTTCAAACTGATAACTATTACACTCTCCCTTCACATCATTCATATTATACTATTTAGAAGATTCTTTTGTGTCATGTTTTTGATTATCTTACTCAAATAATTGGAAAAGAAATTCGAATTTCCACGGTTATAAAAAATAAATAACTCTAATGACTATAGGTAATCTATAAAATACCTCAAATATAGATTCAAATATTTCTGATATAAGATATAATTCAAGATTGTGTGATTAGAATAAATTGTAATACATTCACCAAAAAGTTAATGCCAACAAACTTTGAGATAATAAATCAAGAATACAATTTTCAGATCATGGGATATATGATTATTCTTGTATTTAAATGATGTCTAGATCCATATGAAATAACATGATCTCCTTTCATATGATTAGAACCCAAACCAAAAAATGATTCCTCACAAAAGACTAAATAGTCACACCCTACCCCTAGAAGAGTCAACACCACCGTATAATTGAAAATATGTTTTATCTCAATGAAATAACTAGAGAACTTATCATCCCAAAGGGACACCACTTCTTTTTGAGTGAGAGAGGTCATTATAGAAGAAAATTTATCTAAATCCTTGAATATCCAGTGGTAACACCTAGTGAAACCTACTTATATACAGTTTTTGAGAACATTTTGTGGTTTTTACCATGCAATAATATCTTTCACCTTTGTAGTATCAATGGATATACCATGTTCTAAGAAAATGTGTCCCTTGAAAATCTCATTTGTAATCTAGAAATTTCATTTTATGTTCATGGTATAGAGTCGATGATCTCTAATATTTTACTGCACTGACCTCATATGACACACATGATCCTCCTCAATATTAGAGTAAACTAGTATGTAACACCAAAATACTTCAATGAATGCATCGAGGTACAAATAGAATATGCTATTAATTAATGCTAAGAAAACAATAGGAGCATTGGTTAGAAAAGTTTTTATAGAAAGATACTAATAATTATCATACCATCATTTATCGGTGATTTTTTTAGATTTTAGATTCGTTAATTAAAAGATGGTGGTATTTAGAACAAAGATAAATATTCAAAAACCATCCAACAACATTGAACTAGTTTAAAAGATCATTTATCCAAGGAAACTTGTACATGTTCTTAACATATATCGGTTGAACTTCTAAAAAAGAACACATATCTGAATGGCACTATTATCATTATTTGGAATGAGAATATATGTCTCCAAAGGTGACACACTTGGGTGAATAAATACTTTCAGAATAAAATCATCCAACTATGTATTAATATATTTCAACACTGTTTATTGCGTACAATACGAAGGAATCGAAACATAATGATTACTGAGTAATATATTAAGATAAAAATACATCTCATATATAGGTGGTAGGAAAAAGAAATCAGAATTAAAAACAATAGAAAACTCAATGAAAAATAGAGGGAGATAATCACAAAATTCTTTTCTCTCCAATTCAAAATTAAACAATAATATTACCCTTCTTATATTTGGAAAACAAAGTCCGCCACTACTAAATTTAATGTCCCATTCACCATCTAACAACTGAAACACAACATAAGGTGTAGTAAATGGGACTCGTTTAATGTAATATCAATCATAGATTTATGAGAAATCAACCAATTAAACCCATGAAGTATTTCTAGAGATTTTAAATTAGGGACTAGAAAATCACATGTAAGCTCAATCTTTGATAAGGAAAAAAAAGTTAGTAACCAAAGAAACTACTCATTCATTATTCTGAGGAGTGTATTAATATCAATCACATATGATAAAATGTCAATGGTAATTTTTATAAAATAAAAAAAAAGTCAACATGGACGAGTGATAAGCACTAGTATCAAATAAAGTAGTAAAAAAGGATGATTCTATAGTGACAGTACCTCTCCAAATATTCGGACCTGTATCAACTTTGTATGGAGACTCTTACACTATGTGAAGAATATTCATTACTAATTAATGTGGCTGGAATAAATTTTTTCATGATGAATATGATTACACTGAAGTATATTTAGGAACTAATGAGCATGTTCCTCTACATGGGACAAAAAATATATAACCTGATTTCTATAAGTGACATGTGATACTGTAGAGACTTCATATCTTGATATCCTAAGTGAGGATAAGTTTTGAATTCCAATCCTTGCCACAATAGATTTAAGATAAAGGGAATATACCCATCACATTAGGTGGTCTTAAAGAACTCTGCAGTCAAAAACCACCATGATACTCATCACTCTTCCACATTCCCTTAAAAGGACTCATAGAACTTCCATTGAGAGAAAAATGAACTCTCCTCAAGAAAAACATACTAGAATATTCATGGTCATCCATTAATTATCTATCCATTAAATCATCATAATATTTCATATTTAGTTCGAAAAATGTGGATAAAATTTGGCTCAGGGTCCCAACTCAAATATATGTTCCTTCATCTTTTCATTAGTCACAATAATAGAGGAATGTTGTACTACCCCCAAACATTTTCTTCCAAAAAAAGACACATTATTGTTAAATTGCTGAAGATTAAGATACTTTATCAAAATTATTGAAACCCTATACTTTATGAATGAAATTTTGATAAAAAGTATGTTTATATCTTTCCACTCCAATCCTTCACAATTCTTTAATGTTACCATCAAATCTGACCACCTTCTACTTGGAACCACAATCTTGAAGGTATCACACTTAGATTTAATTTAATCAATAAATTAAAAGAACTAAAAGTGATTCATAATTAATTTCAACCAATATTAATAATTTTTAGGACCAGTATATCCTCAGATATCTGGCGGCTTTAGGTGAAGAAACTCTTACTCATGATCTCAAGAGTTGCCCCTTTGAGGTTCCATGAATAGAGCATGGATGAGAATGGGTGAATCTTCTTTCCCTGGAGGCTGGAAAACACACACCACTATATCAATGAAATTATGTTATACTATAGATATTTGTTGATATGGTTCATCCGCAGTTCCCTCCTTAGGTTGGTTTAAGGTAATTCTCAGAGGAATGATCCTATACACCATCAATATATAATAATAAAAATTTAAAAAATTCACTGAAAACAACAAAGATATTTGGATGTATAGAAGTTTCAATTCCATAAAAGAGATTTCCAAATTATATAACTTTTAGAACAATAAAATAAAATATGAAAAATACTAGCTATATATCATAATACTCATCAAGGTCACTTTTACCCACAACCCATGGTGATTGAAGGCTCGTTTTGATGAGAGTTGGTCAGGCACTATATCATCACTTTCTCCCAATTCCCATAAATCTTACATCATGTCCACTAAAAAACCTAGAAAACATACTAACTTCATGAAAAGATAGTAAAATTGTATATTTTATACCAATATTTAAAAAAACTAGAAAACTTGGCCCTCTGATACTGAATCCAACACTAGCATAGCTCAAAGGGAGTTCATGATACCCACTTGATGGTGACTCGAACTTAGAATCATACAAGAATAGGTTAGGAATTATTTTCTCTTTAAAATAGGATATGAGAAATCTGATATTAGTTTTTATATGAACACAACTCAAGGATAATGTACCAGAACTCAAACAGACAGTATCATCCCCAATATGATTAAAAAATAAATCCACAAATCAACTATCCAATTTTTTGTGAACAACCCACTGAAAGAATCAAAACCCATTGAAGCAAGTGGACCTATTCTCTATAAGTAACAATCATTAAAAAACTATAACAAGGATTAAGAACATAAAAAACCTCTATTTAGGGCAATTCCTTTGCTCAAACCTGATATAAAAACATCAGTGAACCCCCGATGAAAATAGTTCGGTGGGAGCTACATAGCCAATTATGTTATCACCAAGTGTTCTATAATACATCCCATTCTAATAAAATAATATTTCATTCAATTTAAATAAAAAATCATGGGATATCACATCAGTTGAATATATAAAATAAAACATTCTTTTCATTCAATAGATGAAACATATTTCAAACACATATTAAATGATAATTTTATACTAAATAATATATATAAATCAGTTGTAATAAGTAAAAAAAGTTATATAAAAAATGGAATATATATCAAATTATAAGACAACTTAAACTATGGGTATATATCATTAAGTAAATTAGTTAATGCATATTTTATCCTCATACTTTTCACATTAGTGACCACAAAAAAACATTTGTGCACACCCTCCCTAGGCGCAGGTCGAATAGAACTCATCAGCATTCCACAAGGGATAATCATGTCAAACTCAGTTTTTTAGATTATTCATAATCAATACATTGATAAGTAATCAACATAATATAATGATTTTCATAAATGACATAATAATTAACAATACTCTCATGTTCTCAATAAATAAATAAAAAATTACAAATCTACTCATTTTTAATATATTTTACCAATTTGGAGTTTCAATATTACAATTCAATTTGAAAACCCAAACATAGGTTCTTAATCATTTTATTTGATTTCAATACTAAATTTATTGTGGGAGTTTCATTAAAATTTAATACATTAACTTAATAGAAAAATCTAAATTTATTTCACCATTTCTATCATCAAGTCACTTTCACAATAATTATTCCATATTTTTCAAAATTCCCCACAATATTACAATTCCATTATAATTGGGGGGTTTCAAAAAATCTATATCATTTTGAATTTCATAATAAAAAGTCTAAATATTAGTTCTATAAATCAATTGAAATCTATTTAAAATTAGTCAATATTCCCATGGTTTAAATTTCCTGCAAATTATCAAATTCAACAACCTACATTTAGTCACTTAATTAAATGATCAATACCCACAATGAGAATGCCAAAGATAGTGGAAGGTGTTGAAGATATAAAAATATAATATATAATCATGATATTTCAAGAAAAGTATTGTACCCAATTGAATGGAGTTTGGATAAACAATAAACATTATGATCTAAAAATCCTTTTGAACTTGAGAATAGAAGATCA
Source organism: Viscum album (assembly GCA_963277665.1). Taxonomy (NCBI): domain Eukaryota; kingdom Viridiplantae; phylum Streptophyta; class Magnoliopsida; order Santalales; family Viscaceae; genus Viscum; species Viscum album. Next base: position 2,033,018,628 of record OY728133.1, read on the forward strand.
GAGAAAACCACAAAAGGATATATCCATTTAATTTAGAGGAACTAGATTTTCCACCAACACATTGATTAAAAAAAACAACGATAGAGAATCTAGATAAACATATTTATATCCTAGAGTCACTAATGGTTTTTATTTAGGTTTGGATTTGTTGACTATAATTTTAATTTAAGAGTTACAGATTTTCAAAAAAAAATAGAGGAATAAAAACTGAACACACAGTTATCTGGGGAGGGAAATAAATATAGTCAAACTATAAACCATATATATATAACCCAACTTGACTACTGTATGGATCAATGGTTAGGTTTCCCTTTTTGATAAACAATGTAATAACTGTGAAAATACTCACTGACGAAAACTGTAAAGTTTTAAGGGGCTAGCCGAATGGTTAGAAAAATCATTCCCACATTCCAATGACTTATAATAGGATGCTAGATATTTTGGGTCAACTAGTATGGTTTTACCTAATAGTATTACAACCTTTTACAGACCATATCACTTTTAAAATTCCCCAAATTTCACCTGAAAGACCTCAAAAAAAGACTCAACCAAAAGGATATCAATACAAGGGACCTAAAATAACAGAAATAATGTAATAGGATGTTATAGAATAGAAATAATCAATAATGAATATATGAATCAAAAGTGATTATCCAAATATATAAATATTGTAATCCATAGTAAATTTAAAAAATTCAAGTAGAATCAATATAGCATTAAAAAGTAGATTGAGTCATGAAAGACTATTATATTTTTAAGAAGTCATCATTAATTTACCACAACATTGAATAGAATGAATGGATGTGATATTTAAATGTTGAGAAATAATCAATTATAATATAAATATATGGGTAACTTGTTTAATTGTATAAATTATTATTGGTACATAATATCAAAGCATGCCTCAACAAATGGAGATTGAAACAAAAACCATTACCTTATTCCAGATCTGTTTTGCACATATGCCAAACATCCTGAATAATTTTTTTATGTTTATTAAATATCATAATAGAACCATATTATTGTATATTTAAATAAATATTCAACATCTATTATTATATTATAGTATATTTATAATAAATATTTTTCATAGGTTTTCATGAAAATCATGGTCATCTTATTTCACTAATTTCAGCCACCAAATATAATATCATGATATTAAGTTAAGTAAAAAATATAACAATTCCAAAAAAAAAATAAAAACATAATTAATATCTCATTATCATTTATATAATATTTTTATTTATGTTCACATTGTCATGCATGATAGAATTTTAAAGAATTATAATTGGATGTTGTTAAACCACCCCAAACATGAACACACTAAATCTCTATCGATGATTATAGTGAAATAGTTGTACAATATAGTTATAGAACTAGTATTAAAATATTATATATTTAGTTTTAATTTTTTAAATCCTATTTCAAAGGGTTTGGAAGAAGAATGTAAATCATGTAGAAAAAAAAATAATAAAACCCCATGGTGGAAGTAGTCTTTACAACCCACTGTAAGTGTTATTTGGTTTTTATATGAAGGAAGAAATGATTAAATATATTTTTCAATTAATATAAAAATAATTAATAATAGTAATTAAATTCTGTCCAATATAATTCCATGGTTACTGAATGTTTAGATAATAAATATTAAGAACAAAGGGTAAGGATTATGTAATACTTCCTTCGATACCATATAGTTTCCATTGAATATATCATCATAAATGGAGGTTTTTGGATATATAATTGAGTTAATAGTCTTATAAACATGATACATTCATCTTGGGGGAACAAATATGTTGTGTATTATCTAGAAATTTATTTGAATGAGTGTGGAATTAAAGTGTGGGATTCTCACATTTTATAAGTGAAGCATTATAAACTTTTCTGATACCCATTTCATTTTATATGATATAATTACACTATTCAATGGTCAAAGACCCATTAATATCCAAATTATGGATTTTGGGGATATATGGGGTCCTGAATGACCAATATATTTTAGTTACACACATATTTTAGTTATATTGTTTTTCCATTGTTATTATATTTTTTCCTTTACCATTATTTTCTTTCCCTTTCTGAAATGTTTATGATTAAATCATTTTTGCATTAATAAAAATATAAATTACAATCATTATTGAATTTGGGTGTTATAAACCTATATATATTTTCAATTCAATTTTATTCTATTTCTGAACATGTAAAAATTAAAATTAAAATTAAATCATTGTAAATTTTCAAAAAAAATATTTTTTATACGTTATATATTTTTAATCATATTTTCCATTGGATAATAATTAAAGGTTATTTAATATAATTACATATTTTTTTAATCAACATAATAGATTATTTATTTAAAATATAATAATTTAATGGATTATATAAAAATTATACAATATTAATAAAACAATAATTTGAAAAGAACATTTTCACCAACTCTGATATAATTTACATTAATCCTGTCACCATAAATTTATGAAAGAAATATAAATTTATATAATTACATGATTATATAATATGATCTTATTTATATAAAATATGAAATCAATTTTTATATGTAAAATTTTTACATGGGATGAAATGTAATATTTTATATAATTATATAAATATTGTTTTTGTAATATAATATTACATAGGTTTCCTAAACAATATAAATACGTTTTATAAAAAAGAATAAATTTAAATAAATTATATTAAATTTAAATACATTTTTTTAAAAAGGGTTTCAATTTTTTTCTTCATTCATACACTATTAATATTTCATAAAAGTGACAATTTTTACTACAATCATTAATTTCAACATATTCTCCTAAAAAGTCTATTTCAATAAAAATAGAAAAAACTATTTTTTGAGAATATTAATATGATTAATTAAAGTAACAATTTAGTTTCTCTAACATAAATTTAAAATTTTAATTATTTAACTTTTAAATTTAAACAGAATGATTTAAATACACATTTTTTGTAGGAAAAGAGATTTTCAATGTGTTAACCGTTCATATTGTTATTTTATATCAATTACTAATAAAATTATCCATAATCTATTTTTAATGTAAAAATATATATTATTCATATCAATAATATACAACATTTATTTTTCAAAAACAAAATGTTTAAAAAGATAATTTTAAGAAAAATAATGTTTTCTCCATGAAGTTATCTTATTAGTTATCTCACTACTATATAAATAATTATCATTATTCATATATATATTTGATAAACTGGATGTATCAATTTTTTCTGACAATGTAAGTGATATAGAATTTATGTTATATAATGTTCAATAGTTTTTTATTTCGGTTTTACATGTGAAGAATGTAATTGGAAACAATATTCCATTAAAGGGAAATGTAATTTAAATCCAAGTGGGGTTTTATTATACCCCAACATTAGGTGGTATTGGAAATGATTAAATTGTTCATTTAGGAAAGTTTTGTCAGGATACCTATGAATTTTTTAGTTCTAGGAGCTTATTCTCCATTTATTAAATAAAGTACCCTATAGACTTCACATTCCAAAAAAGAAATAAAATTATTCTTATGATCATCATTGGTGGATTCCTCTACAAATTTCATCCTTATTGATGGTGATTGTTCTATTATTGTCTCATTTACATGGGTGAAACTATGGGATACTCCACCAGTTTAGGTTTCTGAGTTCCATCGAAGCCATATTTTCCATAAAAGTTATAATTTCAATTTTTACACCCCTTATTTATTAAGGTACATGTAATGGATAAATTATAGTCATTTAGTATAAGATTTCATTATCAATCAATTTTGAATCCATGGTGATCACATATAATAATACATGATATTTAAACAAGATCCATAAAATTTATAATTCATTCAAAATATTCTGAATGAAATTTACTAGAAGATTCTCTTATTGGTTTGGTATGTCTAATTAATTTGTTATAATCATATATAAAAGGATGAATATCTAGACCCTCATATTATGATTTTTTTCCAATTGGTGTGGTAATGGATAATTACCTTTCATAATAAAGAGAATATTTTTAGGGATGTTCCCAATTTAGGAATTTTGATCCTCTGATTGATCTAACTTCCAGGTTTTAAATAAAAAAACAATTGTCCCTCAAGAGTCTGTACAAATCATCTCAGATTCGATTCTTCTTCCTACTCAATTGTTCCAATCATTCGTATACATAAAGACCTGAAAAGTGTACGATAATTCTCAGGGACCATATTGTGGTCGGATATTAGAAATGTATGATTTATAAAGATGGGCAGTGAAGGGGTTGCATCCATCCATTTTGGATACACCTTCCATTAAAAATGTATCGGTGTATGTCATACTTCTATGGCTTCCCATGGGGAATCCAAGGACTTAATTAAGTCACTATGTTTTAGTGGTACTAATTATGAGTAATCCTATTAAGTAGATGTTGGTATTGGATCCTAATAAAATTATCTCCCACATATCAATTTATTTTATCCAATATATGTCAAACGGTGGTAGCACAACTAACATAGTTTTAACTTCGAACCCATTATATTTGTAACACCATGAGATTATAAAAGAATAATTTTTTTGATAGAATATATGTCATGGAACACTGAGCTTGGATGAGAGTATAAGAGCCTGAGACGTTATGAAACATTTCCATTTAAATAAATTTATCTCTTTAATCACTTGATGAACACCACCACTATAATTTGGGGTTTATTGAACAACAGAAAAAAGTCATGATAAATGTTACATTTATCATTGAAAATAAACACAGTGATAAAGGGTAACTTATATAAGTGATAAAAAACCATGATAAAATATACCATTTATTAGTTATTTCTCTTGTGATGATATCAATTACCTTTATTAGTGATTTTATTAGCATTGATAAAGGGAAAAATTAACAATGCTTCATTTGTAGAAGTGATAATGGTCCATATCTTGCATGTGAGTCCCATATCAAAACAGAGGAAGTTTGTTTGTTTATTTATATATGATTATGTCACATCATAATGTTAAAAGCTTTTTTGGGGATGAGCCCCAACATAAAGCCTCTACACACAGACATCGATATGGTCTCGGGCCTGAAGGCATGGACCATCATGTGCATTGGCCTACCATATGCTTCTTGTAAGCTTATCCCACCTGTATACTTATGGTTCATGTTCTACATGTCCTGAGCATTCATCCCTCTATCAGGGATTATACATTGCCCGACCCACCTTCCATTTTTGTCAATGGCCGCAATGTTTTATTTAAACCAATAAAAATAAAAATAAAATAAAAAATTTAAAGTATTAAAATATTAAAAAAATTAAATAATTTTAAAAATTAAAATTAAAAAAGAATAAAAAAATTAAAAAAATTATTAATAAAAAAATTATTACCAAATTAAATATATGGTTGTTTATATATATATATATATATTAACTATTAGTAAATACTATATATTTGACATAGTTATATAAAATGAATAAATTCAAATAATTAAACAAAAAAACTCAAAATGAATAAATCAACAAAAAATGAATTTTTATTAAATATATAATTATTAATTAAAATGAATAAAATTAATATCAAAATATATAAATTTTTAATATTAATAAAGGTCATATATTAAATATAGATATATAAAATGAATAAATTTTATTCATTAAACAAAAAATTTAAAATTAATAAGTGACTAAATTATTAACAAAATAATTAATGATAAATTTATTTATAAAATTTATTTAATTTTATATAGAAGTATTAATAATAAATAATAAATAATAAATAATAAAAAATAAAAAAATAATTATATATTTATTTATAAATTAAATAGTATATAATATCTACAAAATTAATCTCTTATTCAATTATAATGTTTTTATACATAATTCCTTATTAATATATTAAATACTATATATACATATATAGATATTTATATATAAATTTATATAATATTTTCTAACATAGGATTTCTATAATAAAAAAAATTATTTTTTCATTAAATAAGTCATAAATTTAGTTAAAATGGTTTACAATTAAAAATTAATATTAATTAAAAATATTGAGTAATTACGTCGAGTAATGGAAATTTAATTGAATTCCATTTGATATTTATATTTCACACATATAAAATATGTGTTACATTGATTTCACATATACATATATGTAATTAATGAATTTTTATATATAATACACACCAACACAATATTTATGTATGTTATGCAGTTTGTAATATTCATTTTTGAATTATATTTTTTTTCATAATATATTTATTTTTTATTATCCTCTAAAAGTGTTAAATTTTTCATTTTTATATTTGAATTCAATATATAATTTTTATTAATTTCTAATATTTTTTCTAATATTATTTATTCAGTAATAATCCTATATTTATTAATATTTTTTTTATTTATTCATTTTTATTTTTCCATTATTCAATATGTTTTTAAAATTATTAAGTTTTCAATATTTATTTATACATCTTAATTCATTAAAATATAAAATTTTAATATGTTTTTAATTTATATAACTAACATATAATCATTCCCATTTTTTATATATCATAACTGGACCCCAGCAAGCCTAGAGTTATTGTCTACTACCAGTGCATTGTAATAAGATACAATTAAATCATGTCCCAAAGGACCAACTAATTTAGTAGTCCTTATGAACCAGAAACATACATGATTCATGGATTTTATATGAATAGACAAATTAAAAAATAATTTTTTCCCTTTCAATAATAATAACTTTATTCCCTCTAGTGTATCCTTATATATCTTTCTCAGTACCATTTATAGAATCATGGATAAATAAAACATAATAATGGTGAGGTAAAATGATTAGTAAGGGTAAAGTACAATAAATGAAATAATGAATCATTAAGAATAATCAATGTGGTATTGTAAAAAACTAATAATACATGATAGTCAAATTACTAGATAATGAATAATATATATGGAATGGTAGATACTAATAATTAATCCCATGTAACCAACAATCTATGAATGAAACATAACCATTAATATTATAACTTATTGGATAATCACATGGAATGAAAATAAAAGATTTCATAATGATGGAATGCATAATGATGGATATTTGAAAGATACTATCTTGGCTTCACACCAAGAACCTAATATTTTCAATATTTCATGCGAAGAATCTAATACTACTATGGATTCATGAAAGGAATCTAGTACTATTAGGATAATGTTCTATGAATATGATAAATAGGTAAGGCCTCCACCAAAACTATATATAGGTTGTCTCGTGAAACCTACTGATGCATCATGGGGCTAAAGTGGGTGCCACCCATCACATATGAAATCTGATTTATTCCTCATTTCATTCAAAGTAGAAACCATATGTTTAAATAATATACAGTTTTAGAAATAATTACACCCATGTTAAAAGATATGGATATTTAGGGGAAATTCAATATTAAATGATCATTGGAAATTGAATATTTTAAGGGGACTAAATGGAATCAAGTTAGTGAATCTCAATACTAAATTTTTTAAAAGAAATCATAATCGATCTGAAGGAAGAATCCAGATGGTATCAAAATAATATATATGAAATAGGATTAAAATAAAGGGATTTCATCTTTGATGAATATAAATACTATAAAAAATGTCTTTTAAAAACATCACCCTAGAAAATACCATTTTGTTTTAAAAAATAATAAAAACTACTTTTAATTCAAAATATATATTATTAAAATATTTTCCTAATAAATTTACATTTTAAAGATGAATATAATAATTAAAATAAATGATTCTGGGTAAATATATATTCTATATGAGGTAAAAATTACATTCCATTTTCACGGGAGAAATGTTAGTAAAATTCCATGTTCAGAAAGTGACATGATGAGTACTTTTCAAACATTGGTAAAAGGTAAAAAGATAAAAAAAAGTATTTTATAAATAATTTTGGACGTTTTAAAGATATTTATTAATTTTTTTTTATAAAATATGGTTTTTAGAAGAAAATTGGTTCTCTGAATAATGTGAGAATGATGTTGGGTTTTCTATAAAGCATTTTCAAAAACATTTGAAGTACAAAAGATTGTAAAAATGGTACTAATACATGAAAAATGTCATTAGTAACCATATGTGATGAAAATAAAATTATTTCTTAAATAATTATCTAATAATTTCTTCTAATTTAAATTAAAGTGTAAACAATCATGAAAAAATTTAGATTGTTAGCTAATCTCATGAAAAGACTATAAAGTGGATGTGAGAATCAATTAATTAGTAGGTTATGTGTGTCAAATGTAAATCCACATAAAACAGGAGGAAATTTAAAAAAAATAGTAAAAAATCAAATTACACACAATATATTATAATATTAATGATAATGAAGAAGGAATATAACCCAATGAAACAAACTTTTGTAATGAAATTATTTTCCACTTTGTTAAAATTTCGTGTAAATACAATAAGATGAGATAATTTAAAATAAAACACAAAATATCATAAAGAATGTATGAATCAGGATATTACATAAAAAGTTGAATTTTTTACAATATAATTAGTTATAAGGTTCACAAAAATAAATTATTCCTCAGAGAATGGAAATACCATTTAAATATCATTAAAATTATTTTTGAGGAAAATAATCATCAAACATTCCATATTTTCCCATACCACTTTGAAACATCTGAATCACAAGCATCGTAAAGGAATAAAATTAAATTAAAGTTTTTGATACCACTAAGGTAAAATTATTCAAGATATAATATATCAAAAGGGCCTATAAATACACCGTAGTGTGATGTAAGTAGTGAAAAGGATATATGTCTCACAGAAAGAAAGGTGAACTAGAATCCATTACCTTGAATTTAATTTTGTATGAAAGGACTTTAAAATCGTGTATAATAGTTTTAAGTGTTTTATTAATATATAATATAACCATTTTAATATTTATAATATCATATATTAGCTTATATTACCTTATCATTACCCATTTGTTAACAATTTTTCAATATTTTGAATATTTCAGGTGTTAATTTCCTAGTCTTTGGAGAATGTTTTAACTTCATAATTGTTTTATTCATACTTAAAATATTCCATAATATCCATGATGTTAAAGAATACATAATTATCTTAAATATATTTAGTATATATGAATTTATAATAATTTATAATGTTTGGAGATAAGAAATGAAATGCACTATTCATGGTGACAATAGTCCGTACATATGTAGAAAAGAAAATTTCATTTCATTGTTGTATTAAAGGAATGAAAATAAAATTATTTAAATGTATATTATAATTATAATATCATATCTATATCATATATATTAGATTGGTTTATTATAGCCTTCTTTTATTCATTCCTTATATAGTGAGAATGAATCACATCGCTTTGAGGGGGGAAATAGTCCACACTTCCACAAACGATGATATCGTATTACAATAGAATGGAGTGGACAAGGGTATGTGTTAAAAATTAATTATATATGTACTATGAAATTTTAAAAATCATATATAACATATATAAACTATTTTCCCAACATAATTCCAAACCATGGGGGTGTTAATGGAAAAATGATCAATCATCATTTCGTGAGGCAGTAGTTCACCGTACACATAAAATATATCATTGTAACCCATTAGATAGAGTTGTGTGTAATTTTAGGTAAAAGACATAACAAAAATAAAATAAAATTATAATGTTCATACTATGGGTATTGTCTATAAATGAAATTAGAATAATTGAAACCGTGGATAAATTAATAAAACTAAAGAGCTTGAGTTTGGATGTTACCTCTTAATCGGTTAACTAGTTATGGTTTTCACCAAAGGGATTCCATGGATGGATTTCATATAATTTTTATGATTTAAGGTTGAGTTAAGGATTTTATGGATCTATTTGTGATTTTTTGGGTAGATACAATGTGGCGTGAGAGGTGAAATGAAGTAAGAGGTATGAGTGACTTTTTATTGGAAGGAGGTGTAACACTCTTATATATTTTTTGAAAGGGAATTCCAACCACATTTTTCCCAAGTCAATTGGATTGAATAATTTACCAAAATAGATACAAGTGATTATAGGGTCTAAATATGAATATAAATTTTCTTTTAGAGAAATTTCTAGGTTATTTTTACACTATTTTTAAGGTTTAGTCCATTATTAAGATTACTTTTATCTTAAATGTTTTAAAGAATTTTACTTAAATTAACAAATATTTTTGGTAAAAATCTAAGTTGAAAAGATTATAAATTAGAAATTATTTTTATTCCAAATACTAAAATTATATTTCCAAATTCCAATCACATAATTGAAAGAAATTAAAATAAAATTAATCATGTAAATGGGATGACGATGTGAGTTTTTATAGTAAAAATGACCAAAGATTGTTATGTTTTTATATCAAATTTCATAGTGAAATTGATTAGAATTAACTAAATATGATTAATAAATAAATAATTAATCTAATTATAAAATTAACCAAATTAAAAATATAATTTATCAATAATTTTTAATTGGATGATAATGAAATTTTGAATTAAAATTCAGTATTTTTAAATATTAAATAAAAAATAAAACTCACAAGAAAATTATAAAAAACTCACCCTAATTGAATTTTTATGTTTCAATTTATAAATTTATGATTATTTTAAAATATTATATTTATAATAGTTCCAAATATTGGATTTGAAATAATTTCAAAATTAAAAGGTGGTAAATGTGCCTTTTTAAAAATACATTTTTTATGCATAAAATATGGTTGGTTCTTATCATATGCCTGTAAAATATATTAGGTGAATATAAAAACTATTTTAATTATTATAATATATATATATATATATTATAAATATCACTCAATAATTTTAATTAATTTAATTTTTTAGGATAAAACTTTTTTGCGACAATAAAAATAGTTTTTTTATAAAAACATTCCCTTTATATTCCACTAGTTCTTATAATAATTTATAAATAATAAATAAACAATTAATTAGTTTAATAATTTTATAAAACATATTTTTTATATGTTACTTAATCTTATTCATAACTGTTATTTTAAATTCTAGGTTATATCATATTATATAAAATAATAACATTTTAATAATATATTATCGTTTGATAAAACATGGTTTTGCATGTAATGTATTCCATTTAAGAAACTCAATGTTGCATGCAATGTATACTAACTCAATGTTGTGTGCATTGAAATCTATAAAATATATTTAATTTATTTAAAACATTAAACATATTATTAAATTTCAAGATATTATATTCCTTATTGTTCTTTGTGTTTCATTTCATATAGCTTGTTAAATAAAATGTTCTTACTTTTAGTTTTTGGTGTGTTATATTCTCGCACCTTAACTAAATTGTGTCCCCACAATTATAATACAATCCTAGTGATATATTGTTTGACATTTCCCATATTTGAAATCCCACATTTTGATAAGCATTCATATGAAATCCTATAAAAAATATTTAATTAGATGTTGAAATGTAATAAGGAGAAACATATTTATAGGTCTCTTAGTAAGAGAAAATTATTGGTTGGTAGAGATAATCACACAAATAAATGTAAATATTTACTGTGAGTGATTGAGGTCATTAATTAAAAATAAATGACTGATCAATATAATGTTTAGGTCCTATAATAAATAAATATGTGATGATTTTTAACACCATCAGTTTAAAAAAATTAAGGTATTAAGAATTGTTTTATTTTTTATTTTTATTCTTTTTCTAATAATATTAATAATGTTACGTAATTATTTTTCTTCCAACTAATATAAGTAAATATTATTACATTCTATATTATTAGAAAAATGAAATCATCATTTGGTTGTGCTTTGGTCAACTTTCCAATTCATCCATTACTTCTCTAAATTGATATCCAAAAATATACATTGATTTCCAATGAACTAAAATACATGATTAAGGGATAATAAGACCCATAAAAGAGTGAAAAGTCTAAATATTTATCTATAACTATTCTCTAATTCCAATATGGTTAAGACATTAATTTCTGAACATACAAATTAACAGTACCAGTTCATCAATAATATTTATTCCTTAAATTGTTTAACAGAAAATAATGAAAAATTAACCAAGAAATTAAGGAGTTTAGTGGTTGGCATGAAACCCATATCTTCTTTTTTTATGGGTTCATGTCCCCCATCCTTTATAGATTTGATGGATTGTCACCGGGAATATGGTTTTTTATTTCATTAAACCATATAATATAAAAAAAATATAATGGGAATCCATGAAATATAGATAATCAATAAATATCTGTTTAGCTATGTTTTTTAACAAAACCTCAATACACAAATATTTCATATATTTTTTTCCACCATAGTTCATTCCTTGGTCTATGGTTTAACGTAGGTCATTCATTTGTTATCTATTCAAATACATAAATATTGTTTGTAAATAATATGTAAATTATCCAAGTCATATCCTATAGGAGTTTCAAACTAGGTGCACAGTATGGAAAATTGTTGTGTACCAGGTTACGCCGAGTCGGGCCTGGTGAACCTTTTTGGAGATGTTACACCTAGTTATATTTTTTATAGAACCACATCCACTTTTAGTATATGTATAGGTATGCATTTATTGTAGGACCACATAATCTATACCTTAAAAAAACATAGGGTGTGATTTTATACTTATCCTAAAATTCTACTTTAGGAACATGTACTCTAATATATGTTTTTACTAAATCTAGTCCCCATAGTTGTAACTAATCTTTCTCTGATACCAACTATTGCTTCCCAACACTAGAATTCCCTGTAACGGTGTCTAATATCAATTATATGGGCATAAGATTCATGTAAATAGATTCCAAATGGACTGTATAGTTTATTAGATCTAATTAACTAGATAAATACATGATTCATGGATTATAAATAAATAACCTAATTAAAAAATAATTTTTTCACTTTTTTGGACAATAATGTTATTCCATATAGATTATTTTAGGATATCATTCTTAATACACTTCCTGGAGTCCTTGGGAATTGAATCATTATATCGATGAGCTCAAATATTTAGTAACGGTAAAGTACATCATAAAAAATAATGAATCAATGAAAATAATAAATATGGAAAGGCAAATTACTGATAAACCATTCCTTAAAAACAACTTGAAAGGAAATAATCAACATGGACTGGTTGATAACAGAATCAAATTCCATTTAATCAATATTATTATAATGAAACATAATAATAGATATTACAACTAATTGAATAATAAGGTGCAATAACAATAACTGAATACATAATAATATAATTCATAACAATGGATATCTAAAACATTCGTTACATTCTTCTTACTATGAATGTAATACTATGAAAGATTCATTCATAGAGTCTAATAAAATCAATCAATGATTCCATGAATCTGATACTAATAGGTATTCATTACAATAAGATAATAAATAGATAATTCCTTTATGAAAATAAAATCTTGTTTGTATTATGAAAACCATTGATACCTCTAATGGTTATAGAGGGCCTCACCCATCACAAAAAAATCCAATGCATTCCTCAAATGTCTCAAGGTGAACATCATATGTAAAAATGGAATATAATTTTGGATATAATAATACATATGATAAATGATATTGATATTTATGGGAAATCCAATGTAAAATGATCATTGAAATTTGAATATTTCAAATAGACTAAAAGGAATCAAGGTAGTGAATGTAAATACTATAATTGGTCACAATAAATTATAAAAAATAAAAAGGAATAAAGATTATGTTATTAATATAACATATACTCAAGGGGGTTAAAAAGTTTTATTATCATTGATGAATAGAAATAATATAAAATGATATTTTGAAAATATTTATGAGGAAAATACCCTTTTATGTTGAAAACCCATTTGAAAAAAAACATTATTTTAGAAAATAACAATTGAAAACTATTTATTTAATAAATAATGCTTTAAATGTGAAAAGGAAGATTAAAATAAATTATAGTGGTTAAAACTATAGATTCTATATGAGGTAAAAAACATTCCTTTTGCATGGTAAGAAGTATGGAAAAATTCCTTGTTCGGAAAACTGATATGAAGATTTCTTTTAAAACATTGGTAAATGAAAAAAGTGTAAAAATGTATTTAATAAATTATTTTTTATATTTTTAAAACATTTTTTCATTTTTTAAAAAAATTGGGTATTTTGAAGAAAACATGTTCTTTGACTAAAGAGAGAATGATGAAAGGTTTTCCTAAAAGTATTGTCTAATACATTTTGAGTAGTTATCACTTGAACAACAAGTAAAGATGAAATCTATGGAGGGATTGTTTTTTTAGAATATGGAATATCTCACAGCTCAAGCTATGATGTACAGTTTTATAGGCCATTGTTTATATTTTTTTATTGAATTTTGAATTAGGATATGATGTTTGTGTGGATCATGGTGCAGTTGGGGTTAATTGATGTAAGATTGAAAGTTGAAATTTTTGGTAAATTGCTAGAGATTTTTTTCCAGATGTTATGTGGTTGGGTAATAGGTATTTGATCCCTATGTTGGTCTCCTAATAAGTGTTTCCCACTTAAACTCAAAGTGTATTTATTTGAAAATATATAAAAAAGATATTTAAAGGAAATTATTTTGAGTACCAATTAGTGAAAAAATATTATAAAGAGCTTAAAACGTTCATGAATAATCAGTATAGAGTAAAATGAAAGTATATATTGAATAATAATACAAAATTTTACTCATATTTAAATTGTTGTTTAAATAGTCTCGAATAAAATTATTTTTTATGTAAACCTATGAAAAGACCAAAAAGTTGATGTGAGAATAAATCAATGAATATATATGTTTTTAAAATGTAAATACACACAATAAAGTGGAAATAAAAAAGTTGATACTAAAAAAATGATTACACACATAACCATAGAATATTAATTACTATGAAGATGTAATATAACCCAATGATAATAAATTGGGTTGTGAAATTATTTTCTACTTGGGTAGCATTAAGTGTAAATCCCCATAGATGAAATAATTTAAATTAGAACTCAAAATATAATTAATAATTAATAAATCATGATGATATAAGGAATGTTTTTTTTAAAATAGCAAGCAACTAGGCTTCAAATAACCAAAGAAAAGAAACATGGGTTACAAAAGTCTGAAGTAGGGAATTTTACATTTATCTCTATAAAGGGTAGGGAGCAACAAACGAGGAGTATTGGAATGATAAGTGAATGTGTCACCCAGGGCTGCCATGTTTTCAAGGTAATCAACAAGTTGATTGGCATCCCGATAGACATGTGTGATAATATAATTCATCAAAGAAAGTGTGTCGAGGCACTTAATCCATTTTGAAGTAAGTTTCCAAGCCAAGTGAATTTGACCCATTCAAACCGCTTGAACAACTGTGACAGAATCACTTTAAAACCGGATATTCATCCTATTTTTTCTTTGAGCAAAATCAACTACCTTGTTGAGAGCCATCATCACTATTTCAAGAGTCGTGGCCATCCCACACGTACCATGACCCCCATTCCGAAAGTCACCATCATGATTTCTGAATAGAAAACCATAACCAGCAGGACCTGGATTACCTCTCGAGGCTCCATCTGAGTTTCATTTAATCCAGCCTGCAAAAGGAGGTAACCAGAAGACTTATATGGTTCTGAGAGGCCGAGGATAATTACCTTGAACATTTAGTTTTTTCAGAATAGTGAAATATCTAACTAAGTTGTGACAATTTTCAGCATGTAAAATATTTTGTTGTTGAGCTGCCAGTATAATTTGAGAGAGAAGAATCCTGTTATTAATCTTAGAATTTGTGTATTGGGCCTGATTTCTACACTTCCATAGGACATGAATGACTTCAGCGCATGCCGCAAGGAAAAGAATACGCAACTATTGGGATAATTGAATCTCTGGGAGTAGCAGCACAAGATCCTCGATGCTGTTCACATGCGGCGGATTAATCTCAAACCAGGTGAAAACTGTGTTCCAGAGAGAATCTATTGTTTTACATGACAAGAATAGGTGATTAAAATCATCACGGTGCTGATGACAGAGGATGCATCTTTAGTAGAGGGAGATCCCAACGTGCTGCAGATTAGTGTCCACTGACAGTTTATTGAGATGGTGGTTCCAGAGAAGAGTGGCTCAAGATGGTAGCAACCATTTTTTATTGTATTTCACAACACCATTACCGCTACCTTGAAAGAGATTATTATAGAAGTATTTGAAGTTCAGAATTTAATTATAGCTCAGTTCCCAAATAAGAATGTCATCTGCTTCCAGAAAGTCATAGGTGGAGAAAATGTTCACAATCTGAGATGGAAGTTGATAATATTGCTCAAGATGGTTTCTAATAGTAACATTTTGATTTGTAGGCAGTTCATGAATATAAAAACTATAAATTAGGGGGGGTACCTGTCTAGTTATCTCTCTAGAATTGGAGGGAGGAGTTCCTACTGACCAACCAGAGAGACTGAATTTTAATCTACTGGAAAGTTTTTTTGAGACCTGGCCAAACTGAGGATTGTATGTAATTCATGTTGCCTACAATAAGACTTCATAGAAGTTTAGATCTGAGGAAATTTAAGGACTCAGATTTATCGTTGATAAGATGCCAATGGAAATTAGCTTGATGAGATTGGATAAAGAGCTTAATGTTTTTAATTCCAAGGCCTCCCATGCTCTGTGGCAAGTAGTAAGTCTTCCATGGATCTGTAAAAATTTTCCTTTTAAGAATACTTTCACTCCACAAAAAGTTCATCATGAGTGTGTTGACAGTTTTAAGGGTGGAGGGTGGCCAGGAGTACACCATGAAGGAGTAAACAAGCTTAGAGACAATCACATGCTTAACCAGGAAGATTCTCCTGGCCATTGAGAGTGTCTTACCCTTCCAGGTGGAGAGAGTTCTTCTAACTTTTCCCACAACATTAGTAAAATAAGAGGTCTTGGGTTTTCTAAGAAACATTGGAACTCCAAGGTAAGTGAAATGAAGGGACCTCTTCCTTATTCCGAGCTCATGAACCATGATTTGATTCCTTGAGACTGAGATGTTATTCCCAAAGAAAATGAATGACTTGCCCCAACTGACTACATGAACAGAAGATTTTTCAGAATGAAGAAGAGTTCTCTTGATATTTTTGTGGTTCCTTCTATCCCCTTGGGTAAACAGAATGATATCATCAGCAAAAAGGAGATGTGTGGGGGCATAAATACCTCATGAAGAACATATTGTTTTGATCTCTCCTTTATTAACTCGATCAAGGATAAGAAGACTGAGATAATCCTCAACAGTTGCAAAAATAATAGCGGACAAAGGGTCCCCCTTCCTCACTCCTATAGAACATTTAAAGTGACCTTCCAGATCCCCATTAATCAAAATAAAAATATGGGCAGAACTGATCAGAGCATGAACCCAATGAATGAATCTACTAGGGAATCCAAACTCATGCAGAATTCGTCCAATGAATCCCCAGTCAATGGTGTCAAAGGCGTTCTTAATATCAAGCTTAAGAGAAATGTTTCCACCCCATGTGGTCTTCTGAAGGATATTAATACATTCAGAGGCATTTATAAGGCAATCTTGAATTCTCCTTCCTTTGATATAAACAAACTGGTTCTATGAGACAATTATCTCAGAAATAGAAGCAAGGCGAATAGGAAGGATTTTGGTGATGATCCTGTGGATAGTTTTGATGAGAGAAACATGACTGAAATGACCAATATCACTTTCATTCTCAACCTTAGGAATTAATGCATTGAACTAAGCATTAAAGCCTTGAGTGTAAGATCCTTCTGTGAAGATGTGTCTAACTATTCTACAAACATCTTCTTGTATGACCTCCCAATAGAATTGGAAGAAATAATTAGTTAAACCATCTGGCCCTAGCAATCTTTCTTTTTTAAGACCAAAAACTGGCTCCCTGATTTCAATATCTGTGGGAGTTGAGATAAGAGAAGTGCTTTCAGTATCAGTGACCAACTTTGGGATAATTCCATCAATCAAAGCTTCATTTCTTGTGGGGTCGTTGAAAAGATTCAAATAGAAAGAGACAATGTGATTTGAGAGACTTCGATTATCATCAATTATAGAGTCTCCATCCATCAGAAGAGATAGAGGCATGTTGACTCTTTTAGCTCATTGAAGTGCGTTAAAAAATTTGGTATTCTTGTCACCATCAGTAAGACACTTGACTTTGAACAAATCTCTCTCAATTTTTTCCTTGAGCATAATGAGTTTTTGGAGCTTAGAGGAAAATTTCCTTTCCCGGTCACCAATTCTAGGGAAGTTTTTGAGATTAATTGATTCTTGAATCTGATGAAGATTTGTTTCAAGAGAATAAATTTCCTGATCAAGGAGGCTGAACTTATTCTTGATCCAATGCTTCATTCTCTGCTTAAAGACTGAATGCATAAAAAGGAAAGCAAGTGGATTGTGATTGCAGTCTTTCATGGCCCAAGTATCTCTAATAATCTGGGAGCAATCTGGTAGGGTGGTCCATGCATTGTTAAACCTAAAAAGAAGAGGCAATTTTTCCTTCTCATCAATGTGGTTTACCAGAATAGGATGATGATATGAATTATGTCGTGCAAGAGTAACACATGAAATGGTTTTCCATTCCTCGAGCATATGGATGTTAACAAAATCACGGTCAATTATTCTTGCTCTCACGCCATTCAATTGCTGATTTTTTGTTCGGGTACATTCCGTAAATGTACGACCGAGATTTTATAACATTTGAACCGGTGCTCAGAATTGAATTCCAAGGGCACCGTTGAATTCACAGCATCGGTGATTGCTTAGTGAGACCTTCACCACAGTTGCGTTATATCATGTTTGGAAGTTAGTTTTTGGGGTTTTTAATTAAACCAAATAAAAATATGTGTTATCCAAATTTTTATTTGAGGTGGTAGTTAGAACCTCTATGGGGAGGTTAGGGGAGGGGCCCACCCACACATAACTACCCTTGGGAGGATGTTATAAGTTGGGGCCCACACGAGCATCAACCCCCCTTAACCCCCCTTAACTCTTGAACTCCCCATTTATGTGGATGAAACTATCTCTCCTTAATTGAGCCTCTCCACCTTCCCCATTAATTTTGGGGCCAACCAAAGAAATTAATTGACTGAATTTCTCTTAATTAATTGGCACAATTTGAATTCATTTGAATTCATGTCAAGAATGAAATAATACACAAAGCTATTATTTTGGTTGGCACATAATAATTTGGTGGAGCCTTGGAGAAATAGAGAGAGAGCATTCCTCCCACGAAGAACACGAAGAATGTCTCTTCTGCCACCACGATGACACCATCTTCTTCCTTCTTCATCATTCCTCAACCGAGGCAAGGAAAGGGAAGCAACGCCCACGAAATCTCCAATGACTTTCATCTGCATCAAAGGAGAAGACGTCACCCACGAAGAACGTCACCAATGACGACGTCACCTCCAAACGCTCATCCACCAACGATAAGTAGCCTTATTTCTTTCCTACGCTTGAGCGTGATAATTGGAAGTGTGTGACGAATGCGAAAATCGACAAATCAACATCCACCCTTTTTCTGAGATCGTCAACAAACGACAAATACGAGGTAGGGGTTTGTTTGGATTATGTTAAATCCTTTTTCGACATTATTTATTATGGCTCGTTGATGGCCACTTGTTATCACCTAATACAGAGGGCGCATCCTGAACAAACACGGCCCGACGTCCCTCCGTTGATTGTAGTTTGGTTGACGTCAGAGGCAGATCTGGAAGGGCGCGGTGCAATCATACCGCGCCGGAGAAGAGCCGCAGCGGACCAAAGATGTGCAACGCCGTTGTGCCGCACTGCGCCGGAGGTGCGGAACCGCAGCCAGGGTGGGCCGCGATAAAGGGGTGCGGTGCCGCCGCGCCGCACTGGAGAGGAACCGTGTCCGGGAGGGCCGAGACAGATGGAGAAGCGCGGTGCCCTCACGCCGTGCGGTGGGGCCGAAGGCCACAGACAGGTCGTGCCATGACAGTGGTGGCGCGGTGCCGTCGTGTCGCGCGGAGGGTAGGAGGATCGTGGTGCCGTCGCTCCGCGGCAGTGGCTGGCCCAGCTGGCCACCGTGGAGCCGGACAAGCAGGACCACCCGGGTCCCGCAGCTCATGAACCGATGCAATGGGCCGGTTCTGTTCGACAAAATGGGGGGGAATCCGTCACCCATGTGCGGCTGGATGGGCCACCACAGCCGGGCTGCCCCTCGGCCGGGCTGCCCCTTGGTCGGGCTGCCCTCGTCTAGGCCGCCACGGAGGGGCCGCCCCTTCAGTCGGGCTGCCGCTTAGGGTGAGGCTGCTCCTTCGGTTCCGGATTTCCACTCGGGCCAGACCGACCACATGAGTCAGGCAGCACCCACAGACTGGGTCTGACCCCAATTCAGATCAGGTCGGGCCAGGTCGGTCCGACTGGGTCGGACCGGACCTAGACCTGCTTCGGCCATTTACACCTTTTAGCCCGCATCTTGGGCTACGTGTGTCCGAATAATGAACCATCTACGACAATGGAATTCTTGGAGAGAGAAGATTCTATTGGCATACTCCACTTGAGGTTCAAATAGAGTTGGGGTACATGTGGATTGGTTTGAGCCTAAAAACGAACCAGGCCCCTAGAACGGAAATGCCAATAACTCACATAACAGGCATCCGATTGACGCGTCGTCTATCGTGTTTGGTTCCTTTTGATGAGATGGAACATCGGGATACATAAACACCAGACATAGCGGTAGTTGATCTATTGACACTTGGATCAAGGATCATACCCTTCCGGAATCGAGTGTGCTGTGTGTGGGAACCCTATAGCTGGCTGCGACTGAGATGACATGATCCTCCATTGGTTCGACAACAAAGATATTGTACCAGGATTCTATGTGGGTTCGACAGCGATGCCTTCTGTACCGGGAGCCTCTGTGGGTTCGACAGCGGTGACATCTGTACCGGGATCCTCTGTGGTTTCGACAGCGATGACACCTTTACCAGGATCCTCCGTGGGTTTGACAATGATGAATTCTGTACCAGGATCCTACGTGGGTTCGACAACACTAATATTGTTCAAGGATCCTATGTGGGTTCGACAGAGGAGATGATTCAAAGGCTAAATCTAATCATCTTCACTCCTCTAAAAAAGTTGTATACCTATGTGATATGAGTCTTTTCTTTCAATCATTTTCATCGAGATGTTTGACATTACTTCCTGTGTGGACTGGGTTGTGCTTGGGCTCGAGAGTTAGAGCCAAACTGTGACTGGTAACTTAGGTATATTTTTGGGTGTATACCTAATTAGGGTTGGTTGATAATTCTTGATTTGTATATTCATTCATTGGTTTATCCTTACTGGATTATGGGAGACCTTTGGGGTCTCGGGGTTCCTTACTGAGTATTGTTATACTCACCCCTGCACGGGCTTTGCCCGCACCTTATTGTTTTTTGTGCAGATAATGGTAAACAGTGATAAAGGATGAGGGAGACGGACGAGAGGCTACTCAGAGCTGGACTAGACAGGACGTACCACAAGGAAGAGGTATTCGAGATCTGTACCTACCCTTCAGGTAGGATTTCCCCGGTGGATGATCCCGGAGTTTTTTTCCTTTTTTACTTGTACTTGTACTTATTGTTCAGTTGGGTTTGTATACTGGTCCACTTACTTTCAACACACTTTTCTTTTCTATATTAGTACTTGTTGATTCTACTACTTGGGTTCAGACAGTGGGTGTTATAGGTTTAAAGGCAATGCCTTCCCTATTATCGGGATTACACCTTTGGTTCTAGTCGCTAGCCCCTAGCCTATGGAATGCTGGTTTGGGGTAGTCACGACACGAGCCCTGAGGATGGGTCTGAGAAATTTGTATCAAAGGAGTCAGTTGTACCACAGAACATAGACTCTGATTCTTTTAATGGCAGTAGTGTTACATGTTTTGGATGTGGATATTAGTTTAGGGGAAACTGGTGTTGGTGCGGCGGCCGACCTATCTATACACTAGAACTCTGACTTCTACTTTCTGACTCAGTGCACGAAAACACTGGTTGCGAGAGTGTTTCCTTTTAAAAGTTTTCATCATGATTACTTTGTGTCAGCTCACCAGGTATACTGTTTTAACCGTGGCGCACCAGTTTTTTTTTAGGATGGACCCACGAAGGTAGCCAGCTAGGGTTCCATGTTTCGTACGAGATGGTAGCCCATCGAGCGACAAGGCCTTAGTGCAGCACCCCATCACTGTGGAGGTACCAGTGGTACCACTACCTACTGGACCACCAATACCACCAGGTCCAACAGCTGAGAGTGCACGCCATTTGAGTGTGTTTCATGAGTTCCAGTGCTAGAGTCCACCCAGGTTCAGGGGAGAGATGGACCCCCAGGTAGCTGAGGATTGACTGAAGGCTGTCGTGAGAGTTTCCAGATTGGTAGGGACACCAGGTGACCTCATGGTGATCCTTGTCACGATTCTCCTGCATGCAGCAGCAGACAGATGGTGGAGCCTGATTCTCCAGGCGCATGATGAGGCATAATTACTCTAGTTAGACTTCTAGAGTCTCTTCTGCTCAGATTTTGTTCCAGCCACCGTTTGTGCGGTGCGGATTCATGAGTTACTTCATCTGCAGCAGGGCAGCATGACAATAGCTCAGTACTCAGCGAGGTTCACCGACCTCTTTTGCTACTCCATGGATATGGTGTAGGACCCATTCATCAAGGCCCGGAACTTTGAGCAGGGAATCAAGCTTGATATCAGGGCTTCGATGATCTCCCTCAACATCCTGATGCAGGTGGGGGTGCTAAAGCGATCCCTTCATATAGAGAGTTTTCATACTGAGCAGACACCAACAACGAGACCCACCACAGGGCTACAATTAGCAGAGTCTTCTACAGTTGGCAGTAGATAGTTGTCGCAGAGGTCCAGGTAAACTAGGCCATCAGGTGGGCGAACCAAGGATACAGGTTTAGTTGTGCGGGGCACACGAGACAGAGCCATCCATACGAGGGGCATACAATGCTTTGCATGAGGCGGGCAGGGTCACATGGCTCGAGACTACCTTACCAGCCATGCTGATTAGCAGCAGATATTAGAGGTTAATCCTAGGCAGAGGCAGAGGTTTGACCTTGGTGGTCTGCCGAGAGAAGGCGGACGTGGCAGAGGAGCTGGCTGAGCAGCAGGTGGTAGATGGCGATTTGAGGCCCTACGACCACCACCACCATGAGGTCCACCCCAACAAAAGGGAGCTGGCAGATAGGGGCGGTCTCAGCTCCAGGTTGTCGAGGCCTATGACCACGACACACTTGAGATGATTTGAGGTACTATATAAGTCTACTCCACCCTTTCTGCAGTACTTATAGACACATGTGCGAGTCATTCTCTTATTTCTGCTCATCTCGCTCGAAGCTCGGAGATTCTGACGTAGCTGTTCGCTCGATCATTACGACTAGAGAATCCTACGGGAGCAGACTCGACGATTAAAAACTGGTACTGGCAGTGTGAACTTACTCTAGGAGGCGAAAGCTTCAGCTGGGATCTCCTCATTGTGGCGCTGAGCCCTTATAATGTCATCTTGGGAATGGATTGGTTATCCAAAGTTCAGGCTCAGATTGACTGTATTAGGAAGAAAGTGTGGTGTATCTGTGAGGATGGGATGAGGTTTACCTTTACTAGCGAGAAGGGAGCCTTTCCAGCTCAGGATGGACTTACCCAGAGGAGGGGGCAGCCGATCACAAATCAGTTGGCTATCCTCATTCTCGGAGCGGTTGATGCGCGAAGTCTGAGTTTTCCTGGTGTGGTGGATCTGTATGCAGATGTTTTTTCCCTCACGATGTTCCGGGACTATCTCCTCACAGAGAGGTGGACTTCTACAATGAACTGTACCTCAGGAAGACACTGATATCTACTCCAGAATATCGGATGGCTCACGTCGAGCTTCATGAGCTCTGGGTACAGCTGGAGGACTTTCAGGTGCATGGATTTATCCGACCCAGTATTTTACCCTGGGCATCCCTAATTTTGTTCACCAAGAAGGCAGATGGGAGCTTGCAACTATGTGTTGACTACCGTCGCCTGAACCAGGTGACCGTGAAGAAGAAGTACCCACTCACGAGGATTGAGGACCTCTTTGATCAGCTCAAGGGAGTACGATGGTTCTCGAAGATTGACATTAGGTCAGGCTATCACCAGCTTAGAGTTTGAGACAAGGATGTGCAGAAGATGGCCTTCAGGGGTCGGTATAGCCACTATGAGTTCTTTGTTATGCCCTTTGGAATATCCATCGCTCCAGTGGTGTCTATGAGTCTCATGAATAGAATATTCAATCCTTACCTCAATCATTTTGTCATAGTCTTCATCGAAGACATATTGATTTACTCAACTACTAAGGAGGAGCACACCTACCATTTGCGGGTAGTACTGCACACACTCTGAGAGCACCCACATTATGGTAAGCTCTCGAAGTGCTAGTTCTGGATTTGAGAGGTTTACTTTCTGGGACACGTCTTCTCAGAGGATGGAGTTGAAGTTGATCCAGCAAAGATCGAGGACGTACTTGCTTGGGAGCCACCTAGGAGTGTGACAGAGGTATGGAGTTTTCTGGGACTGGCTGGGTATTATCGGAGATTTCTTCCAGACTTCTCTAGATTTGCAGCAATGCTTTCAGCTTTGACGAAGAAGGGGAAACCCTTCGTTTGGTCAGAGAGATACCATCATAGCTTTTAGGAGATGAGACAGAGGTTGACTAGTGTTCCCATCTTGATACTACCGGTGGAGGGTGTTGGGTACGTAGTTTACTGTGATGCATTACGGAGCAGACTTGGGTGTGTTATGATGCATGATCGAGAATTTATCGCTTATGGTTCACGACATTTGAGACAGCATGAGCAGAACAATGCTACCCATGACCTGGAGTTAGTAGCAGTGGTCCTCACCTTGAATATGTGGCAGTGATATCTTATGGGCGAACGTTTTATAGTCTACTCTAAACAACATTGTATTAGGCACATCTTCTCACAGAAGAACCTGAACCTGAGACAATGACGTTGGCTTTAGCTCCTCCATAAATATGAATTTGAGATAGTCTATACTCATGGGAAGGGGAATGTTGTAGCAGATGATCTTAGCAGGAGATCAGGCATTCAACAGCTAGGAGAGGCAACAGAGCAGCTAGCCGCGTTGTAGATATCCTTTATGGATAGAGATGGATCAACCTTCCTACAGTCTCTCACAGTCACTCCTCCACTTCTATAGCGAGTCAGGGAGGCACAACGTGGAGACGTTAACTGTGAGACGCGACGTGCTCAGATATCCATAGGGTAGTCACCTGATAGATTTTATGAAGAGGGGAGCACATCATTCTCTTCAGAGGACATA
Source organism: Viscum album (assembly GCA_963277665.1). Classification (NCBI taxonomy): domain Eukaryota; kingdom Viridiplantae; phylum Streptophyta; class Magnoliopsida; order Santalales; family Viscaceae; genus Viscum; species Viscum album. Next base: position 2,033,043,926 of record OY728133.1, read on the forward strand.
CCATGGTACTAGTCTCACTTCTGGAGGAAGTGTTGAGGGAGTTCCACACATCTCCTTTAGTGGTACATCTAGGAGTGGAAACGATGTATCAGGACCTCTGACAACAACCCTGGTAGCCAGGTATGAAGAAGTCAGTATCAGAGTTTGTCTCACGATGCCCCACTTGTCAGCAAGTGAAGGCAAAGCACCAGATATTAGCAGGCTTGGTTCATCCCTTAGAGGTCCTAGAGTGGAAGTGGGATGGGATATCCATGGATTTTGTGACGGGACTTCCACGTACATCCACAGGACATGAATTTATCTGCGTGATTATAGACCGACTCACCAAGTCAGCCCATTTCCTACCGATCAGAGAGCAGGTCTCAGTAGAGAGCTTGGGATGCCTCTACATACAAGAGATCGTACAGCTCCATGGTGTGCCATCGATGATTGTCTCCGATCGAGATGATAATTTACATCCCAGCTATGGAAGGGGTTGTAGGAGGCTTTCGGGATGCATCTTCACTTGAGCACTGCCTTCTATCCCCAGACAGATGGGCAGACTGAGGGAACCATTCAGACTCTCGAGGACATGCTCCGTGCATGCATCCTCGATTTCAATCGCAGTTGGGAGGATCATTTACCCTTGAAGATCACCTTCGTGCTGGACTGACCCATGGAAGTCAGTACTACTGGGACTGGAGATGGTGCATGCTATAATGGAGAAGGTGGAGATCATCCAGGAACAGATGAAGACTGCACAGAGCATGCAAAAGTCCTATGCTGATAGGATATGAATACCATTAGATTTCGAGGATAGCGACCACGTCTTTCTACGGGTCTCACCACGAATAGGTCTACAGAGATTTGGCCGAGGAGACAAGTTATATACATGATTTATTAGACCTTTCCAGGTTCTTAGCAGGGTAGGGGAGGTTGCTTACCGCTTGGATCTTCTACCTCAGTGGCACCGGGTGCCCGGCGTCTTCCACGGATCTCAGTTGAGGAGATACGTGCTTGACCCGTCCCACATCATTGACCACGGGGAGCTAGACATCGATGAAAGGGAGAAATTCATGGAGGTTCTAGTGGAGATTAAGGATCGATAGGAGTGGGTCCTTCATGGATGATCGATACCCCTGTTGCGTGTTTTCTTTCAGCACGAGAACCTCCAAGAGAGCACATGAGAGTGGGAGGCTCAAATGCATGCTCAGTACCACCATTTGTTTCCCTAGTGTATGTTGTAGCTTACAGGGACGTAAATCCCTATGGTGGGGAGAATGTAAAGACCCAGAAATCCCGTGGAAATATTTTTTTTTAAATACATGGGAATTTTACGAGTCTGCAGTTTCTGATAGTGCTAGATTCTGAGGCCCGATGTGCCCGGAATCAATTTCTGAAGTTTTTTTGGGTACGTTCAGTAAATGTACAAGCAAGATTTTATAACTTTTGAACCGGTTCTTGGAATCGAATTATGAGGGCACCGTTGAGTTCACAACATCAGTGATTGGTTAGTAAGAGCTTCACCATAATTGCGTTTTAGCATGTTTGGAAGTTAGTTTTGGGGGTTTTTAATTAAACTGAATAAAAATATGTGTTAGCCATATTTTTTAAGGTGGTAGTTAGAACCTCCAAGGGTAGGTTATTGGAGGGGCCCACCAGCACATAACCTCAATTGGGAGGATGTTATAAGTTGGGGCCCACACGAGCATCAAACCCCCTTAACCCCCCCCCCCCCCCTGAACTCTTAAACTCCCCATTTATGTGGATGAAAATATATCTCATTAATTGAGACTCTCCACCTTCCCCATTAATTTTGGTGCCAATCCAAGCAATTAATTGACTGAACTTCTCTTAATTAATTGTCACAATTTGAATTCCTTTGATTTCTTGTCAATAATAAAATAATAGACAAAGCTATTATTTTGGTTGGCACATAATACTTTGGTGGAGCCTTGGTGAAATAGAGAGAGGATTATTCCCATGAAGAACATGAAGAACATATCTTCCTCCACCGATGCACGATGACAACATCTTCTTCCTTCTTCATTGTTCTTCAACTGAGGCAAGGAAAGGGAAGCGATTCCCATGGCATCTCCAACGACCTTCGTCCGCGTCAAAGGAGAAGAAGTTGTATGCGAAGAATGTCACCAACGATGACGTTAACTCCGAGTGCTCGTCCGCCAAAGATGAGTACCCTTATTTTCTTCCAACTCTTGAGCGTGAGAATTGGGTGTGCGTGAAGAACACGACAATTGACGAATCAACATACGCCCTTTTTCCAAGATCATCAACATACGAGAAATATGAGGTAGGGGATTGTTTGGATTAAAATAAATCCTATTTCCTCGTTATTTATTATGGTTAGTTGATGGGCACTTGTTATCACATAATGTAGAGTGCGTGGGCCGAACAAACATAGCCTGAAGTCCCTCCATTGAATCTTGTTTGGTTGATGTCAGAGGCGGAGTCGGAAGGGTGTGGTGCCATCACACCGTGTCAGAGAAAAACTGTGGTCGGGAGGGCCACAAAGGACGAAAGAGGTGCGACGCCGTCGCACCGTGTAGCACCGCGCCGGAGGTGTGGAACTGCGACCAGGGTGGGCCGCAGAAAAGTGGGGCGGTGCCACCGCGCCGCACCGGGGAGGAACCGCTGCCAGGAGGGCCGCGACGGATGGAGAAGCATGGCACCGTCGCGCCGCACGGTGGATCTGAAGACCCTGGCCAGGTTTGTCACCGGAGATTGGTGGTTCGGTGTCGTCGCGCCATGCCACGGCGGTGGCTGGCCGGGCCGGCCACCGTGGAGCCAGAGAAGCGGGACCACCCGAGTCCCACAGCTCCTAAACAGGCGCAATGCGGCGGTTCTGTTCAACGAACCGGGGGGGGGGCACCCCCCTCCCGCGCGTGGCTGGATAGGCCGCCATGGTCGGGCCACCCCTTAGCCTGGCCGCCACGGCAGGGCTGCCCCTCGGCCTGGCCACCATGGCCAGGCCACCACTCGGCCGTGCCACCATCGGTCAGGCTGCCACGGCCGGGCCTCCCCTTCGGTCGGGCCGCCCCATAGGGTCAGGCCACTCCTTTGGTTCGGGCCGTCCACTCCGGACGGGCTGACCACTCAAGTTGGGATACACCCGCAGACCAAGACAGACCTCGCTTTGGACTGGGTTGGGCCTGGTCAGTCCGACTGGGTCGGACTGGAACTAGACCCACTACGACCATTTACACCTTCTAGCCCATATCTTGTTCTACTGGTGTTCGAATGATGAAATGTTTACGGGGATGGAATTATTGGAGTTAGAAAATTCTTTTGGCACACTCCAATTGAGGTTCGAACACAGTTGGTGTACGGTCGGGATGGTTTGAGCCTAAAAAGCAATCGGGCCCCTGGAAAGGAAACACCAATAACTCATAGACCGAGCATCTGATTCACGTGCCGTCTGTCACATTGGGTTCCTTTTGATGATACAGAACATCAGGATACATCAAATCGAGACTTCGTGGTAGTTGATGTATTGACACTAGGCTCAAGGTGCAGACCTTCCCAGAATCAAGCGTGCTGTGTGCGAGAACCCTAGAGCTAGCTGCGACTAAGATGGCAGGATCCTCCGTGGGTTCGACAATGACGATACTGTACTGGGATCCTCTGTGGGTTTGACAAATATGACTTCTATACCGGGATCCTCCATGGGTTCGACAGTGGTGACATCTATACTGGGATCATCCATGGGTTCGACAATGATGACACCTGTACCAGTATCCTCAGTGGGTTCGACAGCGATGACTTCTATACCAGGATCCTACATTGGTTCGACAGCGCTGATATTGTTCCAGGATCCTATATGGGTTCGATATAAGAGATGATTCAGAGGATAAATCTAATCATCTTAACCCCTCTAAAAGAGTTGTATACATATGTGAGCTGAGTCTTTTCTTTCAATCATTATCATCGAGGTGTTTGACTTTACATCCTGTGTGGACTAGGTTGTGCTTGGGATCGAGATTTGGAGCCGAACTATGACTGGTAACATATGTATATGTATAAGAATAATACTATGTAGGGTTGGTTGATACATTGTGATATTATCTTCCTTCTTTGGTTTATCCTTAGTGGATTCTGGGAGACCTTCGGGGTCTCGGGGTTCCTTACTGAGTATTGTTATACTCACCCCTGCACGGGCTTCACCCACACCTTTTTGTGTTCTGTGCAGACGACGGTCAGCACTGATCGACGCTGAGGGAGACGGACATGAGGCTGCTCAGATTAGGACTAGACGAGATGTACCATATGGACGAGCTATTCGAGATATGTACCTACCCTTCAGGTAGGATTTCCCTAGTGAATGATCCAGGATCTGTTTTCCTTTTTAACATGTACTTGTACTTATTGTTCAGTTGGGTTTGTATACTGTCCCACTCACTTTCAACACACTTTTATTTTCTATATTAGTACTTCTTGCTTTTACGACTTGGGTTCAAGCAATGTTTGTTACAGTTTTAATGGAAATTAATTCCCTATTATCGGGATTACACTTTTGGTGCTAGTCCCTAGCCCCTGGCTTATGGAAGGCGGGCTTGGGGAAGTCACGACACGGGCCTCGAGGACGGGTCATGACATTCCTTTTGTGTGAACGGCCATTAAATTTGTCTATAATAGGTTTAATAGTGTTAATAAATTTTTTAATAACCATTCTCATATTTATGATATCACATCTTTACTTTTTATAATATTTTATTATCCATTTGTTAATAATTGTTCACTATTTTTTCTATTTTGGTTGTTAATTGTCTATACAATTGAGTATGTTTCGACTTGTTATTTGTTGTTCTTAATATGTTGATAATGATTTAATCTTATCATATATGAACTAAATGATGTAATGATCATAAATATTATGTATATATGTATTATTAATAATCTATAATGAGCATAGATAAGAAATTAAATTCACAGTTCATGGAGATGGTAGGCCATACGTATGCATGAATGCTACTTTAATTTTTATGTCTTATAAAAATTATAAAAATAAAATTATATATAACTATATTATAATTAAAATGTCATGTATATGTCCTATATGATACATAGGTTTATTAAAACAATCCTTTATATATTCTATGCATTCTGTAAATGAATCATATCACTTTGAGGGGGTAGTAGTCCACACATCCACAAACAATGTTATCGTAAACCCACTAAATGGAATTCATAAAGGTATGTGTTCAAAAAATTAAAGGAGTGTAAATAAATTTTAAATATCATATATAACATATATAAACAGATTTTACATCTTAATTCCCAACCCTAAGAGGTTGTAAAGGAAAAATGTACAATCATCATTTGTGAGGTAGTAGTTCTCTGTAAACATAAATTATATGTTTGTTACCCATTATATGGATTTTTGTGTATTTTTAGGTAGAAAAATTAACACTAAAGAATCAAAATATATTTAGGATACTATTTTTATTTTGTATGTATGGAATAATAATAGTTTAGATAATTGTGAAAAAAGAGTGTGAGTGGAAGGGATTGTTATGATATATTTTTAAAAATATTGTCCATTCCTATTTCCCTTGATTGGTGAGTGGAAGTGGCGTGGTTGGATGCCTTTTATAGTGGAGGAGTGACACTTTTGGAAATTTTTGGAAAGGGAATTCCACCATGATTTTTGAAATCTAATGTGGCCCCAATAATTGAAAAAATTATAGAAAAGGATTAAATAGTCAAAATATGACCATAAAAAGGCTTTTGGGAATGTTTCTAGGTCATCTTATCCCTTATGATTAAGGTTTAATCACTAGTTAAGCTTAATTTCTTTTTAATCATTGTAATTTTTTTAATTACTTTGACAAAATAATTTGGTCTCAAATATCTGTTGAACTTATTACAAATTAAAAATAATATTTATTGCAAATATGGAATCTATTTTTTCAAATTATAATACTATTATAGTAAGAAAATAATATAAAATAATCCCACATAAAGGAGGACAATGCATGTTTTTGAAGTAAAAGAAATTATATGTTTTCTTTGTTTTTATATCCAATTTTAAACAAATCTGATTCCAATGGACTTGATTTGTTTAATAAATAAAAAATTAATCTAATTAAAATTTAAAACCTATTATTAATTCAAATTATTCTTATATATAAATTAGACGAAAAAGTTGTTTTGAATTAATATTAATCAATTTTCATTATTCATTAAAAATGAATCATTATAGAAAAATTCCACAAAACACCCTCAATTCATTTTTAATTTTTTCTTTATAAAATGAAGTTTATTTTTGAAATATTTCATTTATAAATCTTTCCAAAATTGGATTCAAATTAAGTTCTCCATTAAAAAGTAGTAAATTTTCATTTATAAAAATATAGGGTTTTATGCATAAAATTGATTTTGTTCTTATCATATGTCTATCAAATATGTAGATGAATATAAAATTTATTTGATTGAATATATTATATATGTATATATATTATGTTAATATCACTAAATAGTTATCATTAATTTAATTTATTAGGATAAAATTTATTTTTGGGCACAAAAATACTTATTTATAAAAACATTCCTTTTATTTTAAATTGGTTTTAATATTCATTTATAATTAATTTGTAACCAATTAATTCATTCTATTTTAGTGTAAAACATATATTTTCATCACTTAGTTATTTTAATTCTTAACTATTGATTTATCCATTAGGTTATATCTAATTATATTATAAAAATATATCTTAATAATATATTATTGTTTAGAATCACTCTGTATATAATCTAATATAAACCATTGAAGAAACACATTTTTTTCATATGACGTACAGTAACTCAGTTTCGTGTGCATTAAAATTTATCAAACATATTGAATTTATTTAAAATAATAAATATATTACAAATTCTTAGCATAATATATTCCCTTATGAGCTTGGTGTTCTATGTCATATATGTTGTTCAATACAATTTTATTACTTTAGGTTTTTGGTGCATTACAACATATGTAAAAATTCATTTCAATGTTTTTTCAAATTATGTAAATAATTAGTAATAGTTATTCATTTTTATAAATTTATTCATTATTATTATTATTTATTTTCTTAATAGATATTGCATATTATATAATTTCGTTGTTTAATTTAAACTTTATCAAAATTATATATATATATATATTAATTGCAAAAACACAAATATCCACGTAATGAATGAAATCTAAAATACAAACACATACACCTAATTTTTATGTAATTTATTCAAATATTTCTCTTTATTTTTTTATTTCATTTATTATCATAATATATTCAATATATTTTGTTTTTAGTTGGTAAATTTTATTTATTTATATATATAGTATTGTTACAGTTATTATTATTTAATAATAATAACAATGATATTTTTTCAATTTATTCATTTCAAATAGTTTTTTAGACATTTATTTTCAATGTTAATATTTTCAATTTGTATTCATATTCATTTCAATATTTATCCATGTTTTATTTTCTAATAATTTGAACAATTAATAAAATATATCTTTTTGTTCACTAGTTTTAAATTATACCCCTTTTCATTAAACAATTTCACCCATTTTTAAAATTCATTATTTTAATCATTAATAAAGTAAAAAATATATTTATAGAATTGTATTCATAAATTAATATATTTATGAATTTATATTTTCTGAATTTATGAAATTATATATTTATGTTAACAAATAAATAATTATGAATTTTTTAAAAAGTAATTTTGTAAGCATAAATAAATAATAATATATTTAACAATTTATAAACTTATAATAAATATATATTGTGAATATATTTAATATATTTATATTTATATTTTTATATGTTTAAATATATATATATATATAACTATATATATATATAATTATATAAATATATATACTGATATATATATATAATTTTAAGTAAATAATTATAAAAATTATTATAAATTGATATTTCAAATAATTATATAGTTATATATTTATAATTATAAATAAATAAACAAACAAATATATATATTTAAAAAATATTTCTATAATTTTATATAAATAATTATAAATTTAAAATAATTATATTTAAATAATGACTATATTTATTGTGTTTATAATTATAATTTGATATATTTTTTGAATATATATTATGATATAAATATATTTAGAATTATATATTATTATTTTTAAATATATTAATATATTAATTTTTTGACCATTGAAATTTTAAATCATTTATTGCACTAAAACATTATCCCTTATAAATATGGATTATATGAGTGCTTTAAAATCTCTCATAAAGTGGTGTTTTATGAGTGCCTATTATTTACCAATGACAAAACCCCTATTTTTCATCGATTCTTTGAAATCAACGATAAAACAATCCCTGATCTTTTAAAAACATCCCTTACCAAATTGATTTCAATCGCACTATTCATGCTCCTAAAGATGTTAATCTCTACCGTTGCTCCCCCACTATTTTATCTAACATGAACCAACTCTAAAATCAATTATATATTATTGTTTTATCCTTCATTCTCGTTTTATGCTTGTTCGTGATCAGAAGTGTGCGTTAGGGTGGCATTATCTTGCCTCTATGGTTTGTGGTTAAACATTTAGGATATTTTTCATTGAATTAAGCTCCATTATTAATGCTCCTCTGAAGCTTCCATGTTTTTGGGTCCTGTATTCCTAATTTTACCATACCTAGTCTCGTATTGGTCATGATTTAATGACATCCGATCAACCGTGTTGTGTTTTGTTTTATGTGTTACCCAAGTTTTTAATTTTGAATTATCTTGAACTTTCCATGCCCCGATGTCGTGTCCCAATCACACATGTCCCCATTTTGTTCGGATCTCCATATTCAAGGATGGTTTGTGATGGTGTTGGGGGATCATGTGGGATTAGGATTTTATAGAGTGGTGTTTATGAAGAAGAGCACTGTTATGTCTCTTCATTAATTTAACAAAAGTTTTTTATTATGAAAGAGAGTTTGTAAGAAATTGAAATTCATGGGAGAATACCTTTAAGAGGGTCTTCAGAAATAGAAATGAAATGGTCAGGGTGCAACATTGGGTTAAAGAGAAAAATATTTTTTTGGGAGTCACATTTAAAAATTAAAAGTTTATTTTTAAAAAATTTTGATTTTAAATTCATTATTTTATGTGAGGTTTTTTTAAAAATTTTCATTTTAAAATTCCAAAACCCGCTTATAGGTTGTCCAATTTTAGAGTTATTCTGATTTTCAAATTAATTGAGATATGATTAAATAATATCAGTTTATGTATAAATGATAAAATATATGGTATTATCATTTCATGTGAATTTTATTAATTAATGTTTTGAAAATTTAACTCCCATTTATTATATATTTTTTTAAATATTCTTTCTTCAAAGGAATTCAAGAAACTTTATGCGATTCTCATGTTTGTATTTTATATGATTTTAATTTTTTCATTAAGGTACATTTATAGTTTTCATATATATATATATAACTTTTTTGAATTCCATTTATAGGGATTTTAAAAACTATTAATATTTAGTATAAAGGATACTTTACTTATTTATTAAATGATTATTATTATGAAATTAATTATTTTATAGAGTGGGATTAAGTTGGATATTCCATGAGCGAAATTATAATTTCACTTTTTAAAGTGATGAAAAGTAATAATTATTTTATAAATCCTCACTTTAGTGTAATAAATTGATTATTATTTTCATGTATAAATTAATTTTTACCTATTAGGATATTTGAAGCAGTAGTGAAGTGTTTATAAAATAAATTTATTGATAATTTCATTTTTGGGATATTTTATTTGGAATAAAATTATTTTAAGGATTTTTATGTTGAAAATTTCTTTGCCTCTTTAGTTTCAATGTTATTATTGGAAATAAAATAATTTCATTATATTTTTATAATCAAATGTGATTGTTCTTGACCCATTTAGGATAAATTTCTTTTTTTAGGTGAGTATATATTTTTTTAAAAATTCATTTTAATATATTAAAATGGTAAACTCATTTTATTTTGGGTTAATATAATTGGGTACTGATTTTTAGGTTATATGAAAATCCATTTAATTATGATCTCATTCATTATGAAATTATTTAGTCTTGGTAATTATTTCTATTTGGTATGATAAATATTTTAGTTATATTTTTTGGGATTATTTAATATAGAATGTATCTTTTTATATATAATTAGTTACCTGATGTTTGAGGGCTATACAATGGTTCAAGTGTCATATGGACATAAAACTAATAAATCATGTCTAGACCTTGAGTAATATTCCAAAATGGCCATAGTGGTTATGGTATTGATTTATTTTTCTTACGAATTATGAAAATAAAATAATTATTTGTCTAGTTTCAATTAAATCTGAGACATTTTCTAAAGAAACTAGCAATGCGATGAGTAAAATCAATTAAAATGTTTTTCAAAAATCTAATGACCATATATATTTGTTGGTTTTAGTGTGTAATGTTTATTTGGACTGTTTAATGTAATAATTATAAAATACATGCATCATTTGGGTATTTATAGTAGATTCATGGTCTACAAAAACAAACGACATCATTATGTTACACTATTTATTTTTATTAATCCACATACAAAATATTTATAGTATTTTGATCTATTATGTATCATTACAAAGGGTTTTACTATTCCCCATCCAATTTACTAATTTAAAACACATTTATCTTGAACACATACAAGAATATAAGATATTAAAATAATTGTATATATTTTATTAGAATCTACCATAAATAAACATGTATTATGGATTTTATTAATAATGAGAATACTCTTTTGGATATGCCTATACTGGTATTGACAACTAGATGTGTGAAATTTCATATAGTGATATATTTCATTGTTTGAGGTGTAATCAGAAGCTTTTTGATCTTAATAATGTCAAATCCATGCCAATAGAATTTTTGGGAATGTTTATTAATGGAATGAATATGTTTTTTATTAAGTAAATTGGATAAATGTTTTTGATATTGTATGATATGTGAAATATACATAATATTGAAAATTATACTATTTTTGAAATAGGGTTTGTCATTATATTATTATAGAAATATATTTTTATGAGTCTCTATAATAAATTTTCTAGATAAAAATATAGGAAAAAGTAGTAACATGTAATCCAACATCACCTTTTTAGTCAATAATAGTTTAACCGATTCATTAAATGAAAATTTATTATCCTTGATCCACTGTAAAATCCATTGATTAGATGACCTTTTATATTTTGAGGAATTATATTTTTACACATATATAGAAATCTAGGTCAAAATTAAATGATACGAAAGAAAAATAACTTCCAAAGTAAGTATACCATCCAATAATAAATAATTTTTTATGAATATATTTATTTCAAAAATTTTTCTATAAGATTTAAAATTGATAACTCGAACCAATGACCACATGTTTACCACATGTTTTTTATTTTCTAGTCACCATTATGTAAAATGATAGCTGGTTTGGAATCATAACCAATAACATTAAAATAGTTCATTCCCCTAATTAGAATTATATATATATATATCCATTTATTATGAAAATCATATCTGTATTTACTTATTTTTTGTACAAAATAACTATTGTATGAACCTAATAGAAGAATTTGAATAAAAAATGGATGCATGATAATCATATGAAAAATATAATGAATGTAAGATACCTGGTTTTCTTATGATATATGGATATTTTTTTGGAATAAATGACTGTTTATTTCCTAATGTGAGTGCCCCATGAGATCATGTGTGTATCGAGGGTGTTTGGGGTTTATTTGAGGCTCGAATCCCTATTTTTTGGAAAATGAAGGTAGGTAACATGGTTATAAGAAACCATTTGTGACTGGCCGCATGGATAAAAAAACAATGTGGGGATTGGCAGTGGGGTGCATGAGGTAACACAGTTTTTGAAACCATGCAACCATATATACATACCTATGCGAGGTGCCTTAAAACTTTTGACATAGGGTAGGAATTTTTTTTGCAGAGTTTTCAAAAAAAGTGTGCATGAATTGTGTGAGTCCCTCTTAACAATGTAAAGCAGGAATAGTTGATGAATGATTTTCACAACCATACAAAAAAACTATGCACCTTTTTATTTCATGGGGAAATTACTATTGAACCATTGAAAAATTTTATAACCTAAAATTCATTTACATCATCCTCCATTGGATAACCCTGATCACTTGCGAGCTCCTTTGAAATCCAATCCATATATTTTCCCCCAATTATCCAACTGAACATTGAATTGAACACTATCAATCTCATTAGATTCACACAATTGATTTATTTATTCAACTAGTTCTACTGTTCATTTGAGTTTTTATTGAAAAATTTATTTAAAAGTGAGATAATATACCATATTTTTTGGTTCATCATTCATTTTTCATTTTTCTCCTTATCTATATTGAATCAAAGATCGATACTAGGAGAGTGATATTCTACTGACCTATGGTGAGTAGTCTAAACCATTCCCTATGGGTTTGAAATTTTATGAGCATAATTGTTATTCTGTCACATTCTGTAATTTTTGGTGTTTACCCTCAAATAAATTGATTTATTGATATGAATGAAACCGAGGATTCATGGGTTTCCCACCAGTTATATTGTATTTTTTATAGGATGTTATCCCTAACAAATGCCACCCATGGAGTGCACCCTTAAATTTGATATATGTTATACCAACTTGTTGGGTGCATGTTATATCGACACTAATTTAGATAATTATTAAATTAAATGAATTGAATTGAATGATTGGGAGAGAGTTGATGCGTCCTTTTTTCATGTTTTTCTATGATGTGAATAATTTTATTTTTTAAATGGAAATTTTTATATGAGTTTGATGAAGTAATGGAATGAAACTCTTATGAAATGGTTAATAAATGAGATGATGAGAAGAAATAGTTGTGTATTCCATGTACAAGATACTTGGATCCAAATTCCATTAAATTCCATGAACATTTATCTAATGGATCTAATTTATGGTAGTAGAAGATTTTGACCTATATTCCCCTTGTGAATTGATTCTATAGGATGACTTGGGCCTTGCTACTCCTTTGATCCAAATTGTTTGGGATCGTAATAGACATGGTCTATTGAAATTTCACCTGGAACCCACCCAAGTCATTACAAAACTTCCAATTAGATGCTCCTAAGACTAGATAAGGATGCATTAGTCTTTTATATATTGGACCAGGACCTTTGTGGTATGAAAATTTTGAGTACATGGCAAGGTAATTGCGGATATGATACACTCTAGATTATATAGACTAACAAGGGTGGGTATGATATACTAGATTATAGATAATTGATGTGGTGGGTATGATATACTGGATTATATGGTGTGACTATGGTAAATGGTAGAAAATTGGTTATACGGTGCGTCCATCGTGGATATTTGGTTGTAATTTACATATATCATTGGCATGGAAATCTGATTACAGTTGATATACTATTGTATCACACATTCTGGAAATATTTATAGCATCCCTTTTATATGGTATATTAACTATTTTTATAGGGATCCTTGTATGGATAGATAGTATCTCCAAGATTTGTAAAATTTACCTTCAGTATGTTTATACGTGTGATACACAACAAACTATTTCTACTTATTTTTTATACATTTAATTTTTAAAGACATCATTGGTGGTGTCCAATTAAGTTTTTCTCACAACATGTTCATACCTTCAATTAGGTACCCAAATAGACTTCATAGATGTTGGTAGGGACTGGGGAATAACCAGTAGTACAATTATTGATGATCTTATCGCATAAGAGAAGGGAAGAATGTGACCAAGAATCATTCTTGATTCCAGGTAGAGATAATTCCTTTTGGTATTTTTTTAAATTTTGATTCATGTATTGTTCTGGATTATTGTATACATGTTTTCCATATTTGTAGAGGCATGACATGAATCATCATTTTGTATATGAAAATACTATTTCAATTGCTTATATATTATAGTCTTAGATGTTAAACTAATTTTTGATTGATTTAATTCATCTAATATTGCATGTTATTACTTTTATAATGAGTTACTATGTAAAAATATGGAATAGTCTCCCACCTAAATTCCCTAGGTCCTCACTGTTAGTCGGTAGCCTCTAGTATTCAAGGAGGCACATTTGAGTCCATGTGAGACACTTGCTCAGGGAACCATTTAGTGGAATCAAGGTTGGGACATTAAAATTTGTATCTAATATTGTTATTTTCTATCTTACTATTTTGTGATAATATATGAAAAATTTGGATGGTATTGTATGTTGGTAATGAGCTGTGTCGGGGAGTAGCTAACCCACATATAGGAAAAAAATTATTTCCTAGAATAGAAATTGTTGTTTTATAGTTTTTTAAAATTATAGTTTATTTGATTCCACTCTTGGGAGATGCACATGATATGTAATGTTATTTTTGATTTGATTTAGGGTTCTATTTTATTTTTACTTAATTAGATGATGTTATGAATCTCATTAATCATTTTAGGCACCTGCTAGAATACACAAGCAATGCATTATTCCATGCCATATAGGATGCATTTCAAGAATACATGACTAAATTTTGTGTTCTTTGAATGATATATATTGGATTTGATACATTATTTTTGAAGGGAATCGAGAAAAATGGTCAGTATGTAGAGTTATAGTTGTAACCAAAACTGGGATTTATTACATAGGGCACATTAGAAACCTTATAAAGTCAACTATGACTTGTTGAGTTATGGAACATTGTCCTCATAGACTTGAAAATTTAATGGTTTTGATTAAGTGGAAAAACATTTTGGTTCATGAATGGGCCCTTATGGATCAGAAGTAGTGACCCATTCCATTAATCCATTTAAAAAAATTGTGAGATAAATGGGAATAAAAATGGAAATGGAAAGTGTAGAGAATGAAGAACATGACATTGACCCCACTGTTGAATGGGAAGGAGGAAATTTATCAAGCAATGTTTAAAACTATTTATGCCTTACCCGGTCCTAGATTTACTAGTAGGTAGAGTGGTGTAGTTTTTTCTATTGGAATGATTTGACATATACAATATGTTAGGTTGTGATATTCTTGTTATCAATATTGTCTGAGGTTTGTATTTATAATTTTAGTGACAAACCACCATGAAGACCTCTAGTCATATGCTAGGTGAGTGGCGATGAACATGAGTTGATGGTGGTGGTCCATGGGCTTATAGTAGATCCACCTATAGGTACAGTTGTAGCACCATCATTTTTGGTACATAGAGGTTATGAGAAAAAGACTCATGATGGTTATATACAATTGAGGCATGCCATTTAGGGATCACCACATCTTGACATGTTTATGGTTAAGATAATGTGTTTGTTCTAGAAGATGCATCCTCCAAATTTCATTGAGGGATGAATGTCCATTTTATAATGTGTTTTGGATAAGACTATATT
Source organism: Viscum album (assembly GCA_963277665.1). Lineage (NCBI taxonomy): Eukaryota > Viridiplantae > Streptophyta > Magnoliopsida > Santalales > Viscaceae > Viscum > Viscum album. The sequence continues at coordinate 2,033,059,328 of OY728133.1, forward strand.
TTTTATTTTTGGGCATTTGGAGACACCTCTAGAGAGGAGTTGAATCTCATGACTTATAATCAGTGCAGAGAATCTATGTGTTGGTGTGATGTTTTAAACCATGATGATATGGTCCAAGATATGGATTAGAGGGATTTCTATCTGGTTCTTAAGATTAATTTTTACTTGAGACCCTAAGAGGTTAAAGGGATAGTGAGTTTGTTAATCTAGAGAAGTTCATGATAATTATTATTGAATATTAATCACACATTATAGAGATTTAGCAGTTCCCACTAATATACCTTGGTGATAAGGCATAGAGGGAGAGACACTTCAGGGATGATCTAAGGCATTCTATTCAATCATAGGTCAACATGTTCTGGTTCACAACTATTACTAAATCAATGAAAGAGGTATTTATTACATAGTGGAATCTGATAGATGATGGGGGTGTAGAGCATGTTAGTTTAGCTTCTCAACCCAGTAGTTCAGATTCTAGTGGTAAGAATCGATGTTTTGAGGATTCTCATGATGAATCCATGGTATTGATACCCAGTCAACTGATGAGATTGATGTAGGATATTCCACATGAATGTTTTTGTAGCACCTTTCCTCCAATAGATAGTTAATGAGGGTCATCACATACACTAGGTTCAGGAGGAGGATACACAACACCATGTCAGGATGGGAGCTGGAGGAGTACCTATTAGTAAATATGAGGTGGTTTTCATGAAAAATGTTTCTAGGCACTAGTTGTACCAAGAAAAAATAGTGGTCCTTTTTTGGGGAGTGATAATGTTTCACAGTGTTGCCCTCTAGGAAAGGTATGTTCTATATAACCTACACCAGAGCAGTAGACTGTCTGGACACTTTTGGTTATAGGTATGTTATTAGTATAATCAATTCTAGTATTTTTACTTTTTTATGCAGACTCTTAATAATGTTCTTTATCAATACTTGTTGTGGATTGCCCTGGGTTCTTGTTCATTTTTTCTAATGGTTTTATGACCTTGGATACTCTTTTTGGGATCAAAATGGAGGGTTAAAATGAGTGCAGGGAGACCCCACATGAGATATATGGGTTTTAAATACTGTGAAATGTTTTTTACTCAAGATGGCCAGAACATACGTCATTCTCAGTGATGGACTAGCTAGTTTCTTAGAAAGCCCATGTTTATTGCTATCATAGAAGGGTGATATTCACAACACCGAAGGGTGGAGTTTTTATTCAAAATGATGAATGCGATGTCTAGGTGAGACTAGATGGAAGAAAACATAATGTGATAGGTAGGATGATATCCCAAATTTCTTGTTTATATCTGGATGATTAGGGAATGATTCAGGAATATATCCCTCCATAGGTTGACAATTTTGGGGAGTTTTTTCTAGATGAAATTTATAGTTTACCATCAAATATTGTGGTGGATTTATCTATCAATATAGTGATAAGAGATACACCTATATAAATTAACACTTATAGGACGGATACTAGGGAGTTTTAGGAGTTCTATAGGAACCTAGGGGATATGGAAGCAAGGTGGATTATATGAACTAGTACTTCTACTCAATGTTCGCCAGACCATTTTGAAAAAAAGAAAAACAGTAAACTAAATTTATGAGGGGTTTATCAGAAATCTTACTAGTTTATATTTAATAAATGGTATACCTTTCAATGGATAGATAATTTTTTTGATCAGATAAAAAGATCTCAGATGTTTTCAATTTTTTTGAGATCTGTGTGTCATCATGTGCGTGTTCAACCTACATAAAAACCGCGTATATTTTTTTTTGTAATATGTATAGTCTATATGGGTATTTAATAATTCAATTTTATCTAATTAATATTCTAGAATGTTTCATGGTTGTAACACCTGAATATTTCATAGTACGTTATCTCATTAAAGTAATTCAATAGCTTACGCTACACGCAACAACGAGTTCGAGCACACCACAACTTATCAAACTTGCTGTTCAAAAACTGGTTATGAATAGTATTAACTAAATTTTAAATCTTATATACTCTATATAATTTTAAAATTTTTATTATGTGTTCCTTAGACATAGCATAAGAACAAATTCATTTTTTTAGATAACTGAAGTATTTTTCAAAAAAATGAAAATTTACCACCTTTTAAGGGAAACCCCTTTTTTAAAACTAATATTTGACACTATTACATATTCAATTTAAGTAAATTAAATTCTAATTTAGAATTGGGACATAAAAATTTAGTTTGGATAAATTTTTGGTACTTTTTTGATAACTTTCATATTTTGACGAATAGTTAAAAATACTAAATTTTAATTTAAAATATCTTTTTTATTCAAAAGAATTTATAGTGATAAATTATTCATTTGAATGGTTTGGAAGTATAATTAGATATTATTTTTATCATTTAATACTATTTAAGTCAATATAAGTAATTTCACATTAAAATCTGACATAATCACATGTCAATCTTTTGATAGTTTTAACTTTTAAAAAACAAGCTTTTTTGGTTTTGACAAGGAGAATTAATATTAAATTAATTAATGAAACATATATGTTTTAAATTTGATGAAATATAATTCATTTTTGAATAAGTAATATCAAAATTATCTTAAGGTGATGTTTTGGTATTTTTCTATAAACATCCAATTTTTGAATAAGAGTGAAAAACACTATGTTATTGTTTAAAACAGACAATTTATTTAAATAATTATTTATTTTATTTAAATTTGTTTTTAATAATAATAGAAATAGAGTACCTATATATGATCAATGTAATTCATTGGAGTCATTTTAAAATAAAATTAGATGTATAAATATTTATTGAACTTTTTACCTTTTTTTACCCACCATCTAGGAGAATTTTCAAATTTTCATAAAATATAATTTTACCACTTCTGTGAGTTGAATTTCAAAAATCCATGAGAGACGGTTGACATCAGTAACTAAAATTTCATTAAATAATATGAAAATAAATTTTTGTGATTAGTGACTTTTGACATTTATTTACCACGGTTAAAAGTAAATAGGGCAATTAAGGGTAAAAATGATATTATAATTTCCCTAACACATGTACTAATTCTAGTGGATAAGTGAAATTCGACCAAAAAAACCATATGAATAAAATATGATCCTATTTGGTCCACATGGATTAGATTAGGACATTTGTTGTTATTTTATTTAAAGAAGATTTAAAAGGGTTAAATTCAATGTTTAATAACTAATCCATTTTCAATATAGGTTTATACATAAGATCAATTTTACTATAAATATTCATTATAAAACTAAACTTTTTTCTTGAATCATGTTATTTTATTTATATTTTTTAGACATTAGAAAATTAAATGTATTTATGACACAATTATGATGTAGCAAATACCTTGTTAATGAAAGAATCAAATAAAGGGTATTATAAATATAAAAATAAATATAACTTATGATTTTTTATTACATACACTAATTTTATAGGTGAATATGACATGTTAGTATTGATTAAATTTATCTTGTTCAAAGTAATCAAGTTTTTATGACTTTCACGAAAACCAAATACTAAATAGTTTCAATATTAATATAAATAAGTTTGTAAAAATAATAATATATTATTAAATTATATAATTTTCCTAAAAATATAAGGTTCATCCAGAGGGTTTAAATAATATTATATATTCTATTAATGAACCACTTGAGGTTCTCTTTTTAAGTTTTGATTATTTTTATTAACCGTATAGTGTGAGAATAGAAAAAGACATGGTAAAAGTTAAACTATTTAACTAAGAGTTGAATCTAAAAAATAAGGTTAATATGGTGATCTAAACCTGTCTAAAACCTATTGGTTGAGTGGTTTTTGGCCCATCCCCAACATATCCTAGAAATAAATCTTCTTGGAGCCATCAGAAACCGAAAATTATTTTTTTATAAAATAATATTTCATGCTTTTCCAAAAGTGACCCTCACTTCTCTTATAAAAGGGTGCTTCCCATTCTCGAAAAATCACACCTCCAAATCCAATTGGATTGACCAAAAAAGGCTCAAATATCCTCCCAAAATCCCTAAAATTATTATAGAGTCCTTAATTTAATCGTAAATAAAACCATAGGATCCCTTTTGATCAACTCAAAAGGAAACACCCAAAGAAAAAAAATAATTTAACATCCCTCTGTCAAGTTCTATTCTTCTTCCACTTCTTATTTCTTTGTTGTTTCCATACCAAAATAATAACTATAGTACCTACTATATACTGTGATATTATTATAAATATGGTAAAACCATATACATTATTCTACCCATCCTATAAATGACATAGTCACCATATGTTCGTACATATGGTTTACCATCTCCACGTCGTGGTGTAGTTTATTATTCAAACACTTCATTATTTGTATGGGTATAATAATAAGTATAACTGATGTAAGAAATAAATATACATGTTAATGATTCTGTGTATATGATATACCCTCCAATTACATACAATTTCATCATCAGTATAATGATATTGTCGCTCATGTGTACGTACGGATTACCGTCTCCACAACACGATGAGATTCATTTCCACATTCACCATTCAACAATGATTATAAAAATATATATTATTAAGAAGTATGTAATATATGAAATAATAATTCTAAATAATATATATATATATATATATATGTGTGTGTGTGTTCATACATGTATCTTATTCAATTACTTCCATTCAATACAATATGAAAACGGAAACAACGTTTATGCATATGTACGACCTACCATCTCCAGAAACCGTGTTTTCCATTTCATATATCTATATATAATACATATTTATATTATAAATATATAATATATATAAATCATGTGTTATATTATGGAAGTATTTAAATCATGATCTAAATGATACAATCAAGAACAACAAGTTAAAATATGTATGAAAAAGAAAGTGAGTGTTACCTAAAATGATAATTTAAAATGGAAATAATTATTAAATGGATAGTATAATGTCATAAATGAATCATTTATGATATAATAAATATGAATATTATTATGGTATAATTTAATAACATACTATATTCACTATAGAAGAGGTTAAATGTACCCTCGACCAAAGGAAATTGCAAGGTAAGGGTTAATTTCATAATCTATTTATTATCCGAGGTTATTTTTACAAAAGTATCTACTGGAACATATTTATTATCCATGTCCATGTTTCATAATTTTGTTTTTCAAATGGACTATTTTAAAGGTAATTTTTTACAAAAAAATCATTTTAAATGTTTTAATGAATTATTCTTCTAAACCGTTCTCATTAATGTCCATGTTTTCAAAATGGTTTTTAGGATTTATTTATATGGAAATGAATGTTTTAAAATGTTAATTTCTTTCAATAGTTTCAAAGTGGTATGGAAAAATGTTATTCAAAAATATCTTTCAAATTAATTCCATTATAAATTATGTGACTTTTAAATAATATCATAAAAAAGATATTTCTCTCAAATATTTTCACTGATCATTTTCAACTATGTCAACATCCTTTACGGGATATTATTCTTGATCAAGGTTGATTTATGATGATACAAATATTCCATATTGTATTTAAGGGGTTGTAATATATTTGACTATGGATGTGTTATTATTATACCATTCTTGGTTTAGGGTTAATGTATTTACATTTCATATGCTAGTTTTAATACAAATGTTTATGTTATATTTCAACCTTTTCGTATGAGGAATTTATTGGACTTAGTATGTGACGGGTGGAGCCCACTATAGCTTCTCGGTGTATTGGTAGGTCTCATGAGACAATTTGACATGGAATTGGAAGAGGCCTTTCCCAATTTTGATATATGGTTTTGGCTGAGGCCTAAATCAGTTTTAGACGTCTTGGCCGAGGCCTTGAAAAAATGATTCAGAATGTCCTTCATTATAAATTACCTCATTATGAAAATATTATTGATGGTTCATGTAGTTATTCAACTAGTAGAATACCCATGACTATGTTTCTATTATGGAATTATTTACTCATCTCATATTCCTTCCATAAATTGTTCGTGTTTATTATCAGTAAAGGCATGTGTTTTAATTTATTCACCATGCCTAATGATTATTATCTTCTTCTGTATTTCTTACCCTTAATGAGCATTTGACCTCACCCCTTTCTTATGTTTTATTTTCTGAGGATTCCAATAAGTGTATTATGATTGATAATTAGGGTTAAGGTAGGGGATTAATTCCATTCTAAAAGGATCATTTCTGTTATATTTTATTTTCTAAGGTGTAATGTAATGTAATGTTCATGTATGTAATCTATTTTCCAAGACTGCTAAACTGGTCGGTCTTTTAGGACTTGATTCCTCATAATCATGCAAATGTTTTAAAATAATGCACTGAATTTGGGTAACTAGGTTTGGTGCATTACAGTTGTTATCATAGGAAGTTTAAAAATAACCATTGAAATAGATTTAGATAAAATTGGATTAGAGAAAATTATCCTATGATATACTTTGAGGATTAGTATAGAAGAACTTCCAAGAATTTTGGTAATTTAGAGATTTTGAGTATTTTTAAGAAATAAATCCATGTCTGGATATGAGCAGGTAGTGTACGCTCTGGCACAGATGTACCAAGGAGTGAAAACTCCAACACAGAGTTTCAAGCTTGAATATGGGTATTTTGGTAGACGACTACGGGCCTTGCTGCACTCTTGGTTATGAAAATCCCGGGGGATATGCTTAGGATAATACACATTTTCATTACAAGCCATTATAATGTATTTAAGAGTAAATAATTCCTCAAAGAAAACATTTTATGATTATAGATCATATGCATGACCTTTTCAATTTACGTTAGGTATTTTATAAGTTTGGAATTATGCATTGCGATTCACAAACTAACATAGTGTATGCCATTGTTTAGAAATGACGCACAGTAGAAGGAATGGGAATTCGAGCAATACGCAAGATCTAATGATTAAGAAAGATCATATCGTTCATGGTATTAAGACAAAATTTAAAAGGAAAACAGTCTCCCATGTATTCTCATCATATGAATAAATAGTATCATGTGTTAATAAGATAAGTAAAAAAATGCTTTGAGTCCTACGACATTGAAGGGAAGTAAGAGAAGAAAAGGATGGAAGAGAGAAAGATTGATAAAGGGAATAGGGGAAAGAAGGATTTTACCATATGTGATAACTGTGTAAATAATCACCTTGGTAAATGATTGAAGGGACTATGAGTTTTTCATATGTGTGGAGAAAAAGGAAACCAAGTACGTGATTGCAAGGGTAAGAAAAAGGTTTCAAATATACAATACTTCATCTGCAAGGAGTTGGGACACTATGCTAATCAATGTCTAAATCATTAGAGTATACCCCAAATGATACTATTGGATAATAATCAAGTTATGATACTACCGAAGATGAAGAGGAATGATTAGATTTTATTGTGTTGTTATTAAAGTATTGTGTCATTTGAGTATTGTATTAATGATCTACATGTTATAAGAATTATAGAATATATAAGGACTGTATTGTAGTACTATTTCATTAAGGACTTGAGATTGTGTGGAACTAGGAAAAGTGACTCAATAGCAGGTAAATATTTTTGGAAAATATATGTTTGAGAGAAAGATAAACCATAATATGGTTCTGATACTAAGGTAGTGATTTTGGAATAATATATGTTTGATATGGATAAATTATATTGGATTTTATTGACTACCTTGAAACTGATTAATGATATGTATATTCCGTCATTGTTAAAGTTTAAAACATTTTTAGATAGAAGGAGTATATCCTGTATTCTATAAAAAATAAGGGTGAATGAATGTAATCAATAATATTTTATGGTAATTCAGGGTGTTATAGTGTTTTAAAAGAATAAATGATGAAGTTATTCACATGTTATTACACAACAAAAAGGATCTTCATTGTGATTACCTTACTTATAAATTTTGGACAGTGAGTTTGGACATAAGAATTTTAGATAAGTCTAAAGGTTGGAATTGATTATGTTTGACGTTGAATACTATTGTTATGGATAAATCATTTCTTGAGATTATTTTTGTATAGTCATAAAAAGGACAACTTGGAGGTTGGGTGACAACCAGTCGTGTTCGGCAAGGTCGCGAGACTTGAACCTGTAACTGAAGGGTGACAAAGGTGGATCTCCTACAACTAGCCTACATGATGTCCCAGTTTGTATAATGTAGTTTTTTAAATGGTCTAACATATAAATTATAAATTCATTTTTTTGGAACCCTATACGATTAGGATAAATAGAATGTTTGTGAATTCAGTTATCTTTTGGAGTGAAAGATGAGTTTGTGGAAGGAATTAATTAAAGGATGAAACTCTACTTATCATGTAAATTTTTTCCTCTTATTCTATGAATAAATTAATTCTTAAACATTAATAAAGGGATCTTAAAACAAAAAATGTGTTATTCTAATACCTTATGTTCTGTTGAACCAATGATATTTTAAATGATCACAAATTGATGGCTATGAGGCCCTCAATTTTACACTTGTTGGTGATTGATGAACTCAATCACTCCATATAAATATTTAATATTTTCCTCAAATTATGTGTCTCTAATTTCCACCAATGATCTCTTAATTGAGATCATAATTTGGTGGGGAATTTTTCATTTCTCTTTCCCTATTATTAAGACAAATTTTGATAACCAAATTTCCAATGTAGGTTTTCTAGATAAGTATTTTTCTATTTTTATACTTTTATTTTCAACGAACAATTTCAAATTTTGAGGAGTCAATTTATTAAATGAGGTGAGAATGTAACACCCCAAGATTTCATAGTACGTTATCTAATTAAAGTAATTCAATAGCTTATGCTACACGTAGCACCGAGTTAGAGCACACCACAACTTATCAAACTAGCCATTCAAAAAGCGGTTATGAATTGTATTAACTGCATTTTGACTCTTATATACTATATATAATTTTAACATCCATATTATGTGTTTTTTAGACATGATATAAGAACAAATTCATTTTTCAAATAAAAGATGTATTTTTCAAAAAAAATCAAATTTACTGCATTTTAATGGGGAACCCTTTTTAAAACCAATATTTGAAAATTTTATATATTCAATTTAATGAAATTAAATTTTTCTTTAGAATAGGGACATAAAAATTTTGTTTGGGTAAAATTTTGATACTTGTATGAAAACTTTTATATTTTGATGAATAGTGAAAAATACTAAATTTTAATTGAAAACAACTTTTTTAATAAAAATAATTTATAGTGATAAATTATGCATTTTAATGGTTTTTAATAATAATTAGATTATATTTTTATCATTTAATAATATGTAGGTCATTATAAGTAATTTTACATTTAAATTTGACATAATCACTTGTCAACCTTTTGATAGTTTTAACTTTTAAAAAAAACCCACTTTTTTTTTTGTTTTGACAATGGGAATTAATTTCAAGTTAATTAATTAAATTCTACATCTTTAATTTGGTAAAATAGATTTTATTTTTGAATTCGGAATTTCAAAATTATCTTAATGTGATTTTTTGTTATTTTTCTGAAAACATCCAATTCATGATAAATAGTGAAAAAAACAGCGTTATTATTTAAAACTGAATTTTTATTTAAATAATTATTTATTTTAATTAAATTTATTTTTAGTCAAAATATATATATAGTACCTATATAAGTTCAATGTAATTAATTGGATTCATTTTATAATGAAAATAGATGTATAAATATTTATTGAACTTTTTACCGTCTTTTACCCATATTCTAGGAGAATTTGCAAATTTGCATAAATCATAATTTTACCACTTATGTGAGTTGAATTTAAAAACATCGAGAGACACACTTGACATAATTATGTAAAATCTGGTTCAATATGATGAAACCAATTTTTGGTGAATAATAACTTTTGACTTTTATTTAAAACAGTTAAAATTAAATTGGGAAATTAAAGGTAAAAATGATATTATAATTACCCTAACACATGTCCTAATTCTATTAGATATGTGAAATTTGACCAAAAAGAACCTTAAAAATAAAATATGATCCTCTGGGGTCCACATGGATTAGATTAGAACATTTATTATTATTTTATTTAAAGAAGAGTTAAAAGGGTTAATTCAATGTTTAATAACTAATCCATTTATAATATAGGGTTATATATCAGATAAATTCGATAATAGATATTCATTAGAAATATAAAATGATTTAATATATCATGGTATTTTATTTATAATATTTTAAAATTAAATAATTAAATTTATTTATGACACAATGATGATGCATTAATTACCTTATTAATGATAGAATCAAATAAATGGTATTATAAATATGAAAATAAATATAATTTCAGAGTTTTTATGACATACAAAAAATTTTTAGGTGAAAATGACATGTTAGGATTGACTAAAGGTATCTTTTTCGAAGTAATAAAGTTGTTATGACTTTCAAAAAAACCAAATACTAAATACTGTCAAAATTGAGATAAATGAGTTTTTTTAAAAAAATTATATTATTAATTTATATAATATTTCTATAAATCTAAGGATTGGCCAAAGGGATTAAATAATATTATATATGTCATTAGTGAACCACTTGAGGTTCTCTTGTAAGTTTAGAGTATGTTTATTAACTATAGTGTAAGAATACAAGAAAATAAGGTAAAATATAAACTAGTTAACTAAGAGTTAAATATAAAAAATAAGTTTAATATGTTGACCTAAACCTGTCCAAAACCTATTAGATGAGAGGTTTTCGACCCATCAACACCTCATCCTAGAAATAAATTATTTTGGAGCATTATAACCGAAAATTATTTTATTATAAAATAATATTTCACGCTTTTCCAAAAGTGACCCTCACCTTTCTAATAAAAGGTTACTTCCCATTCTCTCAAAATAACACCTCCAATGAACTTTTTCTCAGCCAAAACCAGCCCAAATATCCTCCCAAAATCCCTAAAATCAACATAGACTCCTTAAATTTATCATAAATCTAAAGACAGATCCCTTTTGATCAGCTCAAAAGGAAACACCCAGAGAAAAGGAAATAATTTCACCTCACTCTATCAATTTCTTTACTTATTCCCCTTCCTATTTCTTTGTTGTTCTTATTGGTCAGAGTGGATACTCAAGAGGGGGGGGGGGGGGGGGTTAATAGACTTCCTATTAAAAATTTCTATTTAAAATATTTATATTGAAATCCCCGAATTCATAAAACATGTTAAACTGTAGTGAATTTATAATGATTGAAAATTTTCAATTAGTATCTCAAAGATTCATTAGTTCTCAGTTAACTTAATCTGAAGATTAAGTTATCTTTTGAAACTAACATACTGTTTAGCAATAATTACAAAATCTTTATAAGTCAAATATCAAATTTACTTTAAAACTAATTTGAATTTCAAAGTAATTAGAAGCAGAATATTGAAAATAGTTTAAACTGAAATAAGATGTACAAACATTTTAACAAAGAGGTTCAGTAAGAAGATGAGACTCAGTCCTCTCAAACAGTTTATATAAAATGTTTATCCACACCTTGGATTGGGGTTTACAATAGTACTCAAACTTTCCAGGTCCTCAGACCTCTACCACAGTTATACGTTGGATACACACAGGTATAAAGAGTTTGGTGTGAGGATTTTAGTATCCTCTAGTTCAGCTTAGGATTCAGTGTGTGTCCAAATAGACAGAAACAGACACACTGCTCGTAATGTAATAAAAATGATCACAGTAGAGAAATAATATATAGATTAGTTTAGAATTCTCTGGTGTGATGTCCATGCAACTCTGGACTCCTTTGGATTGAATCAGATGAAGCTATGAGTCCTTATCTGGATGTTCTGTGGAAAACAAAGTGTCGTTATTTTCTTCCTTCACTTCCAGTACAGGTGTTCAACTTGAATGTGAGAGTATTCCTTGTAGCACTTGAAACTCTTTTTGAACATCTATTCTTGAGTGTTCTTTGAGTTCTTCGTGTGTTCTTCTTGTATGTGTCTCTTTGTTCATTCTCTATGTTACCCCCTTGTACATAGCTTTGATTATTACTTTTATAGCTCATGCAGTGGTTTGACATAAGTCATGATTACTTCTGCAGGTACGAGGTACGGTTCCCTGACATCCAACAAACATCATTAATTAATTTCAGACATAAGGTGTGATTACATCTGTACGTATGAGGTATGGTTTTTAGACATCCAACAAACATCGTTAATTATTATCAGTTGCATTAAAATCAAAAAATATGACCATTTCAAATAACAAAATAGAGATATTGAGTTTAGAGAAACGGTGACTGGTTTCCATCAGTAGCACTTTGTAACAGTGAACTTGTAGCATTGGAATTGTAATGATAGGTCTTACATCAGTAGCTATTACACTCTGTTATGGTAGCTTGCTTGTATCAGTAGCTCCATGTGTATCGGTATCTCCTTCTATTATTAGCTCCATGTTTAGTGGTATCTATTCATAACGGTGAACATCTGTCGATAGCTCTTCCTCACTATCAGTAGCTATTAACATCGGTAGCGGTAGCTCTCTCTATCAGTAGCTTCCTCTATTAGTAGCTCCATTCTATTGGTAGCTTGTATCAGTGACCTTGTATATCAATAGACTTAGTCTATCAGTGACCTTTATTTCTCTATAGCTCTGTCTATATTAGTGACTTTAAAACTCGAATGCTTATAAAGTATCTGTTCTATGCATTTCATTTCCAGATTGAGTTAGAATCAAGATTAATCATCGTTAAACATTTATAATCATAATTAATCATTGAATGAAATATTCCAAAGATATGATATGATCATTTTGATATTCATATCATCTCATTAGTATGATGTCATAATTAGAATGTATAATTAATATATAGATATACATTATTTGGGATTATCAATATATATCTAAACATATTTGAGATTATCAAAACAGGTGAGTCCAACAATTTCCCAGTTTTTTATAATAAAAAAATATGGCATTATAATCCAGAATAAACTATTATGAATCATAGTAAAATACATCTAATGGAATTTCTCAGTGTGTTAAGATGATAACTCTCAAATATATTAGAGTTAAACTATAGACAAACATTAGAGTAATAAGAATTTTAATATTCATGAATATTAATTTCCCCCAAAGACACATATTATAATTTTCTCCCCCTTTGTGATTAGAAAAAAGAGAAAAAAATGGTTCAGAGCATAAAATAAGAAGAGAGAAAACAAATATTTTCATTTCACATGAAAAAATTACACGATATAGTACAAAAGTAATACAATAAGTACACAGATTCCTATCAAATGTCCTAGCCACTAATCAATAAACCTCCCCAATATGTAATTTGGATTTGTCGTTGGGATCATAAGAGGATTCAGGCTTGGTAGGTGTAGGTGAAGGCTTTGGAACACCAGTGATGATAAAAGGTGGTAGAGCTACTGAAACACTGACGGCCTATAATGAGTACTCCTTTATGTGATCATAAGAGTAAGACTTATGATATCTTGAGCTGGAGTCAATTGAGGTACAGAAGCAAACTTACCAGGGGCCGGCAGGGCTGGAGGTACAATGATAGGTGTTTTGTCCACATGCAGGAATGGTATTAAGAGATTCCGGAAATCGATGATGATACCTCGCCCTCTCTCCATATCATATATAAAATCATCCTTGTTCTCCATAAATTTGTCTAAAGCAGGGGTCAACTCCCTGAGCTTACTAACTTGTTCGTTGAAGGCTTGAGTAACTGGAGTAGTTTCAGATTCTCTAACAGTATCTTGAAATGATTGGTTAGCTGATTCTTGGTGTACACTCTCTGAAAATAGTAATAAATTTTGTCTTTGATTTCCTTTTGGGATGCAGTAGAATATCTCATATAATCATGGATGATTTTTTGATATCCCTAGTGGTTGTGATCATATGGGAATTAGATGAACTACTGGTACTGACATGACCAAGTTCTTCTTTCAGCACAGATCTAAACTATTCAATATCCACTGAAACTCTGGATGCAGCAAGAGGTGATATAGTAAAATCTAATGTTTATTTGAAGGATTCTGTCAAACTACTTATCAAATTATTCACAACAAAATCTGGAGTACTAACATGAATTTTTATGGTCTTCTTAAAATCTTCAAACACATCCACAAACTGTTTCACTACTCCTCGAATGTAGTTGATGTCAGTATCAACTTGAGATTTAGAACTCATGAAGGTGTCAAATGAAGAAACAGATTGCTTCAAGGAATCAAAAACCTCTGTCAAACTCCCAATATGATTTTGAAAAACATTCACTTCATCCATCACTTCTATCACAACACTTGACAAAACATTTCTCTGAGAATATACCAAAGAACATTTAATCTTATTTAGCACTACAACAAAACAGTTTTTCAAATCAGATTTTAGAGCTTCAAGATCTCCTTTTCTCACAATGTCTTCAGGCAGAGATAGAGGAGCTACTGGTTGAGCAGTAACTTCCTCTGATAAAAAATCATATGACACATGATGCATTCTAATGGATGTATCATCATTAGAATCTATATAGTCTAGTCCCAATAAAACAAATCCTGGATCCACAGACCAATCTTCTACTTCATAGGTCATAGAAATGGATCCTATCCTTACAGGTTTCTCCTCCTCAACCTGAGCTTCCTTCACTATATCTATAGCAGAAACAATAGCAGCAGCGTCATTGGGTAATTCCTCCTTAGAAGAGTCATTTACAACTAAATTCATATCCAAACTAGGTTGCATAGGCTGGGGTTTGTTAGTAATAAGTACTGGTCTGTCCTCTACAAGAATCTCTTCCATAAGCATAATAGATTTCTCAATCAGTGGACCTATACTCAAACATGTACTTCCATTCTCAGATAATTCTTCCTCTTCATCATCACTACTATTGGAATCTGGAGTAGTCTCCCTATGATCTGATCTAGGCAGGTCATTCTCATTTACTGAGATTTCTTCAACACTTTCTCCTTGAACTGCTTCCCTCATAGGTGGACATGCCTTTCCATATGATACCTTTTTAGTAGCTGGGCTTGGAGGAAAATTAGGATCCCTTACATCTTCTATAGAGGTATCCTCCTCAGTATCGTCATCACCGTATTGAGGTTCTTCCTCATCAGGTCCAAGACCTGTATCACCTTTATCTCTTAGCCGATTCGGATACTCAACAGGGTTAAATTTATCATAAATTTTCTCATCATCATTTACCCATTACCTTTCCCATGGGTTCCATCCAATCATCATGTACTTACAAAATATATTTGTAATACAAACGTTTTCTATTACAACCATTGTCTCATCTTGAGACTCAGCCACACCTTTTACCTTGATCATCAAAGAGATCAAATTTTAAAATAATAGAGCATTTATTTTCAATTTTGGTCGGGACATATCTTCGATTTTAATCATTAGAAGCCTACACAACTTCACTTTGACACCATGCCTTAGAATATACAACATGAATATATCTTGGAATCTAATGTTTTAAAAACCCTCTCTTCTTGGAATTAACGCATACTGGATAAATTTGAACAAAAACTAGTTTTATACATCCATTTCTGTAGAAACTACTTTTCTTGGTGTGCCCTCTCTAGTGAGATCTTCCAAAGTAGTTACATATTCAAAAATGTTTCTAGTGGGAGGTACTGACTTTTATAAATATCCAAACTCACCCTCATGTGGAACTTTCAAGCACTCAACCCATTCAATGGAAGGAAAATATATTATCTTGTCATTCACTACTGATACTATTCTGTTCTCACTTTGAAACTTCTCAAAACGAATAGAATCATATAATTCCTTTACCAATTTAAGATAGTAAGGAACATTGTAATTTGAAAAACATTTGAGCCACCCTTGTTCTTCCAAAATCATTAGAATCAAATCTTTGCTAGGCATGAGCTATTCCACACAAAGTTCTTTCTCAATTACTATTTACCTTTTCATGAGATACAGGTTTACAGGTTTCTTCACTTCACTGTCACCACTAGACTCTCCTTTGAGTCTCTTGGCATTCCTCTCATCACCCTCTTTACTGATAGCTAGTCTCTTCACTCGTTCCATTCTGCAAATTTTGAGGTTTAGGGTTCGAGAGAAATGAAGGTATGGGAGCTAAGGTTTGAAGGTAAAGGGTTCGAGGTGGATTGAAATGAGTTTAAGACTAATGTTTTATCATTTAGGAATCAAGGAATAAATAAATGAAATATAATAAATATAATACAAATGATACAGATTCCGGTGGCTAAAAAAACATGAAGTTTAAAATAGTGCAAACTATCGGTAACATATACCGGTGAGGATTCCTAACGGTGAGGTCCCCTAACTGTGAGGTTCTAATGGTGAGGTCCATACCAGTGATGTATAATGGTGAGGTTTATCTAAGGGTGAGGTCTCTACAAATGGTGAGGATTTTCTATCGGTGATGTCTAAGGAAAGTTTATCATTCCTAACTCATGTCTAATATAACTTAACCATTCTAAACTTAAAGTCATGGTGAATATGTCCTCTAATTGATGTTCAGTGCTTATAATATCAAGAGTAATATCACCCTTTCGATAATTATCTCTCAAAAAGTGATGTCTTATATCAATGTGCTTAGTCCTAGATTGAGATATCGGATTCTTAGAGATATTGATCGCACTTGTATTATCACAGTTTATAGATACATGCCTAAATTGATATCCATAGTCAAATAAAGTATGTTTCATCGACATAATTTGTGCACAAAAACTACCAGTAGCTATGTACTCTGCTTCAACAGTAGACAATGCAACAAAATTCTGCTGTTTTACTATACAAAGATATTGAGGACTTACCTAGAAAGTGACATGTTCTAGAAGTGATCTTCCTATCTGACTTGAAACCAACAAAGTAAGCATCTGAATAAGTTATTAAATCGAATGATAGTCCTTTTGGATAAAATAATCATAAATTAGTAGTACGTTTAAGATATTTGAAAATCCTTTTAATAGCAAGAAAGTGTGAGTCTTTTGGATTGGCTTGAAATCTTGCACACATACATACGCTAAACACAATATTTGGTTAACTAGCAATATGATAAAGTAAACTCCCATTCATACCTCTATAATTGGTTTGATCCACTGGTTTCCCAGTTTCATCTGCATCCAATTTTCAAGTGGTAGTCAGAGGTGTGTCCCCTTATTACAATCCAAACCAAAAAGTTTTAAAATATCCTTTGTATATTTACTTCGATTTAAAATAACCCCATTTTAATTTTGAAAAACTTGAAATCCAAGAAAATATTTGAGCTCTCCCATTAATCTCATTTCAAATTCACTTTGCATACTCATTTAAAAATAAATACATAAATCATTTTTAGATGATCCGAAAATAATATCATCAACATAGATTTTTTACTATCAAATATCTTTGTAAATCCTTTTGATAAAAAGAGTTGGATCAGCAATACCTCTAATAAAACCTTTTAAAATAAGAAAATTACTAAGTATATCATACCAAGCTCTTGGATCTTGTTTTAAACCATAAAAATCATTAGAATGTTTAAAAACTCGATTTGGAAAATTAGGATTAGTAAATCTAGATGTTTTTTCAACAAAAATATCTTCAATTATAAAACAATTTAGAAAATAACATTAAACATCCATTTGATATAACTTGAACTTCAAATGAGCAGCATAAGCAAGTATAATTCTCATCGCTTCTAACCTAGCTACTACTGTAAATGTTTCCTCATAGTCTATTCCTTCTTCTTGACTATATCCGTATGCAACTAACCTAGATTTTTTTCTAATTATATTTACAGAATCATCAAATTTATTTCTCAAAACCCATTTTGTGCCTATGGTAAATGTGTCCTTAGGTATATCTACTAATTTTCAGACTTTGTTTATTTCAAATTTATTTAGTTATTCTTGCATAGCCATCACCCACAATTCATCATTGATAGAATCATTGATATTTTTATGTTCTAACTGCGAAATAAATGCTTGAAGTTCATACTGATTTCGTAGAGAAGCCCTAGTCTGAGTTCCTCTATCTAAATACCCTACAATATAATCTAAAGGAAGGTGTTTAAGGGTCTTAGTTTGTCTAGAAAAAGTAGGGCTAGAAATTTCAGGTTCATTTACAGGTTCTGGAAAATTTCCAGAACTGGTTGTCCTAATTATAGGTTCACTATTCTTGTCATTAAGGTTTAGAATTGATATATCTTATTCAAGATTATCAAGAGGGGTCTTAGGTTCATGTGGACCAGTTTCATCAAATTTGATGTGTATAGAATCTTCCACACATTTGGTCCTCTTATTAAATACTCTATAAGATTTTCTATATATAGAATAACCTAGAAATATTCCATCATCACTTTTGGATTCAAACTTATCAAGATTATATTTTGTGTTGAGAGTATATAATTTGCAACCAAAAACTCTAAAGTAACTCACTTTAGGCTTCCTATTATTCCACAGTTCATAAGGGGTATTTTTAAGAATAGGTCTAATCAAGACACTATTTATAATATAACAAGCTATATTTACAGCTTCATCCTAGAAGTAAATAGGTAATTCATACTCATTGAGCATAGTTCTTGCAATTTATTGAAGGGTTATATTCTTTCTTTCTACTAAACCATTATGTTGAGGTGTCATAGGGGCAGAGAAGTTGTGACTATAGCCATTGTGTGAGAAATAGGTTTCAAGGTCATGATTTTCAAACTCACGACCATGATCACTTCTTAGGGTCTTAATCTTCAATCCAATAAGGTTTTCTACAGACCTGGTGTATTTAATGAAATAAGAACATACTTCACTTTTGTGAGAGAGAAAGTATACCCAAGTGTATCTTGAAAATTCATCTACTAGAACATATACATAGTGGTTCCCATTTAAACTAGAAACTCTAGATGGTCCAAATAAATCCATATGAACCAACTTGATTTGTTAAGAAGCTTAAACTTCTTTCTTGGATTTGATAGAAACATTATGTTGCTTTCCCTTTTAACAGGGATTACAAACATTGTCTATTGGGAATTTTATTTTGGGTAGGTCTCTAACTAAACCTTTCCCAGTCAGTTTCATAAGTGAATGAACATTGCAGTGTCCTAATATTCTGTTCCATATCCAATATTCCTTGTGAAAATCATTTAAAACAGTAACCTTTTGTTTGACTAAAGAAATTAAATTTACAACGTATAC
The DNA here is from genome assembly GCA_963277665.1 of Viscum album. Taxonomy (NCBI): domain Eukaryota; kingdom Viridiplantae; phylum Streptophyta; class Magnoliopsida; order Santalales; family Viscaceae; genus Viscum; species Viscum album. The sequence goes on from OY728133.1 coordinate 2,033,078,432, forward strand.
ATTTTCATCTCTTAAAGTAGTAAATACCAAAACATTTTTAGAATTAAATACATTGCATGCATCATCATCAAATTTAACATTGAAACCATAATCACACAACATTGAAATTCATAATAGATTGTATTTTAGTCCATCAACAAATAATACTTTAGAAATTAAAATTGAATCATTGTTACTAATCTAGCCTAAGCTGATGATCTTTTCTTTTGAGTTGTCACCAAAGGTGACATGCCCTCCATCAACTTTGATTAAGCTCTTAAAGCATGAGTAGTCTCCTATCATATTCCTTGAACATCCACTGTCCATGTACCATATCTTCCTACATGAACTTTTCAATCAAGTTTCATACAAGACAGATTTAGATAGAATATAATTTTGGTACCCATATTTTCTTGGTACGAGAAAGGTTAGCAAGTAAAACTTCAGCACCTATATTTGTCTAATGAGTTTCATATAATTAACAGATTCAAGCAATTTTGATAAATAAACTTTTTTTGTTCTATAAGAATTCGAATAGCTAGATAAATCACAAGAATTTTCAGAACATGAACTGGCAACATACTGTACAGATTTTGGAATAAATTTATTCTTAACAATCTGTCTCTGTCCAGGTTGGTATCCTAAACCTGTAGAATACTTTGGTGCAACTTGTTTTCCAAGAATTTGAGTGAGATTAGTCTTTCTATTTTTGAACTTATCTATGTATTTTCTAAGTTTCTCATTGGAAAATTTAAGACCAGTATTGTCCTTTAATACATGGGCATCATTTTCCTTTTCTATACTAAGATCTGATTTAACAGCACTAGTAAACACATATTGTTTCATCAATGAATTGTAATTATATTTTATCTCATTACAAGTATCTTTCAACATATTATATTATTCGAATAATTCATCTTTAGAAATATTATCATCATTATTTGAATCACTTTCATTTCCAGAATAATAATCATTGTGCTTAGGGGATTGAAGTGTTACCATAGATGTTTCAATCATGAAACACATGTTGGCATGATTCTTTTCCTCAGAATCAGAAGCTTTAGATCCACATGAGAAGTCTTCAGAAGCACTCCATGTATCTTTCATGGATTTATTTTATTTCATGTAAATGAAATCATATTTCTTTTTAAACTTAAATTTTTGACAGTCAGCCTTAACATGTCCTTTCCTTTTACATTCATAAAAGACTATCCAATCATATTTATCAGTTTTCTTCCAATATTTATTCCAATCACCTCATTGGTCATACTTACCCTTATAATTTTATTTTATGAAAATTTTCTTCTTCCTATAGAATATCTTGAATCTCCTGGCTATTTGAGTCATCTCTTCATCACTATCTAGGTCTGAACCTTCATTTGTTGAGATTTCGAATGGTATGTGAACTTTCTATTTGTCCTTGGTCTTTGGGTTAGTAGACTTAAATGCCACTAACATCTTCTTAGGTTAATCATCTTCCTCTTTGTTTACCTTTAGCTCTTATTAATACATCATCAACTTATCAATCTGGTCCTTGACAGGTAGCTTGCCAATGTCACATGATTCTCGTACAGAGACAGAGGTTCCTCTCTATCTCTCTGGTATGCATCTCAGTATCCTCATGATTTGATCTTTTGCTGGAACATCTATTCCTAGTGATCTCATTTTATTAATTATTGCATTAAACCTAAGAAACATATTATAAATAGAATCATCAAATTTCATTTTAAAATTATCATTCTTAATAGTGTATGTATTTAGTCTCATTTCCTTAACATTTGTTGTTCCCTCATGAGAAACAACCAAAGTATCGCAAATTTCATAAGCAGTCTGACAAGCAGATATTCGATTAAATTCTATATATCCTTAAGCACAATACATGGCATTGATTGCATTACTATTATTATTGTAAGAAACATTTTTCCGTTCATCCCAATAGTTCTGATAGTTTCTGGAATCTTATACCGAGTCTCTATAGCAGTCCAGATGTCAAATCCCATAGTTTCTAAGTGAATTTTCATTTTGATTGTTCATTGGGGATAATTTACACCATTAAAGAATGTTGGATTGTTGGTAACTACACATTATAATCTATTATCCATAAAAAATAAGCTTTAAAAATATATATAAAGATATAAAAATTTATAATTAACAGAAATTTTGAGATATTTAAGATACAACTAAAATCAAAGTTGAAAATTTTTCACAAAAAAACAGAGTGTTAAAAAAACATTTATCTACAATCTTTAATACCAAATGTTTGTCAGAGTAGATACTAAAGAGGGTGGGGGTGAATTGAGTTCCTATTAAATATTTCTGTTTAAAATATTTAGATTCAAATCCCCTAATTCATAAAAGAAGTTAAACTGTAGTGAATTTATAAAGATTGTAAGTGTTAAATTAGTTTCTCAAAGATTGATTAGTTCTCAGTTAACTTAATCTAAAGATTAACTTAGATTTTGAATTTAACATATTGGCTATAAATAATTACAAACAATTTCTTGTTCAAATATCAATGTTACTTTAAAATATATTTGTATTTAAAAGTAATTAACAGGGTAATATTAAAAATAGTTTAAACTGAAAGAAGATGCACAAAAGTTTTAACCCAGAGGTTCAGTCTCAAGCTGAGACTTATTCCTCTCAAACACTTTATATAAAACATTGATCCACACAATGGATCGGGGTTTACAATAGTACTCAGACTGTCCAGGTCCTCATACCTCTACCATAGTTCTATGTGGGAAAGGAGCAACAACAACATATAGGCTGTATAGGTCCTCAGACCTCTACCATAGTTATACGTTGGATACACAAAAGTATAAAGAGTTTGGTGTGAGTATTTCAGTATCCACTAGTTCAACTTAGGAGTCTGTATGTTTCAAAATAAACAAAAGCACACACACTGCTCGTAATGTAATAAAAATGATCACAACAGATAAATAATATGGATATGAGTTTAGAAAGATCCTGTGTGATGTCAATGCAGCTCTGGACTACTTTGGATTGAATCAGATGAAGCATTGAGTCCTTTTGTGGATGTTGTGTGGAAAACTGACTATCGTGATTTTGTTCCTTGACTTTCAATACAGGTGTTCAGCTTGACTGTGAGAGTATTCCTTACAGCACTTGAACCTCCTCTTTGAACTTCTATTCTTGAGTGTTCTTTGAGTTATTCATGTGTTCTTCTTGAATGTGTCTCTTTGTGAATTCACTATGTCACCCCCTTGCATGCAGCTGTGATTCTTCATTTTATAGCTCATGCGGTGGTTTGACATAAGTCATGATTACTTTTGCAGGTACGAGGTATGGTTCCCTGACATCCAACAAACATCATTATTTAATTTTAGACATAATGCCTGATTACTTCTGCATGTACGAGGTATGGTTTCCTGACATCCAAAAAACAACATAAATAAATATCAGTAGCATTAAATGCACAAAATATGACTGTTTCTAATAACCAAACAGATAGATAGAATTTAGAGAAATAGTGACTGGTTTCCATCGGTAGTTCTTTGTATCAGTGAATTTGTAGCAGTGGACTTATATTGGTAGGTCTGGCATTGGAAGCTATTACTCTCTGTAACAGTATCTTGGTTATATCAGTAGCTCCATGTGCAGCGGTAACTCCTTGTATCGGTAGCTCCATGTGTAGCAGTAGTTCTTCATAATGGTGAACTTTTATCGGTAGCTCTTCCTCTATATCAGTAGCTATTAACATTGGTAGCGGTAGCTCTCTATATCAGTAGCTTCCTATATCGGTAGCTCCATTCTATTAGTAGGTTGTATTAGTGACCTTGTCAAATAGTAGACTTAGTCTATCAGGGACCTTTGTTTATCGATAGCTATATCTATATCAGTGACTTTAAAAGTTGAATTATTATAAAGTATCTATTCTATGCATTTCATTTCCATATTGAGTTAGTATTAAGATTAATCATCATAAAAAATTTATAATCATATGTAAACATTGAATAACATATTGCAAAGATATGATATGATCATTTTGATAATCATATCAACTCATTATTATGATTTCATAATTAGGAAGTATAATTAATATATAGATAGACATTATTTGGGATTATCAAAGTATATATAAACATAATTGAGATTATCAAAACAGGTGAGTACAATAGTTTCCATACCAAAATAATATCTCTGGTACCTCGTACATATTGTGACGTTATTATAAATATGGTACAATTGTATTTTTTTTTCTATCCATCATATAAATGACAAAGTCACCATATGTACGTACGTAAGGCTTACCGTCTCCACGTCGTGGTGTAGTTTGTTATTCAAACACTTCATTATTTGGATGGATATATTAATGAGTATAAATGATGTAAATAATAAACAAAACATGCTAATTATTCTGTATATATGATATACAATCCAATTACATACGATTTCACTATCAATATAATGATATTTTCACTCATGTGTATGTATGGATTATAGTCTCCACGACGCGATGAGATTCATTTCATCATTCACCATTCAACGATGATTATAAAAAAATATATTATTATTTAGTGTGTAATAAATTAAATAATAATTCTACCTAATATATATATATATATATATATATATATGAATGTATGTATTTTTTTATGTGCTTACATATATCTTATTCACTCACTTCTATTCAATACGATATAAAATTGGAATCAACGTTTATGCGTATGTACGACCTACCGTCTCCATAAACGGTATTTTCCATTTCATATATCTACCTATTATAAAATTTTTATTAAATATATATATGATATATATATCGTGTGTTGTATTCTGGAAGTATGTAAATCATGATCTAAATGATACGATCAAGAATAACAAGTTAAAACACGTATGATAAAGAAAGCGATTATTATGTGAAATGTTAATTTAACATGGAAATCATTATTTAATGGGTAGTATAAAGTCATAAATGAATAATTTATGATATTATAAATATGAATATGGTTCTGGTATATTTTAATAACATACTATGGTCATTATATTGGAGTTTAAACAATCCCTCGACCAAAGGAAAGTGCAAGGTAAGGGTTAATTTCACAATATCTTTATTATCCAAGGTTGTTTTGACATAAATATCTACTGGGACCTATTTGTAATCAATGTCCATGTTTCATGAAAGTGTTTTCAAAGGTATTATTTTTAAGGTAGTTTTTTACTAAAATGTCATTTTAAATGTTTTAAAGAATTATTCTTCTATACCTTTCTCATTAATGTCCATGTTTTCAAAATGGTTTTAAGGATTTATTTATATAGACATGAATGTTTTAAAATATTAATTTCATTCAAAATATTCAAAGTCTTATGGGACACTTTTATTAAGAACTATCTTTTAAATTAATTCCTTTATAAATATATGTCTTTTGAATGATTTCAGAAAAAAAGATATTTCTCTCAAAGATTTTCACTGATCACCTTCAACTATGACCACATCCTTCACAGGATATTCTTCTTGAACATGGTTGATTTATTATGATAAAAAAATTAAATATTGTATTGATGGTTTTGTGATATATTTGACTGTGGATGTGTTATTATTATACAATTCATGGTTTAGGGTTAAAGTATTGACATTTTTTATGCTAGTTTTAATATGAATGTTTATGTTATGTTTAAACCTTTTAATTTGAGGAATGTATTGGAATTAGTAAGTGATGGTTGGAGCCCGCTATATCTCCTCGGTGCATTGGTATTTCTAATGATACAATTAGATGTGGAATTGGCTGAGGTCTTTCCCAAATTTGATATATGGTTTTGGCCGAGGTCTTAGCCCTTTTTAGACATCTTGCCCGAGGCCTTGACAAAATGTTTCAGAATGTCCCACATAATACATTTCCTCATTATGAAAATATTATTGATGGTTCATGTGGTTATTTGACTAGTAGAATACCCATGAATATGTTTTATTATTTCATTATTTACTTATCTCATATTTTTTCCATAAAGTGTTCATGTTTATTATTTGTAAAGGCATGTGTTTTAAATTGTTCACCAAGCCTAATGTTTATGTTATCTTTGGCTGTATTTTTTAGCCTTACTGAGTGTTTGAGAACAACCCTTTCTTATGTTTTATTTTATTTGGATTCCAAGAAGTATATTATGATTGATATGCAGGGTTATGCTAGGGGGTTAATGGAGTGCTCAGAGGATCATTTATGTTGTGTTTTATTTTCTAAGGTGTAAAGTAACATTCACATATGGAATATATTTTCCAAGACTACAAAACTAATCAGTATTTTAGGACATGATTCCTTGTAATCATGGCAATGTATTAAAATAATGCACTGGCTCTGGGTAACTAGGGCCGGGGTATTACAATGGTGCTGATGAACCATGATTTCCATCCTCATCTAGATTCCTTTTTTTGTGGTACTCATGAATGATATTTTTGTCGATTATAATAAACAACTCAATGATACCAAACATCTTGAGATGATTATAGATATAAATAGATGAAATCTATTATAAACAAATATAAAAAAGTTCAACTTTTTGATTGAATAAATTTACGTCATGGGTCTTATTATCTCAAAGATATGAGTATCAGTTGATGCAAAGGTAAGAGTGATAGATTCCTTTGAGAATTTTATGAAAAATCTTGAAAAATGGAGTATATTAAGGATAAATGCATAATATAAGAATTTCTTATATGATGTATCATGCTTAGTAGAAACTATGGCATGTTTAAGTAACTAGGATTTGAGGTTGTTTTGGGATGTTACCTGTGAAAAAGGCTTTCAGTAGATGAAAGTGATATTGACTTTAATTCCAATACTAATTTTCCTAGATCTAGGATGGAGCTAAAATGTGTTTTGAAATGCATCAGGTATTAAGCCTAGTATAGTTATGATGTGTTGGGATATATTCATGGTCTATGGGTCTTATCAGGTGAGGCCACATGAGAAGAAGTTACAAACACACATTGTCGAGTTAGCTGGAGTTGATCAATCCTTGTGATGTTGGAAATATTATTTACTTGGGGATAAATTTCTAGTGTACAAGGAACAAAGAATAATCAAGTATATATTTATAAAAATATGATCTGAATTTGAGTACCAACAACATTTTTACTTCAATGTTTCATATATAGTTAGAATGGTCAATGTAGTCACCAGTTAATTGAGCTATATAAATTTGATATATGAAATTTTAGAGGCCAAATAGAGTAGAATATGATGGATTTGTTTTCATATGTGAATTTTATAGAGATGTATTTCCATAGAAAAACTTTTCTATATTCTTTATTTATGAAATCCACTCTTCTGGTTGAGTGAGTATGAGACAGTAGTCCAATTGTTATTTCCTAGTATAATGGGTGATTGTTGAAGGTAAGGACCTAGCCCCTGGTTCGATTGTGGGAAATGATATGATTATGCATATATATGGTTGTTTTTTTGGGTTCTAGTGGACATACATGAGGAGAAAAAGAAAGAGTTTCATGCTTCAATTTGGTATGTACATTACATCGTAGCCATGATTTATCGATATTGGAATCACTAGTATTAGTTGTTCGGGATGAAATGAGAGGAATTTGATTTTTTTGGACGTGTTTCCCCTATTAGAAGATAAAGAATGAAAATCTTAGACCATCTGGGATTTATAACATTTAACCTTCCCAAAATGAAATGTGAAAATTTTGTGAGGGATTTTGTGACTAGATTTTTGAGTTTTCCTCATGTTTGTGATGATTTTGGTGTGTTTTTTGAAATTATCATTAAGGTTTATATTTTCCTTCAAATTTTGGAGACCTTCTTAGTGGATGATATTGGGAGGTTTTATATTTATGAGATAGTACAACATCATAAGGTTCCTTAAAACATTGTACAATATATGGATTAACTGTTTATGTATTTATTCTAGAAGAGTTTATAGAGGCCTTTGGGTACATAGGTGCTTCTAGGAACGAAATATCACCATAGAATAATGGTTATTCAGAGAATATGATTCAGATTATTGATGACCTTCGAAGAGAATATATCCCAAATTATGGGGGATCTTGTTAGAGGCATATACACCTAGTTAAACTCCCCTATAACAATTAGAATCAAGATACTATATAGATGAAACTTTAGGAGTATTCAAATTGTGAACCATGATGTTCACCCCTATGCTGGTTAGAGGCAGGTGAGGTAGAATTAAACAGACATCATATCATTTAGTATAATATAGATATAGTTCAGTTAATTCCCAAACACATTTCTATGTTACATTCTAGATATAAATCTTATGATGATCATTGTTAATGAACTCTAGATTTTTTGGCTAGCGATTGGGTCATTATGTGTATCTCACTGAGCCTAGGACACAAACATAGTTGGATATTGGTTAATCATTCATCATTATTTATTGGGTCATTCGATATTCTGCTTAGAGTTATGTTGTTATCCTATCAGTTGCAATTACATTAGTGGTACCCAACCATGCATGAATTATTCAATGTATCTCTTCTTCACCACTATCAGTCATACACAACTCACACTGTAAATCTATATTAAGAGGATTTACTAGTAGATGTGTCCATTAAGGAGAATCCTATTCATATAGTTAATAGGAGAGTGAAGGTTTTTTAGGCCAGTTAGTTCTTCTTGTATGAGTGTTATGGTCGTACTACCATTTATTGGATGATACATGGGAGAGGGAGGCCAACATAGGCAGTTAGTGGCCATATTTATTCTCATTTGATTCTTAACCACCCATGTAAGGGAAATTCGCAGATGAATTACTATAAAGTAGTAAGATTTTAAGATCTCAATCTTTCATATGAGGTTTAGATCTTTTTTTAGTTTTATTTTTTTATGTCGTACTATGAGTTTCCTATGAGATCATGGGAGAATTGTGTGCATCTGAGCATTATCCCGAACATAGAGCACAACATTTTGGAAAAAGTTGGTAGGATACATAGTAAATAAAAACGGTGTGGTACATGAACCAAGGTTATACCAAACCATGTTGGGATTAACTCTTGGGTGAAGCTAATTGAACAGCGTGGGGAAACCATTCTAACATAAGTTCATGCACGTTATAGTGGATCTAAAATATTTGATAGAGTCAAAGACATAGTTTCTATAGGTTTTGTCAAACTGGGCACATGAATAATGTGAGGCACATCCTTAGCACCACAAAGGGATAACTATTATCACAGAGTGTGGGAAAACATACAACCAGAACATGCATCCTCGTATTTATTGGGTAAATTACAATTTCACCATTCAAAATAAGTATAAATTAATTTTTTTGTTCATTATATATTGGATTTCCTTGAGTTCAGGGGAACACTTTTAAAATATAGTACATAGATTTTTATCTTTATTTAACATCCAAACTCAGAATAAAAAATAGTTGGACTTATTTGATTCAATCCAATGAGCTATTCATTTATATTATTTCATTCTTCTTTTGAATTTGTATCGAAATATATAATTAGGTTTAAGATAATATTCCCTATTTCTAGTATCTTTATATATTCTTCATTTTCCTCTCGATCTCGACAGAATAAAATATCAATATTAGATGAGTTCTATACTATGGACTAAGAGTGAGTGTTATATACCATTCCCTAAGGTTTTAGTTTTTTAAAAGGATATTTAATATTGATCCATTTTCTATACATTCCAACATTCCCCCTAAAATGAATGTAATTATAAAATAGAATAAAATGAAACATTCATTGGTTTCCCCTTAGTGATATTGAGATTTTTGGTGATTGGAAGAGCAAATCTAGGCCATCTTGGCACACACCATTTCTTTTCCCCAAGGTTATATTACTTAGTTTGGTGTGTTTTATCAATACATTGATTTTGGATATTATTAAATTGAGTGAATTGAATTTAATTATGAAGATATATTCGATACCTAATTTTGTATTTTTAGACATGAAGTGAGTCATTTTGATTGAGATATGGAAATTTTTATATGATTTGGATGAAATAATGAATTGTAAATGTTTCGAAATGAATAATAAATAAGATGATTAGTTGAAAAGGTAGTATATTCCTTGGTAGATCTCATTGGATCTTGAATTCAGTTGAAACTATGGGCATTTCTACCGTGGATCTTTTTTACAGTAGTGGATGCCTTGGACATGTTTTCTCCTTAGGTCATGATTCTATAGTATTAAATTTCCTTGATATCCTTGTGATCTGTATTTAATGGGATCATAGTGCACAATGACTGTTGACATGATCCATAGACCCCACCCATGTCTTTAATGAATTTCTATCTAAATGATCATAGGACATGATAAGGATTCCATTATATTCTATTAGTTGGATATTACCCTTCATTGTTTGAAACATTTGATTACATGGAGAGGTTATTATTTAGGTGATACAATCATGATTATAGGTAATGACCACTATGGTAATGATACAATAGATTATAACACAACACCATGGTCAATATGATATAGTGTATTATATTACATGACGAAGATAAATTTTGTAAACTTGTTTATATGTCATTCCCATGGTGGACATATTGTTATACTTTATAAATATCCCATGCATGATAATCTTATTACAATTGACAGACTAATAGTATCACACCTTATTGTAAGCATTATACCCTAGTTTATAGGAGATGTAATATTTCTTATAGTGAGCCATGGTAGGACAGACTACACCACAAAATATAAATATATATTTAAAATACACTTTGAGGAGAAATGAGAAACCTCGATCAACATAGCCAAAGAACTATATACTAAAAGAGATGAAAAATTGATTTAAAACATGAATAATATTGTTCGAATTTGAAACATTATATAACTCCCAATCAATTGAGCTATCCTGATGATCTGGGTCCTCATTGAGAAGATCTTAAAAATGATTATCCATTAATCCTATTTTCTGTATAAATTCCTCTGCATTGATTTTACCTTTATTGAATCCCCACACCAGTATTTGGTCATTCCTACTTATCCATTCTTCTTTCTCCTCATTGGTATCAACTCCCAACCTTCTTTCATAAAATATTAAACCTCCTCTTTGGAGGTGTTGACCCGAATAACATTTTCAAAAATCTCTTCTTGATAATGAAGTATCATATACAAAGGGTTTCCTTTGTCTTTTCAACTTTTCATATTTCCATTCTTTATTCTCTAATTTTTGTCTTTCTTTTGGTGGTTTTTAATTTAGTTTTTATTGTTTTTTCTTGTACTTTCTTAAATGAAGATCTAGTAACAATTTTTTTGGGGGTTTAAGAATAATCTTTGTGGAGTATATATTTCTTCCCTACATTATGAAATGGTAAATTCATAGATTTGAGGTTTTGTTGTTTTCCCTTTATGGGATTGGATCAAACACTCATATCCTTGGAGGAGTCTTGCTTATACTCTGTTTCGTGTTGGTATACAAGATCTCCATCACTTGTCTCAATGTTTTCAATTTTATTTGATTCACCGTATTTCTTTTTATTTATTTGGAATATCTTTCTTCCACCATTTATGATCATCAACTCCTTTCTCACTTCCAACTGAAGAAAAAAATCAGTTTTGAATCTCAATAGGACTTGATGCATCCTTCTTATATGATTCCACATTCTTTTGATTTGATACATTCTCATCTGGGGAGTTACCTAACCGGGAAAGGTGACCTTGGATATAGTTTCTCCATCCCCTCATTCTCACTAACAACAATAGGGATTAGTTTTTATCCTAACTTCACTACCATAGGAACAATATCATCACTCACAATAAAACGAGGACATCACAAAATAGTCATCATGTACTAGAAGCCATGGACTTGTATCCTTTAATTAATATACTTTTAAATCCATGATATACATCTCATTATCTCTGGTTATATTACAAAGATTGGATTAGTTATAAACAATACTTATGGTGTCCTACTAAGTGTTATATCAAACATCATTCTTTCTATCGTTGGGTAACTAGAAAGAATTCTTTGATGCTTGTGGAGACCAGGGAAGGAACCCATTTTACGATGCTTTATGTTCTTGTTACATAAGAGAATGGGAGTACATGACCAAGAATTGATCACGATGCTATATTGAGATATTTATCTTTTTGTGTTTCAATACCATTTTACACATGTAAAATACTAAATTATTGTATATCTATTTTTATCTTTCTAGATTCATGACATGACTTATCATTTTGTAGATAGGATTACTATTGGATTTATTTTTATAAACCGTTATTGGATGTTAATATTATTTCAAGATGATTTACATCTTCCACTATTGACTATTATTATTATTTTTTGTGTTACACTATTAAAAGAAGGCCTAGTCTTCCCATAGGGACACCCTAGTTGTTCTCTACTAGTTTGAAGACTCTAGTATTTTTGGAGGCTCTCTTAAGTCTATGTGAGACATCATCTCATGGAAACATTTAGTGGAATCTTGGACATGATATTTCAATGGAGAAGGATGTAAAGAGTTCATCATGTTTTCAAATGTGCTTTTATACGACCCATCTCAAATCTTTTTTTGGTGATTATGATTTTTTATTCAAGAAACATTAGTCTGAAATAGTTTTAAGGACATTATATTTTTCATGGAATAGAGAGGATCTATAAATGTTAGAAAAAAAATGTGGAAATCATAATAAGCACACTTATTGGGTTGAAACATCAGTTTTGGATCATTTGGTATGAATATTATAGTAATTGATGATGGAGGTCATATAAAATAAATGAAAACTGAATTTGAGGAAGGCCATCAGGACTATAGAATATTGTTTTAGAAGATAAATAGTTGTGATAAGAGACCACTATATACCGGTTGTAAAAAATGGAAATGGATAGAAAGACATCAAATTTACATAACTATTTGGTCTCTTTAATGATATTTTATGAGAGTAAAATAAAATTCCCCGTCGAACTTATGATGCTAAAAGAATTCTACATTCCCTGAGAATGATATCTAAAAAAATACAATCTTTTCCAAATTATTTCATATTATTTTACAAGGACCATGTATGACTCATAAAATACATTATTTTTATTGAATATTGACATAGGAAAGAAGAATAATGGTTTTTGAAAGTTGTATGGTACTTCCATATCATTCAACTATTTAGTAGACTATATGGATGTTAGGAAACAAAGAAAAATTGTCATGAAACTCAGATGTGATAATTAAATATGGGAAACTAAACCATATAATAGATATTCCTTAGTGAGATAAGATTGATTATGGGTATCCTGAATTTTTAAATAAGGCAAGAATTATCTAACTTTTATTATTTATTGATGGAATAAATCCATTTTCGTTTAAAATTAATACATTGGGTACATGGCATGTTTTATTGGTAAACTGTAACTTTCCACCATGTTTATGTATTAATCTAAAATAAAGTTTATTTCCTCTTCTTATATCTAGATCAAAACAACCATTTAATGATATTTATTACTATTTAGCTTCATCGATCAATGATCTGAAATTGATGTTGGATAAAAGTGTTATATTTTATGATTCACACAGAAGTGAAGAGTTAAAATTAAGGGATATGATTTAAAAAATTACATTTATATTTAAGGATATTTTTTATTCTATAACATTAATGGAATTTAGGGGTGTCCAATTTGTGAAGAATGAAAACAATCAATTTCATCAAAAAATTCCATGAAGAATGTTTTTTGGGACATTATAATTTTTTACATTTTATGGCCTAAATACTGATCTATTAATATAGTTATTTTTGGGAATAACAAACATGGTAAAACACCTTATCCAATAATGGGAAATCAACTATTCGATAATGTAAAATATATTAACACTCTTTTCCGAAAGAAAATTTTAAAAAACATGATGATATTAGTTTAGAGAAATAGATCAATTTTCATTAAAATATTATAATTGAATTATATGTATATCGAGAATTTTGATGATGTCTTACATATAGAAATAAAATTTATTTGATAGATTTATTCAAACTTTTTTAATGTTCCTTGAAATTTTTTATCAATTCTAGGTTGCACATTATTAACATTTGGAAAAGGGAAGAGTTAGAACTGGTGAAGGGTAAAATTATAAATGTTCTTCCTCCAGCTGCTTACATTGTATCCAAATAATAAAAATAGTAATTTTACTAGGAAAATCCAATACCAAACAATTTCATCCCTAATATTTATTAAATAAAAATTCATCATTCAATTCATGCATTAAAAGGGATTTTACATAATCGTGAGTAAATAACTGCACACATTTCCAAATCAACCATAAGTACAATGTATTGAAGAGCGTTGTTTGACCACACAATTCTCATTTCCATTATCGCTCACTTTGAAAATTCATCTGCCCCTTGGTTATCTTCCATACATACATGTGAAACTATGATGTCAAGGTGATTTACATGTTTAATGCATGAAACCTAATGAGGCATCAAACTGCATGGCACATTGCTAGTTCTCTCTTTGTTAGATTGAATAGAATGTTCTGAATCTGACTCAATCCTTATGGGATTCCAATTTATATGGATAGAATAATTTATGGAATATACCATGAACTAAATAGATCCTCTTATGTAATTACATTTCCAATAAAATGGTGAAACCCATTGAAAAATCCCTGATGTGTGTGGAACAAACATCCACATCCTGAGCTATCGACATGCCAGAGGTGGAACGATCAACAATCAACTTCATCCAAAAGGAGATTGGAGGTATCCAATATATGTATCTTATCACCAGGGGCTTCTTGGGTTTTCATATAACACTACAGATCCTCAATATGTTCATGTTAGAATGTTTGTTATGTATTACCCCTAACTATATCTTTTCATCATCCAATACATCCCTGTGCATGGGAAGGATCCCTGCATGGGTGGAGGGAGTCACATTGTCAATGATTGATGAATTTCACACAACCATATTGATTTATTGAGGGAATAAGTGTAACGAACCAAACATTTATTAATTAAATTTCCTCTTGATATAATTAAATGACTTATTATGTAAAATGGATATAGAAAATATGCACACCCTTGGTTTTATTTTTTTGAATTTCAAAATACCATTGAGAATTGTTACCATTACTAATATAGTTGTTGAATAGTGATCAATTTATTAGTATAAATATATGGCTTTAACAAATACAATTTACCCGGACAAAGTGATGACCTCATCTTGTAGAATTGTTCCATACAAAGCACATTTATTATAGATCGGAAAGAAGGTGTTGTCACTGGGTTTCGCTCTTGACCAATCCCAAGCCAAGTTTCAACAAGTTAAGCTAGAATAGAACAACCTATGGGAGAAGTGGATGTTGATAGAGATTACCACCCGAGCGATGTCATCCAAGCCTACCCAAGAGTCTATGACAAACAAACTCCTTAAAATTATGTTATATGTAGGTGTTAAAAGGGGTATTCTAACAAGACCCATGAACTATGATTATGTGCATTATTTTTGTATAGAATATATAATATACATTCATTTTATTATTGTTACTTTGTAAATATTTTTTAACGCACAAATAGTATTTTTAGTTAATATTCAATTAAGAAATATATTTTGATGAATTAATGGATTTTTTAATTTATTAATATTTAAAAAAAATATTATTACTAAATTAATTTTTAATAAATATAAATTATCGTATAATTTTTATGAATACAATTGTAATTTTTTTTAAGGTATGAAAGTTGTTTTTGTTAAAACCCAGGAATTTTTTATAAATGTTAGATTATATTTTAGAAAAAAAAATAAAAAATTGTGTAAATTATTAAGATAAAATGAATATTTTTTGTAGAGTTAGGACTTCAAAATTACCCAATGGTCAATTTTTCATTATTTTATAAGATAATCAAATTTTTGGGTAACAATTAAATATAGTTTATAAATATAACATGATATATGACATCATCATTACCTAATAGTGACATAATAAAATACTATAAATGGGATGTTCGACCAATATATGTTTTACCTTTTAAATAATGGGATTTTGGGTTTGTTTGATTTATTTTACAAAGCATTAGTGGACCCTCCAAGTCTGATAAAACATTTTCTCTTTTTAAAATGATTTCCTTGAGAGTTTGACTCACATCCACATAATAAAGTCTAATATTTTAATAAGTTAGGCTAGTGGACTTATAAAAAAATGTTTTCTACTACCCTTTGGAAAAAACCATTTGCAAAAACCATGGGATGGTTTGTGGAATTGATTAGTTTAATGTGTCGTATCCAAAAACAAAATAATAAAAAACACCCTATATTTTCCTATATAAACCCCCCTAAGATCCAACTTATCTTCACTAAAAACCCTTGGATCACGTACCTAACCTTTCCTCATCTCTCTGAAATACTCCCCATGGGCCTCAAGATCTAAATAATCCTCTCTCAATCACCTCCAAAACCTTTGGGATCACATTTCCAAGTGAGGGATTTCTTCCTTTCTCATTTTTTTCCATGTTTATTTGTATTGATAAAACATTTTATTTTCGATTAAAAATGTTGGGGTTAGATTTCACACCTCCCATATCTGTCCCTCCTAATTTTTTAATGATTATAGAACCCATTATGCCTCATTAATTCATCCCATGAACACCTGTTACCATGCCAAAATTTCATAAGTAATTTCCCTCTTCTCATTTACATTCAAGATATTATTTTGTATTATGATTCTAAATTATATAAAAAAAGTTGGGACAAGAATCTAAATTACCCCCTTACTGACCATTTCATGTACATATGATGAGAAACCCCTTTATCTATCATAAACCATTTTTATTAATTCTTATGTAATTTTATTATGCAGTCGAAATTGCAGTGTGATTTTCCATGGAAAAGTCGTTGTGTGGTGAATACGATACCCATTTCTCTATCAAGGGTATAAACGATTATGCAAATTTCCTTATTTATTATACAATTTTATTTATAAATTCCACATTATTTTATCATGTAATAAGTGACTATGTTTAATGAATCCATGTTATATTATCCATGTGGAATACCTATGCATTAAATGAAATGATTGAGAACGGTGGTCCCTGATAGCGCTCCAATGCATTGGGTAAAATTTGAATCATGATATGTATAGTGAAATTAGGTTTTACTCATGATAATTAAAGGTTAATGAGGGTTTAATCATGCTCCGTGTTTAGTGATCCTTGGATCATGCTAATATAATGTTAAATGTTGTTTCCACATTTCCATTTTATGATAATCTTGATACATAAAGCCTTTATGTTCATATTTCTTTTATGATCCATTTATATGACTATTTCATAACATGTAAAAAAAATTTCATGTTATTCCTTCTTTAATCCATTACCGTTCTTTACAAATCCCCATTTTTATGCATGTCCTCAATTTATCCCATGCATTTCAAAGTACGAAGGAATGTGTGTGGTCATGTAAATGATATTTTCAATAAAGATGTGTATTTCATGTTTTAAGTTGTTATGTAATGTTCATAAGCCCCAAAGAAACTAGAATTATTGATCTTATATGTTTTACCAACTGATGATTTTATGTAATAAATTATGTTTATGTATAAATAAACATTAGGATTGTTATAGTTGGTATCTGAGGATAGGTTTAGTTATTATTGGTATTATGATTAAGAAACTCTAGTGAAAGCCTTAGGGATAAGACTATGTCTAATAAAAACATCCAAAATTTTGGTGAGTATTATGTAAGTTGTTTATCATAAAAGACATCCATGTCTAGATATGAGAAGGTAGAGGCAGCATTGGCACATATGTATCTCGGGGTAAAACCAAAAAACATCACTTTGAGCTAGACTCGAATGGGAACTGGTGCATGACAACGAGAATTGCTGCACTCTTGGTTAAAACACTCCATAATTGATATGCTTTGGTAAATTCATAATCTTTTTATAAACCAATATTAATGGAATTAAAAAAAATTCCACTAATAATATTTTTTTTGGAATTAGATCCTGGATAACATAGATTGAAGCCTATAAAATCATATGTTATGGAAAAAATAATTTATAAGTCCTCAGTTTTTGTATTTGGATTACCCTTTATGTGTTACCCCTATATTTGTTTTCAGCGAATGGATGGTAATAGGAAATCTTGGGCTAACAACCTATGCAAAGATCAATCAGATGACTATTCTAATTATATTCCCAATCCAATTAGAGTGAGAATCACAAACGTTTCCATGATACTATCTCAGTTAACTCATGTTTGGAATAGAAACATGGGTTAAGAGTAATGGTCAAACCCCTAAGAAATAACAAGTTTCTATCAAGTTCTTCATGAGAGAAGGACCTTCCTATTTTAATGGATAATCTGATACCTAAAAATCTGAACAATGGATCAACTCCATTGAAAAGATCTTATGCATCCTTCAATGTTATGAATAAAATAAGGTTCTTCTTGATTGTAATCATATAGAGGGTGAAGCTGATCAATGGTGGACATTGATAAAATATTATGAAGCCTGAGGAAGAGATGGAGGCATTGGAATCATAGGATTTCAAGAAATTTTTTTTGGATAAATATAGTCCTCAAACCCTATAACTAATGATGGAAAGGGACTTCCTTGACGTCAAGGAAAAAAGATGTATAATCCATCAGATCTTACAAGGAAAACATCACAAGGCTTGCACAATTGGCCTCCAACATTGTCGTTACCCCCAAATGAAAGGTTCACTACTTCTTTGGTGGGATAAAACATATCATATAGAAATCCCTAGCGATCCATGACTTTGAGAGCCATGAGAATATTCTCTGAGCTTCCCTCAATGTCAAAATGGAGATCAACAAATATCCTGGGTGTCATTGGGATAAGAAGCATAAGGTTTACTTTAATTCTGGAGGTCTGATGGATAAATCTAATAGTGCTATGAAAATCCAACACCCCACTTTCCAATGGTGTGGAAAGAAGCACTACATTAATTGCCTATAGTGGATGAGGAAATGATTTAGATGTGAAAGAGAAGTGAACCTATCCATTAAATACTGACAAGAAAAACTGATTGATATGACAATGGAGAGGAATGATCCCTTAAAACCTCAATACATTGTTCATTTCATCAACTGTAATGAACTAGGGAAATTGGAAATTCAGTTCCCCAAGCCAAGGGTTTTGGGAGGTAACCAATAACCTACAAGGCAGAAATGGTGAGATTTTGACATCACTTTCCCCGAATTAAACCTCGAAAATGAAGTGGTAAAAGGTACGCTAGTTATTCATTCCTGAATAGTGAGAATACTTTCTTATTCTAGTTGTACACATTAATTTATATCCCAAAAGTTTATTAGGACAATCCCTACACCACCAAAAGTCATGGACATAAAGATGTCAATGAGAACAGAAAATGGGACAATCCTTTAGTCCCATGAATATAACTCATCCCATTTCATAATTTGTGCATTGAACGTCCTAGAGAACCTTTTCATACTCCCTCTGGTTGAATTTGATGCAATTCATGTCATGGATTTTATTTCCCTCTATAGAGCCAACATAAATTATCGTGAGAGCGAAATGACTCTCTATATGGTGAATCGACCCCTTGATTCTGTAAAAGTGAAAGGAGGAGGATGAATCATATTTATAATAATCATCTCAAGAATGGATATTAATTCCCTATGAGCACATGTATATTGCTCAAATGATTGAGTCTAAGGAGGAAACCATCCATAAATACATACCTATTGTGAGGGAATTCGATGAAGTGTTTCCCGAGGAATTAAATGGCCTTAATCCTATAAGAGATGTTGAATTCTCCATTGATATTATACCTTGGGTGTTGCCGATATCCATGAATACATATAGAATGGTTGTTTTGGAGCTTGAGGAGTTGATGAAAAAGCTACAGGTGGATCCAGATAATGTGTTTATACTCCCATATTCCTCACTGTTGGGTGCACTAATCCTCTTCATCAGGAAGGAGGACGGGTCAATCCTCCTTTGAACTGATTATCAAGAGCTCAAAAAAATCTCAATAAAGAACAAGTATCCTCTTCCATGAATTTATGACTTGTTTCATCACTTATGTGGAGCAGAATACTTCTACAATATAGATCTAGAGTTAGGATATTATCAAGTAAAGGTGAAGAAGGAGGATATCCCCAAGACTGCTTTTTCATTCAAGATATGGGAACTATGAATTCATAGTAATGCATTTCAAAATCACTAATTATCTAGAAATATTTATGGAATTGATGAATAGAGTATTTAGAGAGTACATTGAATCATTTTTGTAGTTTTTATAGAATATATTCTAATATACTCTAAAACCAAAGAGGATCATCTATGAACTATACTAGAGACCTTGTGAAAGGAGAAGCTTTAGTAGAAGTACAAGAAGTGTATATTGTAGTTGAAGGAGGTATCACTCTTGGGTAATATCATCACAAGAAATGGGATTTATATGGATCACTCTATGATAGCTGCAATTATAGGTTGGTCAAGTCCAACATTGGTAACAGATATCCATAGCTTCCAGGGGTTCATTGGATATTATCGCCAATTTCTGAGGAATTTCTAATAATTATCCAACCCTCTTACCAAGATAAATCAGAAAGGAGTATTGTTCTCATAGAGTGATGAATGTGAAGATATATTCAATGAGATGAAATGAATGCTTATCACTACGCTTTTTCTCACACTACACATAGGTAGAGATATTTTTGTGGTATTTAGTGATTCTATGAAGAAGGTCTTGGGCTGTTTGTTGTTGGAAAATGATAGATTCATTTCCTATACTTCAAGGAAATTGAAGGTTCTTGAGAAAAAATATCCAAAACATGATTTAGAGTATGTTTTAGAAATATTAAATTTTGAAAATATGGCAAAATAAACTCTTTCGATAAAAGAGTGAAATATACACAGATCACAGAAGCCTCAGGTATATATTCACACAGAAAGAGATGAACATGATCCAACAGATATGGATAGAGTTGATCAATGACTATGAATTCTTAATCTATTACTACTCAGGGAAATACAAAAAGGTGGAGGATGATCTATCAAGAAAGGACAAACAATTCAATCATTGATGAAAATTGAAAAGTATATAATCTACTTAGATTTGATGAAGATGGACATGGGAATCGTAAAGAAGGGAACATCATCAATACTTTTTCAAATGATTTCTCAACTGTCTTTTTGGAAAGGTTAATGGATGCTCAAAAGGATGATGTTGGAATTCAAAATAAAGTGGAAACAATCAGAAAAATGGAAATCCTCAATGTTCAATGTTAATAAAGAAGGAATTGTGAGATTTGGGACACAACAATGTATTCCATAAAATCCAGAGTTAAATAAAGAACTTTTGGATGATGCCAATATTTCAAATTTATCCATTAACCTAGGAAACAAAAATATGTATTGAGATATATGATAGCTCTATTGGAGGGATAACATTAAGAAGGAGACTGCTGAGTATACATCAAAGTTACTGGTATGTTTGAAAGTAAAGGCTGAGAGGCACAAGGTTAAGGGTAAGATGATACCATTACCCATACCAACATGGAAATGCGAAAACATCACCATGGACATTGTCACTGGAGTTCTGAAGACATAAAAAGGAAAAATGCTATTAAGTTTGATATGGATCTTGTGACAAAGACTGCACACATCATTGCAATTCAGGAGGATTTCTCTTTTGGATCAACTGGCACGTATATACATCCGAGAATTGGTAAGGGTTCATGGAGAACCACTGTATCACCACAGGATTTCATTGTACATTATCTCTTTAATGTAATTCAATAGTTTTCTCTGTACGCAACATTTAGTTCAAGCTCACCATGACTAACCAAACTAACCACGCAAAAAGAAATTATTAATAGTATATTGAATTTTTAATTTTACATACACAATATAATTTTAACATCTATATTATGTGTTTCTTATACATAATATAAGAACAAATTCAATTTTTCAGATAAAATATGATTTTCTCAAAAAATGCAGTTTTACCATCATTTAATGGAGAACCCTTTTTTAAATCTAATATTTTTCACTTTTATATATTTAATTTAACAAAATAAACTTACTCATTAAAATAAAGACATAAAAATTTAGTTTGGATAAATATTTAGTGTTTTTTTGATAACATTCATTTTTTATGAATAGTAAAAGATACCAAATTTTAATTGGGAAAACTTTTTTAAATCAAAATAATTTATAGTGTTAAATTATAATTCCGAATGGTTTTGAAGTATAATTATATTATATATTTATCATTTAATCCAATATTGGTCATTGGAAGTAATTTCACATTTAAAGTGGACTTAAACACATATCAATCTTTTGAAAGTTTTTAATTCTCAAAAACATGCTTTCTGGTTTTGACAACAGGAATTAATTTTAAATAAATTAATGAAACTATTATATTTTGAATTTGGTAAAATAAAAATTATTTTTGATTTGAAAATATCAAAATTAGCTTTTGTTGAATTTTTGGTATTATTTTTGAAATCTTTCAATTTTTGATGAATAGTGAAAAACATTGCGTTGTTGTTTAAAACCGACTTTTTATTTAAATAATTATTCATTTTTTTAAATTTATTTTAATTAAAAATAGATACATAATACCTATATAACTTCAATGTAATTCATTGGAGTCATTTTATAATAAAATTAGATGTATTAAATTTTATTGAACTTTTTAACGTCTTTTACCCACCTTCTCGGCACATTTTCAAATTTGCATAAAACATGATTTTACCAGTTCTGTGATTTGAATTTCAAAAATAATAGAGACAAGGTTGACATAAATAAATTAAATGTGTTTCAATAGGATGAAAATAATTTTTTTTATTAATAGTAACTTTTGAATTTTATCTACCACGGTTAAAATTAAATAAAGTAATCAAAGGGAAAAATGATATTATAATTACCCTAACACATTGAATAATTCTTTTGGATAAGTTTATTTAGACCTAAATAATCCTTAGGAATAAAATATTATCCTTTTTGAACCACTAGTATTAGATTACAACATTTATTATTATTTTATTTAAAGAAGAGTTAAAAGTAATAAATTCATATTTTAATAACTAAACCGTTTTTAATATATGGTTATACATAAGATAAATTATACTATAAATATTAATTTGAAATATAATTCCATTCCCTAAATTATGGTATTTTATTTTTAAATTTTATAAATTAAATAAATAATGTTATTTATGACACAATGATGATGCAGTAAATGCCTTATTAATGAATGATTGAAATAATTGATATTATAAACATCAAAATAAATGTAAATTGAGACTTTTGATTCCATAAACGAATTTTATAGGTGAATATGACATTTTAGGGTTGATTTAAAGTATTTGATTTTATTTAATGATGTTTTTATGACTTTCACAAAAACCAATTACTTAATAGTGTCAGAAATGACATAAATGAGTTTCTAAAACAAATACTGTATTATTAAATGATATAATATTCCTCAAAATATAATATTATGTAAAAGTACTTATATAGTGATATATATTTCATATATTAACCTATTTATGTTAGCTTTTAATTTTAATGTATGTTTATTAACCATGTATTATAATAATACAAGAAGACATGGTAAAAGATAAACTATTTAACTAAGTGTTAAATCTAAAAGATAAGATTAATATGGTGACCTAAAGTTGCCTAAAACCTATTGGTTGAGATGATTTCTACCCATAAACATATTATCCTCGAAATAAATTCTTTTGGATCTATTATAAACTAAAATGAATTTATAATAAAAAATATTTCAAACTTTTCTTAAAGTGACCCACACCTTTCTTATAAAAGGGTATTACCCTTCTCCCAAAATCACACCACCAAAGCCATTTGGATTAGAAAAAACCTACTAAAATATCCTAACAACTACCCTAAATTTATCCTACAGGCCTCACATTGACCAGAAATCTAGCTTAAGGATCCATTTTGATCAAATCAAAAGGAAACACCTAATGAAGAGGTAATAATTTCCCCACCTCTTTCAAAGTTCTATTATTCTACCACTTCCTCTTTCTTTGTTGTTTCCTTAACAAAATAATAACTCCATTACCTTTAACCTAATGTGATGTTACTATAAATATGGTATAACCATATCCATTAATTTATCCATTCTATGAATAAAAAAGTCACTATACATGCGTACGCATGGCTTATCGTCTCCATGTCATGGTATAGATTGTTATTCAACACTTCATTATTTGGATGGGTATAATAAAGAGTATAATTGAAATAAATAATAAAAATGACATGATAATGATTATTTATATATGATATACCATATATTTAAATATGATATCACCACTAATAGAATGATATTGTCACTCGTACATACATATAGATTACCGTCTCCACAAACACGATGAGATTCATTCTCCATCGTAACCATTCAAGAATAATTTTCATTTTATGATTAAAAATAATTTTTATGAACTTAATATCATTATGGATATGAATAAAATACACCATATCCATAAAAAACATGACTTACATAACAAAACATATAAAGGAAAACCAATCAGTTATGACCTGAAACAATGGAACTTTTGAAATATTATTAACAAATAAATATTGAAAGGTAATATATGATATAATATTTCCCTATGTGGTTCTTGTATAATTTAATAACAATTATTTAACTATTATACCATATGATAACCTACCCTTGACCAAGTAAAATTACAAGGTACAGTTTAATTTTACAATCACTTTATTTATACGAGGTTGTTTATACGTAAGTATCTACTCTGAATTTTTTTATCATCGATATCGTTGTTTCTTAAAAAAGTATTTCAAATTTTTTTTACTACTTCCTAGAATATGGGTTAATGTAGTTTATACCCTTTTTAGAATTTTTGTAAAATGTTTTTAATGGAATATCTTCATCAGTTTCCAAATAAGGTACTTTATGATGTGTTCGACAAATTAGGGTAAGAACATTTTTTAACTTATAAGGATGGTGAGGCTATTTTCAACCGTTATAACACCTTCTATGATTCCCTCACAAGATTATAAGAATATTTTTAAAATAAATGTTTTATTTTATAATTATGTGGCTTTTAAATTATTTCATAATAGAATGAGATATTTCTCTCAAATAGTTTTTATCTCATCTATGTCAATATCCTTTGAGGAATTTTACAGTTGTTTGAAGTAGATTTATTATGATGCAATCATCCATTTTTTATTGAAGGTTTTGTGATATGTTTGACTGTGGATGTGTTATTTTTTTACCGTTCATGGTTTATGGTTAAAGTATTAACATTTTGTATGCTAGTTTTCATGTTAATGTTTATGTTATGTTTCAACCTTTTAAAATGAGGAATGCATTAGACTTAGTAAGTAATGGGTGGAGCCTGCTATAGTTCCTCAGTGAATGGGTAGGTCTTATGAGACAAACTAGTGTCTTCGCACAAGACCTTGACAAAATCTTATTTTTAGTCTTGGCATGAAGCCTTGACTCTGTGGTAATGATATCTTGTATTATTCATTCCATTATTATGAAATTAGTTATTGATATAACTTATGTTTATTCGACTAGTAGAATATCTATTTATATAATAAAATATAATTATTTGATTTATATTTTCCATATTTTTCATAAATTTATGTTTGAAAGGAATTTATTTTTGGCTTATACATTGCCTTAAATATATGTGATTATTTATGAATATTTCCTCTATATTGTTATCCTTACTGACCATCTGAGCTCACCCCTTTCTTATGTTTTATTTTTCCCAGGATGTGATGAAGTATATTATAATTGACCTATAAGGATAGGATAAGGGATAAGAGTGTGTTCCACATATACACAATGTTTTTTTCAAATCATAATATAATGTAAAACTTATGTTTGTATCTAGTACATACAATGATACTAAATCAATTGGTCATTCGGGACATGATTCCTTGTATCATGCCAATATTATGTAATAATGCACTGACTCTGGATACTGCTATCAAGGAATTACAGTTAGTATTAGAGATTTTTTAGTATAATCCTTGTAAACTAGATTTAGAAAAACTGTGATCAGAGGACATTACCTTAAGATAGATTTTTAGGATTAGTGTAGAAGAACTTCCTAGAATTTTGGTAATGTAGAGATTTTGGGAAATTTAAAAGAAATAAATCCATGTCTTGATAAGAGAAGGTAAGGGTAGCTCTGGCATAGATGTACGTAGGAGTGAAAACTCTGACAAAGAGTTTTAGGCAAGACACATGATATCCTGGTACACGACAACAGGCCTTGTTGCACTCTTGGTTACGACACTCCCAGGGGATATGCTTTAGACAATTCACATTTTATTTTCAAACCATTATGAAGGATTTATGATTAAATATCTTCTAAAATAAATCATTTTTATGATAATGGATCATATTCATAAACTTTTTAATTTAGGTTAGGTATTTTACAATTTTGGAATTATGCATTGTGATTCATAATCAAACCAACTGTATGTCTTTGTTTAGAAATGGTTCCTTGTAGAATGAATGAGAAATCCAACAATACGCATGATCCAATGAGTTAGAAGGATCATATCTTTCATGGTCTTAAGCCAACATTTTGAAGGGAAAATTTCTCCCACATATTCTCATCATATGAATAAATATTATCACGTGGTAATTAGATAAGTAAAAAATTCGATGAGTTTTATGGCATTGAAAGGATGCCAGAGAAGAAAATAATGGTTGAGAGAACGATGGATAAAGGAAAGAAGGGAAGGAAGGATATTTTTTCATATGTGATGACTATGGAATGAATCACCTTGGAAATTGCTTGAAGGGAATGGGATTTTGTTATAAGTGTTGAGAAAAAGGACACTAAGTATATGATTTAAAGTGTAAGAAAAAAGGATTCAAATATACAATGCTTCATCTACAAGGATTCAAGATAGTATCTGAATCAATGTCCCAATCATCAGGGTATACCCCAAATAATGATATTGGATAATAATCATGTTACGATACTATCACAGATTAGGAATAATAATAAGATTTATTATATTTTTATTAATGAATTATGTCATATTAGTGTTGTATCAACGATTTACTGGTTATATTAATTATAGAAATAAATAAGTATTGTACTAAAGTACAATTTCATTGAGGATTTGAGATTATAAGCTACTAAGAAAATTAAGTCAACATTAAGTTATATTTTTTGAGAAATATATGGTTGATGGAATAATAAAACTTAATATGGTCTTGATATTGAGGTAGTGATTTTGGAATAATAGAATGTTGATTTGGATAAATTATAATGGATATTCTTGACTACCTTGGACCTGGTTAATGGTTTGTTTACTGAATCATTGTAGAAGTATTAATTTTTTTTTGAATATGTGGAATATTTATAGTATTCTATAAGGAATAATGGATAATGAAGGTAATAAAAATGATTTTATGGTAATTCAGGATGTTAACATGTTTAAGGAGAATAAATGATGAAGGTAATCACATGTAATAATGTTACAAAAGGAAATCATCATTATATTATGTTGACTTTCCTTATTAAATTTTGGACTATGAGTTTGAACACTAGTATTTTGGATAAGTCTAAAGATTTTATAGGATTAAGTTGATCATTGGGTACTATGGTTTAAGGATAAAACATTTCTTAAAATTATTTTTGGATTTTTTTTATAAAAATCACAACCCGATGGTCAGGCGACAAACTGGTGCATTTGGAAATGCTGTGAGACTTGAACCCACAACCAAAGGGTGACAAGGGTTCATCACCTACCACTGGCCTATGTGATGTCATAGTCTATATAATGTAGTTTTTTGTAAAATGGTCTAATATATTAATTATAAATTCTTTTATCGGAACCCTATACAATTATGATAAATAAAATATTTTTGAATTCTATAATCTTTTTGGGAAAAGGATGAGTTCGTGGTAGAAATTAGTTAAAGGAAGGAAAACTACATGTCATGTATTTTTTTTGAAGAAATTAATTATTAATCATAATGGAATGTATCTAAAAACACAAAATGTGTTATACTAATACCTTATGTTTTGATAAACCAATAATATTTTATGTCATCATTGATTTATGGATGTATGGCCCTTAATTTTCTATTTATTATTCATTTGTTTGTGATTGATTACCTCAATCACTCCTTATAAATATTTATGTTATCCCTCCAACTATGTGTTTCAAATTGCCAACAGTGTTCTCCTCTTCAAAATAGTATTTTTTGGGACTTTTTTCACTTCCATTTCCCTCTTATTAAGACTAAATTTTATTAACCCTATTTCTTATGTGGGTTTTCAACAAAGGTATTATCTATTTTTAACCGTTTTTTTCGAAAAACCATTTCAAATTGCAATGACGCAATTTAATGAAGGAGGGGAGAATGTAACACCCTCGGATTTAATAGTATGTTATCTCTTTAAAATAATTCAATTTCTTGTGCAACACGCAACACCGAGTTCAACCACACTACGACTTACCAAACTAACAGCTCAAAAATAAGTTATGAATAGTATTAACTAAAATTTGAATTTTATATACTCCATATAATTTTAACATCCCTATTATGTGTTTCATAGACATAATCTAAAAAAATTATTTTTTTCAGATAAAATAAGTATTTCTAAAAAATGAAATTCTACCTCAATTTTATTCTGAACCTTTTTTAAATCCAATATTTGATACTTTTATATATTAAATTTTTCAAATTAAAAATATTTTTTCGAATAGGAACATAAAAATTTAGTTTGGATAAATTTTTGTTTTTTTTCTGATACATTTCATATTTTAATGAAAAGTGAATGATACTAAATTTTAATTGATAACAAATTTTTTAATCAAAATAATTTATATTCTCAAATTATAAATTCAAATGTTTTTGAAGTATGATTAGAATATATTTTTATCATTTAATACAACATTAGTCATTGTAAGTAATATCAAATTTAAATTGGACATAAACACATATCAATATTTTGATAGTTTTTGCTTCTCAAAAACCCGCTTAATAGTTTTAATAACATGAATTAATTTTTAACAAATTAATGGAACTACTATGTTTCGAATTTGGTAAAATAAACACCATTATTGAATTTGGATTATAAAAATTACCGTTGGGTGAATTTTTGGTATTTTTATGAAAACTTTCCATTTTTGATGAATATTGAAAAACACTACATTATTATTTAAAACCGAATTTTTATTTGAATAATTATTTATTTTATTTAAATTTATTATAAGTCAAAATAGATTCATAATATCTATATAAGTTTAATTTAATTCATTGGATTCATTTTATAATAATATTATATGTATAGAATTTTATTAAACATTTTAACGTCTTTTACCCACCTTCTAGGCACATTTTCAAAGTAACACAAACTGTTATTTTACCACCTCTGTGAAATGAATTTCAAATATCTGAGGGACACAATTTACATTAGTAAGTAAAACTTGGTTCAATAGGATGAAAATAATTTTCTAATAATAGTAATTTTTGTATTTTATTTACCACGGTTAAACGTAAATGGGGTAATTATTGGTTAAAATGATATTATAGTAAACCTAAAACATGACATAATTCTATGGGATAAGTGTATTTAGACTTAAATAAGCCTTATGAATACAATATTATTATTTTTTATCCACTTGGATTATATTAGAACATTTATTATTGTTTTATTTAAACAAGAGTTAAAAGCAATAAATTCAAATTTTTATAACTAAACCATTTTTAATATAGGGTTATACATAAGATAAATTTGATTAAAAATATTCATTTGAAATATAAAACGATTTCCTACGTCATGGTATTTTATTTATAATTTATATACAATAAATAATTAAATTCAATTATGACACATTTATGATGTAGTAATTACCTTATTAATGAATGATTGAAATAATTGATATTATAAATATCAAAATAAATGTAAATTGAGTCTTTTGATGGTATAAAATAATTTCATCGGTGAATATGGAATGTTAGGGTTGAATTAATATATTTTAATCGAATTAATAAACTTTTGATGACTTTTGCAAAAAACAAATAGTAAATATTGTCAAAATAGACCTAAATGAGTTTTTAAAACAAATACTATTTGGTTAAATGATATAATATTCCTAAAAATATATGATTCTGTAAAAGGAATTATATAATGATATATATGTCATTAATGAACCATTTGAGGTTATATTATCATTATATTATATTTTTATTAACCATTTATTATAATAATACACGAAGACAAGGTAAAATTTAAACTATTTAACTTAGGGTTAAATCTAAAAGATAAGGTTAACATGGTGACCTAAACATGTCGCTCGTGCATACATACGAATTACATTCTCCATGAACGCGATGAGATTAATCCCCTTCATAAACATTCAATAATAATTTTAATTTTATGATTAATAAAAATGTTTAAGAACATAATATAATTTTGGATATGAATCAAATACATCTTATCCATAACAAAAACGACTTACATAACCAAAAATATAAAAGAAAACGAATCAGTTAACACCTGAAACAATGATACTACTAAAATTTTATTAATAAGGCAATATTAGAAGATCATATAAGATATCATATTTATGTATGTGGTTCATTAAAAATTTAATAACAATGATTTAACTATTATACAGGATGTTAACATACCACCGACCATGTAAAAGTACAAGGTAAGGGTTAATTTTACAATCTATTTATTTATCCGAGGTTGTTTATAAGTAAGTATCTACCTGGACTTCTTTATCATCCACATCTATGTTTCTTAAAAATATATTTCAAAACATTTTTTCTATTTTCTGGAATATGGGTTAAAGTCACTTCTACCCATGCTTGACTTTTTATATTTTTTTTTGAAAGGAATCTCTCCGTCATTTTCCAAACAAGGTACTTATTGACCTGTTCAACAAATTAAAGTAAGAATATGTTTTTTATCTTATATAGAGGGTGAGGCTATTTTCTACCATTATTACACCATCTAAGATTACCTTAAAATATAATAAGAATATATTCAAAATAAATTTTATCTTTTATAATAATTTTACTTTTAAATGATTTCGAAATAGAATGAGATATTTTGCTCAAATAATTTTGATTTCATCTTTTTCAACATCCTTTGATGGATTTTACACTTGTTTGAAGTTGATTTACAATGACATAATCATTGATATTGTATTTATGGTTTTTTTGATATGTTTAACTATAGATGTGTTATTTTTATACCATTTATGGTTTACGGTTAAAGTATTAACATTTCGTATGCTGGTTTTAATATGAATGTTTATGTTATGTTTCAACCTTTTCATATTTGGAATGCATTGGACTTAGTAAGTTATGGGTGGAGTCCGTTATAGCTTCTTAATGCATTAATAGGTCCTTAGAGACAATAAAGTGTCCTAAAAGAAGGCCTTGACAAAATCTTATTTGTAGTCTTGGCATGATTCCTTGACTATGTGGTTATAATGTCCAACATTATGCATTCCATCATTATGAAATAAGCTATTGATATTACAAGTGATTATTAAACCATTATAATATCCCTATAAATAAGTAAATATAATTATTTGATTTATCATTTCCATATTATCATGAGGTTTATGTTTAAAAGGCTTGTATTTTAGTCTTATACATTTCCTTAAATGTTTATGCTTATTAGTGAAAGGTTCCGCTATTTTTTATCCTTACTGAGTATCTGAACTAACCTCTTTCTTAGGTTGTATTTTTTTCCTATGATGTGAAGAAGAATATGATGAAAAACCTATAGGGATATTCTATGGGGTATGACTGTGTTCTATGGAGACACAATGTTTTTTTTTTCAATTTATAATTTAATAAAAAATTTATATATGTATCTAGTACTTCCTAGGGTACTAAACCGGTCTGTCTTTTTGGACATGATTCCTTGTATCATGCCAATGTTATGTAACAATGCACCGAAAATGGGTAACTGGGATCGGGGCATTACAACCACTATCGATTGTATCTGACTGAGATCCAAGATTCACCTCTATGTTTGGGAAAAGTCATCAACATTCTTAGAATATTGAGCTAAACATCAGTACGGCTTATCATCCTCAAACTGATGGCCAATCTGGAGAGACTATACAAAAATTTGAAGCCATGTTAAAAGCAAGCTCAATGGACTTCAAAGGATGATGGGATGAAAATATTTATATAATTTATTTCACTTTTGATAATAGTTTACACGCAAGCATCAAAATGGGTCCTTATGATGCCCTTTATGGTCAGAGGTGCAGAATACTGACATGTTTGGATAATGTTGGTGAGCGAAAACTCCTCTGTCCAGAAATCATCATGGAAATGGTGGAGAAGGGTAAGAGCATTTAGCAAGACATTAAAGCTGATCAGAGTTGAAAAAAGAAGTATGATGATAATCATCAATGAGACCTAGAGATTGATATTGGATACATGGTATTCCTCTAAATATCACCATAGAAGATAGTTAGGAGATTCAAGAAAAATGGAAAGTTGACTCCAAGGTACATTGGCCCTTTTGAGATCCTTATCTCATTAGTGTAGTGGACTATCGACTAGGCCTCCCACTGAACCTATCTCATGTAAATAATGTATTCCATGTATAACTATTGAGGAAGTACATACCTGAACCATTGCATGTACTCAATCAAGAGGTTGTACCATTAGAGAATTATGTCTCTTATAAAGATAATCCAATGAAGATCATAGATCATAGTGGAATCTTTAAAAGAAATAAGTCAATGTACCTCATCAAGGTGTTGTGGGAGAACCTCAAGATTGATTAAGTATCATGGGAATCAGAGGAATTGATGAAGCAGAGTTACCCTCATCTATTTTAGTATTGGAAAAGGAAATTTGGAAGGCAAATTTTCTTTAGAAGGAATATTATAACGACCCAAAATTTTATTTATGAAAATTCATATTGATCTAGTTAAATTATTTATTATGTAAAATGGTTATATAAAATAATAACTTCCTGGGTTTTATGTTTTTGGTTTTAAAAATAACGTTAAGAATTATTATCGTTGCTAATATTTCCATTGAACAATGACCAATTGATTAGTATAAATATAGGGCTTTAACAAATCCAATTTACTCAGAAAAAGGATATGATGGCCTCATGTAGAATAATTTCTCCTTATGATGCCCATTTGTTAGAGCACATAAAGGAGGTGGTGTCACTGGGGTCCACTATTGACCCCACCCAAGCCGATCTTTAACATGTTATGCTCAAACGGAATCACCTACTAGAGTATTGGATGTTGATTGAGATTACCACATGACCGATATTATCTAATCCACCCAAATAGTATGCCAGGATTGCACACCTTACCCTTAGTTCATATGCGGTTGTTATAAGTGGTTATGTAATAATACTGTAAAACAATTATTATGATCATTAGTTTTGTATAGAATAATGAATATAAATTGATTTTATTAATGTTACTTTTAAATAGTGTTTAATGCACAGATAATATTTTTAGTTAATATTCGATTAAGAAATATTTTTTGATGAAGTAATGGATTATTGGACTAAATAATATTTTAATAAAATATTATTACTTAAATAATTTTTATTAAATATAAATCATCATATAATTTTTTGAATACAGTTTTAAATTTTATGAAGGATTGAAAGTTGTTTTTGTTAAAACCCATGAATTTTTTATAATTGTTGGTTTATATTTTAAAAGAGAAAACTCATATATTTAGATAATTATTTAGATAAAATGAATATTATTTTTGGAATCAAGAAGTTGAAATTATCCAACAGTTAATTTTTCCAAAAAAATTTGAGATATGATAATTTTTGGTTAAAAATTAAATACTGTTAAATTATATAATGTGGTTTATGATAGAATAATTACCCAATTGTGTTGTAATAAAATACTATAAATATTTTTTTCGGTCAATATATGTTTTTCAATTAAAATAATGTTATTTTATGTTTGTTTGATTTATTTTACAAATCTTTAGTGGACCCTCCAATACTTATAAAATATTTTAGCTTTTTAAAATGATTTCCTTGAGAGTGTGACTCTACTCCACATAAGAAAGCCAAATATTTTAACAATTTCTGCCAATGGAAATATAAAATAATATTTTCTACTCCACTTTACCAAAATCCATGTCCAAAACCATCGTTTGTTTTGTGGTTTTTATTAGTTTAAACTGCAGTGTCCAAAACCTAAATAATAAAGAATTCCCTATCTTTTCCTATATAAACCCACCCATGCTCCCACTTATCACCACTAAAAACCCTTCGGGAACGTCCATAACCTTCCCTTAACTCTATATAATCCTTCCATGGCTCCCCAAGTTCCCAATAAGTCTATCTGAAGCCCCTCCCAAGCCATTGGGATCACACTTCCAAGTAAGAAATTTCTTCCTTTCTCATTTTTGTCCATGATTCATTATGTTTCTATACCTTTGTATTTTAAAATAAAAATATTTTTTTTATGATTTAAATCCTTCCCTATACTTGCCTAAATATTTATTAATTATGATAGACCCATTTCTCTCTCATTTATGCTTCTCATGTACACCTATTACCATGCCGAAATTCCTTGAGGAATTTCTCTCTTCTCATTTACATTCATGCAATTATTTTTTATTATTAATATAAAATCCATTAAATTTGTTGGGACATGTATATATATCGCTCCCATACTTTACATTTCATTTATATATGATGATAAACCCCTTTTTGCTTTCATAAACCATTTTTATGAATTCTTAAGTCACGTTGTTATGCTTCCAAAATTGCACCATGATTTTCCAAGCCAAAGTCGTTGTGTAGTGAATACCATTGCCATTTCTCTATCATGTGTATTCATATTCATGAAAATTTTATAATTTATTATATAGTTTCATATATTAATTAAAAATTCCCCAAAATTTTAAAAAAATTATGATGTTTAATGAATCCATTTTATATTATCCACGTGGAACAATTATGAATGAAATTAAATGATTAAGAAGGGTACGCCCTGATAGCACTCCAATGCATTGGGTAAAGATTAGTATCATGATACCTTTATTGAAATAAGGTTTATGCATGATAATTCAAGTGAATTGAGGGTTTAATCATGCTCCAAGTGAAATGATCCTTGTATCATGCTAATATCTTGTAAAATGTTTGTGCCACATTTCTATATTAGGATAATCATGCTATATCATGCCTTTATATTCAGGTTTCTCTTATGCACCATTGATATGCCTATTTCCAAACATGTATTATATTATTCACGTTATTACTTGATTACTACCTTACTGGGCCTTACAACTAACTTATTTTATGGATGTTATCAGGTTATTCCATGTAATGTTAAGTACAAATGAATGTGCGTGGTCCTTTAAAAGTAGTTTTCAATAAAGACATTTATTTCATGTTTTATGTTACAATGTGATGTTCCTATGCCCCAAATAAAGTAGATATATTTACCTTTTATGTTGTATCAATTGAATATTTATTATAATAAATTATGGTTAAGTATGAAATAAATAGAAGGGTTTATATAGGCAGTGGATGAAAGAATATGATTCTAAATCTGATCACTATGTCTAGACTTGCAGATGTTCAGAAGGTTATCCTGAATATTCATGCATGTACATAGATACATGTTGAAGAGATAGAAGATATAAATCTACATTTTATGATAAATTACACACTCTAGAACGAGTATTTAAAGGTTCTCTTCATCACTTAGAAACAGGTAAAGATGAATAAATTATTCTATCCTATTATCTTTAGTTTTTCATGAGTATGTATCCTATACATCATGATTTTCCATAATATATTGAGAAATTAGGAATGTATTAATGATACCTTATATATTAATAGAAATTTTGGTGATGATTTTGATCTCTCAGACTCCACCATCTATTAATCATTAACATTTAATTGTCCATTCATGATGGGCCTCTAAATCAGAGTGTCTGTATCCATGAAATTATATCTCCAAATATATAATACATATTTACTTGGAAAAACATCAAAAAATTAATTGTTCGATAGAAAATGAGAAATGAATATTTTCTCTATGTGTGAGGGAATAATCAGCGTGTTTAGAGGGGTATTTATCCATGCAGTAGTCTAGCAGTTAAGAGTTAATTGCCTTCCCACCATCCATTATGAGTGCTCCATGATATAAGTTAAATAGCTTCTAATAAATGAACATAAATAAGATATAGGAATGGATTGATTCCCATTTAATTGACTTCTTTTGAATATATTTTATATGAAATCAAAATAAGGGTCATCAGAATTTAGTAAATTCCATGTGAATTTATTGGTAAGGACATCATTAAATAATATATGATCCTTGATTCCAATACACCCATTTCAATGGGATTAATACAGTTCATAAAAGAAATTTTTATCAAAACCCTTTCATGCAGAAATACTACCTAAATGAAATACTTTAATGTTCCTTAAAAAATATTATCAAGAAATCTCAGCCATCTGTAGAGAGAAGAGTAGTACACAATCATAGATGTGATAACTATGATGATAAGTTACAACCTTCCAGCTTGTGAGATTGCCTTCCCCATCCATCTATTTATCTAATTTAAATTTCATTTGAATATTCCCCCAATATACTGACTTTTCACCATACCCTA
Source organism: Viscum album (assembly GCA_963277665.1). Classification (NCBI taxonomy): domain Eukaryota; kingdom Viridiplantae; phylum Streptophyta; class Magnoliopsida; order Santalales; family Viscaceae; genus Viscum; species Viscum album. The sequence goes on from OY728133.1 coordinate 2,033,114,942, forward strand.
GAATATTGGAACACAAAGATAGTTTATGTGGATAGAATCCCTTTTCACTCATTGTGTTCTAAATACAACGTTTCACATTAAAAATGGGATTCTATCACAAAAATAAATAAATTATTTGTCCCAATTGAAGTCTTAAACATCCAATAATTAATTGGGTTTAAATATGGAATTGATTGTATAGATGTTTTTTCATGAGGCTTGACCAAGAAGTGGGATTTCATCTGAATACAAATAGTGTGATTAGGTGGAAGTGTCACTATCAGATGTAATTTTTTTATAGAGAACAATATTATAGAGTACACTAATATATCTACTCATATATTCTTCTGATATCCCAAAAAGAAGATATGCGAGAGGATCACCATGTATGACAATCAAATTGAATTATTAGTAGACTTTGGGTTCTCCATTTATAAGGATAAATATCCTATAAGAGCATGCTGATTTATCTAATTATGGTATGTAATAACCTATACCAATTGAGAAAAATAAATAGAAAGCTCCATTTCAGAATTTCAAAATCACAAGAGATTTATATTTTAAAAGAAAGTTCCAAATATTTGTTTTCAATTTCATGATGTCCACACTTTATTATGCAACAAACAAGAAGCATTAAATGTTCTGACTAAGGTAACCCCAAAAATTATTTGGGGAGCTGTTCTCCTTAATAATCCCACCTAATATGATCATGATTATCTTACTAATTATTTTAGGAATCGTGACACAAAGGGGAACAAACCTGAAATCAATGATGTCAACAACATTCTTATTCTTTGGTATCAATGAAAATAATGTTTTTTGATCTAATAAGGTAGAGAGGCATGATTGAACAAAGACATGATTTCATTGGTTATAACATCCTATAGAATATCCTATTTGAACATCATGGATTTTCTAGTGAAACCATCCAGTTGAGATGTGATCTCTATATTGAGAGAGAAAATGGTGGTCTTGATATCCTCTTTAGAGGGGGCCATAATAAGGGCATGATTTTTTGATTCCAGAATGCATGGAAAAATGTTGTAAATAATTTTTCATGTTTATTCCAATTTATATTCAGGTAAATACACATCAAAATTTTCTACTACATCATTGGATGTTTCACTCTCAGAAGTGTATAATTGTCCATTGACATTTAATGCATTAATACATTCCTCAACTCCCTTTTCCTTATACATCTTTTAAAAAACATTTATATCCTATCTCCACATTTCATCCATTTAACATTAGGTTGATTCCAGTCCATTTTTTCCACCATATTTATGAGGTCCTAAAATCCTGAAATACCACACATTTCTTCCCTGAAAAATTATTCTAGAGTTGGTTTCTAATTTTATATCATGCATGTTACTCTTCAGCTATTTGAATATAAAGATCAATCTTGGAAAAGTATTTCATGCTATAATCAGTCAAAATCATTTTGGAATTTATTAGTTTCATAGAAATTGTTAGTAATGGGAAACCAAGGAATTACAACCTCCATGATTCTTGAATAGTCTTTCTACACCGTGTGATTATTAGAAAAAAATTATTAAATCGCAAACTAATAGGGGATGAACTAGATTGTTTATTGGATAACTTAACTATGATTGGAGTGTGGTGTGAAAGATGTTTGTAGAGGGTAAACCATGATACTCTAGAAACCTCACTCATGTCAACCATTTTAACAATGTTTGAATCCAATTTACTTTATTCTCTTCCATTCAAGTTATACATATTCCATGAGAAATCAAGTCTAGTAATTGTATTTTAAGTATGATTTTACTAATAAATTTATATGAATAATTCCAATGAGGCTTCCCAATTGAAACTCAATACAATATTTTATTAGGCTTAAAAATAGTGATGAAATCACCTAGAACCATATATTTAAATCAAATGCAAGTAGAAAAACTATATCACTATTTACCGAGAACCCGTGTATTTATATATCATGTAGAGGAACATAAAATAGGGATATATAATTATTAGATTTTGTATTTTATAGAAACTAAAATTCATTGTTCATTCCTAGTGAATGAGAGGTTATGAATGTTGTGATGTCCAAATATCCAAAGATCTACTATATTTATGTCATGGAATTTTTGAGAGACAATGTTATACACAAGTGAGACTCACATGAAAGCCTTCCATTTCTCAAATAACATATTTTGTTCTGTAAGACCAATAATCAATGGTCATTAGGATGTGATGTTGTTTTAATGTGATTTGGATATTGGGGTATTCTTTAGCACTTGACAATTCCAGTATATGGGCTTTATTATTTAAGGGGTTGTCTCCAAGTCATGGGGCCATCTTGTTTTGATCCACTTCTTTTCCACATTACTATATACCCTATCACTTATAATTTCTTACTTTTGGGTTTTTACAAACTTCATCCATGTTATACCTTCCAATTACAACAAAAGTATCAATACTATCATAAACCTTGTCCACCCACTCAAAATTGTTATGATATATTTGAATCTGACCAACTTACATCTCTGAATCATAAGACCAGAAAACACCACCAAGAGGGTTGAATTTATTTGTGGATTTATTGTTCTCATTAGGCTTTCAAGTAGGGGAATTCATTTTGGGATTCTTAGAATATAAAACCTATATAAAATCCCCTTCCAACAAACTATTATCGGAAGTATATAAATAACCACTACACATGTTCAACTGATCAATAGTAGGGGAAAGATTCATTGATCCATCGGGGATGCTCCCATTAGAGGTCATGAAAATATCCTCCCTATTATGATCCCAATGCCTTGCTTCAATCAGCAATTTTTTGTCATCAAGAAGTGATTCTATGGTGTTTTTTAGTTGAGGACCGGGGTATTAGTTACCACATTTATGTAATTTTAGTATTTACCTCTATTATTCTAGAATTTTCTAATTGGTAGTAGGTTATCATGTCAGAGGGAGCTATCATCTATTCCTAATTTGGTTCTTTCCACACTGGGTTATCTTGTTGGGGGCCTAGTGATTTTTCATCATCCTATCAACCTTCCATTAGAATAAATTTAATATCATTTTTAATTTTATTAATTCCAACACTATCTAATACTATCTTTTGACACTCATAGGATGCTGAGACCTTTTCAATCTCTAGTTCCCCATCAAATCATAGCTTCCCTTCTAAGAAGGGTATAATATTATTGCTCTTTTTTAGATCAGGTGGTGGATAATGTTCTTTTTCTTTCATATTCTAACAATTGGTACCATCATTCCCTTTTTCTTTATAGATATTTTATTTATTTTACCTATTTCATTCAATGATCGTGGGACCAATGAACTTTCAACCAACAAAAAATATCATCTTTTACTCATATTGAATATCATGTGTCATTTTTTCATCCAATATTTCCAACAAAACATCATCCACCAAAGTGTTGGGCATGTCAACATCTACCAATATTATTGCATAATGCCCAAATCATGGGTTATCTATCTGATGAATTATTTAATAATTACTTATCAGATGTTGATAACATTGATCTCCCAAAGTATCATCATAATAGAAACTTTATGGGACAAAGGATTTTTGAATGATATGTTCTTACAATTATCATTATTGAGAAAAAATCACACATGTAAAGTTTATTTCACAGTGAAGTTGTTGATACATTTGTTAACTAATGATCAGGTATCTTCATGGGTAATTTTTAGAGTTTTTTTGGGAAATTTTATTGTTATGGTTCATCAGACATTTTTCACAAAGTTTGAGCATGAGTCGACAAAGTGTTTATCTTGGATAGTAGGGGGTCACACGTTTGGCACATAGTTTGATAAAGTGTGCATCAAAACCATGCAATACATCCATTTTCTCTGTTCTGGGTGCACACATTGCATATAGTTATTACTAACCATGATAATTAACCCCATAAACCATGAACACAGTAATTAAAGTTGTGAAATCAAAATTAAATTCCTGAAACCCTAATAATTTATCCTAAAATCCTCCCACTCAAATCAAAATCAATTCAAAAACTTTTAGGATCCCCTTAGAAACAAATTTTCTCCCTAAACCTCATCTCTTGGTAGATAAGTGTGTCAAATGTAGTTGCGATATTCTTTTCTGGTGAGTTATTCTATTTTTTAATTGGATCTAACTTCTACTATTTAATACTTTTTTTGAATGGTAATGACGACCTTTAATTTTGTTTTATGTTGATTGATTGATGTGGAATTCTATATCTCAGATCTCCTCTCTCTTTTTTCAAGATCTTTTTTCATATATCTGGGGATCATTATCGAAGTCGACACATCTCATATTATTTTAGTGGGATTTCTTAATTTCCGCGTAGGTTTTTCTAAACATTCCCTTTTTTCATTAATTATTTGGGGATAAATTCATAGGTACATGTTTCTTAATTTCTAACACATTTTCAACAAAATTCATCCATTTAATTCATCATATATTCTTCCATGAACAACAACATTTTGAATCGAACATGGATTTAATTAAATGCACACAATCTTGAAATCTATCACCTTTTAATAATTTTTTTAAATTACAATTAATTTTGGTATTTATATTAAATGAGATTTTAATGATTATTTTTTTTGTAAATTGATAGCTTTGGTCATATATTTAATTTACAAAAATGAATTACCTGATTTGAATTAAATGAGTTGAATTCATTGAATTTTTCAAAATAGTTTTAAATGCATGGATTTATGAAATGACCATGAAAACCCATCAAGTGATTTTTCCATTATTTTGGAAATTTTTGTTCTAGGGTTATCTGAAATAAACTAATTACTAACATGAAAAAGGGTGTATACCCATGTTTTTGAAATGTATTCCTTCCTTTTAAAATTGTACAACTTCTATTAAATGTGATTGGGATGATTTGAAATAAATTATTATTTTAAAGGCCATTTTAGAAATTTTTAATAATGAATTATGAAAGGAAGAGAGTAATATTACCCATTTAGGTATTAGATAGTTTAAAAGGATTCATAATGAATTGATTATTGTATTAATGGCCCGTTTAACGTTTTAGTGAGGTATTATGAAAGGAAGGGGTATGGTAATCCTTTTTTAATGTATAAATTATTTAAAAGGAATTGAATTGAATTGATGATTCTTGATGGCTCAGTGGTCAGTTTATGATGGACCTATATTGTAATTATTACTTTTTCTAACATTTTTTTTGTACATACCATTGTTGGGTGTTGAAAAAATTATTATTTACTGTGACAAAACTGGGGTGTGATTGGGATATGTTATTAATGCCTGTGATCATATGTGATAAGGATCCATGTGTAATCCTCATAACTCGATTAACTCAATCAAAAATTTGACAAGGCATGTGTACCTGGATAGATTGATGATATGTACTTGATATATTTTAGGAGGAGAGAGCTTCAGCTGAGATATTCTTTTAGCGGCATTGAGGACTTATTTCTTTATCTTGGGTATGCACTAGTTATCCACAATCCATGATCAGATTCACTGTATTTTGAATAATGTGCGATGTTTCCACATGGACGGGACTAGTTTTTCATTCACCGACGAGAAGGGAACCTTTGCAGCACATGATGCACTAACCTAAAGGAGGTTGTAGCCGATCATACATCAGTTAGATAGCTTTACCCTCATATTAGTTGATGTTGAGATTCCAGGATATCCTGTAGTGGTGGACCGGTTAACTGATGTTTTTCTAGATAATGTTCCGGGTCTACCTCTTCGAAGAGTTGTGGAATTGTATATCGATTTGTACCCTGGGATGGCCTAGATATCTACACCATCATATTGGATGGCTCCCATGGAGCTTCAAGAGCTTTAAGTACAGCTGTAGGACTTGCATAGAAAGGGGTTCATTTGGGCCAGTGTTTCTCCTCAGACAACCCTGATTTTGTTCTCCAAGAAGGCGGATGGGACTTTGAGACTCTGTGTGGACTATCGGAGCCTGAACTAGCTAGAGGACTTGCATAGAAAGGGGTTCATTAGATTGAGTTCTTCCAGGACTATGAAAATGAGATAGTCTATACTCTTGGGAAGGGGAATGTAGTAGCAGATGCACTCAACAGAAGATTAGGTATACCGTTGCTGAGTGAGGAAACAATGTAGCTAGACGCTTTGTGGATATCCTACGTGGAACGAGATGGAGAAGCTTATCTTCAGTCTCTGACGGTCACTCCCCCACTCCTTCAGTGAGTTAGCGAGGCACAACTTGGGGACACTAACTGCGAGGCACAACGTGCTTAGATATCTATAGGACAAGAACCTGATAGATTTCCTGATGGTGGGGAGCACGTCATCTACTTCAGTGGGCATACTATGGTACTGGTGGCACTACAGGAGGAAGCGTTGAGGGAGTTCTGTACGTCCCCTCTAGCGGTACATCCAGTAGTGGCGAAGATGTACCTGGACCTTTAGCATCATCACCAGTGGATAGGAATGAAAAAAGAAGTGGTAGAGTTTGTTTCATGGTGCCTCACTACTTGTTAGTAAGTGAAGGCAAGGCATCAGGTTTCAGTAGGCTTAGTCTAGCCACAAGTGGTGCCATATTGGTAGTGGGATTGAATTTCCATGGACTTCATAATAGGAATTCCATGTAAGTCCAAGGGACATGATTCCATCTGGGTGATCGTTGACCGACTCATCATGTCAGTCCACTTCCTACCTATCAGAGAGCAGGGTTCTGTAGAGGGTTTGGCATGCTGCGTGCCTGCGTCCTTGATTTCGGCCATAGATGGGAGAATCAGTTTCCCTTGGTGGAGTTCGCATATAACAATATTTATCACGACACTATCAGTATGGAACCATTAAAGGCATTGTACAGTCGATCATGTAGATCACCTCTATGTGGGAATGACCCTAGGGAGTCAGCACTCATGGGACCAGAGATGGTACGGGCTACCACGGAGAAGGTGCAGGTCATCGAGGAGTGGATGAAGATTGCACAGAGCAGGCATAAGTCATATGATAACAGGAGATGGAGACCACTCGAGTTCGAGGATGGTGACCAAGTCTTCGTATATGTCTCACCTCGACAAGGTTTGCATAGATTTTTCTGGGGAGACAAGTTATCTCTGAGGTTCACCGGACCATTTCTGGTCCTCGGCAGAGTTGCTGAGGTGGCATACCGCTTAGCTCCTCCCCCTCAGTTGCACTAGATGTACAAAATTTTCTTCATATCCCAGCTTAGGTGATATGTACATGAAACTTCGCACATCACTAACTCGGGTGATTTGGACATCGACGATAGGGTGACATTTTTTGAGGTTCCAGTGGAGATTGAGGATTGATAAGAGAGGGTACTTAATAGATAGTGGACACCTCTTGTGCGTGTATGTTGGAAGCACGAGAACCTCTAGGAGAGCACATGGGAGCGGGAGGCTCATATTTGGGCTGAGTACCCCCACTTATTTCCCTAGTTTGGGTTGTGGCTATCAGGGATGCAAAGCCCTTATGTGGGGAGAATGTAATGACCCAGATTTTTTCCATGTAATTTTTTAAATATATGGAAATATAATGATTCTGTGAAAATTGATGGCGAGTGATTCCGAGGCCCGGTGTGCCTAGAATTTATTTTATGAATTTTTTCAGGTATATTCAATGAACACATGGGCAGGATTTTTTTACTTTTGAACTGGTGCTCATAATTGAAATCAGAGGACACTATTGAACTCGCAGTGACAATATTCGCTTAAGAAGACATTCACCTCGACCGCAGTAGGTCAAGGGTGGAAGTTTGTTTCTTAAATTTTCATGGGAGAAGAAAAATAAAATAAATAATTTTTTATTTTTTTTCTTAAAACGTACTTTTTAAATCATAGTAGCGGGGAGCACCCGAACTTCCCTTTAATATGAGGAAACCCTTAGAATTCCCCCATTTAATGTGACAACATTAATTGAATTAATAAACATAACTCAATTAATGTTGGATCCTCACCTTTCTTTTTGGGGGGGTTGTTGGCAAAGAGGATAATTGGGAGAGCCATTGGAAGAGCCTCGTCCAATGAAGAACAACCCTCCGACGAGGACGACGCACGAGCTTGGATCAGAAGCTTGTTACAGGATCAACGAACGTCAACATCTTCATCTTATTCCTCTTGCCAACTGCAAAGAGAAAACGAGGTAGGGGGTTTATATTGAGATATGATAATTATCTTTTTGTTGATAATTCATATTCTCGATTCCCAACGATGATGGCCAAACAAAAACGGCCATCGATCCGCCAAAATACTATGATATTTTCTATTTATTCTTCATGCATTCTTCAAGAATTCTTCAATGCTAAATAATTATGCGTACTAAAACACAAAGTTTTGTTGAGCGGGACATATGGACGTGGAGATCTCGACCTGAGGATCTTGAATATGTTGTTGTCATATTTTTTGGGCTTAAAAAGATGATACGATGACCCTCGGAATGGGAAGGCGGAATCCAACCGGCCAACCACGGTTTGAGAAGGCGATGGATGAGGATGGCAGCAGGCATGCCAGCCAACAATGTGGAACTGGGGTGGCCCACAATTGCGTCGTCGGTAGAAGAGGAGGTCGCAGCCCTTCGATCATGACAAAGAAGAGGCCAGCGGCCAGCATGCATGTCGTCCGCGTGGCGAAGCGGCGGCATGCATAAGCGCCGTTAGAAGGTGGGCTGACAATTTCGGCCTGCTACGTCACGCTGATTGGGACACCTCCGGTGGGTCCTGCGTGCCAGCCGGTGGCACCATGTGGCATCGCCTGGTTGGCCAAAACCGAAGAGCTTACATGCTGTTCGAATGACCTGGGGGACACTACCCTCTCAGGTGGTAGCTAGGGCGGACCCTACCACAAGGGACCACCCCGGCTGCAGGCTGCACTGCGGGCCGGGCCCGCTGTGGACATCCAGTCCGGGTCGGACTAGACCTAGGCCCATGTGGACCTAGATATGCCTTTTTTTCCATAACATGTGATCCAAGAATTTGATTGATGAACTGTTTGTAGCACTAATATCTTTTGATCGTGATAGACCTTTTGGTATACTCCACTTGAGTTTTAGATAATGTTGGGGTATGGCCTGGTTGGATCAAACCTAAATCCAACCCGGACATTGTAACTAAAAGGCTAATAACATAAAGACCAGGCATCCAATTGACGCGCCGTCTATTGGGTTGGGACCCTTGTGACATGATTTTCCTTTGGGGTACTTCTTCACGGGACATCATGGCAGTTGAAGTATCGACCAATAGCTTGGGTAGCGAAACCTCCCAGAATATAGCATGCTTAGTGCGGGAACCCTGTAGCTGGTAGTACTTGAGGAGTCTTCAGATCCTGTGTGGGTCATCCTCTGATCTGGTGTGGGTCAGGGCTCAACAATCCATTGTGGGTCAGTGCATACCGATCCTGTGAGGGTCATCTCCATATCCTATGTGGATCATTTTTAGATCATGTGTTGGTAATGTTCGATCCTATGTGGGTCAACAATAGAGCTTCTTGACGAAGTAAAATGATCAAGAAATAGAGCTAATCATCTATACTTTCGTACTTATGTTATACTAGTTGTGATTTGAGTCTTTACCTATGTGGTACACATCTGTGTGGTGATACCTTTGTGGTAATCCAATGTGTGGCATTTCCCTAGTGGTACTTACCTTCATGGTGATATCTTTTTTGTATTCTTTGGTGTGGAATTACCTTTGTGGGACTTACTTTCTTGGTGATACCTATGTGGTATTTTCTTTGTGGTGTTACCTTTGTGCTTCTTACTTTTTGTTGTCACCTTTGTGGTATTATTTCCATTGTATAACAGTTGAGGTTTTGGATAAGGAGTTGGGCCTTGTGTTCCTCATGAATTAGACGAGTATAGTTGACAATATAGGTATATATATGGACACATACACAAGTAGGGTTAACTATTTTTTTCTTTCTTTTTGGTTTATCATTTGTGGATTTTGAGAGACCTTTGGGGGTCTCGGGGTCCCTACTTAGTATTATTATACTCACAACTGTATAGGCTATTCCCACACCTTGTTGTGTCTTGTGCTGACGAAAGATAGTGCAGACTGAGGACGAGGATACTAGGATGGTAGGCTGCTTGAAGGTGGACCATTAGATGAGACATACCACATAGATGATCATTCGAGAGCTATACCCACCCATTAGGTAGGATACTTGGTGGGCGTTCCCAGGAGCTGCTTTCAGTATTACATGTACTTCTAGTTCAGCTTGTATTCTGACTCCCTTTACTTACTGTACACTCTATTTTTGCTATATAGTTTACCTTTTTCATGTATCTTGTTGTGTGCTAGGTTTTCTTGAGTTGCAGGTTAAAAAGGAAATGACTTCCTGGTTTTAGGGAAAAGCCTTTCTGGTGGTTGTCTCCAGCCCCTGGCCTATAGAAGGTGGGCTTGGGGTAGTCACGATATGGGCCCCGGGGGTACGGGTCATGACACCCAAGGTGACAAAGGCTGGCAATAAATGCTGAGGTCTTTGATAATAAATGGGGGAATTATTTTCCATTGAGATATAACCAAAAAACCCAACAATCCACTAACAAAAAACTATATGATTCATGTTTATAAAACATCCAGACCAATACAATACCGAAAGACAACTTACTAGTCCATAACAAACCCACATGCCAAATACAAAAAAAACTAAACCATATCAATGTATCATGTGGAAGAATAATCAAGAGTCCCAAAATAAACCAAGACACAATCTACAACTCCACACCAAGCTCTATGCTCCAAGAACCGACACATCTCACAAGCATCACCATGAGCCACTAGCAACAAGATGCTTTAACTTTACCAGTATCCCGGAATATGACAACTGAAAAATCACCAATGTTCCAAAGTAGGGGGATGATACTAATACTCAGTAGGTTTTCACCGAATGACTTCCCTACACATGCTACTAGGATAAAACCATTAGCAAATTTATAGAAATAATTTATATAAAATAGTAAATAGTGATACAACTTACAAGATGACAAACCCTTCTTATCATGCCATTTCCACCCAAGTTCCCACAACACATAGGAATTCCATAAAAATTTTACATAATCCAATTATCTATTCCCTCTTAGTACAAAAAATTACATCCTTACAAAACAACACACAATAAATCAACTATTAAAGTGGGTCATCCTCCCATCCCGTTCACCCCATTCATAACTAGTGGTGTTTTCCAACTACTATCCTTAATGGTGGTTCTACCAACCACTGTCCATCACCTTTTATAGTGAGACTTCCCACACACTTTCACATCACCTTTAAATGAGACACAACCAATCATTTAACCCACTAAGGCCACAATAACAAATAAATAACCATTTATATTACATGCCATGCCACTTCATTAAATCACCCATTTAATACAACCACCCATAAATCATTTCCCATGCCAAAAACAAATTCATTAAAACAATATTTTTATTGATAACCATTTTCATAAAAACAAATTCCCAAATCAGTCCTAGAAACCCATTTTACAATCCAAAATAAGGTAATTTCAACAAAAAAACTCCCTTTATACCAAAAATCCCAAAAACATCACCTAAGTGATTTCAAACACAATTCGAACATCAGAAACACAATTAATTTTATGAAACAAAAGTTAATTTTAACTATGATTTATGTTATAGAAATGTGGAGTAGAGGGAGAAGCCACCTACCTTTAGGGTTCTGATGAAATCAACCCACAAGAAAAGTACTCCAAATCCATAGAACGCACCACCAAAACCACTCTAGATCCTCTTCCATAACATCCAAAAGCCTTAAAATCAATACCCATGGAAACCAAAACCATAGATCTAAAGAAAACTGATTTAGATTTAGAAAACCAACAAAGGGAGAATAGTATATCTAGAGGAAACAACAAAGAACCGCGAGAGGAGACATACCCGAGAAGAACTGCCTTCAAACCACCAAGAAACCCCTTCAAATCGCTTCCAAAATGAGTGGAAGAGACCCTCCAACCCTTGAGAATATAAAATCACAAGTGAGGCTCAAGTGGGAGGAGATGTGGAGAGAAATATGTCAAGCCCAAGGGTGCCTGTATTTAAAAACCCCATCTTTAAATGGCCGCACAGTTAGTCCTCACGGGTAGGAAAACCACGTGCTAACTGTGCGCACTCCACCTTCTTGAGATAAGGGGTCCTCACGGTTGCCTCACAAAGTTTGGAAAACTGTGTACATGTCATCCGAAACCTACTGTCTCCCCCTATATGGTTTCCAAGAGAACCTGCACGGTTTCCCCTAACTGTGCTCCAACCATGCGCCATTATAAATGACTCCAATCTTATTCCAAACACTCCCAAAATATTCCCAAATCATAACAAAAACATTAAACACATAAAAATACATAAACAAAGGCTATATAGCTCATACCCAGGGAGATACATACCTTACTAAAAAGATAATGATTCATCATTTTTAAAGCATGAACCAATGGCTCCAACTCCAAAATCATGTGTTGGGTAATTCGTTTCATGAATCCTCAACTATCGTGGCCTTTGTACAACCACATTATCACACCTACATGAGAACACACCCCAACCCTAATCCTGATGAATCATAATACACTAGGTACCCTTTCAATGGTTCTACAAAAACTATGATTAGTGCTGGTGAAAGGCGACCCTTTAACCCTACTAAGCATTTCTAACACAGCTCATCCCATTGAAATGAAGTATTATTCCTTTTTAAAGTTGTCATCGGTGAAGATAATTGTGAGAAATCATGAACAAACCATCGATAACACTCAACTAAACAAATGAAAATATATATCTAGAAAACTTTCTTTGGAAGTTACCATGAGATAACAGTCTCTATCTTTTCCGGATCAATTGAAACACCCTTCTCGGAAATAACATGGCCAAGGAAACGAACCTCATGTATCCAAAATTCACACATTGAATTTTTGGAAAACAACCGGTGATCCCTCAACCTCCCAAACACTATCTCCAAGTGCTGCTCATACTCCACCCTTGTCTCCGAATACCCCAGTATATCTTCCAAAAATAAAACCACAAAAGAATCCACCTATTTCTAAAATATACGATTCATCAATTCCATGAACACCTCTGGTAAATTCGTTAGACCCAAGGTTATAACCAGATATTCATAATGGTCGTATATACTTTTGAAAGTTTTTTTTCAGTATATCCTCCTTCCACACCCGCAATTGGTGATATCATGACCTCAAGTAAATCTTTAGAACAACTGAGATCCCCTAAATTGGTCAAAAAATCATCAAACCGTGGAAGTGGTTATCAGTTCATTATGGTAACATGATTAATTCTATAATAATCAGCACAAATCTGCAAGGATCCATCCTCGTTTTTAACAAACAAAACTGGTGCTACCCGTGAAGACATTATCGGAAGGATGAAACTATTGATTTCCAACTCTTCCATATTCACCTTTAATTCCTGAAATTTGGTTGGTTCTATTCTGTAGGATGGGAGTGAGATTGAAATGGTCCCCAAAATAAGAACAATCATAAACTCCACTTCTCTCATGGGTGGACTCCCTGAAAATTATTTGGCAAATTCAACCATAAACTGATCGACAACTTCTAGAAGAACACTCTGCTCAACACCTTCTACTAATGACAATGACAAGGAAATTAACTGATACTAGATCGTGCCAATATTTGGTGGCAAAAAATCTTTTGCATCAATATTTTCACTCTTCCCCACTCTAAAGAGATGTCTAATGCCATCCTAGATCTCAAAACTAATCGTTCGTTCATAGAAATTGATGTGTACCTTAAACATTTCCAACCAATCCATTCCTAGGATTATATCATAAGCATCCATCTCAAGCACTGATAAATACTACGTAAATTGGATTTCATCCAAAACTATGAAATAATATCTATAGAGGAAAGATCGACACTCTCTTTGACCCATATGGGTTTATAATTTCAAAAAAAAGCATCATTTCCACATTTAAACCCAATTAATCAATGATGTGAGACGCAATAAAATAATGTGAAGCCCCCGAATCAAACAATGCATGCATCAATGTTGAATTTAAATGAACAATACCTTGAACCATGGATGGTCCCGACTAATCATCCACCATAACTTTCTCAGCTCTAGACAACTGCTTATTTGCCACACTCTGCTACTTATTACCCTATTAAGGCTTTGTGGTATTCTGAGAATCACCATGACCCACTTTACTCTGTTTCCAAGGGTATGTTGCTACCCCCGTCCCGTCGAGCCATCAGACCCCTATGACCCCTGTGGAGTGTCACCAACACCCATCCTTAGACCATTTTTACAATAGCACTATAGATGCCCCAACTTTTTACAATTATGACATGTTCAAGGTTGTTCCGTACAATACCTCTTGATGTGGAATGTAGAACCACATTGAAAACATCATGTCTTACTCTAAGGCTTCAGAGGTAGAATCACTGATCCTGTCATCAGATTGTGAGTCATACTCCCACCATGGATATTAGTGTCACTCATGCACTTGAACCCAACATTTGATTTCCTACTATTTCCCATGGATACCGACATACTTCCCCCTCCTGTAGACCCTTTGTGATCCCACTCATCCATTGTATCTTGGTTCACCATTTTTCTATAATCAACTATACAGAACCACACATTCTTGGAACTATTTTCTCGGTTCAACCTAGATTCAAAAATTCGTGCCTTCAATGATGTAATTCCCGCAACATTGAGTGAAAACTGCACTATGTTACTAAACAAAGATTCATATTTCATAACCGCCATGTTCCCTTACTTCAAACTAAGGAAATACATTGTACACTGAATTTTTAATGTATTAGGGTAGAATTGTTTATTAAACAATTCTTCATACCCCACTAATGTCACACATTGGTCCATCCCATCTTGGACTGTTATCTCCCACCACTGAAGGGAAATATTTTCCAACATATCTGTCTTGTTTAACTTTCAGCTCTGCCGGTGTTCCCACGAAGTCAAATATATTATTTATTCTATTCAGCCATGCTTCAGCCCTTTCTGGAACCGAATCACCCAGAAACATGGGTGGATTCTGGATTTGAAACTATATCGCATGATCCCCATTCCTTGGTTCATCTACATTATTCTCACTTCCCACTGCTTGTAATTATTTCACTAAACTCTGCACTAGTTGCTGGTTCACCTAAAGCTCAGGTGCAACCACATTTTCAGCAGCTTCCTCTGGTTGGCCTCTGTGATGCCTACCCGATGACAATTATATCAACAGAAAATCAATAATTAGTTTTCCTCCGTCAACAATAAATGATGAAAAATTTTCTAATTCAATTATATAACAACTATCACAACCATGATTTCAACAAGTTTAAATTTCTCATATTGCATAATTTTAAAAAATCCACCATGTTTTGAAAGTCAACAAATTTTTAAAATACCACTAGTTTCAATTTTTAAAATCCATCAATTTTGAAACCAAAAACATATTTTCAAAATCAACACATTCATTTCACACCATAATTCATTATACTCCCATGAAATATGCATCATAGTGGGAAGTTATTTATACCAGGCAGGTCATGTTCATCTCAATGGCTACACCCACGACAATGAGGTATCCAATGCCTATAAGTATCTCAAAACACTTATGTACCCAAATCCATGGTAATTTGAAGTTTAAAATAAAAGGGTCAGCTATGACCTTTTATGTGATACATTCCATGTTCCGAAAATCCTACACCTTGCTACTTGTAACATCCCACCCCATCCTATTGGCTTAACAGTGTGGAGGAATGCTACTAGGCCTTAAGTGATCTTCCCAAGGTGCCCAAGGCTGGAAATAAATAGTGAGGGATTCGAGAATAAATGAGGTAAAGATTTTCCCTTGAGATATGACCAGCCAACCCCACAATCCACTAACAAGAAACTATATGATGCATGTCGATAAAAAATCCAAACCCATACAATACAAAAAGACAACCAACTATTCTATAAAAACCCACATGCCAAATATAACCAAACACAGTAAACCATATCAACATACATAGAGGAAGACTAGAAAAGATACCCAAAATAAACCAAGACATACTCCAAATATCCAAACCTAGCTCCATTCTCCAAGCACCGTCACATCTCCAAATCATCACCATGAGCCACTAGAAATGAGATGCTTTACCTTTACCTGTGTCCCAGAATATGACATCGAAACAAGAAGCAATGTTCCAATGAAGGGGGTGAGTAACAATACTCAGTTGTACTTCCCCAAAATGAATCCCTTACACATTCCCTAAGGATAAAACTGTGAGAACATTTATATAAATAGTTTATATAAAATAATCAATGGTGCAACAACATACAACATTACCAACACATGTTATCAATCCATTTCCACCAATATTCTCACAACACATAGGAAATCTCAACAAACATAACTCAAGACAATTTCCCATTCCCTATTAGAATAAAAAATTCCATCTTTTCAAAACAACACACAACAAAACATCCATTATAGTGGGACTTCCACCCGTCCCATTCACCCCATTAACAAAAAGTGGTGCTTTCAGACCACTACCCTTAATGGTGGTTCTGATGACCACTATCAATCACCTTTAATAGTGATACTTCGTGCCCAATTTCACATCACCTTTCAACAAGAAATAACCAAAAAAATCACCCACCATGGCCACAAAAACAGAAAAATAACCATTTCTATAACATGCCAAACCATTACCATAAATCACATTTATAGAAACCACCATTAAATCATTTCCCATGCCAACCACATTCCAATAAAAAATTATAATTACTGAAATCCATTTTCATCAACCATTTTTACAAATACATTCTAGCAAACTATTTTAAAATCACCATTTTAAAATCCACAACAAGATAATTTCACCACAAAACTCCATTTTTCCCAAAAATCCCTAAAACATCACCAAAGGGATTTCAAATACATTTCACACATCAACAACTCAATTAATATTAAGAAAAACATTAATTATTACCAAGATTCATGTACTAGAAAAGTGGATTTGAGAGAGAATCCACCAACCTTTAGTGTTTCTGTTTAATCGACCCATAAGCAACCACTCCCCAAATTTGGCGAACGCACCGCCAAAACTGCTATAGATCCTCTTCCTTAACACCCACAAGCCTTAAAATCAACACCCAAAGAAACAAAAACCCTAGTTCTACATGAAAAAGATGTGTATCTAGAAAACCAAGATTGAGAGAAGAGTAAATCTAGAGGAAACCACAAAGAACCACGAGAGGAGACTTACCTAAGAAGAACCACCTACAATCGACCAAGAAAACCCTTCTAATCGCTTCCAAAATGAGTGGAAGAGCCCCTCCATACCATTGGAACCGAAAGTATTGAGTGAGGCTCAAGTGGGAGGAAATTTAGAGAGAAATAGGTCAAGAACAATGGAGCTTGGATTAAAAACCCCCATCTTTTAATGGACACATGGTTAGTTTGCACGGTTTGGAAAACGATGCACTATTCAGGTGCACACCACTATCTGGAGAAAATGGGTCTTCACTATTTCCTTGTACGATTTGGAAAACCACGCACCGGCTGTGAAAAACCTATTGTATCCCCCTGAATGGTTTCTTGGAGAACCTTTATGGTTTCCCCAAACCATGTTCAAACTGGGTTCCCATAGAAAAGCCTCAAAACATATTCAAAACCATTCCAAACTCTCTTAACCTCTTCCCAACTCATCACAATAACATTAAACATATAAAAAATCATAAACAAATGCTACATTTCTCAAACCGGGGCTGATACAATATTTCAAATCATAATAATTTCTAATTTCTAATAAGACCATTTTTTCACCGAAATGAATAATGAATGTAATTACAATTAATTACAATTATTAAGGTAAAAATAAGCTTAAACAAGAAAAAAACCTTCAATTTATGGGCCCAAATGACCATGTATCTTGTCCAAAAACTATTTTCTTCCAATTTAATGGAAATAAACCTTATATTTTTGAGTTCTTTTTTATGAATTTTTTAGATAAGAATTTCTGTACACCAAACATGATTCCAAAAAATACAAGTGAGTCTATTTCCTTCCCTATAAAATTCCTCCACCTCTCCCCATTCCTCATACCTCCCAACCCATATTGTATTGTCTAAAATATTCTCAAATATTATGCCAATATTCCTCAATTAGACATCGAATCTACACTTTGTGGATAAATACCATTAAAGAATACATTTGGAAAAAACCAAAAGTAGTTACGAGATTAAGTGGTAAGGTTGTCTGTAATGATTTTTAATTTTATTTCAACTATAAAATCCCTAATATATTGTTATGATGTTATTATATAACAAAAAAACAACCTCAATATTCTAGAATTTTTATGGTATGGGTTTTACCTACACTGACACAAACATCCATTTAATGGGTATCAGACATATTGTTTCTATGTACCGCGAACTACGACCTCAAGAAAAGATTATTGTTCATTTTTAACATACCATATATCATGGTGTCCATTATGATGGAAAAAATGTATATATATGATATATATGATATTTATTATGTCTTTATACTTCTTTAATCCTTTGATAACACATACCCTTAATACATTCCATTTCGTGTTAATATAAATACATCGTTTGAGGAAGTGTGGACAACCGTACCATCAAAGCAATGTGATTCATTCAAACAATCAAGAAAATATATATGATATGATTATAATTAGTCATAGGTGACACAAAAAAATATATGCTATATTCATGACATTATTACCATTTTATAAAATTAATTAATATATATATATATATTATTTTATTTATTACCCTTAAAAAGTGATAATGTCGTTTGTGGAAATGTGGACTACCACCTCCTTGACATGGTGTGATTACTTTTTCATCCCAAGATTTATATAGATATGTGAATATGATAAAATAAAAGGTTATTATTGATATAATGATAATTATATAATGATATGGTGTTACTTACCTTCATTCCCAAAATGGTCATTGATAAACGAGAATGTTACTCTAGCATACATATGACCTTCAGTCTCGATGATCATAACATTGATTCATTTTTCATAACCACATTAAATTATTTATTTTAAAAGTATTATTTATTTGTAAATATCATAATTATATTTTGTTGATTAATATGGAGATGTTATTTTATGAACCATTGGACCTTATTTTACATACTAATGTTATTATTTTTTCACATAAACCAAATTTGGTCAAAACACCCAAGTTAAACATATTTGTTCAAGTAGTTATATACAACATAGTAAAAAGTAAATTACTATAATGATAAAAAATAAAATTGTTCTCTTGAAATTAGAAATTTAACATAAATTTATTGAACAAGAATTTAAAGTATGTTCAATGGAATAGAACTCAAGGTATTGGATTGTGAGGTGACTTTTTTACATCTACGTGATAAATGTCATGTTCACCACTTACATATTTTGTGTTTTGAATCTAATAACCATTTTTTTATATTATATAATTAATTAAATTATATACATGGTATTTGAGGAATTCATTTAATATTATTATTTAATGAGGTTTATGATTTAAAATGTTTCAAAGTGGTATGTGACACTTAGGAATGTTTAAATATTAATTTTTTCAATGATAACATTAATGATCTTTCAATTTTATTTCCATTTGAGGAATTTTTTACCACTATTCAATAAACCCTTTCATTTTCCTCTCATCCTATTATTCATGACCTTTTATGGTGTTAATACAACTTTCTCACTATTAGTTACTCAATGTGTTTTAAAAATGATTTTATTAAAACCCGACATTATTTCTCTCATTAGTTAAAGAACCTGTTTTCTTTTACAACCATGATTTATTAAAATTTTTTCAAAAAATGATTTTAAAATTATTTGGTAATGAAATGTTTACCATTTTTTCTTTTACAAATGTTTTAATGGAATCTTCTAATCACTTTGCCAACAATGATTTTTTATAATCTTTTTGCGGTGAAAAGGAATGTTTTTTTGGCATGTATGTATTTACCCACCATCATTCCTACAAATAATCATTATCAGGTTTATCAAGTTATATATTAAATTATTATTTTTCAAAATTAATTTTCAATGAATAGGCATTTCAAAAGGGTTAAAAAAGGAGATTTTCACCAAGAACGTTTTAAAAAGATATTTTTATAGTATTTCTATTCATCAAAGACAAAAAACCCTACATTTATAAACCAATTGGGATTTGTTTTATTGATAACATCCTTATTCGTTTCCTAGATGATTTATAATTTATTTATTGAAAGATAATATTCAAATTCACTTCGTTGATTCATTTTTTAGGTCATTAGAAATATTCAACCTCATATGATTATTAGACATTATGTTTCCCTTAAATTATCTATTTAATTTATCATTTATATTAATATTTCCTAAAACTGGTACCTATTTAGATATGATTTCTAAATTGATTGTTGTTTTATTATTTGGGGAATTATTTAAAAATCCATATTCTTTATTCTAAACAGATATTTGATAGGACATATTGTTTATTAATTATAACAATTAATCAATATGAATATTTTTTAGGGAATGCAATGGTTGGTGGATCCCGAACATTATATATCTTACTGATCAATCGATAGGTTCTCGTGAGAAAATCATGATTTGAAAATTAAATAGGATTCTATCTGTAGTTTTAAAATATCCAAAGGATCGATGTTGATAGTATATGTCCTAATGTTCCTTATACATTATTTACAATAAATAAAAATCCCCCTTATATATTTTTTAGTTATTATTCATCAGGGATATTTTTCATCATCATACCAATGGATACATTTAATTTTCATTTCATTGATTAAATTTTAAGTATTTTAGTTTCTTTCCTTTAAATAATTATTTTTCCTTATAACGTTATTTGAATGGAATGTTTATCCACTTATTATAATTAATTTTTTAAACACTTCCTTCTAAATTTTTTGATTATATGTTATGTGTTTTCAATTGTTTAACATTCCATAAATATTATTTTAATTGAATCATTATTTCAAAAAATATATTTTTCTTTATTGAGCAATTAATCTCACCCTTATTATGTATTTTCCCATGAATCCATGAAGCATACTATGAAAGATACAAAGGAATTTACAATATGGATTTGATTTACCGATAAATTTATTTATCTATAATGAAGAAAAAAATTATATTATAATTAGTTTATTATTTCGTAATGCCAGAACCATTAATGTATCTAGTTCACCAAGATTGAAACAGTCTTCGATCCTTCAGGATTTGATTCTGTGTAATCATTCTAATATAATTTATTGGAGGCATTGAATCTAAGATATATAGGTTTGGTTTACTACAAATAATATTTCTTTGTGTTGTCCACATGGTGGAATTGATAACTCTCTACAAAAAATTATATATCATTGGA
The DNA here is from genome assembly GCA_963277665.1 of Viscum album. Taxonomy (NCBI): domain Eukaryota; kingdom Viridiplantae; phylum Streptophyta; class Magnoliopsida; order Santalales; family Viscaceae; genus Viscum; species Viscum album. The sequence goes on from OY728133.1 coordinate 2,033,136,255, forward strand.
AAAATTTTCTCACTATAAGTGTTTGTGTAATGACTTGCCGATAAACATTACATATTTGAAATTATGTCAAGAATTCACATTAAGGATCTTTTCAAGTTTAGAGATTTAGAGAATTAGGCCATAACTATTACATAAATACATGAAAATTTCATGTAGACACTACTACCCAGTATCTATTTTTCATTAAATAAAAACTGCTAAAAAAAGAGACATGTCTAGTCCCATGTTTTAGACATCATGAATTTTCCTTGATCTCATCCTTGACCCTATTCATCTTTATGTCATGTGGAAAAAATTTCAAAAAACATGGGATGAGCATAAAAAGCTTAGTATGGGTTATAAAATAAAGAAAGAAAACATTATCCCATCAATAAATACAAATCAATGAAACCGTACATTTCAATCATAACATAGCTCATAAAATCATAAGATTTATGAATAATACACACAAATCATAAAGTTAATTTACTACATCCATATAAAACAAAAATTGTAGACATCACAGCTACATAGGGAGTTACACTTGGAATACCCGTCATAATATTTTCCCTAAATCCCTTAGTAGAAACATTAACGTTTACCTCTATCACGTTACCCAATGCATTGGGGAGCTATCTCGGGCTCACCCACCTTAGGTTTATCACGGGACAACCCGTATACATAAACAATTCCCAATAACCACAACATATTTATAACACATAACACTAGCATAATCGAAAGATAAAATTTCCACATTGCAATCACAATATATTGTTTCAAGATATTGGCATAATCAAAGCTTTGTCAAAACCATTTTCAAAACAATTTAAAACATATAATGAAGTGAATTCGGAATCAAGGGGCCCCATACCACACTGAAAATTTTAAATAAATTATAATTTGAAAACATTAGTTAACATATAAATAAACCCTTGAAACCAATTTTAAAACATGGACAGTAATGACAATGATTTAAAAGAATAAATCTTTAAAACATTTAAAATGATATTTTTGTTAAAGAGTTTTTAACAAATTGAGAGACACTTGAATAAAAATTATTGAGGAATGAAATTTAATCAGAATATTATAATATCCTAAGAAATAAAGGATTCATGATATAATATTCCAAAGGAAATTATATACCTCATATAAGATTGAATCGTTGCATAACAACAATGAAGTCTCAATTGAATGTAAATTGAGACGAAATCCCATATAAATACGGTATCCTTAGATTAAGGATAAATCAATGACATAATTATGTGTGAAAAATTTAAATACACCCAATATAAGTAGATATTAAGCATAAAAAATAGAGTTTATTCACACATATTCATATAATGACATAATCATGATGTAGAAGTTTAACTCAAATAATTGAAATTGGGTAATGAAGTTTCCTTACAGAACTTAGACAACCAAACATTGTCACTTTAAAATTAAGAAAATTAATTGATAAGATAGAAAAGGGTATCTCATCACTTGGAAATAAAATTTAAAACAATAAGGATATATAGGAGCATATCCCAACATAAGGAGATGTAAATTACAATACATAACAAAAAAATCCTTTTAAAAAAGAGGGTGAAAGGTTCCCTTACCGATTAGGTAACTTATGAAACATAAACCCCATCAAAGAATTATAATTAAATTAAGATGTAAAAACTCATAAATTAAATTATATTAAATAAATAATACAATCATAGGTAGTACATCCACCACAAAAAAGGAAATAGTGGCAAATATAGCATGAATCTCACGAGAATAAAAAGTGAGATGCAAACCCATTACCACGTTGTACTCAATCGAGTCATATGACCAAAAGTTAATAAAAAAAATAATAACATAATACCATGAATATAAAGAGAATCCTGAAAATATATATCATATTGAATTACAGAATACACCACATGCAATAAAGTAGTGGCGAACAATGGAAATCTCATGGAATTAATAGTGAGATAAGAAACCCCTTACCTCGTGTCATACATGACATGTTTGATTATGGTTCTTCATGAATAATAAAAATAAGTTAATTAATACATAATTAAGAACCATTTTTAAAGATTATTATTCTTTTTATATCACTTATTACCATGTTATAAACTGTATGTAGTCATTTAAGTTAACAATGGTTGTTTGGTCAATATTTGGTACTTGAGTAAAAAATGAACACCTTATAATTACAAGTTGTCCATGTGGTAAAGATTCCATTAACTTGAGAATGGTATTCATGATTTAGATATCATATATATAATATATATCCAGTATATATATATATATGTATTTATAATAGTACATAACATTTGGAGATAAGAAATGAAATGCACCGTTCATGGAGACAGTAAGACGTACGTCCGCATGAACACTACCTTCATTTATATTTCATATTTTAATTAAATGAAAACATAATGATAAATAAATATATTATAATTACCATATACAATAATATATAATTTCAATAAATCCATCCTATATATATCCCACGTATGGTATGAACGAGTCATATCACTTTGAGGGGGCCGTATCCGCACTTTCTCAAATGCAATTACCGTGTTTACTCATAATGTAAACTATAACAGTATTACATAAATTAAAAATATAGAAGAATAAAGAAAAAAATAATATATATCATCTAAAAATATATTTCCATCATAATGCCCTCCAAAAGAGGCTGTATGAGATAATTGAACAATCATCGTTTCGTGAGGTGTTAGTTTGCCACCCACAGAAACAGTATGCTCTTTACCCATTACATGGAGGTGTGTGTAAGTGTGGTTATAATTATTCTCATAACAACATACTAGAATATATAGGATACTGGTGTTTTTATAAAATAATGGAATGAAAAGTGTATAGGGGTTGGATAAGTAAAATAAAAGAAAAGAATTTAAGGGAAATTGTTACCTTTAATTAGGGTAACTCCCTTTGATTTGAACCAAATGGACTTTTTCATGTGTCTTCTGCCTATGGTAAGGCTTCTTAAGTTGAGGATAATGATCTTTAGAGCTTATTTGGGTAGGGTTTGGATGAGCCTATAGGCTTGATAGGTGTCATGAATGGGTTAGAAGTGAGGGCTTTTTGTAAGGGGGGAGGGGGGTTCTTTTGGAATGTGTGAAAATATTATTTTATTATATAAATATTTTTGGTTTCTAAAGGTCCAAAACCCATTAAGATCTAATATAAAATGACTCATGGTCGAAATAAAATATTCCAATAATAATTCGATAGGTTTTCGATGTTATTTTAATATTTATAATTCGATTTATTTAAATCATTTATTAATGAGGTAAATACTGCATCATTTTTGTGTCATAAATAATTTAATTTATTTTACTTTTACAAATTATAAAAAAAATACCATGATGTACAGAATATTTTTATTTTTCTAATAAATATTTATAGTCAAAATTAAAACTTATATAACCCCATGTAAATATTAATTTAATAAAACATATTTGTTTATGTCATTTTTGCCTTTACATGTTGTTAATTAAAATAAAGTGCCATTATCCCTCTTAAGTGGTGCCATGGGGTCCCAAAATTTACCCAAAGATGCCCATGGTTGTCCACAAATCAACCAATAAGTTTAGGACAAGTGTTAAGATTATTTTTTATTATCGTAATATTCTTTTTAACTTAAATTACCCTATTTACCATTAATCGCAGTAAATGAGAGTCAAAAGTTACTATTCACCAAAAATTATTTTCATCTTATTGAACCAAATTTTACTTAATAATAATAACCATTTATGTCGGATTTTCAAAATTCCATTCACAAAAGCGGTAAAATTTCATTATATGAAAAAAATCAGTTTTTTAACTACTACGAAGTGGTTTCACTATTCATCAAAAATAGAAGTTTTCTGGAAAAATACAAAAAATTCAGCCTAATATATAATTGATCTTCCGAATTCAAAAATGATGAATATTTTTCAAAATTAAAAACATAAAAGTTTCATTATTTTAATTTAAAATTAATTATCATTTTCAAAACAAATATCATATTTTTAAGAAACGATATCTATCAAAAGATTGAAACTTTTTTATGTCCAATTTCAAAGTGAAATTAATTCCAATGACCACCATTAGATTAAATAGTAAAAATATAATCTAATTAAACTTTAAAACCAATTTAAAAGATAATATATCCATAAATAAAATATTTAAAAGTATATTTGAATTAAAATACAACATTTTTCAATATTCATAAAAAAACTAATTTTATCAAAAAAATAACAAAAAATTACCCAAAGTAAATTTTAATGTCCCGATTAAAAATAAGAATTTTATTCTGTCAAATAGAACATATAAAAGTGACCAAAACGTGATTTATTGAGGGTTCCCCATCAAAAGGCTGTAAATCTTCATTTTAATGAATATTAGAGTATTTATGCTTAAAATAAAATTATTTCCTATTTTAAGCCTCTAAAATTTATGGGATAAATGTAAAAATATTTAACAAACATGTATATTAATATTATAGTTAGTTATGTCTATTCTTTCCAATACAATGACAACGTGTTAACTACAATTTAAAATAATATTATAATATTATATTTTAGTATAACTCAACGTTGAAATGTATGATTTCAATGAAACTCATTGTTGTGTATAAGGTAATCGATAGAACACAGCATCCCCATTAAAGTAAAATTAATAATTAATTTACAATGATTTATAAATATGAAAATTCCATATTCTTTATTTACCTAGGATGTTACATCCTTCCCCCTATTGGGAATTGCATCCTCGCAATTTTAAATTTTGGATCAGAAACATCATTGAGAGACACACATCCTGAAAAGAGTCAATAAAACCATTTCATTAAAATATATGTAGAGAAGTACCAAGGTTACCTGAGACAACAGATACTAGGATTCCATGAAAACATGGATATGGAAGAGAAACTAACTCTCATAGATTAATAGAGAGTGATAGAGAACTTGATCACATAAATTTAACAACCACAATACCATAAATTTGTGGTTGGGTAAAAGTATAATGATAAAATAAAGCTTATAAAATTTGTACTAGAAAATCATTTTCATAGAGTTGAAGTGTTTTTTTTAAAACAAGACTAATGTTGTACGAAAATATACTTACTCGTCATGTTGAGTGTCATCCTTTAATAAAATTATACCTCCAACTCATCATTTCGCCAAACAGAACGTATTCAAGATGACTTGTTCACATTGAAAGATCTATAATCAACTTCTAGAGAATAACATGATCCAAAAAAAATATAAACCATATATTTCCCCTATCTTTATACATTAACAAAAAAAATCGGTTAGTATGTGATCAAATAATCCCCAAAAGGATAATCCTTTATAGAATGAAGTACTACTCTTAGTCTCCATAATTCAACCAAAAGTAGCCAAAGATAAAGAAAGACCATTCAATATACAATTTTCCATAAAATTCTTCAAAATAACCCAAAGTAATATTGTAACTCAAAATTCAAAAGGATTTTATCACATACTCTTCCACAACAAATCTTAACATTTATATCCAAAACATTAACTACTATTAAAGTCTCATTCTGAAGAGTAATTAACCTAATAAAATATTCTCTATGATAGGTTAATCATTCCCATAAATAACCCAAATCACCATATTTCCATAATAAAAACATGTATTCTTCCAAAATAAAATTCCACCATTACTCATTAAAAAAAGATAATTATTCCCTGGACAACATTTTCATATATCAAACATTCGTGTTACACATACTATAAAAAGTCATACAACGTAAACTCTTAACCCAAAGACCCTTAATACTTTTAAGCATTTCACTATCCTAAAATCTACCATAACCTTTGAATCCCTTATATGTTGTCTTACTACTCATTCAATGTTCTTCATGATCCATTAACCATTATTTTCCAACTTATTCTAAAATAATTCTTTCCTACAAACAAAAACAAGAATTATATCCTAAGATTCAATAATGTCAAAACATATGTTAAGAAATAATCCATACCTTTCATTGGTCATTGTTAGTTACTTTATACTCAATGGGAATGACATTAGGTATTGGTAAACATATATTTGTACGATCCTGGGGATCCCATTTCTGAAACTTTTTCACAGGACAACTGTTTGTATAATGACCATGCACACCACATTCAAAACATTCAATTGATCCCTTAGAAAGAACTTATTTCCCTTTCCTAGAGTCAACTGGATGCATCTTTTTTCCATGATAGGTTATTGCATTATGACCTTCATTCCCACATCTATAGCATCTTACTATCCCTTTTAAGCATTTTCCTAGGTGTTTCCTTCCACATCCTTGACACATACGTATTTAAACATATATACCTTTGGGATTATTACCTATACATATGAAGGGATTCATTTCTTTCTTATAAGATTCCATATATAAATTACTATGGTTCAGGTTCTCAATCATGACTCTAGGTAGTTGGTTTAGAATAACCACATGATTTCTCATTACATCTCCCATTTCATTCAGTTGCTCATTCAGAAAACTGTCACAATTTTCAACACACCCACTGTTACTTTGGTGCCTACTAGATCCATTCATTTACTAAAACCAAAAATGTAAGTGTGACTATATCAATAAAATAATTATATAATATATTACATGGAGGGTAAATACTATGATATACTTACTCATGTCATCCTGAACTCATACACTTTATTAAAAAAACAAAGACTATTTCTAAAATCCAAACCATTATGGTTAGGTCACTTATGCTTAAAGAATACCTTAACCTCTAATGTAATCTAAACTGACATCTGATACCAACTATAAGGGCCCGAACTAAAACATTACATAATCTAGAATTATGTCAAGAATTCACACTGAGGATCTTTTCAGGATTAGAGTTTTAGAGAATTAGGACGTTACTATTACATAACAACTTGAATATTTCATTTAGACACTACTACCCAGTAGCCATTTTTTTAAAATAAAAACTCTTATGAAAAGTGACATGTCTAGTCCTATGTTTTAGACAACCTGACTATTCCATGATCTCATACTTGACCCTACCAATCTTTATGTCACGTGGAGAACATTTCAAAAACATGGGATGGGCATAAAAATCTTAGTAAGGATTATGAAATAAGAAAGGAAAATATTTTCCCATCAATAAATACAAATAAATGAAACCATACTTTTAAATTATAACATACATCGTGAAATCATAAGATTTATGAATAATACACACAAATCATAAATCATAATGGTAAATTATGGCATCCATATCAAACTTACATTGTTGTTATCACAACTACGTAGGGTGATACACTTGGAATACACATCACAATATATTACCTAAATCTCTTAGGAGAAACATTAACGTTTACCTCGATCATGTTACCCAATGCATTGGAGATCTATCTTGGGCTCAACCGCACTAGGATTATCATGATACCACCCATATACGTAAACAATGACTAATAACCATAACATATTCATATCACATAACACTGGAATAAAATAAATAAAACATTTCCACATTTCAATAATAGTATATCATTTTAAGATATTGACATAATCAATGCATTGTCAAAACTATTCTCAAAACCATTTAAACTATTTAATAAAGGGATTTTTGAATCAAAGTGTCTCATAACACATCAAAAATTTTAAATAAATTATCATTTGAAAACATTAATGTCCATATAAATAAATCCTTGAAACTTATTTTAAAACATGGACATTAATTATAATGATTTATAATAATAAATCATGAAATCATTTAAATTGATATTTTAGTTAGTGAGTTTATATCAAAATGAGAGACGCTTGAATAAAAATAACTAAGGAATAACATTTAATTAGAAAATTATAATATAATGAGAATAAAGGTATTCATGATATAATATTCCAAAGGACATTATATACACCATATAAGAGTGAATTGGCAAATAAAAACAATGAAGTCTCGATGGAATGAAAATTGTGACAAAATCCCTTATAAAGATGGTATCATTAGATTAAGGATAAATCAATGACATAATTACGTGTGAAAAATATAAATACACCCAATATAAGTGGATGTTATATGTAAAAAATCATTTTTTATTCACACATATTCATAGGATTACATAATCAAGAAGTATAAGTGTAACCCAATGAATTGAAATTGGGCGAAGAAGTTCCCTTATAGAAATTTGACAGCCTAATGGCATCACTTTAAAATTCAGAAAACGATTTGATGAGAGAGAAAAGGGTATCTCATCACTTGGAAATAAAATTTACAACAATAAGTATATAGAGGATCATATCAGAACATAAGGAGATGAAAATTAAAAGACATAACAAAAAGAAGTCTTTTAAAAAGAAGAGGGTGAAGGTTCCCTTACCGATTTCATAACTTATGAAACATACACCCCATGAAATAAGTATATTTCAATGAAGATGTAAAAACTCATAAATTAAATTATATTACATAAATAATACAATCATGGGCAGTACATCCACCACACAAAAGGAAATATTGGCAAATATAACATGAATATCATGAGAATAAAAAGTGATATGAAAACCCCTTACCACATTGTAATCAATCGATTCGTATGACCAAAAGTTAATAACAACCAAAGGAATCACAAAATACCATTAATATAAAGAAAATGATGATAATATATATTATATGGCAGTACAAAATACACCACATTCAATAAATAAGTGGCGACCAATGCAAATCTCACAGAATTAAAAGTGAGATACGAAACCCCTTACCGCGTGTTGGAGTTGACTTGTTTTTTCCTTGTTCTTCCTGAATAATAAAATTAAGTTAATTTATATATGATTAAGAACCCTTTTTAATGTTTATTTTTCCATTTATATCACTTATCACCATGTTATAAACATTATGTAATCATTTATGTTAATAATGGTTGTTTGGTCAATATTTGGTACATCAGTAAAAAAACGAACACCTTATAATTACAAGTTGTCCATGTGGTCAAGAGTCCATTACCTTCAAGAATTATATTCATGATATAGACATCATATATATCAAATATATCTAGTATATATATTTATTTATAACAGTACATAACATTTGGAGATAAGAAATGAATTGCATCGTTCCTGGAGACGGTAAGTCGTACTTATGCATGAACACTACTTTCATTTGTATTTTATATTTTAATTGAATTAAAAAATAATTATAACTAGTTATATTATAATTACAGTATAAAATCGTATATAATTTCAATAAATCCATCCTTTATACATCCCATGTATGGTATGAATGAGTAATATCAATTTGAGGTGGTGGTAGTCCTCACTTCCTCAAATGAAATTATCGTGTTACTCATAATGGAAACCATAACGATATGATATAAATTAAAAATACAGAAGAATAAAGCAAAAAAACATTATATATATCATATATAAATAATGTAACATCATAATGTCATCCATAAGAGGAAGTATGAGATAGTAGAACAATTATCATTTTGTGAGGTGTTAGTTTGCCACCCCAAAAACAGTATGTTCTTTACCCATTAGATGGAGGTGTGTGTAAGTGTAGTCCTAATTATTCTCATAAAAACATAATAGTATATTTTGGATACTGGTTTTGTTATTAAAGAATGAAATGAAAAGAGTTTAGGGGTTGGAGAAGTAAAATTAATGAATAGAACTTAAGAGAAACGATTACCTTTAATTCGGGTAACTCCCTTTGATTTGAACCAAAAGGACTTCTAGAAGTTACTTCTTCCTGAGTTATGGCTTCTAAGAAGATTATAAAGATCTTGAGAGCTTATATGGGCATGGTTTCGATGATCCAAGAGGCTTTAGAGGTGTGAGTAATGGGTTATAAGTGAGGAGTATTTGTAAGGGGGAGGAGGGATTCTTTATGAATGTGTGAAAATATTTTTTTATTATATAATGATTTTCAGTTTATAAACGTCCAAAACTCTTTAATATTAAATATAAAATGACTCATGGTCAAGATAAATTCATCCAATAAAAATTGGATAGTTTTTGGATGTTATTTTAATATTTATAATCCTATTTATTAAAATCATTTATTAATGAGGTAAATACTCTATCATTTTAGAGTCATAAATAATTTAATTTATTTGATGTCAAAAAATTATAAAAAAATACCACGATGTATGGAATATTTGTAGCTTTACAATGAATATTTATAGTCAAAATGATAACTTATATAACCCCATGTAAAAATTAATTTACTAAAAGATATTTGTTTTTGCCATTTTTTCCTTTACATTAAGTTAATTAAAATAAAGTGTCCTTATCAATCTTAAGTGGCTCCATGGGGACCCAAAATTTACCTATGGATTCCTGTTGATGTTCCTTTTCATCAAATTTTCTAAACAAATGGAAAGGGAAATGATTTAGCATAAATTGATTCATCCTTTGAAGAAAACATTAAAAATCAACAAAGGAATGAACCAAGATTCAAATGAACTTGGGTTGCGCAAGTTCCATTAAGGTCGTGCAAGTGTACTTGCACGCCACCCAGTGGTTGCACAGGTGACTTGCGCACCCTCTTTGAAATTTTCCCAGGGTCTTCTCCAGCCTATAAATACCCCTGTGGGCCCCCCATTTGGGGATTAAAAATTCCAGAACCTCAGATTTAAGCTCCTGGTGCCCTAGTCTATTCTCAAAGCTTCCAAACACTTCTAAGGTAATTTCTTACCTAGAACGAAAGATATAAAGAGGGGGAGGAAGGCCTAAGTGTTCAAACTTATCAAAACATGCACGCCTAAGTGTCCAACCCTTAAGGGAAATGGCTACACTTGCGCGCCACTTTGCTCCTTTACCAGAACTTGCACACCACCATTCTGGAAGCCCCTAGGGATATCACTAAGGGCTTGAGCCAAGTCTCTCCCAAGTATTACCCCAAGGGTCAAAAGTCACGCAAGTACCTATGTGCCACGTAGATATACCTACTCAGCCATGGCTTGCGCCCCCACAAAGTACTTGCGCGCCCATCAGGACTTGAGCACCCCTTTATTTTTGGGTTCCCCTATTGATTATTCCACCTCTATTATACCTATCCACCTATCCTCTTCAAGATTAATCCCTCAAAACTATTTTCAAATCCATTTATGGCCTGATTTCCTTATTAGATTCCTTATCTGAACGGAATTCTCTGGAAATCTCTCAAAACCTAGTGATTTACATATCTTTACGTCACCAACGTTACAGATTTCATTCATTTTAACCTCATCCTTTAAGATAAGAGAATCCTTATCTTGGGCCTCCTTTTCAGGAGTAAGCCCCAATGTATGTTTTCATTGATATGGGAATCCTCCTTAGGAGTACGCCCCATGTTCCCTAGCCTGGGCCTCTTTTTCAGAAGTAAGCCCCAGTACAACTCCATTAACTTGGGCCTCCTCTTCAGGAATAAGCCCTAGTCTCAAAGTTCCCAAAATCTAGGCATCCTCTTCAAGAGTAAGCCCCAACCATAATTCCCTTAACTGGGGATTCCTTTTCAATAATAAGCCCTAGTTTCAAATCTACAAATGTGGGAATCCTATTTAAGAGTATGCTCCAAGTCCCTTAATTCTAAAATTCCTATAACCTGGGCCTCCTCTTCAGGAGTAAGCCCCAGTTTTCAAATCCCTTTAACGTGGGCCTCCTCCTTAGGAGTCAGCCCCAGTCATAATTTCTCTTAACCAGTATTAATCTACTTTTTGATCTGGTCTTCCTTCTCAGGAGTAAATCCCAATCATAAGTACCGTCATATTCTGGGAATCTTCCTCAGGAGTAAGCCCGAAGTTTGAGTATCCAAATTTCCATAAAGTACATATACCTTTATGGACGCTGTTTCTGTACTTCTTCTTTGAAATAAGTCCTGATCTCTATCTATTTGGGAAGTCATATACACATAAGCCCCACACCATTTTCTACGATTGCATCTTTCATGGAACAATTGTATAGTTTTATAATACCTCTTGTTTCTCACACTGAGCATGACTCACATGAGCTTAGAGTGTAAAAGTAATTATGAAATATTTCTTTGATCCATCAATCATACATAAACATCATTCTCCCTTTCTCGAACTACGTGGGTTATGATACCTTTTTTAAATAATGGATACGTAGGTATCCCATCTGTGGGTACAATCTCAACTCTAAAATACTCTCTGTCATTCTGAATGACAATAAACTTCATGTTCCCCACTGAGTTACTTTAAAACCAGTATGGTCATCATAATGACCAAGAGACTTTTATATAATGTATTAAAGGATACCATTGACTAATAATATCTAACAACTACAGATGATTCTCTATCAATGAAGAAGCTCGAATACATATAAAAGATTCTATAAATTTTCTACATATCAATCATTGATTTTCAGATCTAAAGGAATGCACATTTTATACTTGGTAATTTAATAAGGATTCATGAACATAACTTAAATCTATAAAGAGAGTCCCGGAGTAGACAATAATTCCTCTAAAAAAAGGTGTGATGAGTCCGAACTCCGATCCTCTCGACCAATGAAAATTCCTAAGCCTCATCGGTCCACAACTAATGAGCGCCTACCTTTGGAAAGTAGGTCCAAATGGATATGGAATCATTGGATGTTTCCGGTTCAACGAACAAACCCTTTAGAAATAGATTGGAATGTTTGAACCTTAAATCAATGAGGTCATCCCCAATTCTAGATGAAACAGTGCCCATGGTCGCCCATGACTCATCCAATAAGGTTAGTACATGTGTTAAGGTAATTTTGTTTTATTATAATATTTGTTTTACTTGAATTACCTTATTTACCTTTTACCGTGGTAAATAAAAGTCAGAAGTTACTATTCACCAAAAATTATTTTCATCTTATTGAACCACATTTTATTAATTAATAACAACCGTGTATATCATATTTTTAAAATTTCATTCACAAAAATGGTAAAATTTTATTTAAACGAAAAAATCGGTTTTTTAACTAATACCAAGTGGTTTTACTATTCATCAAAAAATAGAAGTTTTTCAGAAAAAATATTAAAAATTCAGCCTAAGATATATTTGGTATTCCAAATTCTAAAGTGATTTATATTTTACAAAAATTAAAAACATATAAGTTTCATTAATTTAATTTAGAATTAATTCTTGTTGTCAAAACAAATTGCCTATTTTTAAGAAACAATATCTATCAAAATATTGACCGTTGTTTATGTCTAATTTCAAATTGAAAATAATTAAAATGACCACCATTAGATTAAATGGTAAAAATATAATCTAATTATACTTTAAAACCAATTAAAAATATAATTTAACCATAAAAATTATTTTAAAAAGTAAATTTGAATTACAATACAGTATTTTTCACTATTCATAAAAAAATTGAATTTTATCAGAAAAATACCAAAAATTTACCCAAAGTAAATTTTAATGTCCCGATTCTAAAAAATAATTTTATTTTATCAAATGGAATATATAAAAGTGACAAAAACTAGATTTAATGAGGGTTCTCCATCGAAAGGTGGTAAATCGACCTTTTAATGAATATTAGAGTATTTTAACGTAAAATCAGATTCTTTCTTATTTTAAGCCTCTAAAATTTATGGGATAAATGTAAAAAATTTAAAAAACATGTATATTAATAATGTAGTTAGTTTTGTGCATTCCTTCCAATAAATGACTAGGCATTAACTACCATTTAAAATAATATTATATTATTATGTTTCAGTATAACTCAACTTTGTGTGCAACATAAGTTTTAAATGAAACTCAGTGTTGTGTATAAGGTAATCCATCGATCAAAGCATACCCTTAAAGTAAAATTAATAAATAAATTAAAAATATTTTTAAATATGAAAATGTCATATTATTTGTTTACTTCTGATGTTACAGTTAGGGGATCTATATTCCTCAAAATAAATTTATAGAGAAAAATCACATTACAGAATTGTGTTTTCTCTTCTAGAATATCATTTTGGATTATGAACCATACGATTTATTACAAATTCCATCCTATATTCCACAATATCTAATGTATGGAGGTTAAACCCTCTTAATTACACCATAATCATTTCATAATTGTCCCTAATGATGCAATATAATTTAGAAGAAGGAGGAAATTTGAATTCCTTTAGTGAAATGTTTCTTCAAATATTAAAATTATCAGAATCTAAAAGATATGAGGGTGTTTTGATATATATATTTCACTATCACTGTGAGATGATGTTTACATTGGTAAAACACGGTATCCTTTTAAAAAATCTTTGTTTTTAAAAAATATTATGGGTGGTGGTAGTTGTAAAAATTATTCTAACCCTATGGAGTGGTTTTGTTTTTCTATAGAAATTGTGGTAGATACTAATACATCCCAATTGATTTATAAATATTTATAAAATGGCCTTTAATTATTAAAATAACTATGTGCTATATAACCACAATTTTGGAATAAAAGTAATCAATTGTGTGGTTTCTTCAAGAGGAAAAATGTTCAACGTTTTTGGTGATTTGATATTGTGGTCAACAAAAGGCATTCACTCATTTTGATTATTGTTTTTGAGATTTTTTAATGGATGTATATAGTATAACCGACCATTATTTATATTCATACCTTGAGCTAGAGTCTTAAATTAAACAATTTAAATTATAGGCTATCTCCATTTGTGTACACTACTATCTATGGACTGATGTATAATTCAATACCCTATGATAAAGCAGACCTATAATCATTACATTAGATATAGAATCATCAATAAACTATTTTAAAATATTTAATACATTTTTTCATTTATATTTGATATATTCATGTTTCCTTCCTAAATATGGACTCTATGGAACTAAAATTTTATCCATATCGAAATAGGGGAAATTATTTTTCATCATGAAGTGGTTATTACACTACCCACATGAAATCTACATTGTTATTAGATGGGCATTAGTAGTCCACAGACTCAGGTATAAGAAACATAAGAAATCACCAGTTAATATCTGATGGATTCTATATCGGGTGGTGTTGGTGGGATATAACATTATAATTATATTATATTTAGATAGCTCTTTTATCATAATTCTGGAATTATATTTATATTATAGGAGGAATTAAACCACTTTTTCAAAATCGAGTGACTGTTTCTCAGATGCCTTGTTATAGAGAGTACTATTGGGAAGGATATCCCTCTCGGCATCGAAGGGTATATAATATAATGGTAACATAGATGATGATCAATTGATAAAACTATAATATAATTGAAAAAAGATATCTCTCATTATAGATGATGTTCATTGTGGGGATATCATTAGTCACAAACATGAATCACAATATGAGGAAATACTAGTAGTTAAATCAAGATGCTAATGAACTTCTTGTTGAAAGGGCCTACAATTATAGTTAAACCATCATACTGATTTCTAAAGGAGTGACTTCCATGGAAATAATAATATTCACCATTATGAGGATGAAATTCATTAAATCATATTATGAAGCTAGAGAGTGGAATTGGGAAATATATTCTATAGATAATATACATAAGGATGATGGTCTAGTTACTATAGGGCAAACCACCATTAACGATAAACAAATGAGGCAATCAATATAAGCTATTTATAGTATCATGAGAGGTAAAATGATAACTACATCGAAATAAAGATTCTAATTATGATTCAATAGTTTATTGGACTACTAATGATATATATATAACATCCTCATGTACACCAATATTGATCTAGGAAGGGATCACATCCATATTTTGTGGTGTATTCTTCCATTATTTTGATTAATTTTGATAATCTCTCTACTGATTGGTAATGTTAATTCACTATAAATAATGACTATAAAAGGATATGAAACTTATAAAAAACTCTGTCTTCATTTTCGAAACATATCAATGAACCCATTTAGACTATATAGGCATTGAAGACGTCACTTCAATCTCCAATAATATATGATGATGTGTTTCCCCAAAATGGGTAGGATAGCATGTTATCCTTTTTTCAACTATTTTGATATTCTAATTTACTTCATAAATATAAGAGTATTAGGATTATATTTTATCTTCTAGTGATCTATAAAAATATTTCGATAATTTCATATGAGGGTGAGAGTGATATGATACTTCTATATAGAAATATCCAGAATATACCATGAAATTATAGTTGGAATAGGGGTCTAGGCCTGATTCTATTCTTTATTCATAATTTGGTCATATGGATGATCTTATTGAAATTGGATAATTAATATTCGACCACACCTAAGTATAAAATGTAATGTATTTACAATATGCTTATATAGGGTGGGGGTAGGGATAGGTTTTAAACCCTTATGGACTATCAGGATTTTCAAACTATGGCATTGTATGGTTGGTACTAGGACATGCTGATAGTTACATAAGTAATGGGTGCATATAAAATCTCATTCTCAAATACACACCTATATTTGATGACGATCACATTGAAAGGAAATAAGAATATAGACACACTCTACTATGGTAATGGGGAAAAAATTCTACAACAATCATTGGTTATTCCTTAGGATATAATGACAAGGTTCATGCATAGATTTATGAATATGTTCTTTCACCATTTTTGATTCCATAATATAGTATCTCAATCCTCATGTTATTTCCAGAGTGATATGATTTATTTATAAGTGGTATCATTGATATGGTCCCACTCCTTAGAAACATCAAATAATACTAATCAGTGGACACATTTGTTTAACTCAAGGTTTTTGGTCCATGTAAAATTTATGAAAAATATGGTAAGTGGGATCCCACATCGGAAGGTCCTAAAATAATGTGTTGTAAAAATCAAGACCATATTCTACCTAACTATTATGTTGGAGCTACATGTTGTTGATCTCTAGAGTGGGGATCCAAAAAAGATTTTATATTAAAATATGATCCACTAGGTTCACTATGGTCTTCCTTTATAAGTGTAGTGTTCCCCATTATTAGATTTTTTAATGGAATTGAAATATTACATCTACCATTTATATAATTCCAAAAGGTTGTACTCACTCACTAGTGTGTTGGTAGCATGTCAATTATGACACATTAATGGGGAAAATTTCATCTTCATTGAAATGTACATCACATTTTTAATGTCCAAGTAATTAATTTTATGTTTTAATGATTTCATATATAATTGATTAAATGCAATATAGGTCATTAATTCATGAATTTATCAAAAAAATGAAATCAAAAAAACCATTATTGCAACATCACATATAATACCATAATTGAATTTTTTTTTCATAGTATAAAAATTGACACCATGTTTATGATTTTTTATTTTACAATAAAATCAAACATTTGACCACATATAGGAATTATGACTTAGATAAAAAAGTAATTCTAATGTGTAGATGTTTTTTGTAATTTCTATGTGACACAATAGACTTTTAATTTTATGAGGGGATAGTGAAAAAGCACATACAACCATTTTTAGTTTGGATTATTAACTACCCTTATAAGCATTTGTATATCTAAAGCAGTAATGGGGATGTTTATATACTCACGTAATGAGAATGATACCACTTTTCTATAAAACTTTAATTAATATGTTTCTATGTGAACATTTTATATATTATATGTACTCTATTGATGTATTCATTTGTTTTTGCCAATGGACATTCATTAGTCAAATCATTTATATGTATCAGAGTTTCTATATTGATTCTATAATTTTTATATATCTTATGTTATCTATGTTTCTCATATTAATTAGAGATGATTTTTATAATTATACATTACCAATATTTCTAGAATTTGTTTCCATTTAGGGAGTTTTTCAGTGATTAATATAATTGGAGAGGTCCTTTGAGAAGTGATTCATATATATTCTTATGAAAAAAAATTATAACTCATATATTTTCATTTGATATAATGGAAAAATAAAACATTTTAATGTTATAAGGAAATTAATACCATTGTTACATTAAAGTTATTAAATAAATGATCATGTCATGTATTTTATGGTTATATAGAATTGAATATTTTAGCAGAAGGTGGATAACGATTAGTTGAGTATGACTAACACATGAGATTCCCTTTTTGATGACCTAACTGAGAATATAGCCTAATAAATATGGGATTGTTTAACTTTGAAAAACTAAATTTTAGAAACATATATGGTCTAAAATGTGTTGACATGATCCATCAAGAATGACATTGTCTCATTAAGAATATTGGCAGATAATTCTCGTTCCCTTTGAATATGAGAGTTTCCCTAGACACAAACTATCAAATCACGTGGTATATGTAATTTTATTAAACGTCATATTTTTTACAATGCGATATAAATGTATATTTATTATTCACAGGACATATACCTTCAAAACAAAATCATACAAATTGTTCGACAATCAAATAAATTGTATATTTTTTGTCTTTGAGGATCAACTAACCATGAAAATTATTTTATGATACTGCTGATTGTTTTTTCCATAATTGACCCATACTAAAAAACATTTATTATTTTTATAAATTACATTCATATTCATAACTTATGTAATGGGAAACATAATATAGTAGTCACTATAAAATATTAGTAAGTGTAAACGTAATATATATTAATCAATGTTCATAAATGAGAATAAGATGACATTTTTTATAATTATGCAACACAAACATAACATCATAAAATAATATACCCAAGTGAATATATAAAAAAACATGAGTCATGGAATAATAATTTCCATAACATAAGATAATATTCAATGAATTTCGGAATCACTCATTAATAAACATGACTCATGAATGAATAATATCACAATACCTTATAAATATGGACAAAAAATTAACAAAATTAATTTTCACCTTCATCAGTTACACACTTAGATTTACAATTGTGAGAAATTAAATTATTCTTAATATTCATTCCTTATAGTATATTAACTTCTAAAGTGAACTGGAGTTAAATATTGAACACTATATATCACTCGTCTACACATATATGCACCACATAAAAACTAATTAAACATAAAAAATATAATCAATTAAATGAAAATGGGATACATTTTCACTTGAAATGGATTAATATGAGAAAATCATTTATTTTTACAATAATAATACAAAAATTATGAACCATTGGAAAATAAATTATTATCTAACGATATTCAAAAATTATATTGGAAAATTCCCATTAATTATGATTATGAGGTATATTTTATTTAATCAATATTGAAAAACATGTTATAGTTTATTTAATAATTCGTCTAACCAATCAATACATAAAATCCCTAGGAAAGACCATTAATTAATGGAAATAAATTTATATTTTAATATAAAAATGGAATTATATGAAGAATAAGACATATAAATAGTGAATTTTTATTCATTCCAAACTAATAATTGGAATTCCATAAGTATTAAATTGTAAATTATGAAAAACAACTTAACAAAAAACATTAATTTTTTTGATAAAGTGATAAATATGAGAAACCAATAAAATATACTATATAAATATCTTTTAACATTTTTATAAAATAATATTATATG
This sequence comes from Viscum album, assembly GCA_963277665.1. Lineage (NCBI taxonomy): Eukaryota > Viridiplantae > Streptophyta > Magnoliopsida > Santalales > Viscaceae > Viscum > Viscum album. The sequence goes on from OY728133.1 coordinate 2,033,155,655, forward strand.
AGTTACATTTAATGTATTTATTTTATAGAATTTTTTTTTAAGAATTTTGAAAAATTAATATTAAAAATTAATCATCAATAATGTATCCTTGAAAATTAAAAAATGATTATCATTATAAAATGTTGACTTAATGAAAAAACATATGATCATGCAAGGAAAATAATTGTAATTTCATGAAATACCTGTGTTAAATAACAAATCCTAAAAAGGAATAAAAAGTTAACTTAAAATTTCTTAAAATGGGAAATATAAAGGTCATTGGAGATAATGGATAATTTGGATTCTATATAAATGGACAACAATAGTTGGAATGGTAATGCAAACAAGGGGGACTATCATTATAGATTATGAGATTTACTCTAATTAGTGATTTAATTTTAGAGAAATAATTTAATTAAGGTAACAAAATTGTATTAAAATGCTATTTTCCCTTGATAAAATGATATTTTAAAGTGAATTAATTCTTAATAAGGATTAAAAAATTATTAGATAAAATGATATTAAGATGAATCATTTCAACTCAATGAAAATAGTTTACTTAATAAAATACAATTTAGTATTGATATTATTTCATTCAAAATACTATGTATGCCAAAATGTGACATATATTTTTAAATAACTATTTTTTTAAAATATGATATAATAAATTGATATATGGTATATATAGATATATATCATTATATAGAGATGAGTAGGTAAGACACATGATATCTCAATGAAGTAAAATTGATATGGAAAAATAGTTATGATAGTGATAATGTATGAACAAATGTAAAATAAGAGGTTACCATGTATTATAAATTATGATATAATTAATTTAATGATATCAATTATAGTAGAAGTCCATAGAGTAGTGAATACACCATATAAAATAAATAATGGTGCATGATATCATGCAAGTCTCATTGAATTATATATATTGAAAAATAACCAACACCTCATCTTGAGATTTATTCTTCATGTCTTCCTTGCATCTTTAAAAATAAAATTATATATATTAAAAAAATTATGTCCCATTTACATAAATAATTCGTTTTATATATTTTATTTATTATGTTATTTTTCTAATTAAATATTGTTTCCCATAACGATTACATGAGGTGGTTCATTTTCTATGAAAATTAAAATATATAATGACAATGGTAAAATGTATGGTAAAACAGATTTATAATGTATGTAATTATATAAATCATTGTTTTTTCATTCTATTAGTGTAAAATTTATATTGTTTATTATATTTTATAAAAAATATACTAAAATTTTGTATGGTTCCTCAATATGGTCACATAAAGTGGATATGGTTAATATGACTGGTTTTTGTTAGTATCACATATATAATTTCATATATTATCATTTTCGAATATTAATAATGTAAAAAATATAAATTTTATACATTAAACAGTTTTTAAATTTCATCTATTTGAGATTGGAATTGAAAATGAAATATGATGTTCTGTCCGGATGGTCATCTGTACATACATAGGAATGAAAATTTTATTTTCCATAGAACAAGATTGATTATAAAATCCAAATTATATACATTTAATAATTATAAATTTTTTTATGTAATATATTTTACATTAAATAACTATTTTGGATTAACCGAGATAGGTTTTCATGAAATATATAACACATCATTCCAAGAGTTTTAAGGGACACAATTTCCTAATTGATTCATCATTTATTAAATAGTCTTGGGGGAAGGGAAAAATTTGTTATTCCATTATGTAAATAAAATATCAGAATATTTATCATAATTATGTTTTAATGTGTTCATTTATTATATTGTATTTTATTTGGTATAGAATGAATAGAAATATGATAGCTTGGTTGAGAACTTTTCCCTTCCCTTGTGATGTTCCTTGTTAGGTAACACCATAATGAATAATTACATCTTTAATTTTTTAAAAAATTTATTTCCTTTAAGTGAGTAGGTGTTTGGGTAGAAAATAATATAGATTTTTGGTAAATATATTTATTTTTGGTTGGTGGATATATTTTTTGGAAGTGATCCCCATTTATGAGTTATAAAAATGAAATTTCTGTAAGAAACCTTTTATTCATCAATGATGGGAGGTTATTATTCTTGGGAAAATGGTTAAAAAGTGTGAAATAATGAATTTTTTGTGAGATAAATTTTATAATTCCTCTTCCACTAATTTGAACACATGTTTCAAATACATTTAATAAATTTTCCAATAAATTTTCCTAATTTTCATTTTTCGCCATTGTAAATGGTTTTCATCTGAGAAATGTGTATTTTATTAAAATTATAAGGTACCAAATTGTGTAGAATATATCTTTTTTAATACTATTTATGGTCACTGAATAACATAAATCAAGTAACATATAAGTATTTATTTAAATTAAATTATTTAATATATATAAAAATTATTGTGTTTATAAATTATTATTTTCACCATTAAGTGTTCCTAATTTAATAATAAATAAATTTCCAATAAAAGAGGGATAATATATTTTAATATTTTCTTATGCATAATTTTTATGGAATTATATAATATATATGAACTAATGATTTTAGATAAAAATTAAATAAAAATAATAAAAAAATTCTATGAAAAAACCCATTCAAAATTAGCAAGATAATTAACATTAATATATTGACAAGAATTTTATTCCGAAAAATAATTTTGATACTATAAAATATCATATAGATTTTTTCTAAAATATGATATTCATTTTTTATTATTATTTTCTAAAATTTTCATAAACCTGTTTTTTTATAAGATAATAAAAATAGTTTTGTGAGTAAAATATTACATATGATTACAAAACATTAATTACGAGCCTTATAAAATCAAAATTATATATTTTTTTAATTAATTATTAAGCTCCATAAATAAAATTATTTATCAAAAAAGTGTATAATAGATTTTTTTTATAAATACATTATGATAATGTCATAAATGAAATGATTTTAGTGAAATATATATTTTTAAATATGTACCTAAATAATATTTATAGAAAATAAATAAAAATAATCCCTGATAATATTGATTAGATAAATCAAAAAATAATGTTAATTTTTAGTTTTTAAATGATAATTTTTTCAAATTTACCTTTTAAATATGAAAATAAAAATATATTTAATTATTTTTTTCATAAGAGAATAACACTTTTAAAATCCAATTAATTCATACTATAATATAAAATAATTTACTATTTATATTATATAATATAAATTATTTATATCAATATTATATCTTATGTATTTATTTTCATTAAATAAAATTTTAAAAATACACATTTAGAATAAAAAAAATTTCAATTTTTAAAATGAAAATGACTATTTTCTCAGGGCAACTATAAATCAGTATTATTTTTCTACAAAATAAATATAATAAATGGAATATCACATTAATTTTTACAAGATTATTTCATCATAATTAAAATTTACATTACCAATATAGATCTACACTTAATATATATAGATTCAATACCCACTTTTTTCAACCGCAGGTGGTGACTCGAATAGTAAAAATCACTTTGAAATTTCAATGAGAATAGACTTCTATCACATATTATATTTTATATACTATAATTTTTTACATTTGGAAATGTATTGGTCATTTTAATACCAAAGATAATCTAAATCCTTTCTATGCCTTGAAAAATGAGACTAATAAGTGCGGAATCCAATAAATGATGTCATTTTATTCCATTTTGTTCATAGTTTAAGACAAATGGTTACTTCATTTTATAACTAATAATTTAAACAATATATTAAAACCATATAATTAAAAATATTAATTTTAATTATCATAGATTCTTTAATGTTATGTATATGATATAATATACTAATTATGGTATTAATTTATAGAAAATGTTTTTATTCAAAAATCATAGGGTATTATTATATTGACCTAATGAAATGATGTTTGATATAATTGTGAAAATTTTCCAAATAACAAGGAAATAGGTGGTTATGATATTAATATTGGACACTAATGTGTACTCATGTGAATCCTGGTTAAAAAGAGTCAAATACCACATTTTTCATGGTGAACATTTTAATGTTATGTGACTGGACCATGTACAATTACCTTTAATGTCATTAAGAAAAGATATCCTTGATACAAAATATGGGATATTATTGTAATTGTGTGGTATTTATAATTTATGTTTCTAATGAGGTCATTGATTATTTAGAAGACATGGATATTTTCACCATAAGATTTAATGTTTTCCATAGATTAAATAGGAATACAACAATTTTATATAGGAACATGGAGAGAATGAGTGAGGATTACACTAGAATTTATGTTGTGCTTACATTGGTGTACCTTACGAACTAGTGTTGCCTTTCCATTAGAAAATGAATAGGAGCATTTGGGGTTAAAAAAATAATGTATTTCCATAGTGCACAAAGACCATTTATTGGAATCAACAACAAGGATTATTATGTTGTTCTGAGAGACACCATGCTATTATCATCATGATAAGAATCCACATTATCAAGGTTTTATTATTTTTTAATTATCTACGGGTTTTGTTTATATTTTATGAAAATTAATTAGAAACATTTTTTCATTGGGATTTATGATTCAATTAGATAAGGTTTCTGTAAAATCCTTAATCAGGTCGTATCGATGGTTCTAGAGGTGGTATTAATAGTATGATTTTCAGGAAGATAACATGGTTGATGAGATCCACTATTATTTAAATTTTGATATGTATAGTCCCCTGACCTAGATAAAAAATAAGGAGAAAAACCTAACTGAGGACTATGACAATTGGGTCACCATTACTACATATTTAGATTAGGTTGACTTGGATAAACATCACCATATTCTTTTATTAAGAAAAAAGTTATTCTTCACCATAATATTTGATTTGGTAGATTTTTTGTTCTTAACCCATCTATGGTATTAGGGAGAATCAGTGAGGAGATGATAAATGTTTCTTCCCAAGTGATGAAACATTGTTGAGTTTTCAGGATAGTGATCACGGTTCTCTATAAACAAATTTTAATGAATGATGCTCTAGTATCATGCACAATATTTTTCATTGACCCACGTTTTTTGTGTAATTAGAGATCAATGGTCTTACAAAAAATATTTTAAGCTTTAAAACATTAGTTAAAAATACTACCAATATTTTTTCTACTCTAAAATGATTCATTTTGAAATTTATACTTTAAATGGTATGAAAGGATTTTTTTAAAGTGGTTTTTGTTATATATTTTTATTAATTAATATATTTAAAAATAGGACCCCGTGGCTATTAATTAATTTAAAAAATCATTACATGGGTTAATTGAATTGGTACAAATGGTTGTTGTGCACCGGTGGAATTTAGACATCAAGGTAGGGACATTGTTCAATTGACACATAGAACAAGGATAATAACATTTATCAATCTATAATATGTGTAGAAAGAAATATTTCAATATTCTTGGGAGTCATTTGAATCATGTTCCTACATTCATAATCCTAACCCTTTTCATATCAAAATGATAACCAATATATAATTTTATTATAATTTTATAACATTTTTGGAAATGTAATGTCATTAAAACATTGTAATAACATGTTCCAAAGGGGTCAAGTTTGGTTTTCAACTTTTAAAAAAACAAGATTTATTCATTATGATTCAACAAGATAAAATTCATTGGTTAGTGTTACTTCTAAAATTTATATGTTGGGAAGGATTCTATGAAAATGTTGTCTTCTTTTATTAATCCAAAAAGTAATGGTTTTATCATTATCTAAATAAATATTTGGGAATGATATACATGCCTGAAAGGATATATAAAAGTGGATTTCGTTAAACATTGGTTAATTGTGTGACCAGAAAATTTTGATTTTTTTTGGATATGGGATGTTAAAAATAATTCATGTTCTATCATGGATATTATTTATTACATTCACTCTGTATTCTCTGTTCACTTCAAATTATCTTGAATTGTTTAATCATATCATACATTCCATTCCATATTATATTAATGTATAGTATATGTATATTATGGTTTATAATCGCCCATTATCATTTAAAAATGAATTGAGGAAACTGAAAATGTATATCATAGTGTTCCATTCTAAGGATATTAGATCTATACTGCACTTCTAGATATCTAGTCATTGGTATTAGTACTCGATAATATTTTTTAAATTTTTATATGATATGATAGAGAATATAATCTATTTTGATATAATCTATTTCCTAGTCATTAACGATAATAAGGGAATTAATTTTATTCAGTTATGGATTGAAATGAAGAAAATGATAAATATAATCCTCTTTTATGAACAATTTTTAATGGGAATGATTTTTAGGATGGTTAAAAGGATGAGTAATGCAAATAAATATTTATTTTATATTGAGATCATCATGGATATATATTATAAAAAAATAAATTTTGATACTAACAAATTTGAAAATAATGATTTCCTGAAATACATTATTAATTACAATGTTATGAATAACCATCATTATTCTATAAGAATATGTGTTTAATGTCATATTTATAATTATAAAATTGTTTTTGATATTAGGGGAAATTAAATTTCACACGTTAATAAATTGAATAATTTTAAAGAATAATTAACGGCGTACACCTGAAAAAATTTGATAATTTTTAAATATTTGATCATGATGTTGTTAATGAGATGTCTAAGATTTAAAGTAATATTCCTCTAAACATGACCATTATTGGTTTTAGAATAGAGAATAAATGTCCCATTGAATGAAAATATAGTTCAATACCAATGAATTGATATTCCAAGATGGATGTGTTTAAAAAAATTATAGACATTACTAAATATAAAATGAAATATATTATTGGATCGTTATTTGAATTCTAGATTAAATTATTGAGTATTGATAGTGAATCAAAATGATTGGTGGAGGGAAGGTTCTTTCAAATAAACTAATGATGTATCTTTTGATTTAGAATATGAAAATAATTTTTCTTTACGTACTGATAAATTTAATTATTTATTTCATGTTTTGATATTTTTAAAAGGGTATTATTGATAAATTTGTTTCATGATGAATTAGAAAACATTGAACCTGGGGTATTATATAAAAAAGCATAGAAAATGAAAAATATTTATATATATAAGTTGTAATTAATTTTTAAACCTATGAGACATCATATATTATTGTCTAATGAAAGAACATAAACTATAATAAATTAATAGAATGAATAAATAGAATAAATATTTTTTGGTTGGATAGTGAGGTTCATAAGATATTTAATAAATTTAAAAATTTGAAATTTAGGTGTGAAATATGAATAATTGTTTTAATTATTACATGATATAGTCTTGTAATATGATGTTAGATATTTTTTGATTCTAATATTATATATATTAGGTGTTTCGGTGCACAGTTAATTTAAAAACTCACATAGACACGCACACACACCGCACACAAAGGCCAGAAAGGAAGGATATAGCCCCCAAGGGATAGACATACTATCATACACTATTTATTCCGTACATGGAATAAAGGCCCTTTGAGAATGAATCCCATTATATGGCCTATAGACCAAATAAATGCCCAGAAGGCCATGTCCAACTTTCCTGCATCAGAATTTTAACGTCACTAGGCATACGTGAAGCATGAATCACATCCTTCTTGTGTCTTCATCATGGCTGAATTTATTTATCCCGACAGAAATTAGATCCCACCTAGATTTGAACCTGAGTTTGATACATGATTACGACAGAATTTTTTCTCAGGAAACCCCCAACAACAATTTTGATTATTATATTGATTCTGATTATATTTAATGTTGTTGAAATTGTTAAATAATATTTTTTGTAATTTCTGATAATGAATTTTTAAATCATAAAACCTAAAATATAATTTTATTATGGAATAAAATATCTTTTTAAAGAAAATATATGTCTCATACTATAAAAATATTAATTCAATAAACTACTTATCATAATTATAATTATGGTAATTATAATTTATATATTTATGTGGGATGAAATCTATATCCTAAATAGAAATAAAAGCTTGTTAAAAGTTTTTTTCCTTCACTAATAAAAATTCCTATGATGATATTAAATTTATATTAATTATAATGATTAAGATTATGGTTGGAGTACAAAATTATGAATGTATCATTATTTATTTAAACTATATGAAGAAAAGTTTATAAAGGGACCTCAGATTTTAATGGATAAATATCACATCTTTTTATATGACTAGTTAATGAATTTAATAAACACATTCCTAAGAAACAAAATATTAAAGTGTATTTAGAGGAAATAATATCAATATTCATAATCCATTAATGTTGTTCAATATATCCCATTAAGATCATCTTGTATAGTAATTATCTTTTTCATAAGATACCTAAATATTGTCCATAACATTTGGATGTAAACTAAAGATATGATGAGCTCAGATGAACAACAAGGATAAACATGAGAGATATAAATCTATGAAAATTTGAAATAATATTATAACAAAAAAGGTATGTTATAATTAATAAAGGGTATAATTTTCATACCCAACCGTTCATAGGTCATAAATATGATTTATTGTATACAAAAGTATCATTTTAAGAAAAATGGTCTATATCAGTTATAAATCATAATAATTCAATCATAAACCATTATAGCATTTCCAAAATATGTGGAACCATCATAAATATTGAAAAAATTTCATATGTCTTGGTTAAATTTCTAGACCATCAACATAGTGGATAATGACTCACCCCATATATCTCATAGTGAATCATGATGCACTTGTTTCACACATTGGATCAGGACTCCCCTAGTTCCTATTACAGATCAGGTCTCACATATTTCCTTTAGTTGATCAGGATTCACATGTATCATATTATGGATTAGAACTCTCAAGTTTCTCATTGTGTATTAGTAATCATATATTTACTAGGATGAAACAAAACAATTGACTTGTTTCAAATTATTACCTCATGTGATATAAATAATTACCCAAATTAATAGATGGAGATATTTGCACCACCCTTATCCTAATGAACATCATACATATATATTCTATAATATCATCAAAAATCCATCATATTATCACATAATAACTCATGAAATCAATATAGGTTTCATAAAAATTTTACCATTTAACCATAGAATATTCAATTAAAAATAAATGTGTTTCATACACATTTAATCTACCTAATGAATAACCATCATGATAAATAATAACAATTATATCATTCAGTCATATCCCTATTAATTCATATATATCATCAAAAGATGTATTCTTATATGGAAAATGATTTTGAATGATCATTTGGAACATTTATTGAAGAATATATAATATCCACTTTGTAAAAAAACTTTTTGAAAAAAAAATTCAAAATATTTTCCTATAAAATGGATTTATAAACCAATAAATTTTTCATTAATAATAATTTAACAATTTCCATCAGAAAATATCATTTCTATATCGAAAAATAAATATAAAAAAAATCATTAAAAAGTGTAAAATAATTTTAAATTATATTAATCTTTGAACATATAATGGAATATTTAAAACATTTATTTGATCATGACAATGGAAATACAATTCATTTCATACACATTAAAAAAATGATTAATTTAATAATACAATTAAAACCAATTGAGAATTGATTGAAAAAGGAAACTAATATCAATATCATAACATTTATACAACATTTCAAACATGGTAAAAATGTATTTAATAAATAAATTCAAGGATTTAAAAATAATTTTGAAATCATTTTTTAAAAACATTTTTTTCTAGAAGAAGTCTTGTCGATCAAAGGGAGAAATAAAGATGATTTTCCATAAAAAATATTATTTTTAACTGATTAGATAATAAATTTATGGAAATTATATGAAAACATGTATTATCATTAAATAAAATAAGAGAGGGTAATTCATGGGTTTTTTATAGATAGGTCATAATATTTCATCATTGGAAGCAGAATCATAAAAATTTCTGAGTAGTTGAAGAGATTGTAATATATAAATCATTCAAAATTAGGGATATTAAATCACAAAATCCCTGGAGAAATAACAATAAATGAACTATATAATATCATTAAAATAGGTATATTATTAATATTAAATTTCTATAGGGGAGTATATATACATAATAAAATAAGATATGATCATAACATAACATATGTTTGAAAGAAGAAAATTTGATAATAAAATCCCTCACCGCTTTAGATACATTTAAACCATAAACTCCGTGAATGAAAGATAATAAAATGGATATGTAAATTAGCATAAATTTGATTATGTTTTTCATAAAATAAATTCATCAGTTTTATATACACCACATTAATAAAACAAGTGGTGAATATGTTATCTGTCTTAAGGAAAAATAAATGTACAACAAAAATCACATACCATTTGTCTCTATTTTCCCTATAGAATTCCATCCCTCTTATATAATAATTATAATTTATTATAATTATATTATTGATCCATATTAATAAATAAAATACCATATAATATTTACTTAAGTAATTTCCCTACCATTTTATATATACTTCTTTGTTAAAATCACAGTTCAAGAAATAACATCGCGATTTTCTAGGAGTGTTCTCTCTCATTTATTTTGAGTCTTCATAATTTGGGCTTGGTTCCATATAATAAAATATAATATAAATTATAAAAATTTAATATATATAAATTTAATATATTTATTTATATAAATCTAAAAAAAGATAGAGATAGAAAATTAAATACAACATTCTTGGAGATGATAGGTCATATATAGGCATGGATGATGTTTCCATTTTCATGATGGGATGAATGAAGAAAATATAAATAATATATTAAATTTATATATTAAATTTTATGTAATAGAATTCAAATATTTTTATTATATAAATCATTATTAGCTTGTATGTAAAGAGTAAATGAATCACATCGCTTCACAAGGCGGTTGTTCATCGTAAAAATGAACAATGTTATCAAATTACTACAAAATGGGATGTAAGAAGTATATGTGATATCATAATTATAAAATAATATTAATATTACTAATATCAAATATAAAAAAAATCTACCATAATATCTGTCCTTGATAGGTGGTGATGGAAAACCAATAACATCAGTTCGTAAGGCTATAGACCATGAGGCACATGAATATGAACTCATAGACCATTTAATAAAAAATGAGAAGGATTTTAGATATTTCATTGAAATAATAACATATTTTTATATTTAATACAATTAATTTATTATACAATAATTTTTAATATATATTTAATTAGGTGGAGGAAGAAATAAAAAAAATGCTCAGTTTGGGATGTTACGTCTTCTTGGGACAACTTCACTCGGTGTGCGCAAAAAGGTTTCAAAAGATGTATTTCAGAAAAAAAAATTATTCTAGGATATGATTGAATATTTATGAATGTTATTTGGGTAGGAAGTTGATGAAAAATGGTTTTTTTCTATGTAGAGTAGAAAAGAGGGGGAGGAATTTTATCAATGGGGTGAGGGTCATATTTATGATTTTGAAAAGAAAAAGGTGTACCCACATTATTCAAATAAAAAAATTGTAAAAATGGTTTATTATAGAAAATATAATATATAATGTCTAAATATTTCCATCCAATGGGCGTTGGATATGTTTTTTTTCATTTTTAACCCTTATCATTTTAATATAACCCCTGGTATATCCATTTTACCATAACTATGGTATATAAATATTTTTTTCATTACTATTGAATATGATAAGAAATTAAGTTTACTTTATTATATAATATATATTATTATTGTTAAAAATTTGGAATCCATTATTACATGTTCCATTCACGCAATAGTAAAATTATATTGTATATTTTTCTTGAAGGCATAATGAGAAATTCGGTTATCAAATAATAACTTTTCAAAAGTATTAAATGTTTTTATATCATATTTTCATATGAAAAAGAGTCAAATAAACTCAATTGTATCAATAAATGTATAAGAAAACTAATTTTAATTTTTTTTAAAACTTATGTTTTTTTATCATTTTAAAATCGTTAAATGTAATGAAAATTCCTAATTAAGATGTAATATTTTTTACTAATTATGAAAAAATTAAATTCACAATAAATTCCACAAAATTCACCCTAATATAATATTTAAATTCTAAATTAAATAAATAAAATTATTTTCTATCATAAATTTTATAATTATTTAAAAATTATTTAAAAAATATGTGGTCCAAAGGCAAAAAAAAACCTCTTTTATAATAATAATGTTTTTATCATATAAATGGATTTATACTTATCTATTATCTAAGGAAAACATAGGTTTAATGTTAAAAATTTTATTTAATATAATAAATTTAAATTTAATTAGAATAATTCAAAAAAATTATTTGTTTAATTTGACATAGTAATGAAAATTTGTGTGCATTCAAATTGTTTTTCTGTAGAATATTTGCTACACATTCAAATAGATTTTATCTTCATTTATAATTAGTTGGTCACCAATGAGTTCATTTTATATACTTTTTTAGACCATATATTTTCACACATTATACTTTTTTATTAATAATTGATATTCCAGTGACTAGGTGATAATTATCATATTAAATATTTATATTTTAATAGTATTCCATTTTTCATTTAAACCCGGTGTTGTGTGTAACCAAAGGAAAACTCATTTTTCTAGGGTTTTCAATCTATAAATAGGTATTTTTGTAAAGAAAAATAATAAAATTTTTATGTATATTTTAAATATATATTTCATAAAATATCATGGTGTTACATTATACCCCCATTAAATGATTTTATCTCCTAAATTTCATCCCCCTAGTTCTAATATATGAGTATACTTATGCCTCATTACATCATTAGGTCACCATGAAGATTCCTTAATCTTGTAGTTTCACTTAAAAACTAATTGGGTATAAGGAATTTTTTTGTAGAAAATTCATTATTCAATGCAATATCTCCAACAATTTTTCCTTGTAAGAAATTACATGATCCAATGGTACAACCTCTGAGTTCAGTTTATGTGATAAATAAGGAATATACTTCCTCAAGAAAAATACATGGAAGACATCATGATCCAAATAATGGTTTGGTGGAAAATCCAATTGATATCCTACCATTCTGATATGATCATTAATTTAAAATGGACATATATAACAAAGTATTAGATTAAATATTTTATCTAAGGAAAAATTTTGTAATTTTTTTTTCTTCAATCAATTTCTCCTTCATATCTAAATCCATTAAAAGAATAAGATTTTTCTATGCTTGGATAACTAACATATCATAAGATCTATAAAAAAATGACAATTCATTCCTTTTATCTATAGTTATATAAAAATAGTTAGCAATATTTATCCAATATATAAAAATATTCATATGGGGAGGATATAAATTAATCTATAAAACTTAATCCAAAGATAAAATTAAACTAGTTAAAAAATGGAAAAGATTAGGAACCATCCAAAAGGTAAAAATATAAAACCTTAAAATTTTGGTCTCTAAATTTCTAAAATGGACATAGAATTAATCCACCATAACAAAATAATGTTTTCTTAATTATCACATTCCAAATATGTGAATACCTTCATCATTTATTATCTTAAAACCTTATAATTACCTCAATTCCAACATAACCTTATTGTAATAGTAAAATATACAATATTATTTAAATAAAACATGGATTATTGGATATATTCCTTAAATAAAAAAATGTGGTAAACTACATTAATGATTATATAAAAAACATTTTCAACAATTTATTAATAAGTTTAAATATAATCAGTATTATCCAATTGAATTTACCCATATCAATCATCTCTATCACAATGTTATTATCTCAACATAAGAAACATTATAATAATAATATTATACTTAATGATTATTTTTTCATAAAAAAACCCTTTCAATTAAATCAATTTCCCTGTTCATCAACACTATCCAATATAATTTTTCAATCACTTAACAAATAATATATACTAAAAAATAATTATGTGTTTTTTAATTCATGAATTATGATACATTTAAACTTTACTCATTCAACATCAATCAACACACATTAACTATGATTCATCAAATTATTCAATAATACCTTGACAAAATAGACCAAAGGCCTTCTATTCGTATTTATTTCTGATAATAATCCATTTTAGGGTTGAAGGGGAACCCTAATATAGCCCATAGGATTTGTGACATTATATGGAATAAATGCCCTAGAAGAATTCATCTAGATTATAACTACATGGATTTGAACCTCCCCAACATTTACAACATGATGTCATATCTCCACCATTGCAGGTAGTTCTACTTGGATTGTCGTTCACGTATAGGATATTCATTATAGAAAAATCCAAACCCTGTCATTCTTACAAATCCATCATATCTACTCTAGTGAATGTAACTCCTCTAGCACATCATCTGGTGTCTTCTCATCGTAATTTCATCCTATTACATTGTATGAAACATTTTATGTGGCACAAAGGCCTTGAGTTGGAATAAAGGCATTGAGGTGGCCCAATAAATTTATGGTCCTGAATGCCTTGAATGGCTCAAAGGCCTTAAAGGACCCAAATACCAATCTGATGGCATAAAATCCCAAATAGGTTAATTTTTACAGCTGCTATAGTACTAAAAAATTCCTGCTATACTTCATCCATAGATCCTAATATAGTAATACTATAGTAACCTAGAAATATATCTCCACCAAGATTTGATCTTGAATCTATTGGAAGCACTTATAGTGTCCTCACCATCTATGTTGAGGTTCTTCTGAATTATTCATTGATACCTCTTTTCTTTCAGATGTCATTTGTAGTCTCATACTTATAAAAAACAATAAAATTACATGTTCCAAATTTCTAATTATTATATTGATCTCTCCCCCTAGGACATCTAATTGTATATTTATGATGCATTGAAAATTTATAACATTTATCCATTGATGATGCATTAGGGAACCCAATATTTTTATGCATTTTCTTAACTGAACTTTTAATTTTACCTCAATAATTGATTACTCTATGAACTTATTCTTTATACATAAGAAATATTCTTGTTACTCAGAGACATTACATAGAGTAATTTTGAAAACGTTCTTTACATATAAGAAACCAAGTCTTTTATTATCTATTATTCCGCCCACCGAAACTCTGAATGAACTATTTTCTTATTTTATTTTGTGAGACCGAGTGTTATTTAAGGTGGATGTTGATAAAATATTTTATGATAACTAAGATGTAATAGTTATAATTTTATTTTCTCAAGGTGTCATAAAATTTGGTTTCTCATCAAATATATTCTATCACATTCAATTTTAATATAGTTACTTGTAGTTCCACTCATTAACTAAAACCACAAAACATTTTGTCAGAAACAATAGTAAAAGTGGAAGCCACATAATAATGAAGGTTTTATAGTATGTCTACATAATGAATCATTCCTTTCAATATATTTCACTGTAGAATTAAAATATCTTATTCATGGTCATTATCAATTTAAATACATCATGATGGTGTGTAAATTGTTTTCTAATTGAAAAATAATACCCCTTTATGAGTGTCAAAATAAGTGTACAGAATGGCCCATTTTCAATCACCTGGTGAAGATTGAGTCCATATAAATACACCCTTTTTGAGTTATTACACAATAGGTACTTCTATTCCAAATTCACATCCACTTTTAGTAACCTGACATTGATGTAATTTCATAGGAACTAAATTCCATACCCTTTACCAAAATTCTCAGAAATATTACAATACATTAATTCATCCATAGAATTATCCATAGAAATTCCCCTAGGTATATCCATAGAAATTTCCCAAGGGATATCACTAATTATTTCTCATTGTAATTTCCAATAGTCAGCTAAACATTTCCTATGATCCAGAATATAGTGAACTAATATTTTCACACATTAATATCACATATATTGAGATTAATATTCAAGACATTTCATAGACACATTACTAATGGTAGTAATAGATTAGTATCATTGGAAACTAAATAGTTAATCTTTTTATGTTGTGATAGATATTTAATATCTCCCAAAATGATTTTCCCACATAGTACTCATTTTATTCTTACTCTAATAAAACCATTATTTCTAACATGGGGTAGGAATCATAAGAAATGGTTAAATCAGATGACCAATAACGATAATCATAGGAGATATCAATCTATGATCACATAAAAGAGTAAGATAAGAATAATTTTATGTGATCATAAACATACCTTATAAAGTTCGTACCAAACCTATAATAGTCCATAAACTTGAGTTATGGCATAAAACATTATAATTTCATAATACATAGTCTATAAGAAGGATAAAATATCAAAAATACATCATTATATTTTATCTCATGACCTAAATTTCTGGAACCATCGTTATTTTTTACATTCATACCATTTTTTTACGGTTAAATACCAAAACCAAAAACATAGTCAATCAGGATTCATCACCAATTTCTCATTTTGGATCAGGATATAGTTATTTCCCATACTAGATCAGTGATAACCTGTTTCCAATAGTGGATCAAGAGTAACTTGTTTCCCATAGTGGATCTATAATCACATGTTTCCCATAGTATATTAGTAATAACCTATTTCCAATAGTGTATCAACCTAATCAACTTGATTCCCCTTCTTATCACATGAGATATAATCCTTTACCCAATGTATTAGAGTAAGACATTGGACACACCAATCACATTATAAAAAATATAACTATGTGTTCCACAATATCATAATAATACATCACGTTATCAAATCATATATATTATAAAGAAAACATATTTAATAATCATTTAATCCATCCACCATATAATAAACTATTAAAAATGGTTTCACAAACATTTCATCAAAATAAATATATACCACCTAGAGAAAAAATAAAGATGATATCATTTTATCTTACCCCAAAAATTCTATTTAACATCAAAGGATGCCATCTTAGATGGAAATCTATTTTTAAAATTCCCTTGGATCATTCTCTGATGAATATGGGATTTACACCATGAGAAAAAATATTTTAAAATAATAAAACATTTTCAAATTTTTTTTAATAAAAATTTAATTTGAAACTTATAAATTAAAAATTGAAAATACATTAAAACATATCTTGAAGAAAATTTTCTTTCCATTTTGAAAATAATTTTCTATAATTATAAATTTCTAAAAAAATTATTGAATATTTTTATTTGAAAATAAACAATGAAACTTGTAATGTAAGCATTAAAATAATGATTTGGTTCATTACTATAGAAAATAAAATTCATGTCATATACATTAAAAAAATATTCCTATCATGTATTTTGTGTAATCTAAAGAGTCTCTAAAAATGAAATGATTATTTCATTCACAAAATGTTGGAATAAATTTATACATGGGGAGAAATTTATTTAGAAAATAATTAGTATGATTGAAAAAGATTTTTGAAATAACATTTAGAAAACATGGGTTTGGAAAATATTGTTTTTTTCTTTCAAAGAATTAAGTAAAGAATATTTTTCAAAAAAATATTATTCAAAAATCATGAGTACAAAAGGTGATCAAAATGAATGGAAACAAGAAGTCGAAATAAATTTCCCGAGTATTAGAAAATTAAAGTGTTTATTGTGGGATATATCACATGAAATCATCATTGAAGAATATTTATAAATAATTATGATATACAATTATACTCTAACATATAAATATTAGGAATTTTGTAACATTTAATTGTAATCCCCAAAAAAGAATAATATTAAATGAAACATGTAATATCCTCAAAATAATCATATTGATGAGATAATTCCACAACCAAGGAACATATAAAAATATTTTATTTTCATTATGAAAATTTAAAATTCATTATAAAAATATAATGAAATGGTTTGTATTTATATAAATTAATTAATTTATAATGATGGAATAGTAACATGACCTTAAGAATAGTAACGTGAACATTGGGAATAATAATCTATCCAATAGAACAATAACCTCATATATGAGAGTATAAATAGAATTTATATATATTATAAGTGTAATAATGAAATATTTATATAGTGTAATAAGTAAATAAATTTTTAAGGAATGACAAATTATGTGTTTGTATTTTTGTAAGTCATAATTATATAATTTAAATTTAGTAATTAATATAATTATTTAAATTAAAATATATTTTCACAAAATATATTCATAAATAATATATCTTTTTCTTATGATTATTAAATAATTTTATGAGGCTTTTATTATTTTCTTTAAATTTTTATAAAATCAGTTATAGTTTATAAAATGGCATTTTTCAAATAAATTATGAGTTTAAGTAAAAATTAATTTTATGATATTTAGTAAATTAAGTTCTCAAAAATGTATTTTATTTTGTAATTGGATGCATTGAAAAATTTAAGGGGTTATATTTTTGTTTTTTTCCAAAATACATGAATATTTGGGGAATATTGAAATATGATAATTTATAATATAAGCTAAATTCATGATTTATGGAGTCACAGATGTTGTAAGGATGATGTATGTCCAAAATATCGAATAATAAATAATTAATTTAAAATATTTGATGATAATTCTAAAACTATTCATATACTTGTTCCAAATTATTAAACTAAAGAACAAAATATTCAAAAAACACCCCTCCTCCACTATAAATTTACCCCTCCCCACTTCTTCTCCTCATAACTCAAATTAATTCATCTTGTAAATATTCTCCCTAATCCCGGTTATGAGACTCTTCCTCATGTACGAGACCTTATTTCCTAACTTAAATTCCAAAACCAATGTCCTAAAGTATTTTCTTAAGGAGGAGAATTAAAGAGGTAAAAAACCTCATTGATTTTCTTTTATGTTCTTTTAACTTATTTTTCCTCTATAATAATATATTCAGTTCCCCTTATCAAATAGAAATGAAAAATCTAATATGTTATATATACAGTAATTTTATGATTCATTTTTAAACAATCATCATCATTCTTCTTTTACTCTCACTTTTATTCTAAACATAAAAGCATAGTCCATGATTTGTTGATTTACAAACATCCTGGATGATGTATTTTTGATTTATTCCTATGCCTTCAAGGATGGTCATAAAATAATTAATGGGGTCAAATTATATTTTATTATACATATTTTAATTTATTCATATTTATAGAACAAATATATAAACAATATATTGATTAAAGTGAAATAAGTTCATGACGATCATAAAAACTGCAAAAATAAATTAAATCATTATCATTAATGTTTTATTTAATGATTCATCCTCATATCCAAAAAAATGAAAAATAGTGTCATTTAAAAATATAGTCTCATTTTAATACCATTTCATTCCACTTCTATCATTCTTCATCCATTCAACAAAAGAATCTATAGGGAACCGACCATGGAAACCATGAAATAAATACACCATAATAAATTAAAAATAAAAGAAAATATTATTAATAAATGGGGTTAAAGATGTTATAATAATATAATATAATCAATTAAAAATATTATTACGGTTTTAAAATGTATTAATAACATTACTTAATTTATTATAAATTTTTGTTGAACACATTTTAAGAAATATGAACTAGAGGTATGGGAATTCTTAACCAAATTTATATCATTTGGATTAATCATCAATTTCCAAAATTATTTGGTACAACAATTATTTTTGAAATGAATTTTTATTATATTATGTTTTATAATTATAAATTATTGTTTATAAACATATTCAAATATTTTTTTTACCAATTATCACTTCAAATATATGATATTTGTAATGATTTTTCCTTGAAAATCATCTATTAATTTTGTTTTTAAACAGGAATGATTTATTTGATGTAATTATTCATTTTTAATGAATATGTTCTTGTTCATAAGTATATATTATGATGAATGGTAGTTAATATATCTCCCAATAATTCATTGGACATTTTTAGGTTGGATTTCAGCTCCATGGTTAATCCATGTCTAACTGTGATGGTCACACCATAAGGTAGCCGTGAGGGTTAGATTGTAAGGGAAATATGGGGGTTACAAATCATATGTTATCCATGAGGGTTACAATAGTAAGTATATAATTCCTTAAGTTACCAATATGTTTTATTAATGTTTTTTATGTTTTATGGAAATCTCATGTTTTGAAAATATAAATAGATTATACTTATCGGGTGAGAAATATGTATTTGAGAAAATGATTTCATATTTTTATATGTATTCATGTAATGACGACTTATCCCATTATTTTTATTTCCCCAGCTGATCTTTTTTTCATTGAATGATTGAAATTTTTTTTCACAAGGTTTATGAATGGATAAGAGAAATGGATAAGCTAAGATGAATGTTGTGAAGATATATTTGAAAAATATTTAATGTTTTTATTAAAAAAATTTATACTATAAAAATGGATATTATGTTAGCGGTAACCAATTTTTATGATTCCTGGTTTATTTGTATGAATTATATCCAAATATTTTAATACTATAAATATAAAAGATCTTTGTGATTGTAAAGATATGAATTATAAAGTAATTTACTAGATTATGAAATGTTTAAGGATTGCTCCATATAGGTGGTCCCACAGAACGGATTATATAACTCTAGGGGTTATGATGACATTTATATAATATAATAAATTATTTTTACCATATGTTTACATTGAAATAATATAGAATTTCAGGATTACCATGTTGCTTCATCTATGATACGTGTGTTCAGAATGGTTTTCCCTAGAAGAAACTGGGAAGATGAAGTAGGAATGAATCATGAGGATGATCTCTTTCTGAATACACAACTAGGAATTGTCAAAATTGGAACTAAAATATATGTGACAATAATGGAAAAATTTATATAGTATATAAATGGTGGTGGAATCCATGAAAAATAATAACCAGAGCTACCACAAAGAAACATGATGATAGTGGAACATTTTACGAGGCAACACCCTCCTGCCTTATGTTGATCTTTTGATATAGTGGTAGTAAAATGATTGATTATATCCCTTAAAAACATATCTTGTGTTATTGGGTGTTCATATAATCAAAGGTTATGTCTTTTCATATATCATTTTGAAGGCGAATATGATCAGTGGTGGTCAATATTCAATAATATCAGGGATAATGAGTAGATTCATCCCTTGGAATGGGATATCTTTAAATATATTTTACATGAAAAATTTATTTTTAAAGTGGATTGACATAGTATATAATTGAAATTAATATAATTGAACAAAAAGGAGGAGGATTCAGGGGTTGTTTATAATGAAATATTTACCTGATTTTCAAGGTATGCTCTAATTATTATCTAGGATATTGATATAAATTCAATAGTTTTTACTTGTGATTAAAGACATGATATTGAAGAGTATTGTCCTCCCATGAATTAAAATCTATTGAGAAACTTGTTTGATGTATTGAGAGGGTAGAAATTTAATTTTCTTATGATCACATGTACTTTGGAAACATACAAAAGAATTTTTCTAGACGAAATGCAATAGGAATGAATCAATCAAATAAAAATAAATGTATGAATGTCTTCTTTCCAATTTGTGAAAAGTGTGGTAAAAATAACCCTAGGGAATGCATAATCAAAACTAGGAAGTGTTTTTAATATGGTATGTTTGGACATATGGATCAAAATTGTAATGAAAATGAAATTAATATTAATTATAAGAAGAAAACTATAATGTTTTTTAAATGTGGTGAGATAGTTCATTATGAAAATATATGACCAATGAAATATCCAAATGATGAAAATAAACAAGAAATCATATAGGTGAAGTGAGATACTTTTTAACTGCAACAGAGGATGCCAGGATATCCAATGAAGTGGTATTAGGTACTTTGTTTGTTTACCCAGATGTTTCTAATGTCTTTTATGATTCATGTTTATACATTCAATTATATAGAAGATATTTGTGGGTAAATTGTATATTTAAACAAAATAAATGAGAAGGAACATATAGTTAAAACCCTAGGATAAATATTATAGAAAAAATAAATTATAAGATTCTTTTTGTTGTCATTTTTGTAATTTCATTATTTGGAAACCCAATTATTTTTTCCCTAGTAGTGTTTTATATTTTTTTGGGAATGAATTGGATTTGTAGTTATCTTGATATAATTTATTATATAGATCAATAATTTTTTTCCTAGAAAGGGTTTTAGTGTGCAAACAAGAATGAACCATTACAATTGATAACATATCAAGAAGCTGCTAAACTCTTAATATATGGAAATCAAAGTTATCTAGTTCATATTTTGGAAAATAAGAGAAACATTCTGATTAATGATTTTCTAGTGGTAAATGAATACCTAGATGTTTTTTCTAATGATTTTTTTTGTTTTTCAAATAATCAGGTAGTTAAATTTACTATTGACATTGTTCCCGATGCTAATCCAATTTGTAAACCCCCTTATCGATTGACTGAAGTGGAACTTCTTGAATTGAAAAATATGTTGTATGAGTTTCTTGATAAAGGAATCATTCATCCTACAACTTCACTAGGTGGTTCCCCTATGTTTTTTGTTAAAAATAATGTTGATTCCATGATACTTTTCATTGATTATAATGCTCTGAATAATATTTCTATTAAGAATTTGTATGTTTTTCCTCTTATCAATGAATTTTTTGATCTGTTATAGATAAATAATTATTTTTCAATGCTTGACTTGAGATTCGGGTACCATCAGCTTAATGTGATGGATAATTACATTGTAGAAACAAATTTCCATTTGTATATGAACTTTATGAGTTAAAGGTTATTCCCTTTGGTTTGAAAAAATTCATATATATCATTCGTGGATCATATGAATATAATATTTTTTGAATATTTTTAAACATTTTTTGTTTTTATTGATTAAATTTTGGTATATTAAATTTTTTTTAGGGATCAAGAAAAAATATAAGGATTATCTTAGAAACTCTCAAAAAAAAATATGTTATATGAAAAATTTAGCAAACATGATCTGTGGTTGAAACATATTTCTTTTTGTGGAAATATTTTAATTAAAGTTGGAATAATAGTTGATCCTCCCAAAACAAAATTGTTTGATGAATGTTCATGACCTACAGATGATACGGAGTGTCATTGTTATCTTAGATTAGTATTTTATCACTGAGAGTTTGTAAAAAAAATTCATGGTAATCTATCCTGTTAAGTAAGTTAACATGAAAATGTGTTACATTTATTTGGAAAAAATGATTAGTTTTTTAGGATCTAAAGATGGGATTTGTTAATTCTACAACATTGGATGTTTCTACAAGATATATTAAATTTGTAAACTGTAGTGATGCTTCAGTGAAGGAACATGGCTGTATTTGATGTAGAATGACCAGTTAGTTGCTTATGCTTCAAGAAAAATAGAAACCTAATAGGTTAATCATCCCCACATATGATTTGGAGTTAGTATCTATAGCATTATCTATATAGAAATAAATTCATCATTTATATGGATCCAAATGTGATATATATACTGACAATAAATGTATGAAGTATATATTCACTCAGAAAAAATTAAACATGAGGTAGAGAAGATGTATTTAACTGATAAAAGATTTTGATTGCATGACCAATTTCTATCTTAAAGAAGAAATACAATTAGAGGATTCAATGAGTTGAAAACATTATGAATAATTAACCATGTTATGTTTGGAACATGAACATTTGATTACTTATTTGATTACTTTTTTCAAGGATGTTGTTGGTGTAAAAAAACCCTCTATTTTGTTTTAGGTTTTAGTGAAAGAAACTCTATCAGATAGAGTTAAGAAATCCTAGATGGAAGTCTATGAGTAACATAAAAATGTTTAATTTGAGAAAAGGGTAAGTTTCAAGAATTTTATGTTGAAAAATATAGTGTCTTGAGATTTTAGAAGGGATTAAGTGTGCCTTGTGATTCAAAATTGAAGAAATAATTGTTGTGTAATGATTGTAGTTATTTGTTTTTAGTTTATCCATGAAGCACTAAGACGTATAGAGACCTTTTGGGGAATTATTACTGGGATGGAATGAAAATAGATATAGAAAATTTTAGCATGAAAATTTTGACATTTCAACAAGTCAATGTAGAGTTAATATTACCAAAGTGGGATGCCTTAGCCTTAACAGTGTCTTAGTGGTAATGAAAAAATATATCCATGGACTTCGTGGTAGGAGTATTGGAGGCTTATCAAGCTAGTAATGCGATTTAGGTTATAATTGATCAAATGACTAAATATTCTCAATTCTTTCATATTCGAGACTCTTTTTCTATAGATTATATTTATAAACTGTATCTCAATGAGACTGTTAGGTTTCTTGGAATTCCTCTTCCATTATATCTGACTGTGATCCCAGGTAGACTGATTTCTTTTGTGAAGGCATTCACATTTCATTTGGAATAGAATTAAATTTCAAAACATATTTTCATCCTCAATAATCTTAGAAGACCAAGTGAACAATTCAGATATTGGAGGATATGTATCGAGCATGTTCCATGGACTACTCTAGATGTTGGGATCCACATCATTCTTTTGTAATGTTTTCTTATAACAAAAGCTTTAACTCTAGTATACATATGCATCCTTTTAAAGATATTATATGGGAAGTGATGTCGAAATCTAGAATTTATGGATGATTTTGGGGAAAAGAAATTGATGGAATCAAAATTAGTAGAGGAAGTGGCTGAAAAAGTGAAGATGATCAGGTAGAACATGAGGATAGCATTGAGCATCCAAAAACCATTATGCAGATAAAATGTGGAATGACTTCACTTTTGAGTTAGGTGATCATGTTTTTCTCTTTATCTCACCATTGAAAAGTGTTATTCATTATGGTATGAAATGACACCTAAGTCCATAGGTCATTAAATGTTTTGAAATCCTAGAGAATTTGGGAACTGTTTTTTACTGAGTATTGTTGTCATCAATTTTATGTCAAATATAAAATGTTTTTCTTATTTTGATAATGAGAAAGTATCTACTAGATTTTTGAACCCAGAAGTAGTTCGGATGGAAGAGATACTTTCTCATGAATGAAAACATGTTAATATTATTTATTATAGAGAGTAAGTATTAAGGAATAAGTTAATTCACTTGATTATGTTTTTGTGGAGAATATCTATGTTGGAAAAATCACTATGGGAATTTGAAAATGCTATGACGGAAAGCTACCCTCAATTGTTTGATAAGTATATAAAAAATTGTGAGAACACAATTTTTAGAAGGCTGGGATAAATTAACAACCCAAGTACTTATAAAATAATTTCATTTCATTCTAGAATGAAATCGTCATATTATTTTTAAATATATATGGATATAAGGTGTACTTATACCAGTTAAGGAATTTATAATGATGGAATAATAACATGACTGTAGGAATAGTAACATGACCATTATGAATAATAATCTGGCCAACATAATATTAATATAAGATATGAGATTATAAATAAAGTTAATCTATCTTATAAGTGTTATCATGATATATTTATAACACAGAATAAGTAAATAAATGTTTTAGAAATTATAAATTAAGTGTTGTTTTTTTTAGAAATTATAAAGTAAGTGTTGGTTTTTTGTTAGTCATTAATATTTAATTACAATTATAAATTAATATAATTATTTTACTGAAATTATTTTTTATAGAATATATTAATAAATAATTATTTTTGATGAATTTAGATTATAAGATAATTTTACGAGACTTTGATTAAAATTTTATGGTGTTATTAAATCTGTAATAGTTTTAAAATTGACATATTTTAAATAAATTATGATTTTGATTAAAAATATGATTCCTCATAGTTAGAAAATTATATTAGAAAAATGGATAATTTTTTTGAATTCTACACCTTGAAAATTTTTTAGGGCAATTATTTGTGATTTGTCTAAAAAACCTCAATTTTCGGTGAATAGTGAAATACAGTAATTTATGATACAATATAAATTCCTGATTTATTGGGTCATAGATGATGTAAGACAAAAATATTGAACTATAATTTAGTAGTTTAGAATATTTGATGATAATTATCAACCTATTTTTAGTCTTGAGGAAAATTAATAATGTAATGAATAATTTATTAAAAAGATACCCATCTCCTGAACTATAAATACCACCCCTAACCCCCTATTATTCTCAGACCTAAAAAACAATTATCCATTTCAATTTTTACCGAGTCCAATTCCAAAGACTCTTCCACACGTAAAAGACTTACTGGTCTCCATAAAAGGCTAAAAACAAGTCCCTTAAAGAGGTTCTTAAGAGGATAATTTAGGAGGTTAAAATCCTCTTTCATTTTCTTTTATTTTCTTTTCAATTGTTTTTTTCTTATATTATATTCACCGCCCCTTATAAAAGTGGCATGAAAACCACATTTACTTATATATAATATAATCATATAATTTTTAGGAAAAAATTCAGCTATATACTTCTTCTCCTCTCATTTTAATTATAAAAATAAAATCATCATCTGTGATATGTCGATTTACTGATATCATGGATGATGAGTTTTCAATTTATATTATGGCATTTAATCATAGTAATAAAAATATTAATATGGTTAAATCATGTTTTGTTATACCTATTATATGTTTTTTAATTTTCTTGAAGGAATATATAAACATGATATAGAATAATGTTGTATATGTTGTGCTGATCATAAAAACTACCAAAATAAATAAAATCATTATCATTGTTTTTAATCTAAAGATTAATACTTAAAAAAAATAATGATAAAAGGTTTCATTTAAAATTATGAAAACATTTTAAAATAATTTCATTCTACTTCTTGAGTTTTTCTTCTATTCGACAAGAGAATCCACAATTAACTAACGATGGGAACCATGAAATAAATACACCTAAAATAATAAAAATATCAAAATGTTATTCATAAATGGGTGAAAATATGTTATTAAAATATCATATAAGTATTTATAAATATTAATATATTTCTTTAATTTATTTATAATACTTGTTCGACATTATAAAAGGGGTTTTAATATGTTTTATGTAAGAGAAAACCGAGGTAAGGGAATTCATAACCCAATATCCATCCTTTAGGTTAACTTTCTATTTAATTAATTACATGGAACAATAATTATTTGTTAAATTAATGTCTATTATATTATGATTTATTATGTAAATTTATTCTATATACACATATTAAATTATTTTTATCAATTCTCATTTCAAACATATTATATTTATAATTGAACTTTCTTAAAAAATACTCAATTAATTTCTTTTTCTAAAATGGAATGATTTATATGATTTAAGTACTCTTGTTTTATGATTGTGTTATGGTTAATGGGAATTTTTTATGTTAAAGGATGCAACCTATATCTCCCATCAACACATTTGGTATGTTCAAGCTGGTGTTTGGCAGTATGGTAACTCCAAGTGTACCTGCGGTGGTTAACCAAAAAGGATCCCATGTTGTATATAGTATATAGAATCCATGAGGGTTACAAATCATTAAGTATCTAT
Source organism: Viscum album (assembly GCA_963277665.1). Taxonomy (NCBI): domain Eukaryota; kingdom Viridiplantae; phylum Streptophyta; class Magnoliopsida; order Santalales; family Viscaceae; genus Viscum; species Viscum album. The sequence goes on from OY728133.1 coordinate 2,033,183,011, forward strand.
AATGGTTATTATAATAATTAATTAGTTCACCATGTTACCTATATAATTTATTTTGGTTTTTCTATGTTTTATGGAAACCCCATGTTTTTAAAAATTATCTATACGATATATATCAGGTGAGAAGTATGTATTTGTGAAAATGATTTCATATGTTTATATGTATTCATATACTAATGATTTATAACATTTTATTTATATCTTTCACTAACGTTTTTTGTGCTCATCCCATGTTTTAAAAAATTCTCATAGGTTATAAGGATGGGTAAGAGAAAAGGAGAAGCCAAGATAAATTTGGGGAAGACTTTATAGGAAAAATATCATGTTTTTATTAATAGATATATTATTATAAAATGGATATTGTTTTAGTAGTACCCACTTTTTATGCTTGTATCTTAATATATACAAATTATGTCCTCACATTATGTAGAGGTAAACTAAAAATATCATTAGGAATGTAAATAAGTGTATATTAAATTAATTTACTAGATTATTTAATGGTTAGGCTGGATTCATTTTATATAGCATGTTATAGGGGCATTATATATACCTCATAAAATTATATTTTGGAATAACATATAATATGTATTAATGAACAAAAATTGAGAATAGTACCTTACTACTTGGGTAACTATTGAATTATACACCCCTTGAAAGAGAGATAATCGAATGCATATTTAAATACCAATAAATATATGGATATGAATGAAAAAATAATTCCATGGTAAATATATACACTATATAAAAGAAACATGTGGTGACCATGTCATCCGTCTGAGAGAAAAATAGAAGTGAGACCAAAATCCCATAAAAATAGACTAATATTCCTTCATTACCATTCAAACCTCTTGTATTATAAGTATATGTTTATTATAAATAGATTAGAAAACCATAATAAAATCTAACACACTATATATTATTTACCATTGAACATTATATAACCAATTTATAAACAATTACTTGTTAGAATCTCATTTTTCTAATAATTGAATTTTTTTCATGCATGTTTTGATATTTTATTATTGGTTTTAAAAATTTATTATGGTTAAATTATAAATTTAATTTTAATGTTTATTTAAATATCTTTTAAATTCATTATTTACTTATTTATAGAAATCTACAAAAGTTGGAGGTATAAAATGGAGGAAAACATTCATAGAGATAGTAAGTCATACATATGCAAGAACGTTGATTCCATTTTCATGAAAGGATGAATGAAAAAAATGATAAATAACATATTATCACCCAGAATAATTTTTATTCTTATATTTTCATTAAAACCATGCTTATTACCTCCCTTATGAACCATGAATGAATCACAAAGGTCGTAGTTCATTGTAGGAATGAATGACATTATCATGTTCCCATGCAATGGAAAACAAGATTATATATGTTATATCATGATTATAAAAGCATAATAATATCATAAATTGTATATATAAACAATCAATCCGTCATTATATCCATCCATGAGAGGTGGTGATAAAAGACAAAATACATTAGTTTTTGATTTGGTAGTCCTCGGTACCAACAAATAATTATTTCAAGACTCATTTGATAGAATATTATAAGTGTATTTGGTATTTACTTAAAAATATATCTTATAAGTATATTAAAGATACTATGATCATTATATAATCGTGGTTAAAATATAATTTTATGGAAGTTAAGGAATAAATAAAATAAAACGTATTTATGTTGTTACCAGATTTTCGTATTTCTATTTATTTTAATCAAAATGTATCATAGGTTAAATATATGTAAAAATAGTGATTCATGGTTGTGATGAAAGATTTGTAGAGTGATTTTTGTATCTTGTGGCTGATCCAATTAGTTTTCGATGTTGGATTGGATATGTGGTGGCCATTTATAAGCGAGGTGAGTTGTATAGTTATAATGTTTTAATTAAAATGGTGTTATAATGTTTTTCAGATAAAAAATGTTCAAAAACTATATGTTTTAGAAAAAAATAGATATATGGTCATCATATTTATTTCCAATGGTTGTTTGACATGTTGTGGGTTAGTTTTAACCAATATCAATTTATTTTAACAATTAGGTGAACATATTTTTACCTTAACCTTGATAATTGTTTTTTTTTTCTTTTTTTACAATTCATTATGGTAAAAAAATTAAACTGAAATTATTAGGAAATAATTTTTATATTCTAAAAATTTGATCAATTTTTGGAAAATTTCATTCATATATGTTGTAAAATTTATTTTAAAAGTAATCACATTGGTGTGATGAGAAAGCGAGTTTTCAAAGATAAAATATTTAAATGTTTAAACAAAATTTATATCAATATTTAATATGAAAATGATTTTAATTTCATAAATTTTTCTAATATGTATATAAATATATATATTTTGGTGAAACAATTAGTCTTTTAAAATCATATTTAAATTTTTTTATGCTATAAAATATTTAAATGAGAAGATAATTATTAATAAAAAGAAGAATTGTTTCTCTATTCCTAAAAAAAATCAACAACAATGAATATTTTCAACAATTTAACCTACAGAAATTTTGAAATTATAATTTCAAGTTTTTTTTCAAATATATTTTATTAATTTTTATAAATAAATATAAATAATAATTGTGTAAATGTTGATAAAACTAAATTTTTAGAAAAAAAATGTTTATAAGCATAAAATTGGATTTATTATTTTCTAATTTCTATAAAACTCATTAGATAAATGCTAAAAATTTTGTTGAATATAAAAAAATTAATTTTCTTGAATATAATTTTAAAAAACTATTTTTTTAAATTTTTTGATGTAAAATGAATTTTTTTCATAAAGAATATTTTCCAGAGGAATATTTAATTTATTTTTAATATTTGTTTTTATTTTTCATTTACATTTTATTGGACCAAAAACTATTTTTTTAATATAATTATGTTGACTACATATTTTCATCAATTTGTAATTGTAATAAAACCCTATACTCAAATTTATAGTTAAAAAATATCATTTAAATTTAAATATTTTAATAAGAATCCACATTTCATTTAAACTAGATGTTTCTAGTTAAAAAAGAAAACGTAGTGATTCATGTAATGTAAGATAAACTCGGGGCTGTGTGTTATGAAAAATATCTAATAGATTAAAATTATTTTGGAAAAAATATTTCACACAATCTCGAGGTCTCTCATGTTAGATTCAGTTCATGAAAATTCAAAATATAACATTATCAGAACCGAATAAGAATTATATAATATTCTGTGGGAATGAAACCAAAAAACATCAAAATATCTGTATTAATGGCTAGAGTGATGGTAAATAATCTGTTAACTATCTTAAAAGTAGTCCATTTTTTCATTATACATTTGAATATTCATTATAATTTGTCAAATATCATGGAAAAAGGTTTTTTCTTATATCAATCTGATTTCAATATTAAACTAGTTAATCATTATATTTAATGGAATCATAAAAGACGTTATAAAAATAAAATTATATCAATGGTGGTTTAAATTACAAAGATATAATGATTCTGATGGCCAACACTTATACCACTTATTAGTATTTATTCTTTTATAATGGCATGATTGTTTATAGATGTAGTTTATTTAAATTATTCAGAAACTTTTTAAAATATTATAATTTGGTTGACTATAACATTCTTTAATTGATGATTAGTTTTTAATCTATTTTATTTCACTTATAATTCAATGAATATCACTTTGTAGTTCCATGGACCAATTAATATTTTTCTAAATTATGGAGTTTATAGAGTGATGATAACTTAATATTACACCATTTTAAGGGGAGGATAACTAGTATGATGTGGAATTTTTTATTATAATATTATTTGTAAAAAATTTAGAATATTATATACATTTTGGATGATATTTATATGATATTTTTTAAAATAGTATTTATATATAATAATAATATGCAACATTCCATTATTTTTATTTTTTACTATATAATTACTCTATTATATTTTAATTATAATTTTCACTATAAAAATATATTAATTATATAGGAGATTACAATAACTTATTTTAATCCTAAGTTTTTATTTATTATCTTTTTTCTTTTTTCTTTTCCATGAAATACATGAAAACTTTATTACACATAGTTCATTAAAAATTAATAAATAAATATATTTATTATGATTATCATAAATGGAGGGAATTCATAGTTTCTCATTTATTTTAATAAATACGATTCTTATAATTAAATTAATCTATTTTATTTAATGATATTATATTTATTAACTGTTTACATTATACTGTTATTTCATTTTTAATATTCCTAAATATACAATTTATATAGGATGGATTAGAATGGGTTTAGTATGGGGTATGTATGTTTTTCATTTTTCTGTAGGATGTCACATGATTTTTTTGGTAGTGGAAGGGATGAATGGATTATTTTTACTGGATGTGTAAAATTTATTACAGGAATATATATGATCTCAATGTTTCATTACATATGTTTCCATTTTAATTTAATTATAAATTAATTTTCATTGGTTAATGAAATTTTTTCATGGATGTGGAGAAGGTATCCATCGCATCCTGGGAGTTTAGGACCTAAAAATCGGGGAAAAAAATCCCTCCAACTCATGGTTCAATGTTGGTTCATGAATCATGCTAATTATGGGATATAACCATAAAGCTTGATGGAGTGTGGTGAATGATTTAAAAACCAGATGATGGATGACTAGGATACCATGAATCGTGAGCCCATTGGATAGAGGCTACCACATATCAACCACATTTTTTCAAACTATGTGGGTGGAAAGGAAAACCATGCATCTTAGATTGTTTTTGGATAGTGAGAGGCACATTTTTGGTTCACAATTTACAAAACCATCCAGACAAGTCTTGAATCTCTTTAAAAAGTGAAAATGGATATTTTCCCTTGAGAAAATTAAATTATATTAACCCATTTACTCGCCCATTTCTCATACAACATAAAAGGAAACGCTCTAAATCCTCACAAGATCCATAAGTGTGCGTTTTATTCAAATATTGGTGTTTATAGTGTTATTTAGTGAGAATAGAATCTCTTAATATTTCTTTTAATGTGATTCTTTATATTATCTAAAAGATGAATAGTTGACTGTTTTCTCTCTTTAAGAATAATATAAGGCTTTTTATATTGAATTATTAGATAGATTATTAAGGGTTATTTGTTCATGAATCAAAGTCAATGGTCATGTGAGAAATTATCTAAGAACCTGAGGGAGGTATTCATTAAGTTATTTCCGATACTCTTAATTTTTATTCTTGTGTGTGTTTTTGTTTCATTGGGGTCATTTAATTTTAAAATTGAATCCATGTTAATAATATATAATTTTGGTTTCTAAATGGTTTTTAGTCCCTTCATAAACCCTGTTGGATTCATTGATGTTGAGTAGACCAGAAAAAAGGCCACAAATGGGGTCTTCTACTCACATGAATTTCTAAATTGAGTTTTAAAGGGTTAATTATGGGGTTTGTGAAAATAAATATTTTGTAATTTTTAAATATATTCACTTTATTTAAAAGATTTTTTAATTTACATGAAAAAATAAATTCTCCATGATATAATTAATTGGGATTTTTATAATTAGATTAATGCAGAATGTCCATGTTCTAAAATAGTTTGAAGGTATATTTAGTGGTTGTGGTTATGAGTGAATGGTAAATTGGGAGAGTTATGCAAATGAGTTAAATGTATTGAATGCAATGGAGAGTGGTAATGTTGTTAAATCATAAGGTATACCATTATTTTCATTGTTTGAAGAAAGGTAAAAAATGACGAACCATTGAAATATTTATTGATTATATGGTTTGGTTATTAGAGAGAGTCTCCTCATTACTAGGTCAGTTAAGGATAATACATTAGGGCCCATTGATGCATATCAATGTTGGGATGTTGGATTATTTCTCCATGATCCCATGTGTATGGTCATGATGTCAATACCTAAGCTGAGGATCCGTAGATGAATAATTTGATTAAATTGATTAATGAATTCCATCTAATTTGATGTTCTAAAACACATATATTAAACAGTTCCAACATATTCTAAAGGAAAAATATGTTTTGATTTGTTGGTTCAATAATAGAAACCAAGAGCCCATAAGGAAAATTTATAATTTTTTAATTAATAACATATTTAGATTTACTATAATATTTAAATAATATTTTTATATATTCATACTATGATAAATGATTCGATATTATTGTAAACTCCATTGGTGGTGGCATACCAAGTTATACTCACATCCTATTTGGGCTGTCGTTGCATACCTTAGGTTACATCAAGTATATAGGACTAGACGATAGAAAGATATGTTTCATTGATAATTGAATTGAGACAACTCATGGATGGGGTATATAGATATGTTACCATGACTCGTTGTGGGGAATGTTTTAAAAAAAAAACTAGTTTCTATGAGACACATTTGAACATCATGAGAAAACATGCATATTGTTTTAGATTTTTTCAATTACACAGTTTTGGTATTTGGTTGTGTGTTTTTTTGGTATTGATTATTATTTCATTGTAATTTTTAATAGGATATATATTTTTGTATACTATAAAAAATATGGTATTGTTTTCCCCCATCCTTCATCATACCCTAACTACTATTCGGTAGACTCGGATATACAGGGAGATGAGCCTAAGTTCATTTGGTGAATTGTCTTGGAGAACCAGTTTAGTGGAACTCAGGTTGAGACATTATAATGTAGTATCTAAGATATTTACCTTTGTACTGAAATTTGGAAATGGTATAAAGGATAATATGATATCATTAGATCATTATAATGAGATCATTTTCAGATTCTTGTATCTCCATGCATGGAGAAATAACCGAGTGACCATGGGAGGAAAATTGATAACTATAATTTCTGTTATTACTATTGAATGGTTTTTTACATTGAGTGGTGAAATTTTATGAGATGTTAAGGATTTATATAATATTTATCTCTTGGGAATGTATGAAAATAGGTGGTTTGTGTTCATGAATTATGTCTGGAACATAATATTGGTATTTCATTTATATTCTAAATTAGATTGATTGATTTTTATGATTAATTTATTTTAGAATTTTTTATTTTAGGTTTATATGTTATGGGAATTAATATCTACTTGGAGTTGTAAATTTTTTACAGGGGTTAGTATTTAAATTCACTACAACCATTTATATTATTATAAATATTTCTATGGTGGAACTCTACTTGACAAAATCCTCTGGTTAACTCTAGGGGATATGTAGGTATACATGAATTTTTAGATACTTTTTAACATTAAATGAACCATATTCAATAAAAATATATGTTATTTTACCATTATAACTTTTTAATGATACTCTATCCAATAAAAAAAATGAAATTTGAAATTAAATAAAGATAATAATTTGGAAATGATGGTTAATGAGATATTTGAAAATTATAATCATGAGGTTTTAAAATAATAAAATTTAATTAATGTTAAATGATAAATGATGAAACATTTAATAAAAATTTAAATGGGTCTCCCAAATGTTTCTTTCTAACATCATATATAGGTGGTTAGGGTTGTGGGAGTAGACTAGTTTTCAAATCATAGTATATGGGTTATGATGTCATGATAGTTCTAGATGTGCTTGGTAGTGAGATGTTACTTGTTAGGACTTTGGTTAGGATGAAACCATTTTTTTTAGATTCCATCTAATATATTGGTTTTGTTTACCCATAATGGCTGTGACCATATAGTTTGTGCATTACACTGTCAAATGAGTCTCTTTATTTGGATATGTTTGTTTGCTATGTGGATTCCATATCATGTTAAAAGTTGTCTTTTTATTGAATGAGGCTATCAATGTTTCCTATGAACATTTAATTTTTTGAGGTTTGATGAGTATGAATAAATGGGATATCATAGTGTCATTCTTCATGTTACTCAGGTTTTGGTGGCTATTGTCATGTGTCAATCGAGAGTTTCCAATATGAGGGATCAACCACATTTTGATAACCTATGGATGTATATGGCTTTTGTGGATTCCTTAATATTTTTAATGTAATTCATGAAGTGGGTTTCTTAGTGTGGATTATAGACTTAGTGGAATGGTATAAGAGCCAACTATTTTGGAATTGTAACACATTTAGTGGTCATGGGTCAGTTTCCTTGGGAAATCAAGTGTATCAAAGAGGCTGGTAAGCCTCATAAAATATGAGCTTCATGATTATCTTCATGATGGATGATTCAGAGGTGAATCGATGCACAATGGGTCTGATTGATTTTTTTTAAAAGGTTTGTGTATGCCTTAACATAATTTTCTATATAAATCACCTTGAGTACTCATGATTGGATTTAAGGATGGTTTTAAATTGAAAAATTGTTTGAGTGTCTACAACTACTGGACTAATGTTTTTAACATGGGAATTTATATTTATGTTGGAAGAACATGGTATCTGTAACACCCAAGACTTTTTTGAGAAACATTTTGTTTTTATAAATCATCAAAGGAATCTTTCACAACACACAACACTAGCTTGGTTTTCTTTACACGCAATCACAACCTTCCTCGATAGCTTGCATCGTACACAATATCGAGTTTCACTAAACAACGATATGCTATTAAAATATTATTAAAACTAGCCATTATGAATAGTAATAACCACTTTTTGAAATTTTGTAAATTTTATTTTCAAAATGGACTTCATTTTTGGATTCGGAATATCGAAATTAGCCTAGGGTGAAATTTTGGTATTTTTCTGAAAATATTCAATTTTTGATGAATAGTGAAAACACTGGGTTACTATTTAAAAACCGACTTTTTATTTAAATAATTATTTATTTTATTTAAATTTATTTTAAGTCAAAATTGATACATAATCTCTATATAAGTTCAGTGCAATTCATTGGAGTCCTTTTATAATAATTTTAGATATATAAAAGTTTTTATTGAACTTTTCACCATCTTTTACCCACCTCCTAGAAGAATTTGCAAATTTACATAAAACCTTATTTTACCACTTCTGTGAGTGGAATTTCGAAAATCTGAGAGACACGGTTAATATCAAGGACTAAAATGTGGTTCAATGAGATGAAATTGTTTTAGGTGAATAGTAACTTTTTACTTTTTTTTACCACGGTTAAAAGTAAATAGGGAAATTAAGGGTAACAATGTTATTATTATTACCCTAACACATGTCATAATTCTATTGGATAAGTTTAATTAAACCAAAAACAACCTTAGGAATAAAATATGACCATTTAGGCCCACTTTGATTAGATTAGGACATTTATTATTAATTTATTTAAAGAAGGGTTAAAATAGTTAAAATCAATGTTTAATAACTAAATCATTTTTAATATAGGGTTATTAATAAGATAATTTCGACTATAAATATGCATTAGAAACCTGAAACGATTTCCTACATAATGGTATTTTATTTGTAATTTTTAGACAATAAATAATTTAATTTATTTATGACACAATTATGTTGCAGTAATTTTCTTATTAATGAAAATTGACATAATCGATGTTATAAATACCAAAATAAATGTAATTTGAGACTTTTTATCAATTAAAAAACTTTTATAGGTTAATATTATATGTTTTTATTGATTTAATTAAATTTTTTAGAACTAATCATTCTGGTATGATTTTCAAAAAAATACATTACCAAATAGTGTCAAAATTGACATAAAATTGTATTTAAAAAAAATAATATATTATTAATTGTTTTTTATTCATAAAAATACAATGTTGTTCCGAATGACTTAGATAAGGTTATATATATTAATAATAAACAACTTGGGGTTATTTTGTCTTGTTATTGTATGTTTATTAACCATATAGTGTAAGAAAACAAGAAGACACGGTAAAAGTAAAATTATTTAACATAAAGTTAAATCTAAATGATAAGGTTAAAATAGATACCTAAACTTGTCTAAATTCTATTGGATGAGAGGATTTCGACCCATCCCTACCTTAGCTTCCAAATAAATCAATTTGGAGCTATTAAAAACCGAATATGTCTTTATAATACAATAATATTTTTTGTTTTTCCAAAGGTGCCCCCCTCCTCCCTTATAAAAGGGCACCTTCTCCCTCTCTTCCTCACACCACTTTGAGCCTTCAAGCTCCGAAATCCCCTGACAAATTATCTTCTCCACTTCCCTAGAAACATCATAGAGGTCCTGGTATTCTTCAAAAACCAATTTTAGTTCCCTAAGAGGAGGTCTCAAAGAGGCGCTTCAAAGAAGAGGTAATGCCTATTACCGATTCTTTCAACATTATTTCTTCTTCCACTTCTTCTCATTTAGTTGTATAATTATGAAGTAATAAAATAAGTATCAATCATATACTGGTATGTTATTATAATTATGAAACAACCCTATTTTACCATCTATCCGTCCTACGGAAAACGAAATCACCACGCGTGCTTACGTACGGAATACCGTCCCCACGCCGTGGTGTAATATATTTTCCACCACCACCTTACATGGATGGGTATAATGGTGTAAATAATAAATATATATGATTATTGTAAAGTGATATTGATTATTAAATAGTATACATACACTCCAATATAATTCCACGATCATGGGAACGATATCATCGCTCGTGCGTACGCACGGAATACCGTCTCCAGGATGTGATGCGACTCGTTCTACATGATCATCATTGAATAATGATTATATAAATGAATTGAATGAATGAATATTATATATATTACACTAATAAAATTATATAAATGAGGTATCTATAACCTAAAGAGAAGGATAATAATTTATTCGACAAAACACGCATAAGAACAAAAAGTAATAAACACTCGAATAACAAGTAGCAATGAAATATTACTAATAAGAAGCTAAGAATATGACCATATATGATATCATAAAATTAAGTGTTATCTGGAATAAGTCAATGACATTATTTAAATTATTATACAGGAGGTTCGGACACTTACAAAGAAAATCAGACCTAAGGTAAGGGAAAATATTGCAATCTCATTTTTATCTCAGATTGTTTATACTTTAGAATTTACTGGAGAATATTTATCATCCATATCCATGTTTCCTCAATATGTAATATTTATATCCTTCTACAATTGTTTATATCCAATTTTACCCTTTGGTGAGTTTTTAGTAAAAGAGATGAAATGAATATTTTGTCATTTTTCGTACGAGGTACTTTTTGACTTTTCCGAAAAAAGTACGAGAAGAATGTCATTTTTTTTAACTTATACGGCATGAATGGATTTTTAGAAAATTATTTCCATGAAGCTTCCTTTACAAGTTTTCAAGTGTATTTTTAATCAACTTCTTTTAGTTCAAAATTATATGACATGTTAAGAAAGGAAAATGTTTTTGAAGTAGAAATGATATTTTCCTCAAGAATGGAATTTAAGTGTTTTATCAAATTTGTTTTCCATCTAAGATAATATAGGGTTCTGTTTCTATCTCTATTATTACATTGATTTTATTATGTTGTGAAGGAATTATTTTTAGGAATTCCTTTCCCTTATATGAATTGTTTTATGATGTCACGATGTTTAAGAATCCCATTTTTATTACATGGGTTATGCTCTGATGTATGGTTTTTGATTTTGTGGCACACATAAGAATGGTATCATTATTAGATGGGTGGAAACTATATATCCCTCTAATGCATTGGGTAAATATTTATATCTCATGAGATAGACATGTCTGGAATGATAGGTTAAACCATTTTAGTGAAATAGGACTGAAACGAGGAGTGAACTCTGTTCAGAAATGGACATTGTCAGCTAAGATAGTCATGGCTATGAGTCTTGACTACTAAGAAATGATTCTCTATGATTCTGTGTGTATGCCTCAACGTTTCATGTTTTAAGTTATTATTATTGGGAATACATTTCACTACTATGATTTATCCCATGTTATGAAATTATGATCTCTTTTGCAAGTTAAGATTTCTACAATGTTATGTTCTTATGAATATGATGTGATTGATATTTCTTTTGTTTACCCTTACTGAGCATTTGAGCTCACCCTTTTTGTATGTTTTCTTTCCCCAGGTCAGGAAGAAGGTTATTAAGTAGGATATTACAAATGGTACTCTAGATATGATGAAATAAATGGGAGACAATGTAGATGCTTTATAAACCATTTGTTTATATTTCCCAGCTTCTAAAGACACAATACCAATACGGTCCATTCCTAGTTTTGTTATATGTTGTAATAAGTGTGCTTCAATTTTGAAGTATTAACAATGTATTTAAAGTATGGGTCATTATAGTTGGTATCAAAGTAAAGGTATAGTCAACCTTTGGAAACTAGGATGTGAAAGCCTTGGTAAGAACCCTAAGGATAAGTCTAAGCATAGAACACCGTCTTAGTGTTTTAGAAATGGCCATGGAAAACCTTTGATAAGACCATAAGTGTAAAATTTTATTATTGATTGCATGTTTTTCCTATTATAATTAGTGTTGCTCACACTATTCTTCTTGGTTTTAGTAAATGGCTAGATCCCAAATGAACCGTGTTAATGCGGAATGCGACGGGCAATGCAATGATTGTCTCCCTGAGCAAGCAAACATTATGGGAGATGGAATACAAAATCTTGTAGCCTTGCTCACACAACTTTCTCAAGCTGTGAATCATGCAGGACTTCCAAACGAGCAAAGGATAAAGCAACATTCTGTTGAATCCTTCATGAGGCAGCGTCCACCTTCATTCAGTGGGTCTTCCAATCCATTAGTGGCTGAACATTGGATCAGTACGACTGAAAAGATATTTTCAGTTCTACAATGTTCTGAACATGATAAAGTCATCTTAGAAGTTTATCGTTTGGAAGGTGATGCTGATCAATGGTGGAATCTTATTAAGAATACTAGGCAAAGGGATGAAATTGAGTCCATGGAATGGGACAAGTTCAAGAACTTATTTTTCAATAAGTACTTCCCTCGTATTCTCCGAAGAAAGACGGAGAAGGAGTTTCTTGAACTAAATCAAAAGGATGATGAATCTGTTGGTACCTACGAAGAAAATTTTACAAGACTTTCAAGGTATTCTTCTGGTATTATTATCCAACCTGAGAGTAAGATCGATCAATTCTTTAGTGGCTTAAAACCAAGTCTTCGAAGGGTGTTATCCATAAGGGACTTCAATAGCTACGAGGAAATATTTCGATGTGCTCTCAAGGTTGAGATGGGGATTGGTGTAACCCATCAGTCATATGGGTTTGATAAGAAGAGGAAAATGGAATTCAAAGGAAAATCTAAAGAGCACACTGAAAAGAAGATGAGTTTTCCCTTATTCTCAAAGTGTGGAATGAAACATGGAAGAAATTGTCATAAGGGGGAAGAAAATGTTATAAGTGTGGAAAAGAAGTTCACTGGGCAATTGAATGTCGAAATAATGGGAAAAAGATTTCAAATGATGCAAAAAAAGGAAGGGATACGCAGAATGAACCTACTACCCTTCAATGTTTCAAGTGTAAGGAGATGGGGAATTATGCTAATCGATGCCCAAATCCGAGGGTTGATGATGATGATCGACATCAACAAACTCTTAAGGCCAAAGACAAATGAAAGTCACATGAAATTTCTATCAGCGGTGTGGAGTACGATAACAAAGTGGTGAAAGGTACACTTATCATCCACTCTAAAGTATAAAATGCTTTATTTGATTTCGGATCCACCAAATCTTTTATTTATGAAGAATTTTCTATAGGTATCACAATATTACCTCAACAATTATATGTTGAGTTAGTTGTGAAAACCCCTAATGGCACAACAGTCGCATCAAAAGTTTATAATTCTTCTCCAATTCAAGTTGGTGGGAAAGTGCTTCCTGTAAATCTTGTGATCCTTCCTATAGTGGAATTTGATGTGATTCTTGGCATGGATTGGATTTCTCTATATGGATCTCATATAAATTTCCAATTAAGGGAAGTCACATTTCATATTCCTGATCAATCTATGATCGTCTATCGAAGCAAGTATGAACATAACCATCCAGTTGACATTTCTTCCATATTATGGGTCTTGAGTCCACTAAATAATAGTTATTTATCTCAAATGGTTTGTGAGAAACTCATGATTAAGTATATTCCCATTTTATGGGAGTTTGATGATGTCTTTCTGGAGGAATTGTCGGGTCTTCCACCAAATCGTGAAGTTGAGTTTTCAATAGAACTCGTACTGGGTGCTTTTCCTATTTCAAAGACACCTTATAGAATGGCCCCAATTGAGTTTCAAGAATTGAAGAAGCAAATCCAAGAGAGTCTTGATAAGGGATTCATACGCCCTAGTGCGTCACCTTGGGGAGCACCTGTTCTTTTTGTTAAGAAGAAAGATGGATCAATGAGAATCTGCATTGATTATCGAGAACATAACAAGATCACTATCAAGAAAAAATATCCTCTCCTGCGCATTGATGACTTATTTGACCAACTACGCGGAGATGAATACATTTCCAAGATTGATCTTCGTTCAACGTATCATCAATTAAGGGTCAAAAGGGAGGATATACCAAAGAAAAATTTACGTACAAGGTATGGACACTATGAATTTATAGTGATGCCATTTGGTCTTACTAATGCCCATTCTATCTTCATAGATCTGATGAATAGAGTCATTGGATACTATCTTGATCAGTTTGTGGTAGTCTTTATAGACGATATTCTTGTCTATTCAAAGAGCATGGAAGAACATGAAGATCATTTGAGAATTATATTGAAGACCCTGAGAAAGGATAAGCTTTATGTCAACATTACCAAGTGTGAATTTTGGCTTCAAAAAGTTGCATTTTTGGGTCACATAATCTCAAAAGAGGGGATATCTGTGGATCCAGCAAAAAGAGAGGTTATCGAAAGATGGTCGAGAACAATAATAGTAACTGAGATCCATTGTTTTCTTAGCTTGGCTGGATATTAACGACATTTTGTGAAATATTTTTCACGATTATCTAATCCACTCACCAGGTTGACTCGAAAAGGAGTTAAGTTCGTGTGGATGGAGGAATGTGAAGGGAATTTCAAGGAGATGAAAAGAATGTTATCCAGTGCACCTGTACTCACACTTCCTTATAGTGGAGAAAGTTTTGTGATCTATAGTGATGCATCCAAGAAGGGGCTATGGTGTGTTCTTATGCAAAATTATATGGTGATAGCTTATGCCTCACGACAGTTGAAAATCCATGATCAAAATTACCCAACTCATGATTTGGAGTTAGCTGGAGTAATCATTGCATTAATGATTTGTAGAAATTATCTTTATGGAGAAAGTTATGATATTTATAATGATCATAAATGTTTAAAGTATGTTTCACACAAAAGGAGCTGAATATGCACCAAATAAGATGGTCGGAGCTGATTAAGGATTACGACTGCTCAATTCATTACCACCCTGGGAAAGAAAACAAGGTGGAAGATTCATTAAGTCGACAAGACCATGACAGTTTATCCATGATGAGGATCACGAAAGATCCAATATTTATGGATTTACAAAGGATGGATCTTGGAATTATAATAGAAGTGGAAAATCGTATCATTCTAAAATGAAAGTTCAACCATCTATACATGTGAAGATTAAAGTGGCATAGAAAGAAGATGTAGAGTTACAAATGAAGGTGAGAAATGTTCCTGAATTCAACCTTGATTGTGATGGCATAATAAAGTTCAGAAATTGGGTTTGTGTTCCTCCCGTCCCTGAATTAAAGAAGAAGATACTGGATGAGGCTCATAGTTCTTAATTCTCTATTCATCCTGGAAGCACGAAGATGTATAGGGACCTGAAAGAGTACATCTGGTGGGATGGCATGAAAAGAGATGTTGCTGAATATGTCTCTCGATTCTTGTTTTGTCAGCAAGTTAATGCTGAGAGACCGAAGTCTAAGGGGATGTTACAACCATTAACCATACCTGAATGGAAATGGAAAAACATCACTATGGACTTTGTCACTAGACTTCCTAAAATATCCAAAGGCAATAATGCAATCTGGGTCATAGTTTATCGTCTTACAAAGTCTTCACACTTCATTTCTATTATAGAGGATTTATCTCTGGATCAGCTTGCCATGATATATGTGAAGGAAGTGGTAAGATTGCATAGAGTACAACTTTCTATTATATCTGATCGGGATCCGAGGTTTACCTCGATGTTCTGGCGAAGTCTTCAGTATACTCTAGATATAGAGTTGAGTTTCAGCACTGCTTATCATCCTCAGACAGATGGTCTGTCTGAGAGAACAATTCAAACTCTAGAAGATATACTGAGAGCTTTCTCTATGGATTTCAAAGGTGGTTGGGATCAACACACACATTTGGAAGAATTTTCTTATAATAATATCTTTCACTACAGTATTTAGATGGCTCCTTATGAAGCTCTCTATGGAATGAAATACAGGACTCAAACTTGCTGGGATGAAGTTAGGGAACGAAATCTATTAGGACCTGATCTTGTTGATGAGATGGCAGAAAAGGTTAGATATATTCAACATCAAATAAGAGCAGCTCAGAGTTGACAAAAAAGTTATGCCGAAAACCAAAGAAAAGACCTAGAGTTTGAAGTGGGTGATAACGTGTTTTACGAATATCTCCCTGGAAGATGGTCATAAGATTTGGAAAGAAGGGAAAGTTGAGCCCTAGATATATCTGTCCTTTTGAAATTCTGTATCGTGTTGGGAAGGTAGCTTACTAATTGGCGCATCCACCGAATCTCTTCCAAGTTCATGATGTGTTATATGTATCTTTCCTGAGAAAGTACATACCTGATCTTTCACATTTACTCAGCTCAGAAGTTGTACCGCTGGAGCAAGATCTTTCTTATGAAGAACAGCCAATAGAGATTCTGGATCATAGTGAAAAATTCCTACGGAACAAGACCACTCACTTGGTGAAAGTTTTATGGAGAAACCACCAATTAGAAGAAGCTACACGGGAGTTTGAGGATTTGATGACGGAGAGGTATCCTCATCTGTTTGTTACAAAGTGACAAATTTCGAGGGCGAAATTTCTTTAAGGGGGGTGGAATGTTACAACCGAGAATTTTATGAGAAATATTTTTTTTTTATAAATCATCAAAGGAATATTTTACTACAAACAACACTAGCTTCGCTTGATTTACATGCAATCACGACCTTCCTCGATAGCTTGCGTCGTACGCAATACCGAGTTTCACTAAACAACGATATGATATTAAAATATTATTAAAAATAGCCATTATGAATAGTAATAACCACCTTTTCAAATTTTGTAAATTTTATTTTTCAAAATGGACTTCATTTTTGGATTCATAATTTCGAAATTAGCCTAGGGTGAAATATTGGTATTTTTTGAAAACTTTCCATTTTTGATGAATAGTGAAAACACTAGGTTACTATTTAAAAACTGACTTTTTATTTAAATAATTATTTATTTTATTTAAATTTATTTTAGGTCAAAATTTATACATAATACCTATATAAGTTCAATGCAATTCATTGGAGTCATTTTATTATAATTTTAGATATATAAAAATTTTTATTGAACTTTTCACCATCTTTTACCCACCTCCTAGAAGAATTTGCAAATTTACATAAATCTTAATTTTACTGCTTCTGTGAGTGGAATTTCGAAAATCTGAGAGACACGGTTAATATGAAGGACTAAAATGCGGTTCAATGAGATGAAAATAAGTTTTTATGAATAGTAACTTTTTACTTTTTTTACCACGGATAAAAGTAAATAGGGAAATTAAGGGTACCAATGTTATTATTATTACCCTAACACATGTCCTAATTCTATTGGATAAGTGTAATTCGACCAAAAACAACCTTAGGAATAAAATATGACCATTTAGGCCCACTTGGATTAGATTAGGACATTTATTATTAATTTATTTAAAGAAGGGTTAAAATAGTTAAAATCAAAGTTAAATAACTAAATCATTTTTAACATGGGGTTATACATAAGATAATGTTAACTATAAATATTCATTAGAATTATAAAACAATTTCCTACATAATTATATTTTATTTATAATTTTTAGACAATAAATAATTATTTTATTTATGACACAATGATGATGCAGTAATTCTCTTATTAATATAATATTGACGTAATTGATGTTATAAATACCCAAATAAATGTAATTTGAGAAATTATATGAATTAAAATAATTTTTTATTTTAATATTACATGTTATTATTTATTTAATTAAATTTTTTGGAACTAATATTTCTGTTATGATTTTCAAAAAAATCAATTACCAAATAGTGTCAAAATTTACATAAAATTGTTTTAAAAAAAAATATTATATTATTAATTGTTATTTTATTCCAAAAAATCTATGTTTCAGAAAAATGACTTAGATAAGGTTATATATATTAATAATAAACAACTTTGGGTTCTTTTGTCTTGTTATAGTATGTTTATTGACCTTATAGTGTAAGAAAACCAGAAGACACGGTAAAAGTAAAATTATTGAACTAAAAGTTAAATCTAAATTATAAGGTTATAATATATACCTAAACTTGTCTAAATTCTATTGGATGAGAGGATTTAGACCCATACCCACCTTAGATTTGAAATAAATCAATTTGAAGCTATTAAAAACCGAATATGACTTTATAATAAAATAATATTTTTAGTTTTTCCAAAGGTGCCCCTCTCCTCCCTTATAAAAGGGCACCTCCTCCCTCTCTTCCTCACACCACATTGAGCCTTCACGCTTGGCCAACCCCTGCCCAATTATATTCTACACTTACCTAGAAACATCCTAGAGGTCATGGGCGTCTTAAAAGACCAATTTTAGTTCCCTAAGTGGAGGTCTCAAAGAGGCGCTTCAAAGAAGAGGTAATGTTTGTTACCGATTATTTCAACTTTATTTCTTCTTCCACTTCTTCTTATTTAGTTGTTTAATTATGAAGTAATAAAATCAGTATCACTCATATACTTATATGTTATTATAATTATGAAACAACCCTATTTCACTATCTATCCATCCTACGAAAAACTAAATCACCGCGCGTGCGTACGTACGAAATACCGTCTCCACGCCGTGGTGTAATCTATTTTCCAACACCAACTTACTTGGATGGGTATAATGGTGTAAATAATAACTATATACGATTATTGTAAACTGATATTGATTATGAAATAGAATACATACACTCCAATACAATTCCGCGATCATGGGAATGATATCATCGCTCGTGCGTACGTACGAAAAACTGTCTCCACGATGTGATGTGACTCGTTCTACATGATCTTCATTGCATAATGATTATATAAATGAATTGAATGAATTAATATGATATATATTACACTAATACCATTCTGGAAATGAGGTATATATAACTTAAATAGAAGAATAAGAATTTATTCGACAAAACACGCATAAGAACAAAAAGTAATAAACACCCAAATAACAAGTAGCAATGAAATATTACTAATAAAAAGATAAGAATATGAACATATATGATATCATAAAAATAAATATGATTCTGGAATAAGTCAATGAAATTATTTAAATCATTATACAGGAGGTTCAGACACTTACGATGAAAATTGTACCTAAGGTAAGGGAAAATCTGGCAATCTCATTTTTATCCGAGATTGTTTATACTTCAGAATTTACTGGGAATATTTTTCAAACACATCTATGTTTCCTCAATATGTAACATTTATATCCTTCTAAAATTGTTTATATCCAATTTATAGTAAAAGATATAAAAGGAATCTTTTGTCGTTTTTCTTACAAGGTATTTTTTGACTTTTCCAACAAAAGTACGAGAAGAATGTCATTTTTTAACTTATACTGCATGAATGGATTTTTAGAACATTATTTCCATGAGGATTCCTTTATATGTTTTCATGTTTATTTTTAATCAACTTGTTTTAGTTCAAATTTATATGACATGTTATGAAAGGAAAATGTTTTTGAAGTAGAAAGGATATTTTCCTCAAGAATGGAATTCAAGTGTTTTATCAAAATTATTTTCCATCTAAGATAATATAGGGTTCTGTTTCTATCCCTATTATTACATTGATTTGATTATGTTATGATGGAATTATTTTTATTAAGTCCTTTATCTTATATGAATTGTTTTATGATGTCACGATGTTTAAGAATCCCATTTTTATTACATGGGTTATGCTATGATGTATGGTTTATGATTTTGTGGAACATATAATAATGATATCATTATAAGATTGGTGGGACCTATATCTCCCTCCAATGCATTCGGTAAAGATTTATATCTCATGAAATAGACATGGCTAGAGTGGCAGGTTAAACTGGTTCAGTGAAACAGGACTGAAACGAGGAGTGAACTCGGTTCAGAAATGGACTTTGTCCGCTAAGATAGTCTTGGCCATGAGTCTTGACTACTAAGAAATGATTCTCTAGGATTATGTGTGTATGCCACAATGTTTCGTGTTTTATGTTATGATTATTGGGATTACGTTTCACTACTATTATTAATCCCATGTTATGAAATTATGAACTCTTTTGCACGTTATGATTTCCAAAATGTTATGTTCTTATGAATATGATGTGATTGATATTTCTTTTGTTTACCCTTACTGAGAATTTGAGCTCACCCTTTTGTATGTTTTCTTTCCCCAGGTCAGGATGAAGGTTATTAAGTAGTATATGCCAAAAGGGACTCTAGATATGATGAAATAAATGGGATACAATGTAGATTCTTTATGAACTAGTTGTTTATGTTTCCTAGTTTCTAAAGACACTATACCAATACAATCCTTTCCTGGTTTTGTTATATGTTATAATAAGTGTGATTGAATTTTGAAGTATTAAAAATGTATGTAAATTATGGGTTGTTATAGTATCATTTTTCTGAATGTGGATGGATCATTTTGATCCAAGTTGGACACCCATGGTGATGGGTGGTCATGTGGTTGTACTTGATATGTGGACAGGATTTGTTTTTTGGTTTAAAAATTATGGTTTCATTGTGTCTAATGGGGTTTATAGAAAGGAATATGTGGTTGTATTAGTGGTCATTTCAATATTGATATTATATTTTATGACTCATAGGACATTGATTTGAGATGATCGAGTGGAAAAAAATTCACGTGACTAGGGTTTTCAAGTGAGTTTATATTTATTAGAATGTATAAGAGGCGTATTAATTAATTTTGTTTACATGAAAATGTGTCTCAAGTGTAAATATATTATGTTTTTGATGATATTTAGGTGATGAATGCAAGATAAAAAATGGACATATTGGTTTAGGATCTCTATGGTGGATAGTATTAAATTTTATTTACAATATTTTCAGTCATCATTGAAGAACTCGAGCAGTGTTTTTGATATAATTCCATCATGAATATTAATTATATGTTTCTATGTAGTGATCCAAAAGGCATTGGTGTGTTTTCATGGGAATGTTCCTCTTGAATCATGGTGGCCAAGAGTTGATGAGACACATGAATGAATGGAGGACTGATGTCTATAGTTGGGTTTATGAGTCTCTATAGAGAGTAGTGACAATAAAAATGTATCAGTAGTGGTGGTGTTTCATGATGAGACCTTAGTATACACTTATTTTATGGATTATTATTCTACACATCACGACATTATTTCATTAAACTGATATTTAATTGGATAGAAGCCAAGAAATATAATTATTTTTCCTTAGGTGAGATCTATGTCCTTCTTGGAGGTTGTGTATATGGTGAAAGGCAACATCCCTCACCTTTTCATCATCTTGAGATGGTTTCAGAAGGTTACTTGGATTTAAGAGACATCCCAAAGATTCTAAAATATTGGCAATAAAACTTGACGGGGATGAATATACATGGTGGAAAATTTTACCTCTGAAAATTAAAACAACTATCCAACAAAACATTACTAAAAAAATACTATATGATTCAAGATAAAAATGAAAAACCATCAAAAATTTCATTTATATCATTCCAGCTAAAGTGTACCATAGAGGAAAAAAACTAACATCAATGTAAAAAACAAAATAAAAAGTAAAAGTCTGAATGAAAACAACATAACTCCAAGGATCCACATTATTCAAGCACTAACTCTTCCAAACGACCCAAGAATCACAATGTAGTTCTACTGTTGTGTGAAAGTTTACCATTTCTCATATCTCAATAAACAACATCTGCAAAGAACAAAATTTACAAAGAAGCGGTGAGTATTAAAACCCTGTATGTTTTCCCCAATGAATTTCCTAGGAATGCTACTAGGATAAAAAATTTAGTACATTTATATAAAAAACATTCTATAAAAAATTACTAAAATAGTTTATATAAAAATATAATCAAATGGAAATAAAATATTTTTTTCATGATAATCACAATTTTAAAGGGAGGAAACTAAACAATAATTTAAAACCCATTTCAAAAGTTCCATTTTTATGAGGGAAATACCTACTAATTATCCATCCACGAAATTATGGGGGTGAATTCTTACCCATAATCATTTTGACAGGAGAAATACATAACCCTTATCCATCCTAGAATGATGGGGGAGACTTCTTACCCTTAACCATTTTTACAGGAGAACTACATAACCTCTATACATCCAAAAATTATTGGGGGGACTCCACACCCTTGTCTTCCATGAATTCATATTAACACACAAAACTAAATGAGCAAAGTTCAATACCAAAATAATCTTTTCAAAAAATTGAAATTTATTTCAATAAAACCATACCTTTATTGGTAAAATTTCAAGGAATCCACTTACCACAAATCAAGAAAATATTCATTTTCATATCATCATTTTAAAACCATTAAAGCAATTTAGCATTCCACAAAAATAACTTATTTTTCGATTTTCTCTAAATTGTCACTATAGATGGTTTCCTAGAAGAAATTTACATCAATATCACTACCAATTTTAAAAAAAACAACCAATTTGTAATGTAGCCTTCTTGTTCTAAAGAGAGGTGTCAAATTTAAATCCACCAACCTCAAGAGTTCTGCTGAAAATGATAAACAACATGAAAGCCAACCCAGAAACAGGTTGAGAACTTCATGAATTTGTGTTATACGTCTTCCCATATCAACATAAAGGCCAAATAAATAATATTGTCATAAAAAACCTTATATATTCCCACATCAGACATATATATAAAAAACCGAGTGATAGATCAAAATAGATCTAAGAAAAACATCACGAATAGAGAATGAAGATCACATACCGCAAGGAATTAGCTTCTAATAAACAATGAAACCTTCAAACCACCTCCAATTTGATTGGTTAGAATTATTTGAACATTTGGGTAGAAAAATCACAATTTAGAGTTTTATATGTGATAAACGAGTGGGTTAAAAGGAAAAATGAGTGAGATCCACTTTTTAAGATGGTGGTCTCTTACTTCACATGATTTAGTTTCATGGTTATGTAAAACCATTCTCTAATCATGTGTTAGACACTACCTCAAGGTTGAGCCTCACACAACTGTCTCACACGATTTCCAAACCCTAAACTAATCATACCAAATCCATTCAATCAAAAATACAAAATCCATTTTTCAAAGCACGTGATTTTTCCCCACAGATGCATGGTTTAGTCAAACCATGCACTTTCTGTGATCCTTCTGTTTTCCACCATCTCACTTTTCATTGTATCTTAAAAGTGTTTTCCAAAAACCGTGCACCGCCTATTCACCGGTTGAAAAACCCCCAAAACTATAAAAAAGTTCTTCATAGTCCCCAAAAAATTAACCATATAATTATATAATTAAAAATAATTATTAAAGGATTTCCTACACAAAACAGGGGTGCTACATTCTCCCCAGCATTGGTCTTTCTGTCACCGAAAATTAGAAAACCATCATTTCCCTAATAGAGTTTATCCATTTATCATTCATTTACTTCTTTTGATCCAATGTATCATCTTGAATCTCACCATGGTGCCACAAAACCCACACTAGAAAAATTATTTTTCTATGCTATACTTTCTCTTAACTATCCAAAATCCACATTAGGATATGTACCTACAAAGAATCTAGTTGTAGGTGAACTTTATCCCATCTGACCACATGGTTAGTTCCCAGATGATACCTTTTCAACTAGGATATGTGAAAAACACTGTATACCGCACTAATCCTTTGTGGAAATACCAACCGATATTACACCTCCCTACACCATTCTATTTTCTCGAAAGAGTATATGTATCAAGGAGATAGCTTGCCTTGTATCCCAAAAAAGTCAATGTACAATATCTGGATATATCCTCAAGAACACATGGTCACTAATTGTGAATGAAAATGGCCATCAATGATGATATACATAAGATTTATGATGACTTTGATCCTTTTCCGTCCTATTCATAATCAACTGAATCATCTCCCTTGTTTCTTGGAAATGAGTAAGCCCAACAACTGATGTCTCGATAATTTCCACCCAACAATGTGGAGAATGAAATGAGACACATACAATGCATCAAAACGAGCCATATTTATTAAGGCATGATAGATATCATTATATGAGAACTCCACCAAGAACATGTTCTCTTCCCATGATGCAAAAAAATCTAATAAATAGCATGTAACATGTCTTACAACATTTTAATCATTATTTAGATTGACCATTCTTCTGAGGATTATACCCCATACTCATATTCAACAGAGTCCCAAGGTATTTATATAACGATTTACAGAAATTATACTTAAACCTTATAACACTATATGATACGATCAAAACATGTATACCATGTCTCTTTACCACTTCTCAGATATATATTTAGGATAGACCCCCACTGTATCAGATTCATAAATAAGAATGAAATGGGTATACATTTTTAGCCAATACACTATCACCCATATGGTATAATGTCATTTAACTATTATTGGGAGACATGTTACCAACTAAATATTTATCTATTCCCATTTCCACACTGGAATAGGCAATCAATGTATCATACTTTCTGGTCCCTGATTTTTAGCATTAACTTTCTAACCAGTTAACCATCTTGACCAAAACTTAGTCAAAATTCTTTTTATGTTGATCCACCAAAAATACTATTTCAATGCTTTATACGTATTTTATATTCTATGATGAACATCATATCTTTAATGTTGGTAAGTAAGAAGATGTTGTTCTTGATAAGCTAGAGGGTTGACCATCCAATTTATGAACCATGACACTGAACTCTTATCCATCTCCCATCACTCAATGTTCTCCCAACAATTGAGTTTTGACCTCCTAACCAAGAATTATTCTCTAGATTTTTGTGCCTATTTAAACATATGTATCAAATTAGGAATAAGAACAACTTAAATAGAAAACAAAAAATACCCTCAGTATTCACATTATATGTTCATGTCCGCTATGACCAACATAATATTCTCCTCATCTGAGGCCTCCTTTTCCGACCGAGCATATGAATTTTTACTCATTGCATCTACCATTGAATTTTTTTCCCGGTATATACATCACATAAAATTCAAACATTAGCAGATAATCCATTCATCTTCTTTACCAGGTGTATATAACCGATGATACCATATGATTCAAAACCCTATTTCCAAGTGTTGTTCATGCATAACCCTCATCATTGAATACACTGATATATCATCCACCATCACAACCACACTATAATACAGATATCTTTGAAATATTTTATTCATCAATTTCATTATAAATACTGTGGAATTCAGAAGATGGAAAGGCATCACCAAAAATTCACAATGATAATAACTTCTTCTCAATTTTTTTTGGATATATCATCATTCTGAAAATGTAATTTTTGATATCATAATTTCTACTCAATCATAGATAATAACTGAGATTCTATCAAATGATTTAATAGATCATCAATTATTTGAAGTGGATCTCTATTATATCTTGTAACTTGTATAAGTTTACGATAATCCACACACCACCATATAATTCCATACGCCTTTTTCAAAAATAAGAGTGTGCTTCCCAAATAGGTACTATGATAAATGAAAAAATTTCTTTATAGTTATTCGAACTACAAATTCCAATCCATTATTTTTTTGGTTCCATTTGGTATGAAGGATTGGAAATTGGATTCATCCCTAGAATGAGATCAATCATAAACTCCACTTTTCTCATTTGTGGAAACCCTGAGAAATTTTTAGGGAACACATCTAGAAACTAATCTACCACTGTTGGAAAATTTCCCTTCTTGACCCCATCCTGCAATTCCAAATATAACCCCACCAAGTATTGGGAGAACATTCAACTATTGGTGTAACAATGTTCATTTCACCCACCTTTATATAGATTTCTTCTGGAAAGAGATGTTGTATGCCATCCTATATTATAAAACCGAACCTTATGGTATAACAATTGATTCAATCTGGGAACATTGTCAAGCAATCAATACCTAGTATTTTGTCATGATCATCTATATCCAGCACTAAGATATCCCCTTTTAGATAAACACCCTCAAAAGTTATAGAACATTCTCTACACATAATGTCTTGAAATTCTCTTTGAAAAAGAAGATTTTAAATATTTGTCATATAAGAAATAATCTAAAATTTTAAACTCTGGAAGTCAATAATAGAATAATAAATAATGTAACGTGATGCACCAATATCAAATAACACATTCATAAGGATATAATTCAAATGAATCATCCATAATAACCTTCTTCACTACATATAATTGCATCATCCCTACATAATGTTTTCTATTTCCTCATTGGTATTTCAATTATTGAGAAGTCATGGTATTCTGGGAATTACCATGGATATCATTATTCTTATGATGAGAGGTATTCTATAACCCTCATCCCATTAAAGAATATAATGCTTGTGACACCTGAGAAGTATCCCTAACACCAAACCTTAGAGTTATGTGACAATAGATCTTTATATGCTCAATGTTCCTAAAATTTTGGAATGATATCTGTTGTGTTGTACACTCTTAATTGTTGTGAATCAGTGAACCAAAATGAAAAAATAAATATTTTCTCTTGGATGTTGGAGGAAGGTTAATTTCCCCTGTGGTTCAATTATGATTTGTTCCACATCCTTGAGTATATATATCCCACTTCCTCTTTCTCTTATTTTTTGTTTTATAAAAACTTTTCCTGAAGACAAAATTACTTCATTCTCTATGGTTTTTAGGTGTGAAAGATTTTTTAAAAAGTTTTTTCAGTTTTAGTCCTCACTCAATGGTCCGAAAAGAATGCAAAATGTTTTGGACCAACTATTGTTCCACATGTGGCTCGGGTGTAAAACAAATTCTAAATGACCTCTTCTAATTAGTTCATATGATTCCCCCAACATTACATTTTATTGAAACACAAAAATTTCATAATTATTACTCTCTATTAACTAAAGCATAACCAGATTAAAATTCTAACACAAAAATCTATTATAATAATGCTTTACCAAAATCAACATTTAAAAAATTCAACTGTTTTTTTAAAAAACATTCTACCTTCATTTACAAATCATTCCATTTTCAAAAAATCACAACCATTTAATTTTTCAAAGTCGTTAATTTAAAAAAATAAACCATATTAAAAAATAAACACATTTTACCAAATAATAAATCATTACTAAAAATTATGTATGAATTCCTTGTGGTAAATTGATTACTCTAATGCATTTTTTTCTTGTCTCATTGTTTAATCTGATGAAAATGATATTACAAATCCCAAAAGTCTCTTAAAATATATATGTACCAAAAACAAGGGTAAATTTATATTCAACTTAATAATATTTATCTATGTATTTTTATGATTTATATTTCACATCCTGACAATCCCACTCCTTTATATGATCCCAAATTATGTAATAGAATAGAATGAATTAAACTCCATGAAAAACCTAATTGAAAACTATATATTCAACAAATAATTGACCAAGATGATAGAACTTGTCCCAAATAGAGTTTTGGATAGAAAAAATTGATACCATTTTCCTCAAACCGAGTTTTGGACTGAACAAAACTAATACCATTTGTAACATCCCACCCCTTCTCATTGGATTGAGAATGTTGTGGAAGATTAAATAGACTTAATAGATAACCCCAAGATGCCAATGGATATAAATATAATCCGAGTGGCTTCAATATACATGGGAGATGATTCTAAATTTGAAAATTAAAACAACCAACTGAAGAACCCAAAACTAATAAAACACAACATGATGCATGATAAAAAAATAGAACACAAATTTTTTATATCAAACACACCAATTTTCACTACAATGGACGAAAAAACATAAAAGTAAATATTGAAATACAAACTACATATATCAACAAAACCATATAACTCAAATTCTTCGCATACTCCATTATCCAAATCTTCCAAACAACCCAAGTATCACAATGTAGTGCAAACGATGTGTGATAATTTACCTTTCCCTGTATCATTATAAACGACCCCTTAAAAATCACCAATGTTCCATTGTATGGGTGATTACAAAAAAATAATTGGTTTCCCCCATAAACGTCTTTACTCACGCCCCTAGGAATGATCACCATAGCACATTTATAGAAAATAGTTTATAAACCATTAGTTATAATGTATTTTATACAAAAAATGTAATCAAGTACCAACAAAATAATATTACAAAGATAACCAAAATTTCCAAGGGATGTAACCAAAAAATAAATTAAATTCCATTTCACAAGTTCCATTTTCGTCGGGGGAAATCCCAGACCATTATCTATACTAGAACTGATGTCATAGACTTCTTACCCATAACCATTTTTATATAATAAATCATAAACCCTTATCCATCATAGAATTATGGGGGATACTTCTTACCCTTATTCATTTTGATATGAGGAATCCCTAAACCTTATCCATCCTAGAATGATTTTGGGAGACTTTACACCCTTTTTTGCCTTGAATGCACATGAGCACAGACAACTAAATGAACCTATTTCAATGTAAAACAAATCATTTAAACCATTTAAAATTTATTTCAATAAAACCATAAATTTATTAATAACATTCAGATGGAACCATTTACCAAAATTTTAACATATATAAAATTTTAAATCAAGAAACAAACATAACATTAATTTTTTTCCATATTTTCCAAAATACTCTAAAGAATATCTAAAGAGGGTTTCCAATAAAAATCTACATCAATACCAACACCAATTTTAATCAAAATAATAAATTTGAATCTAATCATTAATTTTATAAATAGAGGAGTCAAGAGTGAAGTCACCTATATTGATAGTTTTGGAAGAAATGATAAAAGACATGAAAAAAACACAAAAACAGTTTGAAAACTCCATGAACCCAACATAGATCTCTTACCCTATCATCAACATGGCCAAATGTAATAATATTTCACATCCACAACCTTACATGTACGCACAATGAATTTAGATGTATGACATAGAGAGATAGTGAGAAATATATATAGGAAAAACAACACAAATGGAAAATAACGATCACATACCACACAATATCTACTTCTTATCACTAAGGGAATCATTCGTATCACATTCAAATTAATGGTATAACCTTCCATGACCTTACGGAAAGAGAAATCAAGAGTCATGGATGAATAAGTGGTAAAAAGAGTGGGCTAATTGGGAAAAATATTAAGATCCACTTTATAGGGTGGTGTTATTTTGCCGCACACTGTTTAATTTCCTGGTAAGGAAAACCGTGGATTAGACACTGCCTCAAGGATGAGCATAACATAGAAATCTTGGATGGTCTCCAAACTATTCACCACTAGTTTCAATTCCACTACCTCAAAAATATCAAATACATATTTCAATGTGCTTGTTTTTCTTTAGTGAGAACACGGTTTGGAAAGACCTTATGCTATCTGTGTGCCTTCCTTTTTTTCCTTATTTCACAGTGCATGTTTTCCTACATGTGTGGCATGGTTTCCAAAAAACGTGAACCAATAAAATTTCCCCAAAAACTCTCAATGAGTTCTCTAAAAAATCCCAAACATCACCCTTATAATTTATATACATAAAAATAATAAATAAAGGGTTACATACTAGATATCAAGGGTGATACTTGTAGTGTAATTGGAATAGTATATTTGGAAATGAACCATTAGTTGGTTAGGATCTACATCCACATGATAGAATGGATGTCTGAAAATTCCATGTGTACCAATCTTGGGAGATGGGGACTGAGGATAGTTAATGTTTCATTATTTCTCTTAGGTGGGGGAGTTATAACCACAAATAATTCATTGATTCATTTGTAAGGGGGTCATCATCCGTAGTTGTTGGGGATCATTAGCTAGGTGGTTTAAATTTCACACTTATGATGGGGAGTAATGTTTCAGTCTTGTGGATAAAAAAATCCTGTTTTAAGGGTTTCTTATGTGAGTACCATGGTGTGGATTGTTTAAAAAAGGCACCGAGATTTTAGTAAAAAATATATGAGGCGAATGATTGAATTATATAGCGATTGCATATAGGGAATTTTATAGAGTGGATGATAGAGATAATAATTGCCTATAAGATCATGTTAGATTGAATAAAATCCATGGATTTCATGTTTGGGGTTATTTGGTAGGCATAATAGATCATTAATATTGTTTTGAGATAGTGGAGGTATTGACTATTGAATCTCAACAAATGTCAGGTATGGACTCCAGTGGGCTTATTTGGGTAGTTATGGAATGAATCATGGAAAGAAGGTATTATGATCATGTTAGGATGTGACATGAAGGTAGTTGGTTCTTTATTCAATCAAGATAACATGACAGATGAGTTTCCAACATTGTTTAGAGGATGATATATATTTAGTATATTGAAAATTGCATCTGGAATATCACATTAGAGGTGACTGGTTTGTTTCAGAATGTAAAGTGTGCACTAAGAAAAATTCAAGTTTTAAATGTTTTATTACATGGTTTTTTGTATTCATCCATTATATGGTTTCACATTGATGAGGAATATCAGGGAAGTTGATTGGTGTCCTCATGGGTTCTAGTACATTTTGAGTGGGAACCACACTGGGAGTATTGTGGGAGTGTTAGTTCATTGTTGTAGTGATAATAATTATTTTATAAGGATAACCAATAGAAGTGGGTAGTTGTAAAAAAATTATTATGGTGGGGATATCCATTCTTATGGAAGGGAAAAAATTTATAACACCAACTCATTTTAGTTTAGATACGACCTTGTAAGAATAAACTATATGATTCTATTTATACAGAGGGTGTTTCCCACGATTTGATGGGTGGGGACTATAAATTTATGGTTTTTCTTTGGCTGATCTATGGAAATTTAGAATGAAATGAGGTTTTTGGGCCTAAAAATTATAGACGACTATATAATGGAGAATATATTTCAATGACCATTTTCTTATGAGTGTTTTTAATTTAAAAAGTATTTTGAATTTTAAGTTCAATTTATGGGAACTTTTATCTAGATAAGTTGATCTAGTAGAACACTGTAATTCCATAGAGTTGATAATATTCTGATATATGTCTATTTAATTTACGCATCATGGTTTTAGTGGGTGAGAACATGTTCTTTTTGCTTCCAATAAGTATCAGTCACAATCTTATTCTGAAACATGGCATATAAAAGGCCAGGTTTGTGTGGCAATTTAGAATTGTAGATTGAATCAGAATGATGGAATTTGGAATAGAACATCCATAGGGATATTTTGTTGTGGTAGAATTTTTCTTATTCTATAGTTTCATCAATATCACCTTGACTATTATTATATTGTTGATGTTGATGGTTTTATTCTAGACGATTACATTCCCATTTAGGATCATCTAATCCAAGTTGAAAATATTAGAGAAAAATTATTTCTGGGCTAGGAAATTATATTGGTTTCAGTTTTTTAACATAATGAACATGTTTCAATATGAAACATGAATGACTTAAGTGGAAAATATGGCCCTATGTCATGATCTTCTTACATTGAAGTATTTTTGATGTTTGGGATAAAATCTAGATGTTAAGATATTATCAAGAGTGGAAGTTGTATGATATATTTTTTTAGGGAATTATAATAATATTTTATTCTTTATTTAACCTCGTTTTAATTTTTTTATTGTACTACTTACTATAAGTATTGAATTTATCAGTCATGTCTCTCGTGTTTGAGATACATGAATATGGGTTGTATAGAAATACATTGAATGGTGGAAAAATATTTCTAACAATATACATAATCAAGATGCCTAATGATTGGTGGTTTATGGTTGACTTATTATGTGATGGGTACCTAGGAAACAATGAGGCTAGATCCCTTAGGAAGAGGAAACAAAAAGGGTACCTCATGTGTTTTCATGGTGTACGGGTGGTAATGAAAAATGAGTGGCTCGATTTTCACTTGGACATAGGGAATCATATCATTGGAACACAATTTGAAAAAATGTTATGCCTTTCCATCTTCATTGTTAATATATGGAAATAAAATTTTCCTATCCCAACCCTTATATGATTTCACTTGTTTTTCTCACCATTTCTCATCTTCAAACATGGATTATGAGCTCTATCATCACACACACTACATGGGTGGTTCTCTTATGATTTATAATCATTTAGAGGGTCTTCTAGTGCAAAGAGAATCTAATTTTCTATATTTGACTAATTTTATATTAATTTTACATAAGAATGGTTTAATGTGTTCTCTTCATATGATTCCCTATTTTCATATTTTCTAGGTAATTATTTGATTTATCACTGAGGGTTTATTAGGTTAAATCAAGGTACATGGTTGTGCTTGAAATTATCTAGGATCCTGGGGTGGAGGGACTATAAATTATTCCTCTTGGACTTGATGTTTATTAAAATGTTTTAGATGGTTATTATTTTTTGTTTAATTGAATAAATGATTCCTCTAATTTGATAGACAAAATATGTGTCTAAATGGTTTTGGAGAAAGTTCACAACCTCGGTTGGATTCATTGATAACGAGTAGACTAGGCCCAATCCACCCATGGTGTGTGCCACTCTCTTAATAAAGGGAATTGAAATATTAAATGATTAAATGAGTGGTTTATGAGATTCAATAAAATATACCTACTTTTAGTAAGTTAAAATTATTTAAAGGTAGGTTTGGATTAGCTTATAAAATTAAATAGGTTGTGATAATATAATTTTATAATGATATACATTGATAAATGTGTCTTGTCCATGTTATGAATGAATTTTATGTTATGTTTAATTTTTAGTTTATGAATTAATTATAAAATTTAAATTTGAAGTAATTTAGTTAAATGTATTGAATGTAAAGAACCATGATAATGTTGTTAAATGATAAGGTCCACCCTCATTGTTATTTTTTGATGAATTGTATATGAGGATTATCCTTGTAAATCACGAAATATTGTATGGTTAGAATGACTGATTTAGGCTCATCATATTTTTATCAGGCTTGAATGATGATATAGGACCCACTGATGCATGGTATGGTTGGGATGTACAACTAATTCTCTAAGATCCTCTAATATGGAAATTTTGTGGATACCTAGAGTGAGGATCCAATGTATAATGATTTTATTCCTATAATAAATTAACTCCATGAGAAATAATGTATTAAAAGCCTAATATCATATTGTTCATATTTCCAAAGTGGGTTGAATATGGTTTGATGTGACGGTTCTATAGTGGAAACCGAGATCCCATGGATGATATGTTACAAAATATATTAGGGTATCCATGGTGTATAGATAATAAATAAAATAAATCAGGATATAATAAATGATGTATATCTTGTTTCATAAAAAAATGTCTTTCAAAATAATATATTGAATAAATTTTATGAGATATTATTAATGGAGGGTAAAATATATAAATTTATATATACACATTTATTCCAACATCAATTCCATCTTAACTATGTTTATAAGAAAAAAATATTGGTTAAATTTTATGGTAATTTTATTATTATGATTCTATATATTTTTGATATTTATATATTTAACATATTATTATTGTTTGTTCATTATCATATACAAGTCTATTATGTATTAAAATATTTTAATAATAATATATGATGTGGTTTTACTAGTTTTGATACAGTATCAAATGAGTTGTTATCTGTTTGTCCAAATAATTATTCTGATAAGGATGATACTACTTTTATATAAACATACTAAAAGCTTTAATAGGATAATAGGACATATATTCATGTATTATTAAAATCCAAACTAAATGTTATCAATTCATGATTGAACATACTTTTTAAAACTATTTCAAAGAATCAGAGGGAATATTTATATGTTAAATTCTATGAATGAAGTAAATATATCATCAATGATACTATTATAAATCGATTTATAGATAAATTTCATATTTCCATATTTTATTTCTATGAATTATTTTGATAGGATGTAATTTTTTTGAAAACTGCTGCATTAATTCATTATGTAGGAATACCCTAGAGATTGTTATAAATTAGTTAATTTTTAATAAATCATCAATATAAAGGCTAAAGCAGTTATGTAGTTATACTAGTTACATAAAATTGGATTGATATTGTTTTTTTTAAATTTTATGAGAGAAACATTTTTTACACAATAGTTTTCTAAATTGATACGGGGTTACTAGTACTACCAAAGTTAAATTTCTTTATCAATATTAATGAATAGATAGAGATAAATTTCTCCACACCAACACATCCACTAAAACATATTCAATGGTTTCATTATATATTTGTTAATTGTACTATTTTATCATTTTAAAGTATTTAGTCAATAGTTACAAAACCATCAAAAGTTTTCATGATCATTATCAATATCTAAATAAAAGCTATTTCCGTAGGATGTAGTAGAAAAATACATAAGTATTTGGTTTTGGATTCTTCTAGAATGTTTAGGTTCTAATTTTCTAAAAATGAATGGATTTCTATATACCCATTCAATGTTAGGACATGGTTAGTATGATTATATAATTATAATTTAATTATTAACACATGTAATGATATATCAATGTTAATATCGATTCTTTGTTATTATGAAATTTAGAGAAGATATAAGATCATTGAATTCTCATAACTACAACTAACTTATTTTTAATTTTTATTATTATTATATTCCTTCACTCTAGAAACATTATTCACACATAGTTTAGCCAAATTGATTAATCTTATAATCCATAAAATTCCATATTATTGTTTGAATCCATTGATTAATATATGATTATTATAACCCCCTATTGTATTTTCCATACATGTTGATTCACAAAAAATTATTTCCTTTGAATGCTTTGTTTCACACTCATAGAAGGGGTTCATGTATAATGAGAGATGTGGTGAATTTCCAAATGTAATTTGGAATGTAAAATTTAATAATGAATGATCCTGAGAATCTATCCCAAGATCAAATTATTTTCTTTTTAATTTTTATTTTATTACTTTCATTCATTTTTTAATTTTATTCACCACATTTTAAAACATCCATTTAAAATTATTTTCTAAAAATATTAAATATCCATAAATATTCATAAGTTATATTAATTTTGAGATAATGAGATAAAATGATCCCAAAGAGTTAATTTTTATATTCTACTATGGCTCAATATGGGTAATATAAATTAAATTTCAAAACACCTGGTGACAGGTGTGTCAAAAATATAGAACCACTTCTAGGAATCTATGTTGATCATTAATTATTTTACTAAAAGTTTTAAATACTCTTTCGTTTTCTCTGAGAAAAAAATTTCATAAATTTCAATTTGTAAAGATTAATTTCAATGAATAATGTTGAATTTGTTGGATTAATTTATCTATAGTGATGAAAAAATAAATATATTATTTGAGGGATTCCTAATATAAATAATATATAAAGATATGTGGGAGATGAATAAATACATATTAATGATAGATAATTACCTCCACTAATTTAATAAATAGCATTTGATTTAGGAATAAGGAAAAAATATAGGATGAGATTTCCCAAGATAATTTCAATTTTAATGAAACTAGGGAGGCTGATGAGGAAAAAATTTGTTCCCCCACTTTTATAATGGACATATCCTTTTAAACATATCATTAAGTTATTTTATGTGTAATTATCCATAATATAAAAACAATGGAATAAAAGAGTATTTTATTTGAAATACTAGGTAAATAATTAGAAAACATAAAACAAAAATAAAAAATATTTTTATTAGTTATCATAATGAGCTCTTTAATTTCATTAGAATTCTACATCTACATTTCATAACCTGTGGAATACATGGACAATATGGATGATCTAATAAACTATTAATGGAATAAACATGGGAATAAATCATAGAAAATATTTAGAAGTCATTAGACTATAACATAAATTGCATTTCTGTTGAATAAGCATATGAAGACATGAAATAAATAACATGGAATCATATGATCTTAGAAATAAAGGAATTTTGAAGAAACACATAACAATAAATATACAAGGATCAAGGATCAATGCCAATACTATATAAAATTGTAGACAAAGTCCCATAAGTTATTACGATTACACTTTAACCACATACATAAAATCTAATAAGACAATGAATTAACCAATGAATTGGATCTATATTCAAGAACACCTACAATAAAATGTACATGGATATTTTCTTCCACCTAAAAATGTATAATGTAATAAATAGTCATAAGGTTTTCCTAGGTAAAGAAATGGGTTTCACAATTATGTCATAAGGCACAACAAAAGGGTGAATCATAAAAATATCAATGAATGATGGGACTCAATCATTTTTGGAAAATAATAAAATAAAAATAAAAAATATCATGAATAATGATTTCTAAATGTAGTGAGTATATTAATGAATTTTTATGAATAATTAAAATTGAGTGATTTAACTATGGTTTAAGGAAAAATATTAATGGGTACTAAAAAATGAAAAATTAATATTTATTTATATAAAACTAAAACTTTTGTAAAATATATTGTCATGATAAAAGGAGATATTTTAAAAAAATATTAGTGGATTAAAATATTTTATGGGGAGTACTTTAAAATAAGGTTGAAATGTAGATGTTCCCTTTCATTATGATTTATTATCATGAATAATTGAGAATGGAACCTTATAAAACATGTATTTAAAAATAAAATAATGATGAATTTATTTATGTTAAAATGTA
This sequence comes from Viscum album, assembly GCA_963277665.1. NCBI lineage: Eukaryota > Viridiplantae > Streptophyta > Magnoliopsida > Santalales > Viscaceae > Viscum > Viscum album. The sequence continues at coordinate 2,033,219,913 of OY728133.1, forward strand.
CAGAAAATGTAAAATTAATTTGAGAGAAATATATATGAACAAATAATAATTTCATTGGGCTAAATAGATATAATGTTTACCTTAAAGGAAATGTTTTTTATTCAAATAAATAACATACATTATCTATGAATGTGTTCATAAATTGCACTTAATTTAATTAATAATTAAATTAAATTATTTAATTAATTAAATCTATTCCACTTATAAACATTTTTGATTTATTATAATTTTATTAATTTCATTTATGGCCATTTAGATGTGTTATAAAGTTGTATTTTTCTTATCTCATACCGTTTATTTCATGTTTTCAAGGACACATAACTTGTATAAATAATTGAAATTCTTTTCAAATGGGAATAATTATTCAGATGTGAAATTATATAGTATTAATTAATTTATATAATTTTAAATGATCCCATATATCATTTTTTCTTGTATTATGAATATTTATTTCATAAAAAATAATTATAATTTTTTAGTTTATTATGGAAGTGTTTACGATCATCGCAAACTAGTTTCATTTTATTTAATTTTATGTTTATATATTAGTTTCAATACAAAAAAATTAAAATATACATAGTAAAATCCCCTTTAAACATTATAATATTTTTATTATATGCCTTGAAAGATGAAATGCAATTCATTAAATCTTCATCTATGAAGGTGGAAAATTTACATACATACAATGTTTTTATTTTTATAATAAAAGGATAAAGGACTTTATTTTATGGATCTTATTCCAATAAAACAATAAAATTACAATATATATATTACAATATATTTATCAGGTCCCTTTGGATTTCGGTGGGGGGGGGGGAGGTTAGGGTAAGATAGAATTATTAAATAATTTAATTGATAAAATAGGACTTTATATCTTGAATATCATCTCCTTGAGAACCTCCTTAACGAAAATAGAATTTAATATTTTTTGAAAATAAAATCTCATAGACATGGGGTGAAGGCTTGGAAGAAATATATTTTTTGAATATTACCATACTACAAGGATTATAATGTGTGATGAGAGGGTGTCGTATTAATGGGGAGGATGTTTAGGAATAATATATTTTCAACTTTATTATTTCGGCGCAAGACTATCAATATTGTTGATTCCTATGACTAAATATTGTAAAGATTAATGGATAGTTCTATATGATACGTGCCTAAATAATGATTATATCATACTTGACCAAAAAACTCATGTGTTCATTTTATAACGTGAAATACAAAAAATTTCCTTATTTCACTATTCACAAAAAATCAACTCATTTAGAAAAACCCCAAAAATACCATCTAAATATTTATCCATATTTTGGCCTAAAAATGGAATTAATTTTATGAAAATAATATTCTATATAATGGAAATTTAATATTGATATAAAATCTTCATTTATTAAAGAAAATATTTATATTAATATTGTAATCATCATTATGATAAGTTGAAAAATTAATTAAGGCCTCTTAAAATTATATTATAACTATAATAAAAAAATAATTCATGAATATATATTATGAAAAATAAATATTAATTTATATCATTAAAGTAATTATGAAATTTAAAATAAGCAGTTATGTTTCACAAAAATAACAACACATAATTTTCCATTTTTAAAACATTTATTTACTTATACCATTTCATAAATATATCATACCATCACTTTTAAGATAAATATATTTTTTATATTTTTTCATTGGTGATGATACTATTCTAACGGTAAGAGTAAAATTCCTAATTATCCTATTATTATTTCAAAGGTCATGTTACTAATATAATGGTTTTGGCTCCTTAAGTTATTTAAATACTACATATTTCATTCATTATAAATTCACATTTATTTTCTCTAAAGGTTATATATTCTCTTATCTAAAATTGAAAATTATATATTTTTTTATTTTCATAGATTTGTACATTAGTACAGTCATTCTAATAGGTTGAGATGATCCACATTTTACCATTCTTATGATATTATTTTCTATTTATTTCCATGCTATATTATATGGAATTATTGTTGGTTTATTTTCTAATTTATTGATCTTTGATCATTTATAAGAATACATTTTATTAACTATGTGATTTATGTGTTTTATAATTATAACAAGGAAATTCATTTGATAAAATTATTGGTTCTTACTTTCTTCCCCATATAAGAAATTTCACCATCAACAATTTATTTTACATACTATGGTAAAAGAATGTGAGTTTACTGTATCTAAATTACTTCATCTAGTTCCAATGTCACCTGTTCTGATTTATTGTTCCTCTATAGTACTGTGTCTAGTTTAGTAGTCTTGTTGTTTAGAAAATTATCTTTACAGTCCAGGATTATCCCCATATGCTCCTCATAAAAGTGATCATTTTTCACATGTTCCACATGCGAATTTAATACATGTGAAGTATATGATATGTACTTACTCAAGAGGGAAATGTGCAATATATCATGTACTTGATACACAGCTGGTGGAAGGGCTAGTCGATATGCCACAACTCCAACATGATCTAGAATCTCATAGGTTATGATTTACCCCATAAATAACATTCCATTATTTATATAACTCACTAAAATCATCCATGGATATATGCATTGGAATACCTTGTCACCAAACTCAAACTATTTACATATCAATTAGTATATGCTACAAACTTCCATTGACTTTTGGTATCTTTGATATACTATCGGGTGGTCTTAACATGTTATTTCATTTCATCAACTATTTAAACTCCATATATCCAACATTCCCCCGCTAAATCCCATCATGATGGTGTTCTTCAAGTTTTCACATAATGTGATTCATATGGATCCATCTGTATTATTGATTGGAAACTATTTTTGTAAGAGATAAAAACCCATGGAATATGTTGATACCAACATACATTGAATCCCGTTGAGCATGCTCTCAATGTGTTATTATGTTTTTAAATTTTCCACTTAGATTGTACACGTGTTTAGGGGAGATAATATTTAAATACGTTCATCATCATATTTAGTGAATGTTAGAGACTTTTTCCTAACATTGTGGTAAATCATAGATCATGATGTTTTATAATTAATAGTGAGACAACATGAAGCCCCAACACTTATTCTATGTATATCTATAAGGGTTGGTTGAGTCATAAGTCATCCTATATCACAATAAAGTTATTAGTCTATATAAGATTATTCACAAAGTCCCATATTGAATTATTACCTTTCGATGTCTTTGTAATTCATGTGAAAATGTCTATAGTAATGTGTTCTCATTTCCGGGTATGTATGGGTGTTGGTTTCGTCATCCCCATATAAATTTGAATTTCAACATTCACATACTATAATTCTAGACACATTGAAATTCAATCAATGTTACACATCTTCATATTATTCCACCAATATTTCTCTTAGAGATCTCAATACGTCTTCGTGCTCCCCAAGTGATTAGAGAGTGAAGATAAATGTGTAGCATTGTTAATCTATTTCATTATCTCATGATGGGATGATAAATATAGTTCTATCAGAATTCATATGAATCCTTCCACATAACTTTTGATCTTTTAGGATATCTCCTTTCATATAACATTCAGCATTTGCTGATCATCAAGATCATTTCTTTGAGCATCCATTGTATTCTCAATAGGGGATGGTTTGGAAATCATTTGTAAAAGGAATAATGATGTAAAATTATTTATCATTGCTTTGTAAATTCTATATATGTCTAATAATATTTGATGCTTATCAATTCTCATTATTAATAATGTTGTAAGATCCTTTATACTTAATGAATATTCCACATTATTTTCTTTACTAGGATGGTATTGGATTGAGAAGTTATAATCCTTGACGAGCTCTAACCAAATTCACCAGTTTATATTACTCTACTTATATGTTAATATATATTTTAGGATCTTATGATTATTATATATCCCAATATTTTACACATAGTGATAATGATTCTAAATTTTAAACCTGAAGATCCCACCCACCAACTTTGAATCACAAATGGGATAGGTTTTCACATGAACATTCATGCGACTTAAGGCGTATGATACAAATTTATTATTTTACATCAATAAACAACCAAATATATTTATTAATAAATCATTATATAACAAAAATAGGTCCCCACTTTTTAGTATTATATGAAATAGTATTGCGATGTGTCTCATTTTCAAATCATTTAAGTAATATTCGCATTCACTTGTCCAATCAAGAATTGCTCTATTTTAAGGAAACTTTGTCAATGGGTTTGAAAATCTAGATATGTTACTCACAAATCATTGGTAACACCTATATAGAAAATGAAAAATATATATCCCCAATACATATAATAGTCTGAGCCACTCCTAAATTACATTTAGAAGGGTCGACTAATTTGTTTTTATAAGGGATATCATTCCCCAAGAATGATACTTCCTCTATTTAAAAATAACCTTTAGTGTAATTTTCATATATTTTCTCCCTAAAAACATAATTAAACTAGTGTTCAAAATCACTTCATGTTCCCATATTCTATTAGAGTATATTAGAATAACAAGTATGATGACTACTATAAATATTTTGAGGTAATATCTAAAGGCTATATTCAATACATCACTAAATATTTCTACATAATTGGTGAATCCTTTGGTCATCACTATGAACTCATAGTTTTGATACCTCATTCGAATGATTTTCTTCAAAACATATTTCTTCCTCACCAATAATTGGGGATATCAAGACTGAAGGTCTACCATATAGGAATACAATCCCAACATATTTGATTGAACAAGTCATCGATCTTTGGTAGGAGATACATGTTCTCTAAAATTATTTTTTTATGTTCATGAAAATGAATGCAAAGGAACATTGAACCATATGTATTCATAATAAAGAGGTCCAACACACCCAATAGTGAAGAATGATCTCCATTTACTGATATTTGATGTTATATTTTTTATAAATATATCTAATCTATTCCAAATATAGCATCAAACTCCATTCAAGGAAGTAATACAAAATTTTCAGGGAGGTACATATCAAAAACATTAATATAAGAAGAGTTATAAACTATATATACAACAATTTCCCCATTCAATGTTATCATATATAACCATGCCATCATATTTTTTTGTCATTTTTGAATAGTTTTATTTATATTTTAGTCTATGAAATAATGTATAGAACATGAATTAAAAAGTATTTTATCTATTCGTTAATCAATAACAAGTGTACCTATCTCAAAATCATTTTTAGGTTGCACTACTGTAGTAGTGATGGCACATTCCATTCATTGTTTCCTTGAAGGTTTAAGATGTTGATTGACTCCGAAAACCAAGGTAGTAGTGAATTTTCTCTCATAACAACCATGTTATTTGTAGTTGAAACACTATAATAAATAGTGAGTGTTAATCTAAAACATACATTATTCTTTCTCATTAGTGGGATTATTTATATCCCTTTGATAATAATTAGCTTGATTCCCCTCTATTAAAATATTATAGAATCTCATGGTTTTCTAAAATAGTTCCTTGGATTCTTCTTCCCTCACCTTTTACATGATATATGTTGGGGTTTCGTTCGTTCATGGGATTTATCTATTGATCCAACCATATTAAACTATACTTTAATATTTTTATCTATGAGGCCATTAGATCACATAGAGTCAACAATCTCCTTTTAAACCCTTAGGCCACATCAGACAATCTCCTCATAGCTATCAATGTCAGCAATTTTAAATGATTTCAAAGACTCAAAATTAGTTCACTAATGATGAAATCCAACATTATTTTACTATTAATGAAAAATCTGAAGTCATATTATAAAAATAGTGTGATTTTTTCCACGTTCACTCCCAAAATATTCATCTTTATTCTACTTAAGTTCAAGGAACTCCCTCCTTATCATGTGATGGAGAGTATATGGATAATATTTTATGAAAAATATTGAATTGATTCCTTTTCTAAATATGGAATAAATTTCCCCCATATACATGGTGTCTTCTCTTTAGCTTCCACCACTAATTATATTCCACCCATAAATAATAGGCCAATATTATGAATTTATCTTTATTAGTGAATTTAATGATATAGAATATATTTTCAATGGAGTTAATCTATAGTTCAGTAATGAGCAGATATAAATATCCACTAATGATTAATGGTATTTTTCACATAAATGATTCAGCTGAACCATTCCCATTCACAAGGGAAGAAGGAAGTCCCACATTATTCATGTTATTATTCATAACATTATTGAGATAGTAATTTCATGATTCTTTTATCTCATCTTCCCATAAAATTTGGAATTTTATTTGGGACCACATCACATTTTTTGTCACATTTGTTTGTTAGTATGCATTTTTATATTTCTCTACATTAGCTAAAACAATACCTAAAAAACTTATATGATTATTTAATAATTATCTGATGATCCTATAAAAAAGAAACCATAAACATGAAAGGGATAACTTATAAATGAAAATTATATCCTAACTTGTGATTCTAAATGTATAATAATAGGTTATCCCTGGAGATTGAATTATTTTTAGGATTTTTATTAGTTCTTTTAGTGTTAATTCCAAACAATAACTAGAACATTCTGTGATTCAAACTAATAGTGACCCATTCCTTTTATATATAGTGACCCATTTCAAGCATACATATCCATAAAATAAAAATAAATTTTAAAAAATTATGTTATCTTTTGAAGACTAGGAATATAATTATAAAAAATAAAAAACAAAAATAAATCATAATTTTATTTATTTTATAAATTGAGAACCTATCATCCTTTAATCATTTACATCTGAATAGGATAACCTGGGGAATACGTAGAAAAAATGGAAGAGGTAAAAATCCAAATAAGGAAATAATTAAGGAAATGAATCACAGAACATGAGTTATAATGGGTAAAATGGTAAAATAAAAGGTATGGATCAAAAAAATAATTCAAATAAATAACACAAATAAAACTTAATCATATTACTATGTCAATATATGATTGTGGAAGAAATGGAAAACATGACATTATCATGGGTGAAGGCTAACTCCCAAGACTATATCACATGGTGGATAAAGTCCCATAATGGATTAGGTATACTACCAAACTCATACATAACTTATCATGATACAAAATATTACCTATTCAATCAGATATCTATATGGTATCACCCGCCATAACATGTACCTGAATATGTGTAGCACATAATGAAATGAACCGTGAGGAATAATCATCAGGGTTTCCCATGGAATGAAATGGGTTTTATAATCCTGTCATAAAGAATATCAAAATGGTGCATCATAATGATAACCATTATATAATAGATTAATTAATTTATAGATATTCATAAAAAATAAAACATCGTTAATAATTATGATCTATTGATGTGAATTTTACAAAAAATTATTTTTCTAAACATCATAAATTATCCACAAATGTACTGTTTGAGGGAAAATAATAAAGAGTCTTTAATGATGAAAAATTAATAATTGTTTATAAAAAATATGAAATGAAATAAAAATATATTTTGGGTTAAAATTATATATTTTAGATGAATATTGGTGGCTTAGAACATTTTATGTATTGTACATGAAAATGGTCAACAAATGGAGAATTTATATTTTATTTGGATTTCCTCTCAAGAGGAATTGAGAAGCGATCCTTACATAATTATTATTTCTCCTCCAAAGAATGATGAATAGAGATATATAAAAATGTGTGGAACGTTTAAAAATAAATATTTAGATTTATATATGAATATATAAGTAATAAATTAGGGTAACAAGAGGGAAATCAAGACCTAATGGATATATTAGATGTTCAAATTGATCTATTACCGTATTCATGAATGCATACTAAAGTTTTACTTAATGATTGGGATCAAAATATATTATTCATCAATTACTTAATTAAATATATATTATAAAATTATATTATTTATTATAGTGTTAATAAGTTCATTAATTGGCACTTTGATGATTTACGGTGTTTAATTGTATCATTATGGGAGCATTCATTTCCAGTTTTAGGGTCTGTTTACTTGTATATAATTATGGAAGTAATTTGAAAATGGGAATAATTATATATAATTCAAATTATATGCTATTAATTAATTTCTAGATGTTTAATTGTTTCCATATATCATTTCTTTCATTTCTATTAGGATGATTACTTTTATAAAACATTAATGATAAATTTTTTTGTTTATTTTGGATATTTGTATGATCATCATGAAATAATTCTTTTTTATTTAATATCATACCTATATATTAGTGACATAACATGTAAAAAGTTTTAATTTGATTATTAATATATTTTTTAAATAAAATAATTTTTCATGACCATCCAAGAAGGAGATCATTTAAAACGAAAATCTCGACATCAACTATGGGGGTGAACTAACATATTACAGATGATATATTCATTTTTACAATAAAAGAATGAGATAAGGGAGTGGATAATGGATATTACATAAAAAAATAATATTCCAACACACACATATATATATATATATATTATAATGGATTAACATGTCACAATGGATAGGGGTGAGGATAATTTAGCAGAAGAAAAATAATTTAGAAGAGAAATAATGAGGATTTTACCTTTTGAATATCTTCTCCTTGAGAACCCTATCAAGGTACATATAATTGGTATTTTTTTTGATACTAGGATCCAATATATGATTATAATAGTCTTGTTAAGGATATTTGATATAATATTGGAATTATATAATGATTAGAGTGTCTGCGGATAATAGGTGGTATTTATAAGGGGATGGTTTTTTTATTATTATATTCATTAGTTAATTATTTTAGATCCAGACTATCAATAGTGTTGTTTATTATAAATAAATAAAAAAAATATTAGAGATGGATTCTAGATAATGGGTGCTTACATCAAGCTTACATCATCCCTAACTCAAAAATTCATGTATTTATCTTATAAATTTAATTACAACAAAGTACAATATTTCTCTATTCACAAACAATTGACTATTATATAAAAAATCACTCTAAGAATTTGATTACATTTATATCTAAAAAATGGAATCTATTTTAAGAAAATTGACTTCTATGTATGAATATTTTTATTCATAAAAAAATCTCCACTTATTATGAAAAATACCAATTTTATTATTATAACCAATTTTATGATCGTTTAAAAAGATAATTAATATAAAAAAATTTATCTTATAATTATTATAAAAAATATTAATTTATTATGAATTTTTTATGAAAATGAAATTTCATTTTAAATCATTATTTAAATTATAAAATTTTATGTAAAAATTTACATTCATAAAAATACATACACTTAATTTAGCACTTTTAAAACATTTATTTCTTTATATGTTGAGATAAATATATCCCATTTTACTTTATAAAATATTTGTTGTTTTGTTCTTTCAAAGGTGGGGTTACTATTCTAATGGCTATAGGACTTTTCTTAATAGTCATATTTTTATTCTAATGCTTAGGATTCTATTCAAAAAATATGGGTTCTTTGATATCTAAAAATAAAACTTATTTCATTAATTATCAACTCAATTTTATTTTCATTCAATGTTGTATATACATTCATATTCAAAATGAATTTTATATTATTAAAATATTTTTTTTATTTCTACAACTTTTTTCATGACTGCATTAATTCTACAGCATCATGTATATAGACACCCAGGCTAAAAATACATAGATATTACGTCATTTTATATTAATATTTAGTACAATACAAAAATAAATGCAAGAGGAACATAATAATTTAGTGTCTTTGAAAACATTGAAAAAAATCTTGTATCATGGTGAAAGATCTAGCACATCTTTCATATAGATCTTCAACTTTATTACATCTACCTCAAACCATTATTCATGACCCAGAGAAGAAAAACATGAAAATGTGTGAGCTAAAATTCTCAGTAAGGTTGGTCAATGGAGATACATATGTATAAACATGAGTATTAGGGAATGAGAATGTGATCTTGTAAATAGAAGATCATACCATATACATCAATGATCAAAACATATACCATGGACTAATGATTAGTAGTTTATAAGACATGAATCATATGAAACAAGGAGTATAATCAATGAAATAATAACATAGAAATAAGACGTGTAATTGGGCTTACATTAACATATGATATCATTCCATGTAAGTCTAGACACATTTCTAGAACATATTATGGCACTTCATGGGAACTGTATCCACTGGGTGGGACACCCCCCCATCCCTAGTCGCATTTCATTCCATGGAATGGATCATTTTTCTAAATATTCCCATAATGGATCTGGTTTCCCCATATCCCCTCATCATGGTGACTCCACCTACTGGGTGAGACTAATTACCATACCCGATGAAAGTCAATTCATTGAAATGGATTAGGTTTACCTATCATCCCATAATGGATCAATCCTTTTGAATAGATTCCCATAATTATCTCATGAGAGATAAATCATTAACCATTTCATTAGAGTTAGATATAGGTCTCACATGTCAAATAATGAAATCATATATACATGTGCCACCAGATCATAAATAAACATATATGAACCCATGAAATTAAATGGGTGTCATATACTTGTAGACATATCATAACCTGTTGAAAGATATAGGTTTCATAATCATTTCATTGTAAACATGACCCACAAAATGTAGTGGGAATCAAAATCATTTTAATTGTGAAAGATAAATGGGATTCACAACACCATAACATAAAAATATAATCAATATAGTGAATGAATATGAATGGATGCATTGAATAATTCCCCTTAATGGAATAAATATCATCATTGGATTTTATCTTAGATTGGGAATAATTTTGATGTGTTTTTTAAAAACAATTATTGAGGAAAATATCTTTTTTTCGTTGAAAAAATATTTTTATTACATAAATCCTTTTGAAACCTTTTTTGTTTTAACATATATTTAAAATATTATAAAATAATCACTTAATAAAAAAATTTAAAAATTGGTTTCCTTTATAATTAAATTCAATAATCTTTTTTAAAATTTTTTTAAATTTTTTTAAAACATTTTGGAAACTTGGGTTTTGAATATAATAGATTTTCGACCAAAGAAAGAGGTGGTCAGATTTTAATAAAACATTGTCATATGTAACAGAGATTTGAAAAAAATCATACTAATAAATGAGGATATCATGAAAAAACTGAGGATAACAAAAATCATGAATATTATTTAAATATGGATCATAATATTTCATCAAAGGAATCATTAACATAAACAATCTAAAAATACAAAGTGATTGTATAAATAAAATATTATAACATGGTGACTTGGGATTGTAATCCCAATGTTGGAAAAGGAAATTACATAAATCATAAAATATACATTAAATAACTGAATTAATTATATTTATTGTAAAATGAATGAATATACACCACAATTAAAAGGTTTTGTGCCTAAAAAACATGAGTCTCAAAGAAGGAAAATTGAGACACAACTATTATATCGGTTTCGTAGCTTTTGATAGATCATACCAATTAAAGAAGGATTATTTAATAGATATTTGAATGCACCTAAAAATTTAAAAGGTATATATATATTAAAATTATGATCATTACATTCACCACACAAATGTAAAGAGTGGTGAACATATCGTGTATCTCACAGAAATTAAAAGTAAGAAGAAATTACCAATACCTAGGTTCCTGACACTCTACGTACTCGTACAGGTTTCATGAATAATAAATAGAAGTTTATTAAAAATATTTTTCAGAACCATATTATTATATCTATTACCATATTTTTTTGAATATAACCAAATAATACCAGCTTTCTAATGATCTTATGTTATGCATTCACTTTGGGTAATACTCAGTTTGTTCTTTGCATAATTTGTTATATCTTTGGTCATTGTACTTATGTCATCATTCCATAATGTAAATCATGATATAAATTTCATTTATATACATTAAATTTTTATTATAATAATATTTATAATATACGATTATTAAATGGAACACATCATTTATGAAGATTATAAGCCGAACATACGCATGAATGTTGTTTCCATTTTTATTGTCGTAATGAATGAAATTATGTAAATGGAATATATATATATGAATATATATATATGAATATATATATATAATTTTTAAAATAGAATGAATATATAATATATAATATATAATTTTATCAAACCCATCCTTAATACATTCCATATGGTGTGTGAAAGAATCACATCACTTTGAGGGGGTGGTAGTCCATACTTCCTCAAATTAGATTATTATATTAACAAAAAATGTAATGTGAAGACATGTGTGTGGTAAAAGAAATAAATAATCTTAAATAAATATTAAATTAATATCTTCCATATATTAATAGACATTTTTTCATATTGGCCACCATGATTGGTTGTAAAGGAGAAATGAACAATCATCGTTTCATGAGGTAGTAGTTCACCGTACACAGAAATAGTATTTTCAATAGCTAGTTGATGGAGCTATTTATAAGTGCTTGTTAGAAAATTTTCATAACAATAGCATAGTATAAGGATGATACTAGTTTGGTTACACAAAAATGTAATAAATAGAATGATGGGGGTGGTGAAGAAAAACAATGGAAATGAATTTGATATATGATGTTACCTCTTAATTGGGTAACTCATTTTGGTTTGTTCCTAAAGGCTTACTTGAGAGGGGTTATACTAAAAGGGAGGATATAAGGATGATGTTAGGATATTTTGGAGGCTATTTGGGCAGATCTTGGATGAAAATAAATGGTTTTAGAGGTGTGAGTAATGGGAAGAGGTGGTTTCCTTTAATAGTAATGGTAAAGGGATCACATTTAATATTTAGAAACAAATTAGATGTGACATGTTATAACATAAAAAAAGTCTTAAAAAACAAACAAACTCCAAAATGGATGGTTTTTGGATGAACTATGGACACAAAATTGGTGTTTTACAAGTTTCTAGGTCATTTGTTCCCTTAATTTATGTTCTGGTCAATAGTTATTAATTATTTGGATTTATTCGTTATGATTAGTTTTAATCAATTTTAGTAATATTTTTGGTCAAAAAATAACATGGTATTGTTAGACTATAAATATTAGACTGAATTTAATGGTGTTTGTTAGTTTTTTTGAAAATCTAATGATAGAAGAAATACAATTAAGATTACTACTAATCCGGAAGTCGGGAAGGAATAACATGGTTTTAAAGTAGGAAAATGTTCAATAGTTTGTTAATATTTTTTAGTCAGTTTAAAAGTGAAATTTTGTATAATTAATTACATTGGGTTAATATAAGACATATTAATATAATGTTATCTTAAATATTATTTATTATATCATTTATAATTAATAATGAATTAAAAAAGGTGGTTTTTAACTAAAAAGTAGTATATTTCACTATTTATCAACGAATGAAGTTTCTCAGAAAGATCCAACAAATTCCTCCAAGGAAATTTTTTTTTTTGATTTAAAAAATGAATATTATTTTATACAATACAATTTATAAATGTTTGTAAAAATAATTTCATTATTAGAAGCAGTTCATTCGAGATAATGTTGTTTTTAAACGTAAAAGAAACATTACCCCAAATATTATCTTTCATTATCAATATTCTTTACTTATATAAAACAAATTTTTTTAAAAGTATTTATTTCCATGTTTAACATCTATGTTATAATAATCTTATTTAAATTATTAAAACAATAAACATATAGGTTTTTTAAAAAATTAGTGTTTCATGCATCGTATGCCCGTTCGATGTTTCTTATAGAGCTAGCCAAGTTGGTATTGCATGTAGCACAGGAAATGTTTGTATTTCATGAGGAATAAATGTTTGAATTAGTGTTTTAATATATATATATATATATATACATATATAAGAATAGCTATTTCTAATGTCATGTGAAATGTAAAATATTAAAAAGATAAATTAATTTGAAAAAACGTTATTCTCAAAATCTCAGGTTGTAACATTCTACCTCCATTGAAAATAATTTCACCATCAAAATTTATCTGGTTAATCAATGGTTTAATACCTTAATGTTTTATTAATAGAAACCCACATCATAAAAATGGATACTACAAATTCTTTTAAAAAGGGAAATTTGGAACCATAATAGATACCAAAATTAAAATATATATGTGTTTCAATATGGGATAACATTGGTTGAATGTGAAAATGTATATATGGAAGAAAAATAATACCATGAAGTTCTATTAGAGAGTGATAGAGAAAAATTATATGAGAATTTTAACAACCATAAATCCATAAATCAATAATGATAGAAGGGAACTTCTAATTCATTGAAAACATAAGTATAAGGAAAAAAATTTAGTTTCAAGAAAAGTTAATGATTTATCGTTAAAAGATATAGTTGCATGGTTTTTAGACAATGTCAACTTTTTTGTTTTTTGATCCACCTCACCTCCTTCTAGAAAAACAAGAATACTTTTTCAGTCCTGGTGCACTAATAGATCATTAGTTCCATGATATTCCATCCCATTTTTCATTAGTTACCATCAACATAAGGGAGTTTGAACAAGATATCCAATATTCATAAATCCTTATGTGTAAGAAAAAACATTAATCTTACTTACAAAATATGAACTTTAACATAAAATTTTCATAAATGGTTAACCACATAACCCCTTTGAAATATGAAAATTCATCGACTTAGAAATAAGGTAATGAAATCAGCATATCATTTATTTCCTTATATATCCCAATGATTCTCTTGGTTGTCACATTCTAAACATGTGAATATCCTCATCATATATTCCCCCGAAACAAGGTAATAACCAATAGTACCATAAATTCTTTTAGAAAAAAATTCATGCTCCATTATTTCATTTATTAATGGACACATCCCTTAAATATAATAAGTTTTAAAACTCATCCTTGATGACATAGAATATTTTTTCAATAATTAGTTCCAGAGAAATATGTACCGTCCAATTTACTCATTCATATATGTTAAATCTTTATCTTAACATTATTATATTGGAATTATGAAATAATTAATGATTAACATTGATTAATCAAAATATCACCATTAAATGAAAAAAAATTATGTCCATCATGACCATTCAATATAATATTTTTAATCATTTAAAAAACATATACTAAACAATCCATACATAATTCATCATTCTTAATTCTGGAATCCAAATACATTGGTACATTAATCCTTCAACTTTAATGTTTTAAAATGAAGAGGTTCATACTTGTTTTATAAGTAAATCCTTATCTTGGGGAATTGTTTTGGGAAATTACCATGTTTTCATAGATAATATATTGTAATTTGTGACAACATGTCATCTTATGACCCTGTTTACTACACAAATAATATCTTCCAATCCATTCGAGGTATTCCTCAAGGTTCTTTATCCCTTCTTCTTGACATATAGGATATTGAATATTCTTTCCTTTATGTTCCATACCATGAAAGTACATATTTTTTTTAATTCTAATGGTTATTAATACCCCCAAATCTAACATTGTTAATCATATACCCCGATGAATGATATGACATTATTGCAATATCTTTTTCTCCACTGATAATCCTATTTGACTGCTCATTAGAAAATCATCCATCACATTAAACATTAATCCAACTCCATCTAGTTCATTCCAATGACAGAAACTATAAGCATGTGTGATCAATAAATATAATATCATAATATAACATAGTCCTAAAAAGAATTACTTATAGGATGTATAAATCCTGACATCTTCTAAAATCTGTGACAAAATAGGTTTATCCTTTGTTATTCATATGTAACTTATATCTAAATCCTTTATGATGGTTTGTGGAGTGTTGGTGAATTTACAATGAATATCCCCCATGGGTTCCAAACCAGGTGTGCAGTAAAGACATGTTGTCGTGTACCAGATTACCCAGGGTCAAGCCCATAATATCGTGTCAGAGTTGATACCACTATTTACCTATGTTCTAGATCCACATCCACTTATTGAATCTATATATGTATGTATTTCATGGAAACCACTCACTCTATCATTTACCTAAATTCAAGGACATTCTCATAAATTTTAACTCATCCTTATACTTATCCTTAGAGACATCCCTAGACATATCCTTAAAAATAAACATATAGACTGCACTGATGTTTTTTATTTTAATTTCCAAAGGATGAGTGAACCTTTCTTTTTATACGAACTATATTGACTTATACATGACACACATTGATATTACATCATTTTAGATGAATATTCTATACATTACAAAATTATATTCTAATGGATCGTAACAGGGTAGTGTCTTTGGAAATGTGGAAACAAAATCATCTAATCTGGGGAATGAACTTCACCATCTCCCGTAAAGATCTACACCTTTAGTAATTCAACCCGAAAACATTTTTAATAACCTGGATAAAGGAATCATGAAAGGGGGTGAGCTCAAATTATCAGTAATGGTAAAAAAGGGAGACGTGTATTCATAAACCTGATTATAAGGATAAGATAATGTGATGATATAAATTGAAGATCAATCCATGCATATCAAAGATAATAACATAGATCATGGAATAATGATTTTCAGTTCACAAGACATGAATCATATGGAATAAAGAGCATATTACATGAAAGAAAAACATAGTAATATGACATGGAATTCTGGTATACTTAAACAAGTGATATCATTCACTGTAAGTCCAAACACATTGCTTGAATGTATCAGGGAACATTATAGGAACATAAACCACTGGGCTGGACACACCCATCATCCCCAATCATAGATTTTTTCTTGTGTGGGATTTGGTTTCCCCATCTTCCATCATCCTTATGACTACACCTATTGGGCGGGACAAACCAATTTCCCCAACGAATGTCCATCCTTTGTAAGGTATTTGGTTTCCCCATCTTCCCATAGTGGAAAAATAACGACAACATGTTTCCCATAATGATATAATTAGATATTAATCATTACCTAATGCATTGGACAAATATATATGTCCCACCCACCATATAATGAAATCTTACATACATGTGCCACAATATCATATATAACTGTATCTTAACCTATGAATTAAATATGGAATCATAAACATGTAAACATATCATAACCTATGGATGGATATAGGATTATAAATAATTTAATCATAAACATATCCTATGAAAAGAAGTGGGTTTCAAAATCATACAACCCATGAAAGAGAGAAAATTTTCATAACAACATACCAACAAAACATAAACCATTTAGAGAATGATTATGAACCCAGTCATTGAATAATTCCCCATAAAGTCATGATTAACACCAATCAATGTTATGTTAGATGAGATAATTTTTAGAGGTCTCTTAAAAAAACTTCTTCAGTAAAATATCCTTTCTTCTTCGAAAAATTATTTTTATTACGTAAAATATTTTTAAAAACTTTTTATATGAAAATAGCATTGAAAACATACAAAATAATATTTTAATAAACAAATTAAAATATAATTTTCCTTGATAAATTTATTCTAGTATATTTTGAAAACAATTTCTTGAAAACGTTTTTGAAAACATTTTGAATACATGGTTTTTGAATAATATTGATTTTCTACCAAAGGGAGAGGAGGTAAAATTTTACTAAAACATTATAGTATGTAAGAAAGAGTGAAAAGGGTACTTAGAAATGAGGGTTTTTTGAATAAAAATATGATAAGGAAACTGATGAATATTTATCAATAATGGATTAGAATATTTTATCAAATGAAGAATAAACATAAACAATATCGAAAAAAACAAAGAGATTGTCTAAATATACTATTCTAACTTGGTGATTTGGGGTCATACACTCCATATAGTTAATGGAAATTAAATGAATATTATGATATCCTAAAAACAATTAAATTCAAGATATAACATGTAAAATGATATTATATACACCTAAAATAATATTTTAGGTGAATTACAAAACATGAGTCTCAATGAAAGAAAATTGAGAAAATAATATTTTACCAATTTGGTAGATTTGGAATGTTCAACCCCATGAAAGAAGGATCATAGAATGGATATATTTATACCCATATTTTTTTAAAATATAAATAGAATAAAATCATGATATGTACATGCACCAAAAAATAGAAATACTGGCGAACATATCTTGTATCTCACATAAATTATAAGTGAGAAATAATTCACCTTACCTTGGTTCCTGAAACTCTCTGTACTCGTACAAGTTTCCTATATAATAAATATTTGTTTATTATAAAAAATTTACATAATAATATTCTTATATATATTACCATATATGTTATTATTATCACCTTATAATACCATCTTGTTAACTATCTTTTGTTAATGTTTCACTTTAGGTAATATTCACCATGTTCTTTGCATGTTTTTAACTTGTTACATCTTTGGTCATTATTCAAATATCACGATTCCATAAGGTAAATAATGATTTAAATTTTATTTATATATACTATATGTTTATTATAATAATCTATATAATAAAGGAGTATGAAATATATTACACTATTCTTGGAGGTGGTAATTCGTAATTATGCATGAATGTTATTTTGGATTTTATTATCACATTGAATGAAAGTAAGTAAATTTCATATGTATATATATATATATGAATGTACATACATATATAATTATTAAATTAGAATTAATATATCATATATATATTATATATTTTCATTAAACCCATCATTAATACATTCTATGTGGTGTGTGAATGAATCACATCGCTTTGATGGGGCGATAGTGCACACTTCCTCAAACAAGACTATCATATTAACAAAGAATCGAATGTAAATATATGTGTGTTTTAAAAGAAATAAAGAAGATTAAATACATATTAAATGTAATATATGACATATATAAACATATTTTACAACATAATGGACTCAATGATTTGTTGTAAAGGAGAAATGAATAATCCTCATTTTGCCAGGCAGTTGTTCACCATACGCAGAAACAATATGATTAAAATCTATTCTATGGAGGAGTTTGTAAGTGTATATAAGAAACATCGAACAAATAAATCATATTATGTGGAGGATAGTACTGGTTTCACACAATAATGTAATAAATAGTGTGAATAGGGGGGAGAAGGAAAATAATGGAAAGGAGCGTGAGATAAGACATTACCTCTAAATCGGGTAACTCCTTTTGGTTGGAACCATACGGATTTTTTTTATAGAGTTTCATCCAAAAGGATGGATTCAAGGAATAAGGAATGATTTTTGGGTGGATTATTGAGAAAATCAAGGATATAATTAAAAGGTTTGATGGGTGTGAGGAAGGATTATTGGTTGTGTCTTTTTATAAGGAAGGAAAAGAACTCACGTAGAATTTTTAGAAACAAATTAGTTGTGTACGTGTTATTACTGAAAAACTAAATTCACAAACATAAAACTTGTGAATTGATGGTTTTATTCCCAATTATGGTCATAAAATTCATTTTGGACACGTTTCTCAGTCATTTGGGCTGTTAATTTTCATGATTAGACATTAATTATCCTTTATTTTGCCTTAACTGCTATGATTAACTTTAATCCATTTTACTAATCAATTTGGTAAAAAATTAACATGATATAATTAATATCTAAACATCAGACCAAATATAATAGTATATGTAGGATTTTTGAAAATTCTTATCCCATAATATGAAAAATAATGATTCGGGCTAGTCCCGCATACATGACCAATAAACTGGGATTTAAAGTACGAAAAAGATCAAAAGATTGTTATGATTTTTTGTTCATTTTCAATGTGAATTATTTATAATGAATTAAATTGTATTGATATATGTAAAATTAATCTAATGTGACCTTAAAACATTTTATATTATCATTTATAAATAATAATTAATTATGAAAAAAGTAGTTTTTAACTAAAACCCATTATTTTACTATTTATAAAAAATATGTTTCTTAGAAAATTCCCAAAAATTCATCATAAGCTAATTTCAACGTTTTGAATTTTAAAATGAATAATATTGTATCAAATAAAATTTATAAATGTGTCTAATATTAGTTTATTTATTAGAATCAGTTTATTTGATAAAATGATGTTTTTAAACAAAAAAATGAAATTGACATAAATATTATCTTTCATTATCCAGATGTTATATATATATATAAATAATATTTGAAAAGTATTTATTACTAAGTTTAATGCATAGTGTATAACTATATTATTTAAATAATTAAGACAAGAAAAATCATTGTTTTATAGAAATTCAGTGTTGTGTGCATCGTATGCCAAGTAAGTGTTGCTTGTAGCCTAGACCAAGTTGATATTGCATGTAGCGCAAGCCAAGTTTGTACTGCATGTCAAAGGAATGGCTGAATTAGTGTTTTAATATATATATATATATATATATATATATATATATATATCTATTTCTAATTTCATCTGAAATGAAAAATATTAAAATGTTAAATTAATTCAAAATAATAATAACACTCAAAATCTCAGGGTGTTACAAAGTAGCTTCAAATTATACCATTATTATTGTCTAATAATTTATTTATTGTCCTAGTATAATTTTTGGAATTATTATATGTATAAATGTTGAGTATTGTATCATTATTAATTTATGATAGTAATGTTTTAATGTGTTCTCTATGTGATTCATGTTTTCTAATACTATAAGAATGTAAAATCCTTGATAAAATAATAAATCATTACAACTATCGATGAACTCCCTAAAACTGATAGAAGAAATCCATACAGAAAAATTTAAAAATAAAACAAATTATATTGATAAATTTTATTTGGATCTTGTAATAGTTAAATTATATATTTTTTTTAAAAAATAAAGCCCATCTTTAATGAAGTTGAAGCAGCACCAACTTACAATTATTCATATATAGATGAGGATGTGGGTGATACAACTAATATGGAACTCATAGTGCTCCTTATATTAATAGATTTTTTATTATAGGGACATAGTGTATAAAAAACATTCCTATCATATTCTCTTGATGAGACATCATTATAATAAGACTTGATATATGGATAATATTTTAAAATTTATTAATCAATTTTTTTCTATTCTATTATTTGACACCATACGGAATTGTGTTCATTTTTTTGAGAAAACATTAGGATGATGGATAAATTTAGAAGTTATTAAATATAATTGATACTCTTATAAAATAAATTTGTTACAACCTGATACATTTTGTTACATTTCCCTTCAATCAAATTCAATTTCACTAATAGCTTAGGTCACATGCATCACCGAGTTTAAATGAGGAATGATATAAAATTAATATATCATTATTTGAACACGATTTTTATAACCTACAAATTAATATTTAGATTATGAATAGGAATAATCACATTTGAAAAAATAGGTTAAAATATTTTATATAGTGAAAATAATTTAGTTTTTTTAAAATAATAATAACTAAACATTTCATTTGTAAAATAATTTTTGATTAAAATGTTATTTTTAATTAAAAAATCAATTATACTAATATTTTTTATTAATATTATATAAAATATGACTAATTTTATAATTTTATTTTAAATAATTGATATTATTTTTTGATTCCATGTATCCACATTAAATTATGTTTACTTATTTACATTTTTTCTAAAAAAATTAATTTTTCAATGAATAGTAGAAAATAATTATTTTTTTTGAAATGTGTAATTTAATTTAAAGAATATAGAATATTACATATATATTTAAATAAGTGTAAAAGTAAAATTAGCTGATTTATATTATTAATAATCAAATTATTTTCATTTAACAAAATTTTATTCATGATATTTGTGTAAAAAATAGAATTAAGAAGAAATTATTTCATGAAAAAAAAATTTCTCCTTGTGTTGAAAGATTAATTTAATATTTTATTCTTCCACTTATGAGAATTTAATTTGATAAAATTGATTCCATATTTTAAATTTGTAAAATTAATATCATATAACAGTTTCACCTTATTTTTCCTTTATTAGGAATATTGACTATGATAATGATTTGTTAACACGACAAACAAGGTAAAATTGGGTTAAAATATCTATTTTAACATTATAATCACAAAACAATTCGTATTTAATTAGTGGTGTTTGAAAAATATATAGTTAAAATTTAAATAACTTATTTTCAAATACTATTATATATTTGTGAATCCAATCATGTGTCTTGTGAAATATTAGTTATATTTTATTTAAATAATGTTTCTTTGAAGATTGGTAATTAATTCAATTTTTGAATGTTGAAATTCTATTTGGGATTTATCAAAATGTCTAAAATTATCCTTTTATCAATTTTTATCAATTAAAATGAAGGGAAAAAATTTATTAGGTTATTTTGAGTTCAATTGGGTTTTTCTCTTAAATTTGTAACATTCCTATGAAATGTTTTCCTCTGTTTTGTGAAATTATATTGAATGAAATTTATTAAACCTATATAAGTTAAATAATATAAAAGTAAGTTTAATTTTTTATTAAACAATGTCGAATTTGGATATATTTCCTCCATTATTTATGGTCATATAATTATGTTGTCATGGTTAAGGTTGAAATGAGTTTAAAGAGGTTATACATGTCTGTTGTGTTTAAAATGCTTCCAAAATTTCAAAAATAATATTTAATAAGAAAACATGAACTATATCACCTATTGTCATAAAATATTTGGCGATTTAGTTCCACTTGAGAGTAGTTTGAAATATATATACATTTATTATAATCATTATTATTGTTCTCAGTGTGTCATTACCCTCACTTGTAAAAGGGAAAATCCTCGCCTCCATTATTCACAATGTTTGATCCTTTTATATAAAAAAATAACATCATAAATACAAATATACATTCCATTACACACACAGTGGGTATCTTATTCTTCTAAAATTATAATTATTTCAAAGTGTAAGGTGTAATCCAAAATTGGTTTCCCAAATAAGTTTTTTACACTTAACTGAATACATTGAATTTTATTTCATCATATAATTCCTATATATATATATATTGTAAACATAATAAAATAAATAATAGAGTATTATAGTTAGCTAGATATTACATTATGAATATGATAAAACCATTTAGAAACACATTTCTATCCTATAGAGAGTAAAAACATTGCTCGTGCTTGTTTACAACTCACCATCAACTTATAGCAGTGTAATTTATATTCCATCACCAGGTAAATAGGATGGTAATATGAATGAAAATAACTATTATATACCTTTTTTATTACATAATTATTTGAATTTAAATATATTGAGTCATTTACCTTCTACCTATCACCTTGTTAAAAAATATAACATCTCCCATGGGTACATGTAGAGTAGCACCTCTATGATATACTAAAATTTATTTGTCATGTAGTATTGTGATGTATTATTATAAATAATTATTATATATATATAATAATTATATCATGAATAAAATTATTGAGATAAATGAAGAATGATAAATATTCAAGGACTAAAACTACCTAACATAAACGTATATGAGAAACAAAATTTTTATCACAGAGAATGGTGATTATAATAATGAATTGTTAATAGAAAGTTGATAATATGTTATAAGTAAATAATATGTGGTATGATATAAATAATTATTTTTATTTATAATAAATATTATAAATTTTCTTATTATGCATGTTTTTGATCTTTTTAGAAGCATGTCAGTCATAAGAAAACTTATTTATGTAACATTGTAATTTCAATCAAGTTTTTTACAAATTTATTTATTTTAAAGGAAACTATATTATATTACTCAAATAAAAATATCTCAATTTATTTTAAACCATTTGTTTTTATGTTTTTAATGTATTACATCAATTTTTATATTTATGGTAATTAAAAAATATAAAATAATTTTTTAAAGGGGAATGAACAATATTTTTCCATTCAGTTGGAAATTTTTACATGGAATCCCAATATAATATTGATAATGATTTCAAAAATAATTGTAATATTTATTTTTTAAATACATTTAATACCATGGTATAAAATATATAAAAAATAAAAAGAAATATTCTTTTGCATTTTCTAGATAATGTAACTTTTATCAAAGGTGTGAAATAAATAATTTTTATTCAATAAAGTATCAATATAATTTCCATACATCATAACCACTGAATAAATTGTAGTTTACATTTAATTTATTCATTGTTACATAAAGATATTTGTATTTTATTCCATTTTATAAATCATTATATTTTAAATAATTGATTTCAATATGAAATGGGTATTTTCCTAAATAAATTTCCTAATTATATTATAAATGTATTTTTACTTATATCAACAAACCATGACGAATATTATGATTTATTGAGTATTTAATCTTATTATAACGTCCAAACTATTTATTTGGATGGTGCATAATTACTTTAAATCAAGAAAGTTTTTGAAATAAATATTCTATTACATCCAATAAGAACAATTATTGATTTTTGAAGAAAATTTATTATGATTAACTACTTATTAATTTTACCAATGAATTGGAATTTTTGTGTTTCTCATGGGTAATAAAAATATATACACCCTCAATGAAAATCGATATCTCATAGGACAATATATTATAAGTTCTTTCCCATGTACTTAAATATTTATTTCATTTTTCATAGATTGATTCCCTAATAGTGTATTTTAGATGCTTGAAATTATGAATTCCACTATTACGGAATAATTTATTGATTCCCATATAATGATTTATAAACTCTTGAAAAAAATGGATAACTATCTATATTATGTAATTATATATATAGAATTATTTGATAAAATATTTTCCATTCAATTATTCGTTCCCAATTAAATATACGATATATTCCTATAAACATATTCTCCTAATGTTTCCTTTCACAAGGATTAGGGCTTCTTTAGTGTGAATGATATTAAATACCTTTTAATGAAAATGATGACGTTCACAATGTAAATACTCAATTTTATTATATGTTTTACCAAGGAATGTGATAATCAATAATATATTTATTTTACCACTAGTACTTAAATTTTCATTCCATTTGGGTGTGATCAACTATATCTAGTTCCAATGTAATAAAATAACAACTTACCATTGGATACTATAGTAAGAATAAATGTAGTTGGTATATTAGAAGGTTGAGATTAATCATTGATTTCTAAAAATAAGAAATCATTAATCAAGGAACAAAGCTTTATGACTAAATTTGAAGACATTCCTAAGTATAACATAATGTCAAAAAGGTTTTATACGGTACAGTTTTTTTGGGATTCCTAAAAATTTATCCCTTACTGGGTATACAATTGGACCTGTTTTTGGTATCGGTCTATATAGTATAAATAGACATGAATAGTGTTTATTGAGTATATACAAATTAACATTATAGTGAACAGTTAATGGGACCGTACTTCCTAAATTGTTTGAGATTCCAAGGTAATATGCTTGTGATAATTCAAATTATTATTAAAATCGTTTTAAAAATAATTGAAGGTATTGTTTATATAAATATATTACTAATTATAAAAGGAATATGATTATGATATTAAATATAAATAACATTTTCATTAATTTTATTTGTTTAAATGATTTATTAATTATAAATTATTATTTCTAATGTTATGTTCTCATTCAGTTTATGATTTTTTTGAAACCCTTTGTAGAATACTGAATGGAAACTTTATTAATGCATGTAATCCATGTAGGTATTTCATTACTATGAATTTGATTAAAACAATATCTAGAGTTCGAGTTGAAAGAGAAAATATTATAACTATATTGGGAAAGCATCATTAGGTTGTTACCATAAGAATAATTGTATAGAGAAACATGATGATCTATAAAGAATTGTAACAATGATAGACTATTTATTGCGACACCATCCTCCCTCATTTAATGGAACCAAAAATCTATTTTTTGTTGGTCCATGTATAATTTCTTTAGAAAATATATATCTATATGTGGGTTGTATTGAAATTGGGAAGGTTTTTTATAACAAAATATCATCTCATGGGGGACACATATCAATTGTTGTGATACATTTAGAACTCATGGATTTTCTGGACATAGTGAGCATGGAGTGGAAACATTTTTTGTTACAATTATTTGATAAATATATTTCCTTGGGAAAATTGGCATGTATATAATGAGAAATAATCATTATAAAAAAATATGAATTAGAAAATATTGTTAACAATTATTAATTGATTTACAGGTTATCATGTAATTTTATGAAAAACATACATAATCCAAAGAGTAATATTGGACCTATCATTGATGGGTTTATTCCATTGTTTAATGTGAATTAGTTACTAAAATATTATCATTAAACCACATAGAATATAATTTTCTATCAATAGAGATAAATAATTCTACAAGAATCATAATATAATAATAATGAAAGAAAATAATTGGATATTTGAGAACCTCATAAATCAAAAAAACAGATAAAGGGAATAAGAGAATGGTGGATTCTCCAATATATGATACTTGTGTATATAAACATCGTGGTACATAATTATTTGGAAAATTATTTTTATACAACTATGGAGAGAAAATTCATGAGGTAAATCATTACAATGGTAATGGGGAATCCATCATTGTACAGTTATATAACATTAACTTGATAAGGAAATATACCAACCATATTTGCCCAAAATCAAGGTAAATTAACATAAAACATGTTTTGTGGTGAAGTCCAATCTATTTAAATTACAACTTATGAAGTTGAAGTTTTTATATTAGTGATTGATGGTAAAATTTTCATCCATTTTTGTATTAGAAATGTATTTTTAAATTCATTCTCTTCAAAATATTATTTACCTGAGAAATATTCTCAGTATACTTCATACCAACCGTAATGATTATATATTAGGTTTTCACTCAAAAATTCTAATGGAATGATGAATGTATCTCTAGAATATAGAACCTCTTTGATATATGTGTGTGGGAATTTTCTTCCAAAAAATATTTATATTCTTCTTCATGTTGAATTTGATCTAATTTTGGGAAAATATTGGCACACTCAGTATATATCCCTTATTAATTGTCAAGGAAGGTATGTGGTGTTTAATAATATAATTAAATGTATAATTTTATTCCAGTGAAATAATGAACTTGGATACCCAATGGAAATTACATACAACATCACAGTTTTACAATAAATTATTAAGGGATATTTATCTAAATTGGTTGGAGAGAAACTCAAAAAATGAAAAATTACCTATTTACTGTGAATATACTTATATTTTCTTATGTATATTCATACTGTTATCCCAAATCATGACCTTGAGATTCCAATATAATTCATAAGTAGTATTACAATAATTTTATGTTATCTATATTGAATGAAATAAATGATTTTTACAGATTGATAATGAAATTCTATGAACGTTTAGATAAGGGTTTCATTTATCCACGTTCTCCCCCAGGGGTTTTACATATTATTTTTATTATGAAGAAAAATTGGATAATGAATCTTTTCATTGACTATTCAAAACATAAAAGGAAAAATATAATGAAAATTTATCATCAACAATGTTTTGAGGTTTTACCAGATCAATTACAGAGAGTTCCAAATTTTTATAAGATTGACCATACATATAGATAACATTGGATATCATTCAGGAATAATGATATACCCGGGTAAACATTCTATATAAGGTATGTTTATTATAATTTTATATAAATCAAATTTATACTAACAAATATTCTAATAATTAACATTTCTTTAATGGGTATAGTCATTATAGACTTCCATGATTAGTTTGTGGTAAAATTTATATACGATATTCATATAAATAATCCATTAAAGGGGAATATCATGAAGAATATTTTATAATTGTGATGAAGATCTTGAGGAAGGATATGTTATATAAATAATTTAATATGAGTGAATTTTTGTATTATCATGATTCATTACTGGGTTATATAATATCATTTGTGGGTATACGATATATCTTTAAATGGTAGATGTCATTGAAAATGGACAAAAAAACTATTGTAACTATAATATATAGGATTTCGTTTTGATCAATCCAAAAACATTAATCTAGGATGTGTTATACACTTTATATGATATAATTTTCCCATTCGATGTTCTCAGAGATAACTCATCATTTATATTTGGATGTGGTGTTTAAATATGTTTATTTAACATGCGTGATGTGAAATAATGCATAAATAAATAATTAAATATTTTGTTAACTATTCTCAAATGAATAACCAATGTATGAGTCACAACATAATTTTCGGGATCCACATTAGTAGAGTTGATTTGATATTGAATTCCTTGCTGCCTCAATGGTTACTATAGTTGATTGACCCCAACAACTCTTGGTATAATAATTAGAAATAATAATGACTAAGTTCATTACAGTTGACAGTACACTACATGTGAAGTTTAAATATGAACACTCCTTTCATATATCCCATTAGTGGGATTCTATAATCTCATTTGATAATAATTATTCAGAATCAAATCTAGTACACATTTGAAGCATCTTATAGTACCCTTTATATAGTTTTTTTGATCCTCCTTCCCACAATTGTGACATGTGTGATGTTTGATATTCATTAATTCATAGGATTTATCAATTGACCCCCATATTAAACTCTATTTTCCACTTTTTATATATGATCACAATAGATCACATATATTGACCAATATAATTAGCAACCTTTAGGTAACATCATACAATGACACCTTAACTGTCAACGTCTCTAATTTACAAGGCATATAATAGACCAATCTTTAGTCATTTAAAGAATCAGTCCAACATTCATTTATTGTTCATGAAATATCCCGAGAAATATTTTTCAAACCTAGTAATGTTTACCTTGTACACCACAATAGATTCATATTCTATCTACACAAGTCATAAGAACTCCCTTTATATCTAATGATTGAGATTTTGGGGAAAAACATTATTGGAAATTATTTTATTGATTCCATAAAAATCAAGGGAATTGATTTTTTCCATAGACATTGTGTTTTTGATCAGTTTCCACCCCTAATAATCTTCTCTATCAAAATAATATACCGATATTATGAATTTATCTTCTTTTGAAAATTGATGGAAATATAATAGATTTCCAATAGAATTAATCCATTATATAGAATTGAGGTGATATGAAGATATGCTAAAATTATGAGTTATTATATTTGTAATGTATTTATCTAAAAAATAGTTTTAATTTAATATGGATTTCATTAAAAATTATTCAATTCATTATTCATCACTTTAAACATTTGAAATAGTACTTTCATGATGTTTTGTGCTCCAGTTCTCATTAGCATTGGAATTTTATTAGGGGAATAATCACATTTCCTATCAAATTTGTTGTTAGCACTAGTTCTCATGATTCCCTCCACTAAATAAAAATATGATAAATCAAAAAACAGTTCTTTTAAAAATTAGCTAATGATTATATAAAGATAAAACCGTAATCATGGAATGAATATAATATAGATGAAAATTATATCCTAAATTTTGATTCTCTATATTCCAATACATGTCATCCATGGAGATAAAATTATCCCTATATTTCATAACAATGTTATTTAGTCTCAATATCAAAAAATTTCTACACTATTCTATGATATAAACTATAGATACCCAAGCCTTTTACTCATATTATTACTCAATTTTATGAATAATTATTGATAAATTAATAACCATGTATTATAAAATATACTATATTTGGAAGACTAGGTAAATATTTAGAAATCATTAATCTAAAATAAATCACCATATAACACGTATTTATAATAATCCCCCAAATTATTTTTAGACTATACATGTGAATAGGATAACTAAGGAAATATATAGAAAAATGGGATGAGATAAAAATCGTTGTACGGGAATAAATATGGGGATGGATCATATAACATGAGTAAAGTGGTGTAATAGGTATATATCATGAATAAAAATAGAATTAAATAAAATATATAATATGGAATCATATGATCATGGAAAAATATGAATGTGGTTGAAACACATAACTTGATCAACAATAACTACTAAGAATATATCGCATGGTTGAAAATGTGCTATAATGGATTAGGTTTACGTAATTATAATATACATAACATCCCAGGATACAGAACATTACAAAATGAATCCGAGAACTACCCAGAAGAACCCATGATAATATTTACATGTATAAGTGTGCATCATAATGAAATTAAACATAGGGAATAAGTATATGGGATTCCGATGTATTAAAAAGGGTTTTATAATAATGTCATAAGAAATAAAGAAAGGGTTCATCATTATGATGTCACTGATGTAAGTGAATAAATAATTTCGAGAAAAAATAATATAAAAAGAAGAATATATTATGAAAAATTATGTCCAACAGATGTTAATATGTGGAAAAGGTGTTTATGAAACATCACAAATGAGCCACATTTGTACAGTTTAAAAGAAAATATTAAAGAGACTCTAAAGAGAAAAAATAGAATAATTGTCGGTATCAAATAAGAAAGAAAAATTCATGATAACATGACAAAATTTATTGAAATATTATATAAATAAAATAGTTTATGAATTATACTTCAAAATTGGTATCAAATAGAGAAGATCCCTTTAATTAGGCTTGCTTATCGAGAGGAATTTAGAACATAAGCATATAAAACATTTATTTCCCCATCAAAGAATATTAAATTAAGATATATAAACTTCTGGGTAACATTTAAAAATACTTTTTGAGGTGTATATAAGAATAATGAATAAATAAATTTTGTTAAGTACAGGGAAAGAAAAACCCAATTGAAAAATTTAATGTTCAAAATGATCCCTTACCTTATGTCTAAATGCATTTTACACTTGCACTTAATGTCCTATATAATAACATTGGAATTATTAATACTAAATTAATATGAAATTATATATTTATTATATTTATTATAATTTTATTATGTTTATTTATGAACACTTTGAATATTTATCATGTTTTATTTTATCGTTCTGGGGGCATTTTTTTCTTGGCATAATAGTCGATTCACTGGATTAAAATTATGGATGTTATTATAAAACGTGAATGATTATATAGATCAGAAATTATATGAAATTAATTTCCATAAATAATTTTAATTTGTCCCATATATCCATTGTTTTTATGTATGAGTATTATTTATTTCACAAAACATTAATAATAATTATCTAGTTTATTTGGGATTTTTTAAGATCATCATGTACAAGATCAATTTTATTTAATATTATGTATATATATTTGTTAAATTAATTTTTATAATATATAATATAAATATTTTTATTTTTTTAACAAAAATATTTTTTATGACTATAATTTATTTTGGAAATGAAAAATGAAAACACGACATCGAAGAAGGAGTTTGAACAAACATATTATAGACTATGTTTTCAATTTCACAATAAAAATGGAGATAATATATTTGATGATGTATATTAATTTTAAAAAACATAATATTCTAGTATATATAAATTATACTACATTTATCATGTAACTTTTTATAGGGGTGTTGATAAGGTAGAAGAAATACATTTATTAAAGGAGAAATAAGGAGTATTTTACCTTTGGAATTTCATCAACTTGAGAACCCCTTAAGGAACATAGAATAAGTATTTGGTTGAGGCTAGAATCTCTCGTATGTGTGTAATAGGCTTGGTATGGTAATTGGATATAATTTTGGAATGATATGAGGGTTAGAGGGTGTGAAGGGAAGTGGTGGTGGTTGGGGTGGGTATTTATAAGGGTTGGAGGTGAGTTTTTGATAATCAAATTCATTAGTTTATTTATTTTTTCTAAAGACTATAAATTTTATTGATTACTATGACTAAATAAAATAAATAGTGAAGGTGGCTTTGAGATAATTGGTACTAACACAGTGATTACATCCTCCATGACTCGAAAATTCTTGTATTTAGCTTATAAAGTTAAATACTAAAAATTCTATATACCACTATTAAAAAAATTCAACTATTATAGAAAAATATTAAAAATTGAACATAATTTTTTTTCAATAAGTATATCTCCTAAATGTAATACATTGTGTGAAAATTATTTTATAAATTTGAAATTTTTACTAACTAAAATCAACATTTATTAAAAAAATACAAAATTTAATATTATAATCAAATTTATGATCCTATAATAAATTAATTAAGATCCCCTGAAATTTCTAAATAATTATTAGAAAACAAACTATTAATTTATGAATAAAATTATGAAAAGAAACTTTCATTTAAATTATTATTTTAATAATACAATTTTTAATAAAAATTTACATTTCACAAAATTTTCGACACTTAATTTCTTATTTTTAAAATATTTATTTACCTATACAATGATATAAATATATATTATTCTCATTTATATGATTCCTGGAAATTATTTATACTTTGAAAGGTGATTTTATTATTCTAACGGCTATATTACTTTCAAAACAATTATATTTATTTTCCAATGGTCAGGTTACTATTCTAATTGTATATGTTCATTTACTTATATAAATACCACTTATTTTGTTCTTTACTCATTTAGTTTTACTTTATATAATGGATATATATAATTTTAGCTTCAAGAAAATATATATTATATTTTTTTATTTATAGTGTTTTTTTCATGAATGTTTTCATTCCTATGAATTGGGATGATCCAAATTATCCCATTAGTGTTATCTTATTATCTACTTATTGTTGTGATGTAATACTAGTCATTCTTATTGGTTTTTTCTGAATAAAATATCATTCTTCATTTATGATAATAATTTTTTTATTGAGTTCATTATATGATTTATGTGTTCTAAAATTAGATGAAGGAAGTTCCATTAATGAAATTCTGGATCGTTATAATGGTTAAACCACTCTGAAAAACCAATAAAGAAACTCCTAAACCACAATTTACTGCTTATAAACATGATATGGATCAATAAATGTTTTCTCTTGCAATAGGTAAAGTAACGAAGTAAATTTAAAAAAAATATATATTACAATATTTAAATAACTGGATTCATCACCAAATTTACATTCATTGGAAATATATGATGTGGATAGCACAGAAAATCTAGAAAACAAGGTGTTCCGTTAATTAAATGATGATTTATTATATGGAGAGCATGAATAAATAATGTTCCTTGTGGCTTCTCATGATTTGACAATGTAATAATTCAACATGATATAATGAAAATATTATAGTATTTATTAATATTTTTTATTTCAATTCAATTAATAGGTATAATATGGAATTGTATTCTATTCTTTGATAGAAGATAAAAATATGTATAAGTGTATTGATTAAAAATACGTATTCATTATTTTATTAATTAGGTTTTATTACACCAAACTATTTATTTATCTTCATCTTTAATATAATTTAATTTCATTAACAGATTATTTTACATGAATCAACATGTTTAAGTGAAGCATAATATAAAATTAAAATTTCATTGTTTAAATATGAATGTTATAACATACTCATTAGATTTTTTAGTGTGATTATAAATAAAAACATTATAAAAAATATGTAAAAATGTTTTATGTAGCATCAATATGTTGATTAATTTTTAAATAATAAGTACAAAGTTTTTTAAATAAACACATTTTTGTTTCAAAAAAATGTTTTCTTAAAAAATGATTTTTATATTATTTTTTCAGGAATATTATAAAAAACATCAAAAATTTAAATAAATTTTTATTTAAAAAATGATATAATTTTGGGATTCAATATGTCAACATTAAATTATATTTAATTCCATTTTTTCTGGATATATTAAATTATAAATGAATAGTATAATGTAATTTTTTTTTGAAAGTTTCATTTCATTTTATAAATTTAAAATATTTAATAAAACATTTAATTGGACTCTAAGAAAAATTTATTTTATTGTTATTATAAATAATAAAATATGTTCATTAAACTAAATTTTACGCATTATATATGTATAATATCTTCTTGGAATTTTGAAGACATTAATTTACTTGAAAAAAAAATCATAATATTTTGGTAGATTAATTTAATATTTTCTTCAAAAAAATATGATAATTTAACTTCGATAAAAAAGGATTCATATTTATAATCAAATGAATTAATATTATGTAATAGGGGAAACCAAATTTTTCATTGTTATGAATATTGACATTAATAACAATATTTAACATGATTAATGAGGTAAAACTGTGTCATAACTTTCAGGTAAAACATTAAAATCACATTAAATATATTATTTATCCTAGTTCATGAGTGGTTTTAGACTAAATATTTCAATATATATTTAAATAATGTTTTTATAAATATTTTTTTTTATTTTTGAATTGATGCATGCGTTTTGTGAAAGACTATTTTTATTTTTTTAAAATTATATTAATGTGCATTTTAAATTAATGGAATTAATGGAAAATGAAATTCTATAATGTTTTTATTAAAAATTATAAAATAATCCTTTAATTATTTTTTATATAATAAATTAAAATGAAACTAATGTTTTACTTTATTTTAAATTCAATTTAATTTTTATCATAAATATTGTGTTTTTGAAAAAAATGTTTGTCATGTGTTTTGTATAATTATATTCAATTTAATATCATCCTCTTATTAAAAATAAATCTGATAAATTGAATTTAAATTTTTTAATAAACAATATCATATTTTATTATAGGGGCTAAATTATTTTTAGTAAGATAATTATGTTATCATAGATGAGGTTAAAATTGGATTAGTGAAGTAAAACAAGTAAATATTGTTTAATTATTTTCAAAATGTTTTCCTAATGAAATTGGTTATGTTTATTTCAACCATATAATATATTATGATAAAATTTGTGTTTATTTAGTTCATCTTTACAATATTATGATATATATCTACATATCTATTTTAATCTTTAATGTAATTCTTAGTGTGTTGTTCCCATCACTTGTAAAAGGGAAACTCATCTCCTCCCTTATTCATAATGTTTGATTCACTTATCCCAAATATACCTTCCGTAATAAATTTAATTTTTCCATCCCCCATATCTTGTTGATATTTTGTTCAAAAATATAATTTAATTAAGGCATAATGTGTAATCCAAAAAGGGGATTCTCAAATAATATTTCTAACTCTTAACTGAGTACACTGAATTTTATTTCGTCATCTAATTCCTCAATATATGTTATACACAATAAACTATAATTAATAATTTATAATAAACACATATTTATTCTATTATGAATATGGTTAAACCATTTAGACAATTTTTTCATTATATAGAAAGTGAAAACATCCATCGTTCAGGTGTACAACTATCCTCTCATGTTGTAGTGCAATTTGATTTTCATCACCATTTAACTAAGATGGTAATACAGAAGGAACAAATTATTAGAATTACTTTTTATGAAATAATTATTGTTCTTTAAATACATGGTATCATATTTCTTCTTACACTTTACCCAATTAAAAATTTATAACATCCCACAGGCGTACATGTGGTCTATCACTTTCATTAAGCACTGAAATTCAGTATTCATGTCCGCCTTTCAAGGATTATTATAATGTTGTAATATATATATATATATATGTATATATATATAATAATTACATCATGATTAAAATTTTGGAGATGATGGACCAATGTGAAAAATTCAAGATTGAAACTATGTAACATGAACATACATGCAAAAACAAAGTTGTAATCTCCCACAATAGTGATTTTAATAATGAATTGTAACTCAACAGGTGACAATATTTTTTTAAGTATATAATAAATGATATGATATATATAATTATTTTTATGGAGTATATATATAATTTTTTTATTATATATTTAGTTTTAACACTTCATGATAAAGTTGGTTTTAAGGTATCTAATTTATGAGACGATATCATTTTAATCATGATTATTTATAATTTATATTTATTTTAAAGGATAATATATGTTATTAAAGTAATAAAAAGAGTACTAATTTATTAACCTATATTTGTTTCTATGGTTTTAATGTTTTAGTTCCATTTTTAACTTCATTGGAATTTAAAAATACAAAATATTTTTTAAAGGAAAATAAAAAAGTATTTTTCTTATCCATTTTTAAATGAGATAGTTTTTACCAAATGTGTTAATTGAATATTGGTTTTAGGGAACACTGTATTAATATAAATTACATACATCAATACCACTCAATTAAATTACGTTTCTTTTAAATTGTTTTATACTTCCTTCTATAGAAGTATTTTTTATAAGTGTTTTGAAAATGATAGATTTTAAATAATCGATTTTGAAATAAAATTTGTATTTTCCTAAATAAAATTTTAAGTTATATTTTTAATGTTTTGCATTGATTAAAATCCTTTGATGAGTTATATTATTTTTTTAATATACACTTTAATGATACCATTCCATGTTTGTCTTTTGATGGTTTATTATTTTTTTAACCTAATAATTTATTTCCA
Organism: Viscum album; assembly: GCA_963277665.1. Taxonomy (NCBI): domain Eukaryota; kingdom Viridiplantae; phylum Streptophyta; class Magnoliopsida; order Santalales; family Viscaceae; genus Viscum; species Viscum album. The sequence continues at coordinate 2,033,256,131 of OY728133.1, forward strand.
ATATTTATGATAATTCATATAATATTACCATTTATTTATTCGTAAGGAATTCTTATCCAGTTGAATTATTTATTCATTTCATGAATTAAATTGAATAATTAACATAAAACTATTGAATTTAATTACACACACCCTTAATGAAAATGTACCTCTCATGAGAGAAAATATTCTCGGTATTTGTCATTGTCCTTAAATTTTTATTTAACAGGTCTTGTAATGATGCCTCAATAGTATGGTTTAGATGTATGGAATAATAAATTTCCTAATTAAGAAATCATTTATCAATGTCCATATTATTATTTGATTATTCATGATAACCAGGGATTAGTTTCCTAATCATGGGATTACTTTCCTTGAATTATTCGATCAAAATTTATTTCAATAGTAATAATAATTCCTTATTAAATATATAATATATTCCTCTATACATATTCTATTAATAACAACTTGATCTCACCCCTTATAGATGATTTATTTCACTAGGATAAATTTATGTGTGTTATGAATGATATGTAAGGATTTTATAATGATAATAATGATGATCACAAATGAAATTCTATTTTGTATTTTAATTTTTCAAATTCAATGTGAATTTAAATAATAGAACCCTATAATAATGACTTGTAAATTATTATGTACATTGGGATGAAATCACCTATATCTAGTTGTAATGTAATAAACTAATAACTGACTATTGGTTTCTATAGTGAGAATTATTATAGTCAGTATGAGAAGATGTTTAGATTAATCCTTCAGAAATAAATTTATGAAATAATAGATCAAGGAACATATCGCTATTACTTTCTTTGAGGACATTTATATATATTGGATAACACCCAATTTTTTTAAGGTATATTTTTTTTATTTAGATATATATAGATCCCTCCCTGGTTATATAAGTGGTTTTGTTTTTTGGAACCAGTCCATCAAATGAAAATATAAATGAAACGTGTTTGGTGAGAATATCTAGATCGTCATTTTAATTTATAGTGAAAGGGACGTGACTCCCAACATAGTTTGACACTCCATGGATATTTTTATATCTAAATTAAAATTTTCATGAAATGCAGTTATAAAAAATATGATTTTTTTATTTTATATTACACATAATGTGAGTATGCTTATGATTCTAGGATAATCTAATCATAAAATTTCAATATCTTTTATGTGTTTCACCAGTTTATAAATGATAAAGTATGATTCATAATGTTATTTTATTATTTATTATATGAATGTTTTCATAAATATTTCATAGAATATAGAATGGAAACATTAACATTGCATGTAATATATCTAGGGATTTCTCTCCTAGGAATGACCTGATATTAGACCCAAAGATGGAAATGAAACTGAAAAAATTATAACTATATTCCGGAAGCTACCTCAATATGTAACCATAAACATAATTGTATACAGAAAAATGTTGAAATTTAACATGATGTACCAATGTTATACTACATCATGTGACAAAATACTCTATTATTAAATGGAACTACAAATATTTTTGTTAATGATCTATGTGGAAGTTCATTATAAAATATATTTCAATCATTTGGATGTATTGAAATTGGTAAGGTTTTTATGAAATCATATAATATCATAAGGGAAAAAAATAAATGGTGTTCAAACACTTAGAACACAAAAGGATTTTTCTTTAATAGTTTTCATGTAGTGGATCAATTTTATGTTACTTATAATTGATAAACTTTTTAGTCTTGGATTATTGGTAGATATAATGTCAAAATTTCCCAGTCTACAACAATATTAAGAAGAATATTAGTATAAATATTATTAAACCATTTAATGTTTATCAGTTAATACTATATAAAACACACATAATAAAATTATTAATATTGAAAATATCATTTATATTACAAGTTTATTAACAATTCTATTTAAAATATATGTTTCAGTTAATAACCGGTTTGTTTTATATAACTGTTTTTAATTTTTATGATTTCACACCTTACACAGATCATAATATAATAATATATTGAATTTAAACCATGATATAAATATCATTTATAATCATCACATATGTTTTCATAGTAATCCATATAATTTACTTATTATAAATTAAACACACAATTCATGGAAATGATAGGTTGCACAAATACATGAAAAATATTCCCATTTTCTTATAATATTCGAAGAATGAATATTAAAATATGTTTATATAAATATATATTTTCTTTTTAGAAAAATATTTATGTCATATGTATATCGAATTATCTCTTAGAACCATACTTAAAACATTCCTTGTAATGAGGGAATGAATCATATCACTTCGTGTGGTTGTAGTTTTTGGTAAACTTGACTGAATTTATCATATTCCTAGAAAATGAAAACCATGAAGGTATGTGTTATATAATAAATATAAAAGAATAAATAAATCATTAATATCATATATATCATATACAAACATTATGTCTATAATTATTCCCAAAATTCAATGGTGATAATGGAAATTAAATCATATTAGTTTATGATGCGGTAGTCCATTGTACACACAAACTATGATATTATAAACCATACGACTGTGGCGTGTCTGGTTGTAGGTAATACCAATAAAAGTAAATTTTCTTTACATATAAATTTTACTGATTTAATTATATAGGTAATAAATAAATAATTTTTGGGTTTTAGGGAAGTAATAAAAAAACATGTTTGTTGATGAACATTACCTCATCTCCGAAAATATCCATTTGGTGTTCACCAAAGGAATCCCTTGGTTTTATTATATCCCAAAATAATGCTAAAAATTATATGAGGTAATTTTAGAGTATATTTTGGAATTTATTGTCCTACAATATTTGTTCTTAATCTCTCAGGAGAGGGGGAGGTGGGGTTCCCTTTTATAAGGGAGGTGAATGCCACTTAAATAATTTTTTTAGAAAGAGGGTATTCCTCCCAAATTATTTCATTTTAATGTGGCTCAATTAAGGAACCCATATCTAGTATAGAAGGTATATGGTTTAAATAATAAAATAAAATATATTTTTTTTGAATATGTTTTTGCTCATTTTTACACATTATAATATAAGTTCAACCACTACATAATCTTATTTTTACGTAAATTGGTATTATTGATTTAAATTTCATTCAACAAAAATTTTTAAGAAAATTTGGTTTTATAAATTATAAACTCTAAATTATGAAAATTAAAAATATGGGATACATATTTAATGATGCAAACTATAGATGTTTTAGAGAATAAATTAATATTAATCACATAGACGTGTCAAGAAAACAATTTTCAAGTAAAAAAAGATCAAAATATACCTAATTTGTTAACCTAAATTTCAATATTTAATTGATTCAAAAGTAACAAATTTAATTAATATATGTATATGTTTTCTATTAGGACTTCGAAAAAATAAAATTATAGTTTCAAAATATAAATTATTTAAATAAAAATGTATTTTTAATTTAAAATAATGTAATTACAACTATTCACCAATAAAATAAACATCTAAAGAAAATACCAAATATTAACCCTATGATAATTTTGATATTAATATTAAAAAATAATTTCTATTTTATAAAATTAATTTTATAGAATAGAAAACATTTATTTTTAAAATAATTATGCCATAAAATGGAGAGAAAAATTCTTTTTAAAAGAATAGTGTTTTTATGTGTGAAGTTGTATTTATTCTTAGGTCCTATCTAGAAAACATATAATTTGAATGTGTTAAATTTTATTTTATTTACAATATATAAATTTAAATAAAACTATTCAATAAAATCTAAATTGTTAATTATATATATACATCACACGTGTCCGTATAATCACAATTTCTCAGTGAAAGGATTCCCTTTTATTTTGAATGGTTTAATTTCTATTTCTAATTAATCAATCAAGAAATAATTGATTACATAAAAATGAGTAAACTATATTTTAATATTTATTCAATCATATTCATACCCACAATTCCAAAAACTAGGTTAAAATAATCATATGAAATTATAATATTTATAATATATTTTAGTTTTGGTAAAACTCAGTCATACATATAATGAAAGTAATAGAATGAAATTGGTACTCTGTGTTACATAATCCAAACATGGTGTTTCATGTACATAAGGTTACTATAAGTTTTTCATGTTGAGAAATCCTAATGTTGGGTCATGTACAATGCATTCTTAACATAGTGGAGCATTCAACGAATGTAATCAAAAAAATATTCAAAAAAAATAATACAAAATAAAAATTCAATAAAATAGAGGTGTTACACAGGCCTTGGTGTCCCTGGCCAAAAAGATAAAAGATAAACACATTAACATTATCTACTAGAATCCATACCCAAACTCAAATATTGAAAACAAAGTTAATGTGGTCCAAAAGTCGAATCCTTCTCTCATACAACTATGTCATGACCCGACCCATCGGGCCCCAGCTGTGACATCTCAATCCCATATCTAATATTGTTGGGATAGTAATTCAGGGATGAGTTGGGTTTTAACACATATTGGAGGCCTTTTATAATTGTATGTGTAATTATTAAACAACATAAACATCAATATCATTAATAATATGTAATAGAAAAGTTAATCTATAAATTTATCCCACATCCAGAGTATAATAGAATTACTGAAAGTGTAAAAGTGGAAAATAAAATCCCACCAAAATAAATAAAAGTGTCCAACTACTTATAAAAATTGGACTGCTGTAAAATTCAAATACCATAATTATTATAGATCATACAATTACAACAACCTCTATAATTTTAGCACACTAATATCTACCTTCTATCACTCCTCCCAATATTCATTCAAAAGTATTTTCATCTACAGAAGACATGAAGAGTTTGGGAAACTACCATACATGTGTGAGTATAACAATACCTAATAGGTTGCATGAAAATATAAAATTAAACGTGATAATTGAAAGGAAAATATATTCTTGACCCAAGTGAGTGAGAACCCAAATGAGAGATAAATGCCATCTCAGCTAGTACTCAGCTATACTTAGCTATTAATATTTGTCCACTTGGTATGTCAACCAGGATATGTGACAAAACCATAAGTAATTCTAGAAAAAAAGTAGATATACTCATTTTAGAAAACAATCCCCATGTGGTCCCAACCTCATAGCCAACCACATGATTCTATTTAAGGCTCAAATGCGACACTCAAACTGGAGAACACACTCATCGATTCCTTCCATCCCATATGTATCTCATCCTAGATATTTAACTAAAATATATTTCATTTTTTTCCAATGGGGAATATCTATTGGTAAAATTGAATTTTTTTGTGGTAAAAGTTTTTGCCAACATTTATGTCCCTGATACTAAACAGTCGATAAAAACTCTATTGCTAAATGTTTTTTTGACAGATATAATAGTTCCTTTGCAATTATAATAATACCAAAATCCAATATATATGTTGGTTAAAGTGATTAGAAATAGGTTCTGATGACAAATTTATCTATAGTTAATATTATTACCTACATTTAAATTTTAATTGGTAATATTATTCAAACATTTATTATTTATTTATAAATTAATTTATAAAATAAAATATTAGGCATTGATATTTCAATATTTGTTGCTAAAATTTTATATTATATTTATTAATATTACATTATATAATATAATTATTATAAATATTTTTTCATTTTCATTTCATGAATATGAACATTATAACAACAAATATATCAATTTTATATCATGATGATTTTAAAAATACAAAAAAATACAATCATTAGTTGGGTCTTAAAAGGGTTTCAACTTAAACAGTGATAAAAACAAGACTCATAACCCAGACATAATCCACACAACACCCTAGGTATGGCAAGGACGAAACCACTGAACCTCACCCTATAGGGAAAAACCCCACACAATACAAGAGATATCAAATAATAAATTTGTTTCCAATATCTTGATTGTTCCATCGTCACTTGTAGTAGCCGATTCCCCACCAAAACTCCATTTTACAGTATTCACATCATTTCCACGGGTACCTTTTAGAATTTCAATAGCCTTGGATATAGAGGAACATCAGTCGATTGATCTTTGTTCTAAAAAAAGACTTATAGCCTCATCAGCTCCTTCACTAGAAATCACTCCTCCAGCAATAAATAAAAGTGCCTAGAGAGTGGAAGAATGGCTATTGTTTGGTTCAACTAGTTTCTCACAATCCCAATAATCACTGTCACCATCCTCTACCCAGAACCTGAACAGTAATATCTTAACTTCAGGAGAATAAAACATCAACAAATGTTTTACCATGGCCCATTTAATAGAAACACATGAATTAGACAATGGGCATGCCTTCTATTATCATAAAAAATATTTCAATGAGTAAATCAATGCTGGAAACATGGATGAAGTCACATGTCCATGGATATATTGAGAATGGTTAACAACTACAAACCTTGATCCGATGAACCTACATAATGGAAGGTTTTTTAGTTCAAAGGTGAACCTGCAAGGTGAAAACATGTAACCAATAATATATAAAATATGAGTACCTTAATTTGAAAACATGTAAAACTATAAATAAGTATACTAGAAACTATAAATCCTATTAAAAATGTAAACCACTAATCTAGTATATAATTACCTATAGATGTGTAAACAAATAATCTGGGATCCTGCAAACCTCACACATACAATCTTAGAAAACTATAATATAACAAAATTTAAATATTAAATAGATAACAAACAACCTATAAAACCTATAATTTGTAACCTTACATGGAAACCCATTAAAAAAATATAAGCCTAAAAACCGGTTTTTGAAAACTGTACACTATTGATCACTAAAATATAAAATCTTTTAACCCACAACCTATAATATGCCAACTGGTATCCTAAAGCATGGATACCTCTATCCTAAAATTAGTAAAATAAGAATTTTAGAATCCTGTAATCATATAACATGTAAATATTTAAATCTTTAAACATGGAAACATTTGAATCTCAATCATGCATACCTAAAAAGGAAATTCCTATATGATAACCAACAAAAGTCTTCCACAACATGTCTGTGTAGTTTTCATAATAATAATCCTAGATACCCTGATAAATAGTATGGGATGAAATCAGATCATTGGAATTATGCAAGAGGATAAAACTAAAATCTATTTTAGTATAATAATAACATAATAATTCAATAACACATGATTAAAAAACAAAACATATATTGATAGAAATTCCAAATGACTGATGACCAAATTCCTATGTGTTTTCTATTTTTCTTGTTCTGGTAATGTTAAACAAAACATTATTTCAATGCAGTGAGACTTATTATATGTATATAGTAGCATTATTTGTTTTTTTTCAGTTGTTTTCCTTATAAAAGGTCTTAAATATCCATTATACTTCATCTATTTTTTACCTTCTAAGAAAAAGAAACAATGAGACAAACAAACAAACAATCATACTCTTCTAGTTGGGACTACATTAGATTGAAATCCATAGATAGTTTTTTCACTCTTGGTGAAATCTAGTTTCTTGGATTACATTTTATTGTACATGGTCAGTTTTTAGATGGATATAGGAATTTTTTTTATATTGAAAATCAATTCTATTCAGGTGTTCTATACATTGATTCTATTTTAGGAAGTCAGTTTCAATTTGGTGTTATGTTATAGTAGTATCTGTTTTGAATAATTGCAATAGTGATGGTATTGTGATGTTCGAGTAGAAGTTATAGCTACAAAATTGTTGGTGCTAAGTTGGATTTGGATGCTGGGATGGATATGGTGGTGCAGAAATAACTTTTTTAAACTATAGCATGAGAATTCATTTCTAAAATGACGTGATGGATTATGATTTTCTTCATTTTGAATTTTAAATAGTTTGTACAGAAAGAATATTTCATGAAATTGGAATAAAAAAATAAATGGAAAATGAAAACAAAAAATTTAGCATGTTTTCCTATAAGAATGATTTTTTTAAAAGAGTAATAGTACAACACATTAATCATTATAACTCATGAAATCTGAAAAAAAAATTCAATAAAAAATAGGAGGCTGATTATTAGATGGATGATTAAATCCTTAAAACAAGTGTTGATGGCTCTTTGGTTTTGGGAAACATTGTATATTTTCATTTTTATAAGTTTATTAGAAAATTTGGTTTATTATTTAAATTGAAAAAAAATTAGGAAATGAAATACAATATTGCACCAATATTCTATCATTGAAAACACCCATAAAATCTATATTTCCAACTACTGTATGGAACTCTTGTTGAGAAAGTAGAGGAAAGAGAGAAGCAAGAAACCACCACATATTACATCCAAATAGTTTTATAGATACTTGTATTAACACAAAAAGCAGAAAAATTCATAACGCGATCTTTTATATCCATACATGAAAAAACACTAAGGATTGGAGGCATGCAGGTAACATTTTCAGAACTAAGTGCAACAAAGTATATTTTGGAACTATTTAAAAAAACATATTTTGAAGCTTCTTTGGGAACTTGTAACTTATGATAAGCAGTTAAAATAATAAAGAGGTTTTTGTTCTATTTTTGAAAAATAACCCTTATATTCTAGAATAAGTCCACTAATGTAAGTGTCACTGGAAAATTTTCAATAATAAATCATGAAATGCATATACAAAATGTCTTTTCATATGTAATAATTATTATGAGAATTTATATATTAATAGATTCTGAATACATTTATTTGAAAATTCATATACATATTCACTTACAATAACTGATAATTTTTAAGAGTATTTCTCAATTATTCTTGTTTGATAAATCATATTTCAGAACCAAGCAAAGCTAACTATATTATGGCAATGTTTGGCTACACTTATTTGGAAAATCATATACAAAATCACTTACCAGGAGTAATAATTATTACCATAAATTCTCCATTATTGGTGTTTGACAATACATATTTTTAGAACCAAGATAAACAAAATATATTATCGATATATTTGAAAACTCTTATTTATATACTATATCATGGCTCAGTTTAACAACACTTATATAGAAAGCATATAAAAACTAACAAATTCCTAAAATAAATCATAGATCATTTTCTTAAAACTTTTTTACAATCTATATCATTGATACCATATGTTTTGTGAGTATTTCTCAATTAGTAGTGTTTGAGAATAGTTAACTGGAAGCACATATACAAAATCACTTATGTTAAGTAAAAAGTGATATCAATATTACCTAACCAGTGTAGATGAGAAACATATAATACATTTCAATGCATTCATAATAAAAATAATATTAATAATACACTAAAAACATGTGACTTACTAGTTATAAATAATAAATAAAAAATTGATTCCTGAATATAATATTTGACAGGAATGAAGATATCAACAGTAATAAGATTTATATCTCTTAACATCCATAAAAACAAGGCTAATTCCAAAAGAAATCTTAATTATTGGGGTATTGTTTTATTTTAATTTTTTTCACAAATTTGTATTTGTATATAGTTAACATAATGACGGAATATCTAAATACATGAAAAAAACATAAAATTACTTAAAAAAGGTCTCTAATTTTTAGATTTTTCAGTATTTGGATTTCAATCAGAAATAAATGCATGTTATATATAGCCATCCATGGCTTAAAGCAGAAGAAATATTGTTAGTGGAAGGTATAGGAGAGGATGCATGAAGAATCCTCGAGATGAGGATGAATGGAAGATGAAGAAGGGTGGAAGAACTTTGGAATTAATGAACTGCAAGGTGTCGAAATGGTTGCTTCGAACTTCTAATGAGAATAGTGAGAAGAGTCATGGAACTAGATGATGTTGGAATATGTTATGGAAATAAGCTCATAGGTAGATGGTTAGATATTACTTGAAGGATGGATGACACTGGTGTAGTTCAGGTGTCTTAGTTTGGCGGTGATGGATAGTAGGAGTTTTGTTGGATGTAGGTGCGGAATGAGGCAATTATGTGGAAAAATTGTTGGAATTTATCCACCTAGGGGTTTTTTGCATCCATTCAGTAATTCTATATGGGTGAGGAATGAAATTTATATTGTTCCTTCAATCCAATAACCCTTCAAATCATTTATTTGACTTTCTATCATTAGTTCAAGGATCCACAATTTAAGAATTTTTGGGTGTTTCATCACAAAATGGTTCTCTTTCAAAATAGTCAAAAAATGGATATTTACATTTATTTTAATAGAGGGGATCAAACTAAACATATTTATAATTAAATATATTTTTTAGACCTTACAGGTATACCTTTAGTTATGTTCTATTATCAATAATATTATAATATATATTATATATATTTATATAATATTCCATTAAATATTATATAATTATAAGTTGTGAATATTTCAAATTACTATATATTATATATATTTATATATTAATTCATGAAAACTTATTAAATTATAAATATTTTAATTGATCACATTTTCATTTTTTTATTAATGATGTATTAGTGCTTACTATTGAATAAATATAGATTCAATTATTTATTAAATATTTATTATCATCGACTGATTTTTTTCGATGAATTTTTCTAATTGTGATAAGTTTCTTAGTATTTCTAACTAATAATAATAGATTCATTTTTTGTAGAACATTTTTCAGTATTAATATGATATAACAACATATTTAGTTGTTGAGAAGGGGTTTTTTGGTATAAAACTATTAATTTCAACAGACATATTTGTTGGTATTGATAATTGTTGGAGGCTATGATAAATAATAACAAAACTTATTATCTTCTGTATTTACTAATTTTTACTTACAAATATATTATCTGTTACTATATTTTAGTTGGTATAAGTAAATTTTTTGTAGCGTATGCTCTATCAGAAATATCACTTATAGATAAATATAATGCCTTACACATGATGCCCTATCAAAACTATATCTCCCCAAGAATGATCATAGGTATCCAAGTGGAGAGGCCTACTCCTAAATAATATAAACAACCTAGTAACCACTAATCTAGCCTAAGAACTATGTGAATTCTCTTAAAAGAGATTAAATGTGAGATAGAGTAATAATTCCATAAATTTATGTGATATTTTTATAGTACCCATTTTGAGTCACACAACTCACCATGATGATATATCATAAACACATCCCAAGGAATATCACATAACTTGTGGAGGATACCTAACCCCATTATTGTGCACCACAACCATGGGAGATTCAACACAATTGGAGGATACACCACATGATAGTTGGAAATGGGGGAGCTGCACTCATTAGATTATCACCCTAACACTGGAACTATAGGAGAGTACCAATCAATAGATAGTGGTCCCAAACCCTTATATATTAAAGGTGTACTACTCTACCAATATGAGCATAATGGGGGAACCACACATTGACCCAGTAAGAGAGCACTGGCCACATGCTTGAGGGCCAGAATCCAAATTCATCATGGGAGTATGAACTCTTCATACATGTCATATATAGAGGAAACTCGCCTCGGTAGAAAAAAGTAATCACTAAGAAATAGGGGTTCCACTACCTAGTATTCTAGGGGAGTTCCAACATAATTTGTTAAAAAACAATGGAGGTATCATCACCTGAAATTATTGGGGAGCTCTGTATTCATCTACACAAATGACAAGGGGGGGGGGATGATCCCTATTCGAAAATGGGAGTACTGACCCCGATAGTAATACTCCATAGGTATAGGAAATAATTCCTCGGTGGTATATTTTAATCTCTACCGATCCTAGAGGTATTAGAGTTCCATACCCTGTTAAGATAGAAGAGTAGTAGAACTTTTTTCTCTCTTATAAACAAAAGATACTTCAATCACATGAAACATTCCATTTAAAATATCATCACGTTCACCATGCCTCACATCACAATATATCCATGGGTAGGGGAACCTCATACAAAAACAATAGAGGATAATTTATCTACATTAATAATGTGTCTGGGGGGTTGTATACTAAGATAAAAAATGTGTACCAACCATACAATCTCTCTAGTGATCGTCCCTAATCACTAACCATAATAAAGCACCGTTAAGAAAGGACATGATAAAATCAAACCCATCATATCTACAAAATAAAAAAAATATACCATTTCATTATCATTGAATAAATTATTATGATAGTCTACTCATAGCCTTGAATATTAAACATAAATAGGGAGAAACACTAAGGAAAAGATTCCCATAATAGTAATCTTTGTATAATGGGATCCACATGGAGGGTTCCCTCTTCCTGAGAGCCTAATTTTTTCAACTACTATAATGAATGTCTAGACATTTGATCTTACACAACAACTAATATAATTTATACAATATGTCTCACCTCACTCGGCCCTTTTACATGTCCTTCCTCACATGCCATAACCAGTAGTGTCCTCCACATAGAGTATTCCCCCAACACATGGTGTATTCTAGATAACCACCCTTTTTGTTGTGACCACATACTATTACTAGGTATGAAACTTTACTTATATATAACTAGACATTTACATTCAAAAGACCATATTCATTGACATGAAATCCATGGGCATATCCCTTAGCCACAAGAAATGGGTTAACTATATGGTGTGTAGTCACAGTTCAAAATTTGTAGTCCCCAAAATTAATCATCGCAAAATAGGAAGAACACACAATGTTTTCCTCAACAATACACACCCTGGTATTTGTAATTATGTATGTGACTTACCAAAAATCAACCAAAAACACACTAGTTTGTACTAAAACCTCTATATCGACTCCCATGGGATCTTTAAAAGTCATAATAATGCTCTGAAATATTAAAAAAAGAGTCAAATTGAGAATTGATAAATAAAACTTGAATACTCCTACCATGTTGTGAAACACCAAATGTTTGGGATCCAAAATATGATTGGAAACTAATTACTCTCATTCTGGTTATGATGAACTTCAAAAAATGGACATCGACCTCACATCCTCACATCGGTTCGACCTCAACATGCCTTCCACTGAATGGGGGGTCTCCTCTACCTTTTATGTGTATGAGAAGGTGATGAGGGGGGATATATTGATATTTTTCATAAACTAATATCATCAAAACTTATTTAAATCTTACCTCAACTAGGCCCTTAATGCTAAAAAAATTATATCACACATAAGGTAAACACAACATTCAAAACTCAACTATAGTTTCATTCTTTCAATACAATACATTCAAAAGAGTTATTCCACATTTAATAACAAATTGCACCCATGTGATATAATTTATTTAATATTATTAATATCAGTGTACTAAGGATCTCTGAGCCTCAGAATCCTACACCGACCCAACTCATATGTCTTGAAAAATTATTTGATAAATTGACATGCCTTAAATAACCAAGACAACGTCACTAAAAATAATCAATTATTTCATTTATCCCATTTAACTATTAATACGTATTGAAAAAGTCTTTGTTAAAATCACCAGTATGAGTAATTATGGATTTGTTTCATGTAACATTTTATACGGTAGTTTTAGTCATTCTGTATTGGCAATGAAACCATCATAATGAGGATATTAATCATGATATATATATATATATATAATATTACATATATAAATATATTTATAGTTATATATAACTGTTAGTGACATTAAAATAAATAATACCCTTCACAAATACAATACATCGTATGAATAAATGAATGTTATTTCCATTTTTCAATAGATGAAATAAAAAAATATTAAAATTAGTTAAACATTATTGAATAATTAATATATCCAATATATCATTAATATTTATTAAAAACATCATTATTAAAATCCATGTAAAAATAAAATGGCACGTTAATCACATCGATTCATGGATGTGGTAATCCATACATCTGCACAAGTGACATTATTGTGGTCCAATTGATTAAAAGTTAATAAGGTATTTGGGATATTATAATTACAATAATATAATGAAATTATCAATATCACACACCTATATATATATATATATAATTTATATATATGAGTATATCCATCCATTATAAGTGGTAATGGAGAAAAAATTATATAGGTTCTCAACGTGGTAGTCTGTTGTACACACAATCATTGGTTTTATATCCCATTTCATTGAAAAATATATTGATCTATGTTATGAAATTAACATAATAACAGATAAGTATATTATATATACTTGTTTTATTTATTCACAAGACATTCAAAATATTTTAATTATTTCTAAGATGAAATGAAACAAAAACACATGGTTAAGAACTATACCACTTCTTTAGAAAATCTCCTTAGGTTGAAAACTAAATCCTTCAAAGGAGTTATTAATGGGAAAATATAGGTATCTTGTAAGAATTTTGGGAAGGGATATAGGATAGTCACAAAAAAATCAATAACGATCTTTATGTGTAAATGGGATATGATTGATCATTTACTTCGGTAAGTGTGGGAGGTAAACCACATGGAAATTTCTTAAAATATTGCAAAACGATTAAGTGATGATCAGGAAACATACTTCCAAGTAGAAATATATCATATGGTATGATATGTTAAAGTCTAAAGATAGAAATAATAAACAATTTAATCATGTTTTATTGGCATAAATCCTTGTCTTCTGGCGTCTCCTCATAGTAAACTTATTTTAACCTTAATCCTGGAAATATATGTTTACATTTTTTACTATTAATTATAACCATTAATTATGTTTTCCACATTAAATTATATTTATTGTTTTGATTAAAAATATAAAATCTATTTTATTTAATTATATTTACATATCTCATAATATTCAATTTAAAAATAATATCTCAAAGGTGGAAAAAAATTATGGTTTCTAAAGAATTATTTTCATAATAATAAACAAAATTTATATAATTAATAAAAATATATATAAATAATATGATATAAATCTAATTATTAATAATATAATGGAAATTATACTATATTCAAAAAAAGGATATTACAAAATTTATCCTTTAAAATTCCTTAAATGATATGGTGGTTTTGAATAAAATCATTATATTTCTATATAAATTGAAAAATAAATATTTTCAAAATATTTAAATTAAAATTATATCTATGATAATTTTTACACGATGATTTAAAAAATTATTTTAATTTTTTGAAATAAATTTCTAGAGTTGGATGAAAATTAATTTTAAAATAAGTTTTCTAAACGTGATGAAACCACCTTTAGAAGAATACCATGTTATGTATAAAAAAAGACACATTATTTTACCATGCCTAGAAAAATATATGATGAATGATAAAACATATGATAAAAAATTTTATATACATATTTATATAATATAAATCACTAATAACTATTAATATCATTTATTACGAAAACAATACATTGCACGCATAAAAAAAATTTCACTGAAAAACATTTCTTTTACTTTATAATGTTTTTCATTTTAATTTATAATCAATTGATATCTAATTAAGTAATTTTAAAAACGTCTATACCATATATATTTATTAATTTAGTTGATACTATTAATACCATCCAACAGAATATATTTTTTATAATGGCCATCTTAAAATAAGATATTTCTTAGGTCATTTAAGATTGGGGTTTCATTTTATATACACTATCAAACATTATGTTATTCTTTTAAAATATCATTGTGACATAATCAATGTATATATATTTGTTTTCTTAACAAATAAATCCTTATCTGGATATTGGAATGTTGATTCAGTTTTAGCACAAATTCTACTATAGGTAACAACTATAAAAGTGGTGTATTGGAAAAGCACTTGATTATAATTGTGGATGATTAGTGGGCCACAAAATTTACACCTAGATAGAAAATACTGAATTATATTCTTGGGTTAATTCACAATTTATTTATAATGTATTACATTTTATTAATGGATAAATCTTAAAGGAACCCATGATATTCCATACTGATATGGGATAATGCAAAGTTTTACCAGTTGATAATTTTAACGTAGGTTGTAAGTATGAAGGATCACATACCCCTTCTTACGTTTTTTATTGGATTATTTGATTACTATGGATATTTTGGGACACATTATTGGAAAAAAACATTGGTTTAATATTGCTGTAGTTATGAGTTTATTCGATTGTGAATTATAATATATATATTATTAGAATATCATGAATGTATTAATATCTTTTATTTTTAATCTGATCTTTGAGATTTATAAGGTATATTTTTATAAAAATGTTATAATATTTTTAGAATATTTTTTTTATATAAATAATAATGGGATTAAAAAACTAATTTGCGACTATGTGATAAATGTTATTTTAGAATAAGAAGTCTATATATGGAACACTATATGATTAATGAATATATAGTTTTATGAATAAATATTGATTTAGTTTGTGGAATAATATAATATATTAATATTTTTTATAGTGATTTTGTATATTTATAGGAATGATTCGAAAATTTTATAGATTATATGATTATAGAAGACACTAATTTTACATGTGAAAAATGTTTGAATCATATTTTTTGAGATAAATCATACGTTGAACTTTGAGGAATATATTTTAGAATCATTATAATCGCAACGTCCCAAAGTTTTTCAATGGAAATTCCCTTCTTATAATTATGTCATAAAAAACATGAAAACACAACATAATGAACTAATAATTGATAAGTGACCTTTAAACCTATGTTTGTCACTTCTATGTTTAGAATTTTGAAAATATGACATACATTGTTGTGTTCAAGATGATTTTTGGAGTCTAATGAAACAAAATAATTTTTTATGAATAGTAACGTACCTTTAGGAATAGTAACATACCCTTATGAATAGTAATATGAACCTTATAAATAGTAAATCATACAACATAAGAGTAACATTACCCATGAATAATTAAATAAAATTTAGACATCTTAGAAAGTGACAATTTGACCTTAGTGAATGTCTCAGTATTTTGTAAGTCATAAATAAATAATTATAATTAATTAATTAATTTAAATGAAAATGTATTTTCCTAAAATGTTTTCATAAATTATTGAAGCATTTTATTATAGTTTGTAGATAATTTTATAAGACCCTACATTAATTTTGAAAGCACTATACAATCAGTTTTATATTTTAAAAACTGTTTTTAAGTAAATTATGATTTTAATTAAATATTTAATTAATAATATTTAGAATTTTTTGAGAAATGGAATTTATTTTTGTATTCTATATGTTGAAAAATGGGTGGGGTAAATTTTTGGGATTTTTCTGAAATACTTGAATTTTTTATGAATAGTGAAATACCATAATTTACATAAATAAGCTAAATAAGCTAATTATAGAGTCATGTGTGGTGTTCCGACAATTTAATCCCATTTTGTTCGGGATCACATGATAAAATTACTATTCTTGGTAATTCAAGACTCACTATTCTTTGTATTAGGGGAAATTAATAAACTAATGGATTTTATATTAAGGAAACCCCTCTCCCCTCCACTATAAAAACCAACCTTGACACCCTCATTTCTTCACACGTATCAAGCTCCAAGCCTTCTCTAAAATCTTCCCAAACATCTTCTCTATCCCCTCTCCCAAGTCCAAGAGTTTCTGGTCTCATCAAAAGACCAAGCCTAGCTTTTTTAAGGAGGATTTAAGAGGTAATTTCTCTCCCTCTTCTCCTTTAATTTCTTTTAATGTTCAAGTTTGTTTCTTGATCTCTTCACACCTATCTTCATCCAAATGTTATTTTAACTCCAGTATTATACATTTACTGTAATTCAATGATGCTAATGGGATGTTATATCATCCAACCCCCTTTCACTCTTCCTTTTAATTTATTAAAGATAACGTTGTTCATGAGCGGTTAATTTATCACCTTCAAGAACCACATGTTTTCTTCTTCCATTCTACATTCAGATCTAGTGATGAAACCATTTTTATGGTTGAAACAGAATTTGTTATATGTATTATACCCTATTTCAAGTTATTTAACTAACTTATTACCATATTACTTGTGATAAAATAAAACAAGTTCATTATGATCAAAAAATCGTTCAAATTAACCCAAACAATCATAATTTAATTCTTATCTAATGATTTATCCACATGGATATAATATGATTCATTATAAGATCATCCATTATCCTTTAATATCATTAATAACATGTAATATCATGTCTTTATGTTTATCCATGTTCTACCCGAACATCATTTTAAGAATACAAGTGAACCACTCAAGAAAACCATAAAAACAAACATTCCCGGACAATGTTTTTGAACTCTATAACTCATCCAAAGGTACATAAAATCAGTTAATGAAACCATAATGATCCATATTAATGTAAAAAATGTTCTATATTTCTAATTAATGAATATAATGTCATTTTACAGGACATTAAAGAGAAGGAAGAATTGAAATACAAGTTAAGGGGAAAATCTCGAACCCAATTTTCTTTCTTCGGGTTCTCCCTCTTTCACTCCAATTTGGTATGGTCACTTTTTAAAAATCATTTTTTAATCATTATCATTAATTTTATGGGATATTCATATTTTATTATGAAGTTTATTTAAAACCAAATGTTTTCCAAAAGAACTATTCTTTTAAGAATTCATCTTTTACCTCTCATTTATGGTTGATGGTTCTTGTATCAAGTATGTTGTTCCCTCTTTCTTTTGTGAACCCAAAGCATATGAATGTATTCATAGTATATTAAACCCATTACATAACATGGGTTAGTTATTTTCATTATTGATATATGTTCTATTTTTCATGCATGATAATGATAATATTTTTATGTGACAGGTGCACCCAAAATTATATAGTGCAATATGAATGTTTCAACGTGACGGGTGTGCCCGGAATTATACAGAACTCCAATGCATTGGGTAAAGTTTCGAATCTCATGATTAAATGTGAAATGATGTGTGAACAAGATTATAGTTTGGTTCAAAAGTATGTGTGGTAGTTAACGACTAAGACATGGAGTTTTATTTTTATGCATTTCCACATTTCAAGTCTTTTATTTATGCTCCACTCATGTTCATGATCTTTTGACTATGTCATGATTATGATCAACCCATGATATATTATTCTTATATATCCTTTTACTGGGATTTTATCTCCCCCATTTTTATGTATATCCTCAGTTGTCTACAAGTACTAAGGAGAGGACAAGTGCCAATAAGAAGCAAGTGAAGAATAAATTAAATAAATGTTTTTTCTTGATGTTGTCATTGTTATATACGGTCCTAGTTTTCCCAAGACACTAAAACTTTTGTTCCTATACGTGCAATACTATTATGTTGTTTATCTTTAAAATTATATAATAGTAATGTAATAAATGGAAGTGTCATTATAGTTGGTATCAGAGGAAAGGTTTAGTTAATTTGGGAATTAGTATTAGTGAACCCTATGGAAAACATATTGCATGAGACTAAGTAAAAATATACACAAAAGAATATTTACCTAGGGATCCCATATGCTATGTTTTTTGAATAAAATTTTTAAATGAATATGTTATTAATGAATTTTTTACTTTTATTTTGTTCTATCCTTTTCTATTTTAGAAAATGGTGGGAACCAGGCGAAATCAGACCAACAACTCGTGCGAGGGCCAATGCAATGATTTCCCGAATGACATCCCCAATGATTTGGGAGGTGGAGTTAAAAGAATCATGGCGATTCTTACCCAATTATCTTAGGTTATGAACAACAACCATAATAATGGGTATTGTCTTCATTCACCAAAGAAGGAGAAACTGGATATCGAATGATTTATCCGGGAATGACCATTGACGTTTAGTGGATCATTCGATCCACTAGTTGCGGAACAATGGGTCAACTCCATGGAGAATATCTTTTTTGTTCTTCACTATTATGAGATGTAGAAGGTGACCCTAGCCGTTTATCGTCTAGATGGAGAATCCGATCAATGGTGATATTTGATTAAGAACACCAAGCCATGGGAGGAAATTGAAGAGATGGAATGGGAAGACTTGAAGATAATGTTTCTTAATAAGTATTTCCCATGAGATCTTTGCACAAATATGGATAGATAATTCAAAGAGCTCATCAAAAAGAAGGATAATCTGTCACAACCTATGAAGAGAATTTCACAGGGCTTTCAAGGTGCACTTCAGGTTTTGTTATCAATAATGATAGCAAAATTGATTGATTATATATTGGATTAAAACCACTCCTTCAAAAGGATCTTACAATTCGAGACTATGGGAGATTTGAAGAAGTTGTTCGATGTGACCTCAAAGTGGAGATGGAGTTTTGATAATCGTCCCATGGCTATGGGTATAATAAATGAAATATTGAGTTTCAAGCTAGAGGATCTAATGAAAAAATTGAGAAAAAAACTCAACGACCCACATGCTGAAAATGTGAGAAGTTGCACCATGGGACCTACCTCAAAGAAACAGGGAAATGCTTCATATGTGGGAAAGAAGGAAACCATTCTCAAGAGTGTCTAAAAGACACAAAAAGGAAAAATAATTTAGCTGATGAAAAGAGAGAACCACTCATGGTTCAATGCTACAATTGTAGGGAGCTAGGGCACTATGAAAACCAGTGCACTAAATCTCGAGTTCTCAAGGGTAATCAGTATTAGCAACCAATAAAGACAAAGGAACAAGGTAAGGCTTATGCCATATCTACTGCAAAGGTGGAGCATGATAATGAAGTTGTACAAGGTACACTTCCTATTCACTCAATAATGGAAAAAGTCTTATTTGATTTTGGTTCTACGCATTCCTTTATATCATGTAAGTTTACTAGAACTATATAATGGATTCCTAGAAACATTGATGTAGATATATCTTTAAAAACACCAAGGGGTGCAATCATTGCAACCCAAGTGCTTGACTCTTCTCCTGTTCGCATATGTGGGATGATTTTTCCATAAATTCTCGTAATGGATCCCTTGGTAGAATTCAACGATATAATCGGAATGGATTGGCTCTCATTATATAGAGCACATATCAGCTATCGAGAATGGAAATATATTTTCATATTCTGAACCATCCCATGCTTCTCTAAAAATGCAAGGAATATCACGAATCTCCTTTGAAAAATCCTTCAATGGTGTAGGGGTTTATTCCTTATGAATAAGCATTCCTCTCCTAAATGGTTGAGTCAATGGAAAGATCCAACCTTGAGGAAATTCCCATCATGAGGGAATACCGAGATGTATTTCCCAAATAGTTACCCAGAATTTCCCCACATCATGAGGTAGAGTTCACAATTGAACTCATACCTGGAGCTACTCCTATCTCGAAGTGTCACTATAGGATGGCTCCTATCGAACTGGAGGTGTTGAAGAAGTAGCTACAAGAGCATCTGGACAAAGGATTCACATGCCATAGTGCATCACCTTGGGGTGCACCAGTGCTCTTTGTGAAGAAGAAGGATGGAACAATGCGGTTGTGTATCAATTATCGAGAACTTAATAAGATCACCATAATGAACAAGTATCCTATTCCAAGGAGGGGTGACCTGTTTGATTTGATAAAAGGTGCTCAATACTTCTCAAAGGTGGATCTTCATTATGGATATCATCAAGTAAAGGTGAAGAAGGAAAATATTCAGAAGACTGCCTTTCGAAAAAAGTTATGGGCACTATGAGTTTTTGGTGATGCCCTTCAGACATCCAAATGCCCCTACAATATTCATGGATTTGATGAATATAGTCTTTATACATTACCTCGACAAATTTGTGGTAGTGTTTTTTGATTATATTCTCATCTACTTCAAGAGAAAGGAGTATCATTAAGAACATATAAGACTTGTGTTGGCGACATTGGGAAAGGAGAAGTTGTACACCATGTTCAGAAAGTGTGACTTTTGGATGAAACAAGTCACGTTCTTGGGACATGTGATCACAAGTGAGGGAATTTATGTGGATCCTTCAAAGACAAAGGTTATTGAGGAACGGACTAGGCCCTCTAGTGTCACAGAAATCCGTAGTTTTCTGGTATTAGCTGGGTACTGCCGACATTTTGTGAGAAACTTCTCATGATTTTCAAGGCCACTAACTAAGTTAACAAGGAAAGGGGTAAAGTATGTATGGATAGAAGAATGCAAGGGAAGCTTTAAAAAGCTAAGGAGAAGGCTGATCACTGCACCTGTACTCACACTACCGAAAAGTGGAGAAAGTTTTATGATATATAGTGATCCTTCAAAGAAAGGCTTTGGTTGTATACTCATGCAAAAGGAAAATGTGATAGCCTATGCCTCGCAATAGTTGATGATCCATGAGCAGAACTACCCGACACATGATCTAGAGCAGGCAGCCATGATTTTTGCTTTGAAAATCTGGCAGGACTACCTTTATGGTGAGAAGTGGGACATATACAGTAACCACAAGAGCCTATAGTATATATTCACACAAAAGGAACTCAACATGCATCAAAGGATATGGTTATAGCTAATCAAGGATTACTATTCCTCTATTCACTACCATCCTGAAAAGGAAAACACGGTAGCTGATGCTCTAAGAAAAAAATAACCTTATACTCGATCAATTTTATGGATTGAGAAAGAACCTATCTTCTTAGATATGAAAAGGATTGATTTGGAAATAATAAGGGCATGTGATACATCCTACCTTTCCCAAATGATTGCTCAACCATCTATCCCAGAAAAGATTAATGAAGGAAAAAGGGATGATGTGGAGATAAAAAAGAGGGTGAATGCAGTAAAAGAAAGGAAGCTACATGAGTTCCATATCGGTTATGATGGTGTGATTCGGTTTGGAACACGGCTTTGTGTGCCTTCATCACCCGGGATAAAGAAGTAGCTATTGGAAAATGCACATAACTCAACATTCTCTATCCATCATAGGAGTACCAAGATGTACCATGATCTCAGAGATCACTTCTAGTGGGATAACCTGAAGAAGGATATTGCGGAATATATATCAAGGTGCTTGGTATGTCAGCAAGTTAATGTTGAGAAAAAAAAGTCCAATTGTATGATGTAGAAATTGCCTATACCCATATGGAAATGGGAAATGTTACTATGAACATTTTCATGGGTCTCCCAAATACGTCAAAGTGAAATAATGCGATATGGGTTTTGGTTGACCAACTCACCAAGACTGCCCATTTTATTGCTATTCGGGAAGATCTCTCACTTGATCAACTTGTAGAGATATATGTAAAAGAAGTGGCGAGATGGCATGGTGTTCCATTCCCATTTGTCTCTGTCTATGATCCAAGGTTCACATCAAAATTCTGGAGGATCCCTCAACATGCTTTGAGTGCTGAATTAAATTTCTGCACGACCGATCACCCCCAAACTAATGGCCAATCTAAAAATACTATTCAAATGCTTGAATATATGCTAAGGGCATTATCTCTTGAATTAAAAGGTGGTTGGGATAATTATCTCCCATTGGTTGAGTTCTTATACATCAATAGCTTCCAATCGATTATTCAGATGGCTCCATATGAAGATCTTTATGGGAAGTGATGTAGAACTCCAACTAGTTGGGATGAAGTTGGAGAAAGAAAGTTACTTAGTCTAGATCTTGTGCAAGAGATGACCGAGAAGGTTCATGTCATCCAGAAACACATCAAATCTGCTCAATGTCAGAAAAAGAGTTATGCTGACAACCACTGAAAGGACATGGAGTTCGACGTTGGGGTTAATGTATTCCTTAGAATATCACCATGGAAGAGAGTAATGCAGTTTGGGAAGAAAGGGAAGCTAAGCCCAAGGTACATTGGACCCTTTGAAATCATTCACTATATTAGAGCCATGGACTATTGGCTTTCACTTAAACCGAATATGGCTTGAGTTCAGAATGTGTTTCATGTATCAGTACTGAGGAAGTACATACCAGACCCCTCACATGTAATAAACATAGAGGTGTTACAGCTGGAAGATGATCTCTCATATGAAGGGAATCCAGTAATGATTCTGGATCAGAGGGATAAGGTACTAAGCAAAAAGACAACCCATCTTGTCAATGTGTTGTGGAGGAACCATAAGTTTGAGGAAGCGACTTGGGAACCACAAGAGGCAATGAAGGAGAAGCACCCTCACCTGTTTGTGTAAAGTGAAATTTCAGGGGAAAAATTTCTTAAGGGGGGAAGAATGTAATGACCCAAAGTTTTTCAATGGAAATTCCCTACTTATTACAATTTCATAAAATAAAATGAAAACAAAACATAATGAACTACTAAGTGATAAGTGACCTTTAAACATAGGTTTGTCACTTCTGTGTTTGGAATTTTGAAAATCCGACAAACACGGTTGTGTTCAAGATTATTTTTGGAGTGTAATGAAGAAAAAATAATTTTTGGTGAACAGTAACGTACCCTTAGGAATAGTAACATACCCTTATGAATAGTAATATGACCCTTATTAATAGTAAATCATCCAACATAAGAGTAACCTTACCTATGAGTAATTAAATAAAATTTAGACATCTTAGAAAGTGACAATTTGACATTAGTGAACGTTTCGGTATTTTGTAAGTCACAAATAATTAATTATAATTAATTAATTAATTTTAAAGATAATTTATTTTCCTAAAATGTTTTAATAAATATTTGAAACATTTGATTACAGTTTTTAGATAATTTTATAAGACCCTGCAAAATTCTTGAATGTACTATAAAATCAGTTTTAATTTTTCAAAGCTGTTTTTAAGTTAATTATGATTTTAATTAAATATTATATTAATAATATTTGGAAAATTATTTTCGAAAAATGGAATTAATTTTTGGATTATACATGATTAAAAATGTTTCGGGTAAATTTATGGGATTTTTCTGAAATACCTGAATTTTTGATGAATAATGAAATACTGTAATTTACAAAAAAAGAAAAATATGCTAATTAAAGAGTCATGTGTGATGTTATGCTGATGTAAGCCCATTTGGTTCAGGATAAAATGATAATATTACTATTCTTTGTCATTCAAGACTCACTATTCTTTGTCTTAGGGGAAATTAAAAAACTAATGAATTTTATATTAAGGAAACCCCTCTCCCCTCCACTATAAAAACCACCCTTCACACTCTCATTTTCTCACACCTATAAAGCCCCAAGCCTTCTCTAAACTCTTCCAAAAAATCTTCCTTATCCCCTATTAGATGTCCAAGAGTTTATGGTCTCATAAAAAGACTACGCCTAGCTTCTGCAAGGAGGATATCATGAAGATGATTTAAGAGGTAATTTCTCTCCCCCTTTTCCTTTAATTTCCATTCAAGTTCAAGTTCATTTCTTGATCTCTCACCACCTACCTTTATCCAAATGGTATTGTAAATACACTATTATAAATGTAATTTAATTTTATTATGCTAATGAGATATTATATCATCCAACCCCCTTTCCCTCTTCCTTTTATTTTATTTAAGAGAATGTTGTTCATGAGGTGTTAATTTATCAGCTTCAAGAACGACAAGTTTTATTTTTCCATTTCTACCTTCAAATATGGTCATGAAACCATTTTTATGGTTGAACCAGAATTATTCATATGTATCATGCCCTATTTTATGTTCTGGAACTAACTTATGACCATATTACTAGTGATAATATAAAACAAGTTCATTATGATTGAAAACCCGTTCAAATTAACCCAAACAATCATCATTTACTTATTATCTAATGATTCATCCACATGTATATAATATGATTCATTATAAGATAATTCAATATACTATAACATCATTTATAACATGTAATATACATTATGTATGTTTACCCATGATCTACACGAACATCAATTTAAGAATACAAGTGAACCACTCAAGAAAATGATAAAAATAAACAATCTCGAACAATGTTTTTGAACTCTGTAACTCATCCGAAGGCACATAAAATAACTTAATGAAACCATAATTATCCATATTAATGTAAACAAGGTTTTTTACTTATAATTAATTAATATAATTTAATTATACAGGACATTAAAGAGAAGTAATCTTTCAGATACAAGGTTAGGGGAAAATCTCGAACCCAATTTTCGTTCTTCGGGTTCTCCCTCTTTCACTTCAATTTGGTATGGTCACTTTTTAAAAATATTTTTTTCATCACTATCTTACCTTTTCTGGGATATAAATGTTTTATAATGAATTTTATGTCAAACCAAATGTTTTCCAAAAAAACTCTTCTTTTAAGAACTCAACTTTTACCTCTCATTCATGGTTGATGGTTCTTGTATCAAGTATGTTGTTCCCTCTTTCTTTAGGGAAACCAACAATTATGAATGTATAATTAATAGATGAAACTGATTCATTACCGTGGTTTATTTATGTTAATTATTGATATATGTTCTATGTGGCATGCATGATAATGATAATAATATGAGGTGACGAGTGCGCCCAGAATTATATAGCACAATATGAATGTTTCAAAGTGTCGGGTGCGCCCGAAATTATATAGTGCACCAATGCATTGGGTAATGTGATTAATATCTTGAGTAAATGTGAAATGATGTGTGAAAAAGATGCTATTTTGGTTAACAAGTATGTGTGATAGTTAACCACTAAGACATGATGTTTCATTTTTATGCATTGCCACATTTCAAGTATTTTATTTATACTCATCTCATGTTCATGATCTTTTGCCTATTTCAGGATTATGCTCACCCCATGCTATATTATTCTTATCTATCCTCTTACTGGGATTTTAGCTCACTCTTTTTTATGTATATCCTCAGGTGTCTACATGTACTAAAGAGAGGACAAGTGACAATAAGAAGCTAGAGAAGAAGAAATTCAATAAATTGTTTTGCTTGATGTTGTAATTGTTATGTACGATCCTAGTTTTCCCAAGACACTAAACCTTTGGATCCTATAGGTGTAATAAGTTTATGTTTTTTATCTTTAAAATGATGTAATAGTAATGTAAGAGAAGGGAGGATCAATATAATAATCACCGGGATACAATTTTTGTAAAATATTTTGATTCTTTTTATGGTTATTAATTTATGTAATGGTTTATATTCAATATTTTTTATTATTGTATCTATTGAGATTAATATCTTATATCTTCTTATGAAAATATATTTATATTTAATATTAAATCATATTTTCCTATCAATTTTTATTTTGATAAATAGAGAGAGACAAAAATTAAATTTTCTTTTTAAAATTATAATAACTTAAAATTAATTATGAAGACATTATGCATTTAAAAATCATCATGACTATTTATTTCATGAAATAATAAATTACATAGAAGTTTAAATTGATCAAATAGAAACCATTGAATAAAATTTTCATTATGAAATGAATGTAAATATAGTTTATTTATTTTTTCATGTTCTAGATCATAATGGTTAAATAATATTTAACACTAGGACAAGGATCATGAAATAAAAATATTATCTTTTAGAATCATTTTTTAGGAATCAGTGGTCTATTTTATTTCATACTAATGTATGGTTTCGTGGAAATCAAATTTCTAATGAAAATATTCTCTATCACTCTCTATTGTTACTTGGATGTTTTTTTCTTATCTCTATCCATATTTTAACTTCCCCTAAACGATAAATTAATTTCGAAGCATGACTATGAGTTATTTTTTTGACCTCAAAAGATCACTTCTATAATTAACAAAATGATATTATATTTTCACATTTTATGTTAGGGGTTTTCAATAATTTTATTTATAAATGTTGAAAAAATTTACTTTATTGATCATATAATTATTATTTAACTAACTAGAAATTATTTTAAAAAGTTATTTTATTCTATTTTTTACAAATAATAAAAAAAATAATGGAATATGTTTCTCTATAAATTGTAGAGTATTGAAAATTATTAAATGTTTGGAATTACCTTATATATTTTATATTGCGTGGAATACATACGAAGAAGATTAATTAACCACAATATAACATATAAATATAATTATTTTCACATGACATTCAATACAAGACTTTGGTTTAGTGGAAATGAATCAGGACAACTATAATATGAAATATACATATAGGGTTTACATTGTATAATGAATTAAAAATTTACATTTATTATAATATTTTTAGAAGTGGAGTTAAATTATGTAGAAGGTAAAATTGAAATTTTTTATTAAAAATTGATTATGTTCCCAATTTAATTTTAGAATAATTTATTATGTTAATAAATAAATATTAATAATTTTAATTATATTAGTAGATATGATATTAAATTGAATATGTTAACATTCAATTATTTATGGTCTTCAAAATTAGATTAAATTTATTTTGTGTTGCAATATAAATTTCCTTAAAAATATAATATTTTTTAAGTGAATATAATAATTAATTTACTCTAATTTTAAATATTTTATTTTACACAATGGAGATATTTTTTTAAACTAACAATGTCTTTATTTTCATCATAATTTTTTGGAAGTTTTCATTAAATTTTTTATTTTTTAGTGATTTGTAAAAAAATAAGACTTCCTCGAAACTATCATTTTAATAAATAAATTTATTTAAAATAATAATGTTTTAATATTTTTAAAAAAATTGTATCCCTTTGTCAGAAATTATGAAAATATTTCCAAAATAAATGGAATTATATTTAACCCATGTATAAGAATGATTTCCGGTTTAAATACCTAATTCACAATTAATTGTTTTCTAATATGTGTTAGGAATTTATGTTATAGTTGATTAATATAATTTATATAAATTGAATATATAAATGTGGATAAAATATTTCAAATCAGGAAGTTATAATTTCCTATCTTGGACAATTTTATTTTTGTTAATTTTGAATAGTAATCGTTGTAGATATTTGTCAACAAAGTATTGGTAAAATGGGTAAAAGAGTGTTAAAACCATGACATGTGTAACAAAAAAAATTTCAAACCATTTATTTTTACTAATAAATTTAATTTCTTAATTGGCTTGTGTTGCACATGACAAGAAATTACGCTTTCACTACATGAAATACCAACGTATCATACATTACACAAAACATTGAGTTTCTAGGAATCATAATTTTATCATGGTAATTGTTTAAAAAATATTATTATAACCTACCTGTTAGAAAGGTGGGTAAGAAAATGATTAAAATTATTATCTAGAAATCTAAATATATAATTGTTTGACTAGTTAATTATAAAATAATGTAAAACACTTTTTAATGTAATGTTTTTGAATTTTTTTAAATATGTTCATGTTTTTATATCTATAAATAAAAAATTTCAATATTGATGTATTATATCAATGATATAAATATTTAATATATTAAATATATGTTTTTACAGTCATCTTATGTGTTATGATGATATAATACATGAATAAATCCTATTTTACATATAAAAGATGACTGTTTCCAAAATAATAGTTTTTCTACCTTTTGATGGGACACATGGTTTAAATCTAGTTTTTGAAAGATTAAATTTTTTTTGTCAAAATAACCTTATTATTTTAAATAAAGGTATCAAAATTTAATTTGATTTATTTGTTGGTATTTGTTTTGATTAGTTTAATGTTTTGGTGAACATTAACCAATAATGAATTTTAATCAAAAAATTATATTTTTCATTGAAATAATTTATGCTGTAAAATTATATATTTGAGTTTTAAAAAATTATAATTAGTTTTTTTATTATTTAATACATTTTTTTATTGGAATAAATTTAATATTGAAATTTTAAATACAAACATGTCCATCATTTGAACATTTTCACTTTAGAAACTCATTTTCTCGTTCCGTCAACAAGATTTAGTTTTACATGATTTTAAGAAATTATGTTTTTTAATAAATAAAAATGGATTTAATATTTTCAATAATATAGTATAAATTATTTAAATATATCAAATTTAATTTAGGCCAATATGAATAGCACCTTTGGTAATTTTTGTTACCATAGTAAATTGAAAATTGTGTATTTTATTTTATAAAATAAAATTATAAGGACTATAGAATAACCCTAAAACATTCCCAAATATTATTTTATAAAATAAAATTATAACATTAACATATAATGAAAAAAATGAATAATTTAATGAACAATTTTCCATGAAAATTAATTGGTAATTATTAAAATGAAAGAGAGTGTCAAAGTATCACACTCTCACATTTAATAAATATAATATATTTAATACATGCTTAGAGATTATATATGCTTGAATATATGTATTCTTATGAAATAAATATTGTTTATATAAATAATATATACTTATTTTAAAAAATTAGGGAAGAAATAATTATAAAAAATAATTAATATACGATGACACATTAATTATTCAATTAATGAAACAATCAATAATATTATATTTGAAATATTAAAAGAAATATATTCTTACATAATTAAGGTGATACATTAATTTTCTATGTGAATATGAAATGTTAGGGGTGTATTTGAATACTTGGTTAAAATTTACCTTGCATTATTGAATTTCATAAGGTCAACATAATGAATAATGTCAAAATTGAAACTTGTGAAATTTTATGAAATTCAATTTTTATTAAATTATTAAATGAAAAAAAGTTAAATAAGTTTAAGGGGATGATATTTGGTAAAAAAAAGCATTATTGTTTTATTTATTATCTTATTATAACATTATATGTGAAAATTAAAACCTATTAATATTGAAATATATGTTAGCATAGTTAATGTAAAAATATGTTAACTAAGAGTTAAACAAAATTATTAGGCTTAAAATAATTAGAAAACTTGTATAAAATATGTTTATTGATGATTTTAAAATCATTTAAAATATTTTATTTTAATGAAAGTAATTTTTTAAGGGTTTTACTGATATTTATTTTATTGCAATTTAATGTTTTTAGAGATTCCAAAAGTGCCCCTTCCTGCTGTTATAAAAGGGAACATCTTCTTCTCTATTAGTAATAGTTAAGAACCTATTTGTTCCAGACAGAATCAATAAAAATATTCTCTTAAATTCACTCCCTATATCATAGATGCCTTTATTTGGGAATAACTCTAACCAATGGTGTCATTCTACCAAAATAAAAATGAAATACCAAAACAAGAAACATTTTTCATAAAAAACTTTTTCATTTTATTTCTTCCTTGAACCACCTAAATTATTCAAACTACATGTTTATATAACAACCTAAATATCCAAAATAAACTGAATTTTTTTTATTATATTGGTTAAACCAACACATAAAACATACATCCATCTAATAGGAAACTACGGTACAATTCTTGTTTTTGGTGAAGTACTTTATAATGAAATGTTGTTGTTGGTTTTGCCTTTACCACATATCATGGATGGGAATTATGATAGAAACTACGTGTTAATAAGATATATATAGTATTTATTAAGTTTATATTTTTTATTTAATATATTATTATATCATACCTTCATTATTTCTATTTTTTGGAAATACAATAACTTCGTTTCTGAACATGTGGATTACTGCCTCCTCAAAGTGATGTGACTCGTTCACACTTCACATGGAATGTATTAATGGTGGGTTTACTAAAATAATAATTTATATATGAAAAGATTATTCTATCAGAATTATATTATATATATATATACTCATATTTGTAATCTACTTTGTTTCATTCATTAAGACATGAAATGGGAGTAGTGATTATGCATACACACAACCTTCCGTCTCCATGAATAGTGTATTTCATCTTTCTATTACTATATTATATAGATAAAAATATATATAAAAAATATATTATATTTATATCACTGATATCATTCTAGAGATAATGAAATCTGGATCTATGTTTGAGGACCATGAATATCAAGTCAAAACATATATGAGAAACAACACAATTATTATCCAAAACATAACATAAACACAAAATTATTAATTAGTAGATAATATAAATTCCTAAGTAATATTATTTATTATAAATATATATGAATATAGTTCATTAATAAATTTATAATAATATTATATTTATGATAAAATATTATTTTATGAGTGTGATGAGATTCAAGATATAAGTTATTGGATTTATGTCTCACTTTTATTTCTTTCGGACGCATGCCTTATATAGAAAATATTTTTTCACAATGGTGTATAAAATTCAACTTATTTTTTATTTTCATCCAATATAGTATGATATTTTCATATCTATATAATTTTATTTATTTCTTACGGAATATTATTCTGTTTATTATAAATGAATTAATATTTATTTTACAATATCATCAATATTCAGGACTGTTTTATTTTATGTCTCAACTGGGGTAAATTTATCAACAACGTATATGTTTTCTGAAAATATGTTTTCTAATAATGTTTTCACAATTATCATATGTTTTATTAATTTTATTTCTATCTATTTTTACTTTATTTACAATATGGTTAGAAGGGAATATTTGTTTTTCAAATGAGGTAATTTGGGTCTTTTCTGAAAAACATTTTAAAATGAATTTTTTAACTTATAGGGAATGAAAAGAATTTTATACTATCAATATTCAATAATTATTTGAATCCTCCATTTAAATGATACATGTTTATTTGGGAATAAAATTATTTTGTTTAAAATCATTCAATAATTTTGAAAAAGAAATCATTTTTAATGATGAAAATAAATTTTCATCAAGAATAGTTTTCATGTTATCACTAAAAATTATATTCCATAAATGATAAAGTTATGTCGTATTAAATGTGTTTTATTGGGGATATTGTTCAATTACCTAATTATTATTCTTTCTAATATTTGGTTTTGATTATGATGTAATGATATTTATGAAACCCATTTCTTTTCCATGAGTTATGCATTGATTGAATGATGTTTATGAAACCCATTACATTCCATCAGTTTTGATAAGATGGATAATTTATGTTATTATGGAACAGATATGTATGTTTGTCTTTATGTTATAGGTCATAAAAATATCTACCTCTAATTAATTGGGTAATTATTTATGTCTTGAGAGATGATTATGGAAACCAGTTGATGAGATTGAGCCACTGTGGATGATGGGGAAAATCAATCCACTAAAGGAAGATAAGGAAACCTGATTCCTTAGAAGGAATGGACTTTGAATGAGGATAGTGGTGGGTCCCACCTAGTATTTATATTCCCCACGTATTTCCCTATTATATTTTGGAATTATTCCTTTACTCATAAGGAATGATATTACTTTTTTATATGTCTGCCCAAAATTTTATGTATTATTATCCTGTAATGATTTCACGGACTATTATCTTGATTTCCACATGATTAATGTATTAACAATTACCAATATTTTTATATTAATCATTTTCATTACCTCTTATATGAATTTTTTTATTGTTTTCTAATTTTAATCACATGTTCTTAAACCCATATGTCCGTGATAATTATTATGTATCTCCCTTCCTTATAATTACTAAGCATTTGAGCTGACCCTCTCTTATGAGTCCTTTAACTTTGTAATTAAGAAAACATTTAGGTATGATTAATAAAGGGTAAGATCTTTATGTGAGATTTCAAAGATATTTACTAAAATTAGAAGAATTTCATCCATGTTTCCAAGGGAATAAACTATTATATTCCTCGAGCACATGTTCTTGTAATAAAATGAATATTCATCTGAAATATACATAATATCCATGTATGAAAATCAGGTATATTATAAAATGATTCATAAGAATATCCTTAAAAAATAATTTATTTTATTCTATATATTTTTTCAACCATAACCATCCACTATTTGTAATTTTTTCCATTTCTTTATAGATTTCTATTTTTACTATTATAATATTTTAGTCAAACGATAATGTTTAAATCGTTGATAAATTCCTTATGTAATTAGTAGAAAAATAAATGTAAATTATTTTTAAATATATAAAATTAATATATTTTATATTTTATATAGTATAAAATTAATTAAATTTGTAATTATAATGTAATATTAACTTAAAATCTGACTGTATTCTATTTTATGTTGTATTGATGGCGTTGGAATAAATATGAATGAATGGTCCAAAAAATAAAATTAATGATAATTATTTATAAAAATACAGAAATTTATGATTTTCAAATTATAAAAAATATCAGTATTAGTGGAAATGTGGGATTATATTTTCTATAAAATTTCATCCACTTACCATTTCTTCAAAATTTACAGTAATATAAGTTCATTTTTAACCCAAATATAGTAAAAAACTTGTTACCTCTATTCGATATAAAATGGGATAATGAATGATTCAAAAAAATATAAGGATTCAAATGAAATATTAATATGTTTTAATTTTATTAAATTATTATTTTTTTACTTTATAATATACTTTAAAAAATTATCTCTATTTGGTATAGCTTACACATGAAAATGACTTTATATTTTTAAAATTGTTTTGGTAATGAAATGTTTGTCCCTATCCTCACTTTTAAAGGGAGCCTATTTTCCTCCATTCATCAAAATTTAAAATATTTTTATATATTAAAACCGATATTTAAAATCCTTCCAATCTTACCTACTTTAATACTTTAGACTTTTCTCTTATACTAGAACCATAATATGAAGGCATATGGTGTACTCCAAATGAGGTCTCAAAAATATATTGTACTCACCTTTATCGACCATGTCAATATTTATTTATCCTTAAAAAAAATATAAATATATTTTCAAAATAATAAAATAATAAATATAGTAAAATTTATATATTTATATGGAATTATGACTACATGGAAACCATTTCCCACCACCTTTCCATCAAATGGGAAATGAATGTATCACTCATGCATATGTCACGGTCAATACCTCTGCATAGAGACACTATTTTTTCCCATCACCATAATTAATGGTTGGTAGTCCTCAGAGATATAATTTTTACATATTGTATTTATGATACATTTATTCTTATGTAATAATAATATCAAATCAACCATTTAACCTTTCAATATGTTGGGAAATAATAATGTATCCAGTGCATATATCCAAGATAAAACATCAACGGAGCAATGTGGTTCTTTATTCATTTCCTCATTATATGGAAGGAGATAAAGATGTGTTTAATTAATATATATAATATTTATTAAATAATAACTATTCTTTATATGTTATTTTTTCAGTATTCATTACCCCCACATATCAAAAATTGGAAACGTGACATGTGTATACGTAAAGACTACTATCTCCCTAATGTAATGACATTCATTTTTCAGAAAAAGTTTATATGAATGATAGTAAAAGATTATATGTAGGATAAATATGAAACATATTAACTGAATAAAATTATAGATAGGATGGAACTATTAATTAAACTGAAGTCTAGAATCTATCGAACCAAACCATATATGAAAATCAAAAATTTCAACACTCTGAAATGATGATTTTCATAATGAATTATTAATATTTTTTTAAACGATATTAGAGGATAATATATGATGGTAAAATTATTTATATTATTCTTCTATATAATTATATAAAATTTAATGTTATCACATGGATGGTTAAAATCACTTACTCGGAAAGTTATACATAAGTCTAGGGGATTCAATACTCTATTAATTTTTATTGGATTATATTATATTATCATTGTCTGGTTTATTCCATGATTATATGTTTAAACATCCGTAAAAATAATATATTTAAATTAATAATTTTAAGGTATATATATATATTTTTACCCACAATCACTTCATTTGCGGATACTCACATTAATTTTAAAATCATTGTAATGTTTTCTGGACTAATTTTTTTAGATGTATATCATATTCACTGAATTAATCCTTTATGTGGTGAAATTACTTCACAATTCATAAAATATTAAAATAATATCATCATATTCACGTAATATAATATAATATTTTATTTTTTATTCATGTGGGATATTATTCAAAAGATACCAAATCAGTAAATCTTGATGTTATAATCTCATTTCTTTTTAGGGATATCTATGATAAAATTCAATTTACATCACAAATATTAATATAATCATTTAAAAAACATAAATATTATTCAACTTTTTTAGTAATTAAATTTTTATGTAACAGTTTTATTTTTCTATCTTTAGTGATGAATATGACCAAAAAAGGTTTTAATAGAAATGCACACCTAATATGACTTTGTTCAGAGAATATTTTCCCCCATGTCCAAGCTCTTAAAAAGTGTTTTATAGATTTTTTTACCTATATATACAATTTTTAAAAAATCTCATTATAATTAAATATTCATTTATTTAAAATTGTATAAAAGGTATATTTTTAAAAAATTGTTTCCTAATGAAGTTCATTTTGACTCTTTACAATAGTTTTAAAATATTGTTATTATTTAAAATAAATAATTTGAATTGATTTTACCTCTATTATGAATGTTAAATTAATATAATATTACATTATAAGGTTCTATAGTTATTTTTAGTGAGTATACATTTTTAAAATTTTTTATAATGTTTATTTAAAATGTTATCTATAGAATGGAATATGTTTTTTCATTTATTCAATGAAAGGTTTGAATTTTTATAAATTAATTTCTTTTCTATATCTACCTGATATGATTAATATTATTATTTAAAATTTATATAATCTAATTATAACATCCACCTTATTTATATAGATTTATTATTATAATGTTTCATATAGGTAAAAATAACAAGATATCTTGTGTTGAATGTTCAAATAATTTTTTTGAGGATTATTTATTTTATTATTATTCACTTCATTCATATGATGAAGGCATTGGAAATAGGTTTTGAACTAATGCGCCACTATTAGATATTTCCTCAATTTATTCTTAGTTCTCTTGTGAAAAACATTCCTAGGTATTTGGTATATGAAAACACAATTATTAATGATTTTGTGATTATGATGTCTAGTATTATGTATTGAATATTTTTGAAATATTTTTTCATTATCAAGGAGATTTTTTATATTTTTTACACCATCCATGGATATCATCCCCATTTATGGTATTATTTATAAGTAGTATTTTATTATATCTTTTCACATCCATATTATTATTTCTTTATTTATACTTTGATGACTTCTTTTTTGTAATTTCCCATATAGAGCACCTATTCTCAACATTTATTATGTTTTATATTCCATAGGATACCAAAACAATTCTATAAATGATTTAAGGGAAATAGAAAAATGAGTAATAATATTCCTATAATCATATCGAGTTGTATTTTATTTTTTAATGTGTAATGTGGGAATCATGTATGTATATAGTTTCAAAAAATTACTAAACTACTAAAACCATCAAGACTTCATCAATTTTATATTGTTTCAATGTTGTGAAATTTTCACTTTCATTATGTAATTATAGTTAGGGTTTTATTTTTGATATAGTTTTTTTGATTCCTAATTGGTTACTCTTATTATGTTCATGTAGTTCATGAGGTTCTACATGCACATGAAATATTTTATTTTAATCATAACCCATATTTTACGTGATGTGTTTCATGTATGTGAAATAGATATTTTCTATAGTTTTTGGTTAAGAAACACCATTCTTCCATTTACATATTCATTATACAATTTTTTAATATACATATATATGCGTAAATATTCATTTTTGTTAATTTTTTAATCTAATATATT
This sequence comes from Viscum album, assembly GCA_963277665.1. NCBI lineage: Eukaryota > Viridiplantae > Streptophyta > Magnoliopsida > Santalales > Viscaceae > Viscum > Viscum album. The sequence continues at coordinate 2,033,293,364 of OY728133.1, forward strand.
TTATTACAATTTAGGAAGTATCTGAACTTTTTATGGTGGGTCATTTGATTAAAAGAATGGAAAGATTATTTTAATAAATATTTTAATGAGAAAACGTATTTCACCCATTTTTTCTTTTCTCTGTGAAAAATCTCCTCAAAAAAATCATTGTATCTAAATTAAATTCCTAAAAAAAAATTTAAAATATTTTTATAATAAATTTGAAGATAAATTATAATTATAATTTAATGGATATTTCAGGATTACAAGGTTATTTTTACAATTCTCCAAAAATATATTTTTAACATACATGAATATCTATTAAAATATTTTATAACTAATATATGATATTCTCAAAATGTTACCATACAATATATTATCACAGATGACATATGAAATGTTTGTTTCTATGAGAGGACTATTCTAAAAAAATATTTATTAATTTGATATACATTTAAAATTCATAAAATTACATCTAATGTGTTTCCCATTTTAATAAAATAATGTCATTTTAATTGAGGGAGTGGTTTTCACCTAGATACTATAAAAAAATATAATGGTGAAATTATTAACTAAACCATTTACCATTTACCATTTACCAATATGATTTAAATAAATATATTTCATTTTTTGGTACCTACCGAGAACATAATTTGGTATCAATTGATACCAAGTTATATTTCATGGGATTTTATATCTTTATTTATGTATTTATTATTCTTTTTTTATGTGATTCCAATATAATAAAATTTTAATTTCATCATGTTTCCATGGGTAACTTATGAAATAATAATGAATGATTTTATATGGTGCACATATTTTGTGACGATGACTATTGGTTTCATTTATCACCCTATAATGCATTAGTTATATCAACCTATAAATAAAATAAAAAAATATTACAGTATTCTTAAGAATATTTGTTACATTATATAAACAATATTCTGTATGTGTGATATGTAATCTCCCACTACATTCATCAAAACTAGAACCTCTCTTAGACACCTCTAACTTAATGCATTTATTCATATACATTGAAAAGAAAATGTAACATCACATATAAATAAGGAATAATAAAACTTTCATATTTATTAATATATTTGAATTAAATATTAATTTTACATTAAAGGGGACTCTATGTTCGATGGCGTACCCGATACACAACAATGAGTTTCTTTGAAATCTTACATTGCGCACTACTAATATAATATTATTATTTTAAATTGTAGTTAAATATTAGACATTGTATTGACGGGAATGAAAAAAACTTACTACAATATTATTATTCATGTTTCTTAAATGTATTTACATTTATCCAATAAAAAGGTAGAGGCTTAAAATATGAATGAATCTAATTTTAAGCATAATTTTCATTAAAAGGTCAATTTCCTCCATTTAATGGTGAAACATCTTTAAATATAGTTTCGGTCACTTTAATAAATTAAAATATACCAAATAAAATATTTCTTTATAATGGGGACATAAAAATTTACTTTTTTTAAATTTTTGGAATTTTTCAGATAAAGTTCATTTTTTTGAATAATGAAAATATTGTATTTTAATTCAAAACTGCATTTTAATCTAATTTATTTATATGGTTAGATTATCTATTTAATTGGTTTTAAAGTTTAATTAGAATATAGTTTTACCATTTAATATAATGTTGGTCATTAGAATTAATTTCACTTTGAAAGTGGACATAAAGAAGTGTCAATCCTTTTATAGTTATTATTTCTTAAAAACACGCTATTTGTTTTAACAACAAGAATTAATTTTTAATTAATTAATGCCACCTATATGTTTTGAATTTATAAAAATAGAAATTATTTTTGAATTCAAAAAATCAAATATATATTAGGCAGAATTTTTTGTATTTTTCTGAAAAACATCAATTTTTTATGAATAGTGAAACCACTTAGTAGTTGTTAAAAAAACACAGTTTTTAATTTAAATGAAATTTTACCGCTTCTGTGAATTTAATTTAGAAAATAAAACATTCATGGTTGTTATTAGTTTTTAAAATTTGGTTCAATAAGATGAAAATAATTTTTGGTGAATAGTAACTTTTTGACTTTTATTTACCGTGGTTAAAGGTAAATAGGGAAATTCAAGAAAAAAATAATATTATATTAATTAAAAATTACATTTAAAAATCTCCAAACATTATTTGTTGAGTCATTTATGACTATGAGATTCTATGGGTCGATTTCGGGACCCCATTGGGCCACATGGGAGTGATAATGATAATTTAGATTAATTAACTTAATGTAAAGGCAAAAATGACAAAAACAAATATCTTTTAGTACATTAATTTTTATATGGTGTTATACAAGTAATATTTTTGGCTATAAATATTAATTAGAAAACTAAAATGATTTACTACATCATGGTATTTTTTTAATATTTTTACATCAAGAAATTTAAATTAATTATGACACAAAAATGATGCAGTGTTTACATCATTAATAGATCATTTAAATAAATAAGATTATAAATATTAAAATAACATCCAAAACTTGTCAAATTATTATTTAATGATTTTATTTCAACCATGAGTTATCCTATCTTCGACTCTAATGATTTTTGGCCCTTTAGAAACCGAATATAATTATATAATAAAATAATATGATCACACTTTCCTAAAGAGCCCCTCTTCCCCATTATAAAAGGAGACCTATTATAACCAATTACTCAGACCTCTAAAGACTTTAGGATCTTCTAAACTCTTCCCAATTAAGCTCCCTACATCCCTATCCTCCTCCTAGAAGCCTTATATTAGGCAGAAGGAACTTTATGAAGTCCTTTTTGTTCAAACCAAAGGTAGTTACCCAAATTAATGGTAACAGTTTCTCTTAACTTTTTTTTTATTTTACTTCTCCAACCCCTATAATATTTCATTTCCTTTATTTTATAACAACACCAGTATCCTAAATATACTAGGATGTTTTTATGAGAAGTATTATAACTGCACTTACACACACCTCTATCTAATGGGTGAAGAACATAATGTTTCTGTGGATGGAAAGCTAACGCCTCATGAAACGATGATTGTTCAATTACCTCCTACCACCTCTCATGGTGGCCATTATGATGGAAATGTATTTATATATTATATATATTATTTTTATGTTCTCTTTATTCTTCTGTATTTTCCTTTTATATTATACCTTTATGGTATCTATTATGGGTAAACACGATAATTTTATTTGAGGAAGTGCAGACTACCGCCCCCTCAAAGTGATATGACTCGTTAATGCCATATGTGGGATGTACAAATGATAGATTTAATGATATTATATATGGTATTATACTGGAATTATAATATATTTAAGTATCATTAATTTTCCATTCCATTACAATACGATATAGAAATGGAAGTAGTGTTCATGCGTACGTACGGCTTACCGTCTCCATGAACGGTGCATTTCATTTCTTATCTCCAAATGTTATGTAATTTCCTAAATACATATATACACTGGATTTATATGATATATAGGATATCTAAATAATTAATATAATTCATGATATAATGGGCTTTTGACCGCATGGACATCTTGGAAATATAAGGTGTTCATTTTTTTTTACTCAAGTACCAAATATCAAACAAACAACCATTATTAACTTAAATGATTGCATAATGTTTATAACATGGTAATAAGTTATATAAAAAGGATTATAAACTTGAAAGAGGTTCTTAACAAATTATAACTTAACTTTATTTTATTATTCCGGAAGAACAAGGAACAAACAAGTCAAGTCGGACACGAGGTAAGGGATTTTCTTATCTCACATTTAATTCCGTGATATTCCCATTGTTTGCAACTTATTCATTGCATGTGGTGTATTTTGTACTTACATTTGATATATATTATCCTCATTCTAATTATATTCATGTTATTCTGTTATTCATTTGGTTTTTATTAAATATTGGTCATACGACTTAGTTTATTACAACGTGGTAAAGGGTTTCATCTCACTATTATTCCCGTGAGATTCAAGCTATATTTGCCACTATTTATTTTTATGTGGTGTATGTACTGCCAATGATTGTACTATTTGTGTAATATAATTTCATTTATGAGAATTTACATCTTTTTTTATGATCCATATTTCATGTGGCGTATGTTTCGTATGTTACCAGATCGGTAAGGGAACCTTTCACCCTCCTCTTTTTAGAAGATTTCTTTTCATTATGTCTTTTAATTTACATATTATTATGTTGGAATATGTTTTTATATATCCTTATTGATGTAAAATTTATTTCCAAGTGATGAGATACCATTTTTATCTCATCACCTCATTTTTTAATTTATATGTGATGTCGTTAGGCTGTCGTATATTTACAAGGAAACTTTCTAACCCAATTTCAATTCATTGGTTTCAACTTGTACTTAATGAATAGGTATTCCTATTAATATGTGTGAATGACCTCTGATTATTTTAAACTTAATATCCAATCATATTGTTTGTATTTATATTTTTCACACATAATTATGTGATTGATTTATCCTTAATTTAAGGATACCATCATTATAAGGGATTTCATCTGAATTTACAGTTCCACTAACACGTCATTGTTATTATGCACCAATTCACTATTATATGGTGTAAATACTATCCTTTGACATATTATGTCCTGAGTCCATTTATTCTCATGATATTATATAGTTTTGATAAAATTTTATTCCACAATTATTTGTATTCAAGCATCTATCTTTTTATTAAAAACCTCTTTAATTAAAATATTGTTTTAAATGTTTTAATGATTTATTCTTCTAAATATTTATCATTAATGACCATGATTTCAAAATGGTTTTAATAATTTATTCATATGTACATTAATGTTTTCGAATGATATTTTTATTTAAAATCTTCAAAGTAGTATGGGACACTTTGATTCAAAAATCTATTTTTAAATGGTTTTGAAAATGATTTGATAAAAATTGTTTATTTCAATATCTTGATTTGATATAATGGAATGTGGAAATGTTATCTTTAATTTATACTTGTGTTATGTGTTATGATTATGTTATGGTTTTTGGGAATTGTTTACAAATATAAGTGGTTCCGTGATAAACCTAACGCGGTTGAGCCCGAGATAGCTCTCCAATGAATTGGGTAACACGACTGAGGTAAATGTGATGTTTCTCCTAAGAGATTTAGGGATTATACTGTGATGGGTATTCCAAGTGTAACTCCCTATTTAGTTTTGATAGCTAAAATGTAATTTTGATATGGATGCCTTAAGTAACCATAATGATTTAGTATTTGTGTGTGTTATTCATAAATCATATGATTTTGTAAGGTATGTTTTGATTGAAAAGTATGGTTTCATTGATTTTTATTTATTGATGGGATAATGTTTTCCTTCGTTATTTTATAACACTTATTGAGCTTTTTATGATCATACTATGTTTTTGAAATGTTTTCCGTAGGACTTAAAGATGAATAGGGTCAAGGATGGGATCAAGGAAATGTCATGCTATCTAAAACATGGAACTAGATATGTTACTTTTTAAGAGTTTTTATTTTATAAAAATTGGATATTGAGTAGTAGTGTCTACATGTAATATTCAAGTTGTAAAGTAATTGTTATGATTAATTCTCTAAAACTATAAACCTAAAAATATCATCAATGTGAATTATTCATTTAATTCATGATTATGTATTGTTTAAGGCTGGGTCCTTATAGGTGGTATCAGAGGTCGGTTTAGACAACTTTAGGGATTAAGAGTTTTTGTTAGGCAAATGATTAGTCCCTTTGTATATTATTTCAGATAAATCCTTATTTTATAACTTTTTAAGATCAATTAAGGTCAGTTACAAATGGAAGGAGGAGGATCTCAAAGGAAATTCATATCTCTTCCTGATGACATGCTTGCAAAAATTACTGCAAAGTCCAGTTCAGATGATTGTGAAAATATTTCTAGCATACAAATCACTTGAAAGTAGTTTTTTGAGATATCAAACACCTCCACTGTACCTTGTTATCATCGTGGATCATGGGTTGTATTTAGACCAATCCTATTTTCAAAATATTCTCATATTTTCCGGAAAGGTAAATATTATCAAGGCATTTTCAAATATTTTACCTTATCACAAGATTTTGAAGAATATTATGATTTTAGAAAAGGTGCTGAAGAAGGAGACCCTTGCACAACCTATTTATATTTTCTTTTACAATATACTCTCTCAAAAATACCTGTGTTATTTTAAAAGGATCATTAATTGAATGTTTCAACTCAAATTTCATCCGACTATTTTATAGAAATTATATTTTATCAGATGTTTTGAAATTATATGTCATACATGATTATTTTCCAAAACTGTTTTTATGTGAACACCCATATGACCCATGTTGTACAAGGTGTATTTGGATGGAGGAAGAAAATGATTTTGAAGGAAATATAAATCATTATTTCTATTCTAGACCTTTTACCTATGTGAACAAGATGACGATGAAACCAAATGGACACCATGATCATGGTTTGATGTTCTTCATTTTGCGGATCGTTTTATTTTATCATATGTTGGTGAAATAAGACTTCAAGTATTAATATATTGAGATCATAATGAATTTGGATGAAAATTAGAGGTCTAAAGAAACCATTTAGGTTAAAACATGATAAGGTTACTTTTTAGTTTTATAAAAAGGACAACCAATAGGATGGGTGACAACCCGTCGCATCTAGTAAGGCCACATGAATTTAACGCACAACCGAAGGGTGATAAGGGTGTATCACCTACCACTAGGCTAATTATAGTCCCTGGTTAGTATGACTTATTATTTTTGTAAATTTTTTTATGGAACATGAATAATTTGATTATTGGAACTTAAGTTTTATCAAATTGATATACTTAGTATAGAAAAATGATTTAGTGATTAAGTGATAAAGGTTGTTGTGGAAGACGTTCTCTCTTTTGAGGAAACACTATATGCCTATGGAAGATAGAATACTATGGGATTTAAATTGTGGAATAATGGTTGAAATTTTATTTTGGAAGATTATAGCTTTTTATTGTGGACATATGATGATTTTATTTATTTATGAAACTGATTAACCTATCATGGAGAATATGTGATTAGGTTAATTAATTTTCAATATGAGTTTTTGTGAGTAACTGATGTTATTTGGTGATAAATGATAATATTTATCTTAGAAGAATATGTAATTAAATCCTTAGGAGATTTGGGTTTAAATCGTAGTTTAGAGTACTTTTAAAGAATTTTATGGACAATTGTTTATGAAATGGTCTTTGTTGATTTTTGGGTTTTGTTTGAAAAAGTTTGAAGATTAAGAGTAGTTTTTCTTCTTGTAAAAGATTGTCCTTTTGGGAATTATATGATCTCTCATTTACCATTTTGTTTTTTTATGTCTAAATACATTGGAAATATATAGTTTATCATTTGTGGACTATGTGATTCTCTAGAAGTTGATTATAGCGCTTTTAATGTGAACAAGTCATCGTGAATACTCAACATTTGACCAAAATATGAATTTGTGTTAGAAATATAGTAAAGGATGAAAGTTCACTTTACAAGTAAGTATGTTTCCATTCATTTTTAGTGAATTTCATATATAAATTTCCTTTATGAAAAGTAACATAAAACAAAAACTTTTCCTGTCAACTTTTCCAACTGGGAAATCAAAGACCGTTTAACCCATCACATGTTTGTGATTTTATAGTGCTTATATTTCTCCTAATCATGTTTTCTATCACTCTCCATCAGAACTTGACCAATAGTTCTTTCATCTATATCCATGTTTTTCTAAAAGGAATCCATGTATGGGTTATCTTAGGTGACCTTTGTACTTATCTTTCTTTCTTTTAAAGTGATAGTTTTACTGACTCTTTTCTGATGTGGGACTTTTAATGAGGTTTTCAAGCCCAGTTTTAAAATTGCGACGCAATTCCCAAAAGGGCTTAAGGATGTAACATCCCTAATAAATAAGGAATAATTCAATTTTTATATTTATTAATATTTGTTAATTCAATATTAATTTTACATAAAAGGGGACGCTATGTTCGATGGCGTAACCAATATGCAACAACGGGGTTCTTTGAAATCTTACGTTGCACACTAATAATATAAAATTATTATTTTAAATGACCATTAAATCCTAGCTATTGAATTGGTGAGAATGAACAAAACGAAATACAATATGATTCTACATGTTTGTTAAATGTATTTACATTTATCTAATAAAAAGTTAGAGTCTTAAAATATGAATGAATCTAATTTTAAGCATAATTTACATTAAAAGGTCGATTTACCACATTTAATGAATAACCCTCTTAAAATATGGTTTTGGAAATTTTAATATATTCAAATTGTCTAAATAAAATCCTTATTTATAATGGGGACATCCAAATTTACTTTGTGTAAATTTTTTGGAATTTTGCCGATAAAGTTCATTTTTTTGAATAATTAAAATATTGTATTTTAATTCAAAATTACATTTTAATATAATTTATTTATATGGTTAGATAATCCTTTTAATTGGTTTTAAATGTTAATTAAAATATATTTTTACCATTTAATCCAATTTTGGTCATTAGAATTAATTTCACTTTGAAAGTGGACCTAAAGAAGTGTCAATCTTTTGATAGTTAATTTTTCTTAAAAACGCGCTATTTCTATTAAAAATGGGAATTAATTTTAAATTAATTAATTAAACTTCTATGATTTGAATTTATCAAAATATACAACTTTTTTGAATTCATAATATCAAATATATCATAGGCTGAATTTTTGGTATTTTTCTGAAAAACTTCAATTGTTGATGAATAGTGAAACCACTAAGTAGTAGTAAAAAAACTGACTTTTTCATTTAAATGAAACTTTACCACTTCTGTGAATTGAATTTTTAAAATCCAACGTATATGTTTGTTATTAGTATGTAGTATTTGGTTCAATAAGATGAAACTAATTTTTGGTGGATAGTAACTTTTGGCTTTTATTTACCGCAATTAAAGGTAAATAGGGTAATTCAAGTTAAAAATAATATTATGATAATTCAAAATTACCTTAACACATGTCCAAACTTTATTGGTTGAGTTATTAATGACCATGGTCATATTTTAATCGATTTTGGGACCCCATTTAACCACTTGGTAGTGATAATCACAATTTAGATTCATCAACTTAAAGTAAAGGCAAAAATGACAAAAACCAATATCTTTTAGTAAATTAATTTATTTATGATGTTATATAAGTAATATTTTTGACTATAAGTATTAATTGGAATTATTAAAGGATTTCTTACGTCATGTTTTTTTTTAATTTTTAGATATTAAATAATTCAAATTATTTATGACACAATAATGATGAAGTGTTTATCTCAATAATAATTCATTTAAATAAATAAGATTATAAATATTAAAATGACATCCAAAATTTCCCAATTCTTATTGGATGATTTTATTTATACCATGAGTCATCTTATCTTTGACTGTAATGATTTTTGGACCTTTAGAATCAGAATATCATTATATAATAAAATAATATTATCACACTTTCCTAAATAACCCCTTCTCCCCATTATAAAATGAGACCAATTCTAACCAATTATTCACACCTCTCAAGCTTTTAGGCTCATCCAAACTCTGCCCAATTAAGCTCCCAACATCCCTCTCCACCTCTTAGAATCCTTACCTTAGGCATAAGGAACTTTAATAATTCCTTTTGGTTCAAACCAATGGATGTTACCCAAATTCAAGGTAACTATTTCTCTTTACTTATTTTTTTGTTTTACTTCTCCAACCACAATAATATTTTTATTCCTTTATTTTATAACTAAAATATTATCCTCAACATACTAGTACATTTTTATGAGACTTATTCGAACTATAATTACACAAACCCCCATCTAATGGGTGAAGAACATAATTTTTCTGTAGATGGAAAACTAACGCCTCACAAAATGATGATTGTTCAATTACCTCCTACCACCTCTCATGGTGTCGATTATGATGTAACTTTATTTATATATGATATATATTATGTTTCTTTTTTCTTTATTCTTCTGTATTTTCTTTTTATATCATACCTTTATGGTTTCCATTATGGGTAAATGTGATACTTTCATTTTGTGAAAATACGGAATACCGCCCCTCAAAGTGATATGACTCGTTAATTATATATGTGGGACATATAAAGGATGTAGTTTATGATATTATATATGACATTATACTGTAATTATAATATACTTAGTCATCATTAAGATTCCATTCTATTACAATACGAAATAGAAATGGAAGTAGTGTTCATGCGTACGTACGACTTACATTCTCCATGAACGGTGCATTTCATTTCTTATCTCCAAATTTTATGTACTTTAATAAATACATATATATATATATTGGATATATATGATATATATGATATATAAATAATAAATATCATTCTGGAGATAATGTTCTCTTGACCACATGGACAACCTGTAAATTAAAGTATTCATTTTTTTACTCATGTACCAAATATCGACCAAATGACCATTATTAACTTAAATGATTGCATAATGTTTATAACATTGTAATAAGTGATATAAAAAGGTTAATAAACTTTAAAAAGGTTCTTAAAAAAGTATAAATTAACTTTAGTTTATTATTCAGGAAACAAAAGGAACAAACAAGACAAGTCGGACATGAGGTAAGGGATTTTCTTATCTCACTTGTAATTCCTTGAGATTTCCATTGTTCGCCACTTATTCATTTCATGTGGTGTATTGTGTACTGCAATTTGATATATATTATCATGATTTTAATTGTATTCATAGTATTCTATGATTAATTTTGAGATTATTTACTTTTTTTTCATACAACTCAGTTTATTACAACGTGGTAAAGTGTTTCATCTCACAATTATTCCCGTGAGATTCATGCTATTTTTTCCACTATTTCATTTTTTGTCGTGTATGTACTGCCCATGATTTTATTATTTGTGTAATATAATTTCAATTATGAGTATTTACGTCTTCATTGTATGACCCTTCTTTCATGTGGCGTGTGTTTTGTAAGTTACCAAATTGATACGGGAACCTTTGACCCTCCTCTTTTTAAAAGACTTCTTTTTTATGTCTTTTAATTTAAATATTATTATGCAGGGATATGTTTTTCTAAATAATTATTGATGTAAAATTTATTTCCAAGTGATGAGATACCCTTTTTATCTCATCAACTCATTTTCTAAATTTTAATGTGACGTCGGTAGGCTGTCGTATTTTTACAAGGGAACTTCTTAACCCAATTTCAATGCATTGGGTCAACTTGTACTTCTTGAATATGTCATCCTATGAATATGTGTGAATGAAATCTTATTTTTTTACAATTAATATCAAATCATATTGGGTTTATTTATATTTATCACACTAATTTTTGTGATTTATTTATCATTAATTTAAGAATACCATCTTTATAAGGGATTTCATCTCAATTTACATTTCCACTGAGACATCAATGTTGTTATGCATCAATTCACTTTTATATGGTGTGTGTACTGTCCTTTGACATATTATATCATGAATATCTTTATTCTCATGATATTATAATATTCAGATTAAATTTTATTCCTCATTTATTTGTATTTAAGCATCTATCTTTATGTTAAAAACTCTTTAACTAAAATATCATTTTAAATGTTTTAAATATTTATTCTTCAAAATATTTATCATTAATGTTCATATTTTCAAAATAGTATAAGGATTTATTTTTATGGACATTAATATTCTCAAATGATATATTTATTTAAACTAATCAATGTTGTATGGGGCAATTTGATTAAAAAATCTCTTTTTAAATGTTTTTGAAAATGATTTGATAAAGCATTGTTTATTTCAATATCATGATTTGATATAGTGGAATGTGGAAATTTTATATTTCTATTATACATGTGTTATGTGTTATTATTATGTTATAGTTATTGGGAATTGTTTACGAATACGGGTGGTTCCGTGATAAACCTATGGCTTGTGAGCCCGAGATAGCTCTCCAAAGCATTGGGTAATGTGACAGAGGAAAACATGATGTTTCTCTTAAGATATTTAGGGAATATACTGTTATGGGTATTCCAAGTGTAAGACCCTACACAGCTGTAATAGCTATAATGCATGTTTGATATATATTCCATAATTAATTATTATGATTTAGGATTTGTGTGTGTTATTCATAAATCTTATGATTTTGTAAGGTATGTTTTGATTGAATAGTATGGTTTCATTGATATTTATTTATTGATGGTTAATGTTTTGATTCATTATTTTATAACCCTCACCGTGCTTTTCATTCTCATCCCTAATTTTTGAAATGTTTTCCACAGGACTTAAATATGAATAGGGTAAAGGATGGGATCAAGGAAAAGTCATGCTATCTAAAACATGGAACTAGACATGTTTTTTAAGAGTTTTTATTTTATGAAAAAAATAGATACTTAGTGGTAGTGTCTACATGTAATATTCATGTTTTAATGTAATTGTTATACCTAATTATATAAAACTCTAAACCTTAAAAGATCCTCAAGGTGAATTATTCAATTAATTCAATATTATGTGACGTTTATAGCTAGTTTCTTATAGGAAACATAACAAAGTATGATCTCAAATGATCATTAAGGGTAAATGAGGTATATAAATGAGAATAACATGGCAATAAAGGTATTAGAACATGCGAATAAAATTTTGGATGCATACCATGAATATTAAATGCCAAAATACAGAATCATGGCACAATGAATGGATGTTCATATGACATAAATTATAATAAATAAAATAAAATGATTCATGAGAAAACAATAGTAAAATAATGAATAGTATTCTTGTCATACACATAATCATAGAAAATAATTTCAGTATTTGTGAAGAATAAATTCCCAGACCATCGCAAAAGTCATTGATCTTTACTGTAACGAATTTATTCCACATTCTTTCCAAGTCATAATGCACCAGGAACAGATACCATTCCATCCATGTCTGAAGGAATTTGTTTCACTCCCAATATAAGTATTATATATTTCATGAGGTTTTTTAATATTTACCCAATGCATTGGAAGGAGATATAGGTCCCACATGTCACACAGTGGATAAATTTTTTATGGGTTCCACAAGATCATAACAATTCATCATAGCATAAACCATGAAATGAAATGGTATATAAAACATTTCCCCAAATAAAAACCTATGGAAAAGTGGTAAGTTTTATAATAATTTCATCAAAGCATATTTTATTATAACTAGTGGGGTTTATATTCATTTTATCATCTTATAACTTGGGGGAGTGGAATAGTTCTCATAAAAATCAACCCATCAAAACATAAACCATTTAGAGAATGAATATGACTGGTATTCTTAGAATATATCCCCCATAAGGAATAGAAAAACAAATAGATGTAATTATATGTAACATGATTTTTACCTATTATTTTATTCATTTTATGATGTAAATAATATTTCCTCTTTGAAAAACTCTTTTTAAAACATGATATATTTTCAATTTTTTTTAATTTGAGAATAATTTTTAAATCATATAAATGAATCATTGAAAACCATTCAAAATACCTTAAAAAATATTTTTTAGATACGATTCATTGAAATTAATCTTAAAGTGTCATTTAAATGCATTTTTAAAACATTTTTAGAAAACATCGATATGAAAGAAATAATTTTTACCACCGAAGAGAGAAAATAATTTTTTTTGGATTTTATTTTGAATAATTATCAAATGTAATAATGAGTAGAAAAATGCTACAACTACACAAATATAACATTAATAAATGGATTGGAAGAAATTTCATGAAAATTATTGAGATTTAGATTATAATATTTCATCATTTTAATAATAATTCTAAATAGTCTCGATAAATGATGAGATTGTAATATAATATCATTTCAACATTGGTTACTTTGTATCAAAACTCCAATGGTTAAATAAAACAAAAATAGACATCAAATACAATAAAAATATATAATTTCATTATATTACTTCTCATATAGTCTGTATATAATCCTCCTGAAATAAATTTATCTACACATCATAACAAACTTCTCAAAGTAAGAAAATTGAGACAAAATTCATATACCAATTTGGTAACATTTGAACCATAAACACCATGAAAGAGATATCCTAAATTTGATATGTAAAAAAATTATAAGAAATGTATTGAAAAATAAATTCATGGGTAGTATATGCACTAGATAGATTAACAAGGTTGTGTATATAACTTGTGTCTCACAATGTATATAGTGAGATAGAAATCACTTACTACCTTCGTATATTCTGAATCAGAATACCCATGAAAGAAAACATAATTAAAATTTTTTAATTATTATAAAATTTGTTTTATTAATGATTTATAATTTCCTAGGTATTTATATACACAACCAAATATAAATTAGTCTTGAATATAGAATATGTCTCTCAAAAATAAAAGTGATACTACAAATCCTCATAACTTAAGTATTGACTCCAGTTATACTCATTCAACAATCATATATAATAAATATAATATAACTACAAATATATCAAAAAACCATATTAATAGATATAATATTATATATTATATTCTTATGACATTTTATTATAAGTTTATTAACAATTGTATATTAAAGTTATGTTTCAGCTAATAACCTCTTTATTTACCATGCAATTTTTAATTAGTTAAATTTTTTTCCTCTATATTTGTTTTTAATATAGTCATATATAGAATTTATTTTATGATATAAATACAAAATCTGGTTATTATAAATTTTTGTAGATTAATTCATATTATTTGGTCATTGTAATTGAAATAGACCATTCAAGGAGACTGTATGGTGAATGTACGAATGAAAGCTGCTTCATTTTCTTAATGTATCGGAAGAAAATATAATAAATTATATATATATATATATATAATCATTTAACTATAATTTTATGTCATAACTATCAAAAATTTTACTAAATAAATACTTTATAAATTCCATGTAAATTGGGAACTAATAACATTTTGTTACGAGACGATTGTACGTCATACACACAAAAGATGTTATCATAGTTCAACAAAATAGAAAGCATGATGGCATGTTTTATATAATAATTCCATAAAAACAATAAAATCATAAATATATCATATATCAAATAAAAATAGTATTTACATCATTTTTTGTAACTGTTAATTATGGTAATGGAACAAAAACAAAATTACTTCGATAGTTGTTACTCCTTCATACACATGAACGACGTTGTTCTAAACATTGGATGGATGTCCGTGTTTTTTAGGTAACAAAAAAACAAAAAACATATGTTTATATTTATGAATATATTTTTATTTTAAAATAATTATTTAAAATTAATTTAATGGTTTTTAGAATGATAAAAATAAAAAAATGTTTTTTGATGAACATTGCCTCTTCTTCAGGAATATCCTTTTAGTGTTCATAAAAGGGCCTCCACGGTTGGATTTATTCCCAATGTAAGGATTATATGATGTGACGAGGGATTTTAGTGTGTGAATTTATCCTAGAATGTCAAAATCACATTTTTTTAATATGTGAAGAGATATAAGAGAGTGGGTTTCCTTTTATATGGGAGGTGAGGGGCACACATGTAATGTTTTGAAAGAGTGCATTCAAATAATTATTTACTCATGTCACTCAAGCCTAATAATTATAAATTCTGTAAAACACAATGTTTAAGGTCAAAATATGGATAAAAAATAGGTAATAATTGTGTTTTGGATAAAATTTACAAAATATATTATTAGTTAAACCACTAAGAAAAAGTTTTTACCTTAATTTCATAAATTAATTTTAACTAATTTCACAAATCACATTGGAAAAAAAAATGTTGACTAAATTAGACAATATAATTAATGATTATTATTAATATGGAATATTTTTTCCAAAATATATTTACATATGGTTTAATAATTAAATTATAATTAATCCTACATATACATCAAGAGTTGAGGGTTTTCAAGAGAAAACAATCAAATCTATGAAATGTTTTTATATAAAAATTTAGTATGAAATTGATTCCAATGAATTAATTGGATTAAATCATATAAAGATTACATAAATTAAAATTAAAATTAATATACCTAATTTTACATTAAAATAAACTTAATATATAACTTATTATTATAAATTATTTAAATTAATCGGAAGTTTTCAATTAAAGTTTAGTATTTTTTATTATTAATCAAAAATGATTCTTTTCAGAAAGATAGAAAAAATTCACCAAAAGGTAATTTCACCATTCTAAATTCTAAGTTTAAATTTTATTTTTTCAAATTGATTTTATAAAACATTTAAAAATCAAATTTATTGTTTTTCAGAAAAGAAATAATAACCAATTCATTGAGAACATAGAATTTCTATACATATAAACACTGCACCAAAAAATGATGTATTTTATTATCAATAGCTTTAAATTAGGTAAAACCATTATCCTTAATATTTAAAAATTATTTATTACTATTTATTTTATAATTCTAATGGATATGTTATAATATTCAAGTTTAAATGACTATATTAACAATATATTTGGGTTTTGTTACAAATCAGTGTCATGTATCATGAATAATAACAGACTATTTTGTGATGTGAAAGATACTATAGGGTTTCATGTAATTCAGGAATTAATTTTTTTTATTTTATTAAAATATAAAATATGAAAATATTTTAATGGAAAAATAATTCATAAAAACTCAGTGTGTTATATTCACCCCACAACAATAAAATGAATTTTCCCTCAAAATTCATTTATCTAAAACAAAAAATAATGGTGCATATGCCTCATTATATCCAAAAGATAATATTTAGATTCCACGAACTAGTGGTTTTACCCCAACAATTTTACAAGGTGAGTGGTATGGTTTTTTGAGATTTCTATATATGATCCAGAACCTCTACCAGTTGTTCCTCATAAGATTGATCATACTTTTGTGTTATGACCTATGAGTTAAGTAGATGTGAGGGGGAAGGTATGTACTAACGTATGAGGGAAACCCAAATACATCATCTTCTTGAGAGAGCTTTGAGGGAGAACCAAACTAGAGGATACGATCCTGATAGAAGAATTAATTTCAAATGGTTTGATATACCTAATGATTTTTGTTCCTTTCATCCAAAATATCAAAATTAACTTCCTTTGAGAAAATATTGAAAATAACTTATCGCCAACATCATATTATAGGTCTTGTCAGTGATTATCACCATAAATTTTAATCCAAATCTTAGATTCCTTAATATGATTCTTAATGGTACTAACCTTTTCTTCTATTTCATCAGCTATATAATTTCCCAATGTATCTCTTTCTCTAACTTCATTACAACACATTGGAGATCTACATTTCTTTCCACATAGGGATTCATAAGGAGCCGTCTGAATAATTGAGTTAAATATTTTTTTATAAAAACTGATCTACAGAATGGTATTTATCCCAACCATCATGGATATCTATAGAAAAAACTCTCTACATATCCTATTGGGATTGAATTATCTTTTCCCGATCAAATGTCATAGATTAATGCACAGTACTAAAAGTCAAGATAATATCAATATCTTGAATATAATTTTACAAAATATGTTGGTAATCCTTGGATCTATAAAAAGAAAATATATTGTTCTAGTGCATGAAACCATACCACTTTTTTATTATAAATACTGGAAATATTATCCATCGATAAGTCTTAACACACTAAAATTTTAAAATATGAACATCAAATATGACATCATTTACACACTCAAACACAAGCATAGAAATGTACATAACAACCTGACAAATTAAAATATATTAAATATTTTAAATAAATTAAATACATTATATATCTTTCAAATCATTAATTAGCGGTTTAGCTTGTGTTTCATGAAAAAATGAGTTTCTTCGATAATTTTCCTCACATGAAGACTGAGTTTTATCGAATACGATTAATAATATTATTTAAGTTGAAAATTATATCCTTGCAATTAAATTTTTAGTTATGAATAAAAATAACATAATTTTTGAAATATATTGTTTAATTAATTGGCAACAAATTAATTAGGATGTGATATAAAACCAATTTCATATAATGGAATGGATTTTACGAAAAAAAATAATTATGCACCAAAAGTGTTTTATCATAATAAATTAAGATAATTAATATTAATGGATGATATTAGAGAAATTTATATGCTATTTATTATATAAATTTTTTTATTCATCCATTAGATTTATTGAATGAGTATAAGAAAAAAATCTAATTTTATGTATAAAAGGTTTCATATTTTTTAAGGCACTTTTCCCACATTTTAATGGGACGCATTTATTAAAACGAAATTTTGACACTTTTATAAATTTAATTTCAAAATTAATATTCAATTTTTAAATATAAATTTTAAAATTAAAAAAGGGTTATTTTTTGGTGATTTTGATGATTAATTTTATGATGAATAGTGAAAAATACCGAATTTTAATTAATAACAACATTTTCCTCTAAATAATTTATCAAGGAAAAATAATTTTTAAACTGGTTTGAAAGTAAAAATAGTTAAATTATATTTTCTAAATAAATGTTATATAATTATTTAAATTAAAATTATAAAAATGGATTCCAAATTAATAATAATATTACCTTCCAATTCTTATATTTGTTAATCATTTTTTCCAAAATTGTTAGTGGAAATACTTAAAACTAATGATAGATATTAAGAATAAAACAAGTTTAGATAGTGTTAAAACATAAAAAATAATTTTTAAAAGGTCAACCAAAACATGTTCAAAACCCATTTTACAGAAATGTTTTGACCTTATAACTTCTATTATTGACAATTTATCATTATTTAGGAATTTTTAACAGAATAAAACTTTGGTATAATTCACCAATTCAATAAAATTACAAGTCTCCCACTAACCAAACTTATAAATGGTCACCCTCTCTCCTCTCCAATTCAAAACATAAAATAATATTTTATCATAAAATTCAGAATATAATAACTTAAAAACTTCCTAACCATTATCATAGAATCATTTTAGTGTTAATTAATAAATAATTGTAATTAATTAGTTAAAACCTAATGAGGATACACATATAGGAGGAAATGCGCTTCTAATGAAATTTTTATTTTAGTTTCTTATCCACCTACATCAATTATTATTATAACATTATTATATAATGTACAAATTATATTAAAAAATAAATATTTATATCTAGGGTATGACCTATTACTTCACACACTTCCATAAAATGGGCTACAAGAAAGTCATTCATGTTTACGATAGACAACCACCTTGCAAACTAATGCCGTTCTTTTTTTACATTACAACTGTTCATGGAAGGGAATAATGATATATTAATAGTTTTATATTATATATGTAATAGTTAAATTTTCTTTATGAATTTGGAACTATTATATCACATATAATATAATACATTCCATTTTGAGAGAATACAACAATGTCGCTTGTATGTACGAAGAACGACTGCCTTGCAAAGCGATGAGATTCATTCACATATTATATGGAATATGCTGATGATGTATTTAATGAAAATATGTCATATATATGACATAAAAATATAATATAATGATAATATATATATACATATATATGGAATTTAATTTTCATTCTTTTTATACCATAAGAAAATAGAAACAACCTTTATGAGTTTTTACGACGTGTCATCTTCATTAAAGGCGTATTTCATTTCCTATATCCAAATTGTATATATTAATATAAATATATATATACATAATATATATGATATTTAAATAATATTTTAAATTCATGAAATTATTAATTCAGGATCTATATAATAGGAAAAAAACAAGTGAGAACACCCTCTAAAAAAAAATGAAATTAACACAAAATAATTTAAAAAAAACCAAAACCTATTATAAAATGGGTAATAATATGTTATAAATAGATCCTATATGATATAGTAAATATTTATTTTTTTTGGGTTTATGTTAATTATTATCTTAAAGACAATATATGTGCGGATAGGGAATTTTCAATGTAAATGAAGCGTTAGGGAATGTATTTCATCTCAATTTCATTACATTGATGCATAAAAAAACATTATGCCCCTAATAACTTTTATATGGTGTATATTCTACCCTCAAAAATGTAATATTAGGAATAATATAATATTAAAATTATTTTTTATTTTTATATTATTTATTTCTTTTAAGTTTATTTTTTTAAAAGTTACCAAGTGGTATATAATTTTATAATGTAATTTTTTTCTTTGGGATATATTACTTCATCATTATAATTAATATTATAAGATTATGTGTAAACTAAATTTTGAATATATATGGTCTTATTTACAGTTTTTTATTTTTATTTTTATTTTATTGCTATAATTATTTAATTGATTGATTATCACTCCAATTTTATGATTTTTTCAAGGTTCTACTTCACAATCTAATTGTATATGGGATTGTTTACACCTGAATATCCATTGAAGGGAGTTATGTGACAAATGTTTAATAAAAAAACTTATTTTCATCTACTATGGTCATTAATTATTATTTTCAAGTAATATTACCATTTTTACACTCTTTGGTAGAATTTTGATTTATAATTTGTTTTCGGAAAACTTGACATCATTTATATCTATATGATGAATCATGTTTTCTACTAAAAACATGTTTTATTAAAATCAATACTACAAATATTGATTTTATCAGTTCTAGAAAAGTGCATTAACAATGCTGATAAAAGCACTATTAATTGAGGCAAGGATAAAGAGGGGACCCTTTTATCAGCACATAGAAAACCACTGATAAGGATCCCTTTATCAGTGCTTTTTTAGCACTAGTAAAAGGGGTGTTTTATCAGCGTTTTTTAAAACCGTTGATAAAAGTAAAAAAATTAAAAAATATTTTTTATTCGGGGGGATCTTTTAACAGCTCTTGACCCCCCCCCTTTATCAGCGCTAGGTGGCCCCTCCCACTCTCATGTGTTGCCCTTGCCTGTGCGTCCCACACATGCACGTGAACTTCCTCACTTCCACCCGAACACGAACCCGCAACCTCCCCCTTGCATGCCTCCACCTTTACCACTAAGCCATTTCATTTTTTCAATTTAATGATACATCTATTTATTTATTTATATATAGTTATATTTATTTGTATATTAATATAGATTCATATTAATATAAATATTTTTAGTTATATTAATACATATATGTTTATTCATATATTAGTATATATATATTTATTCATATATTAATATATATTTATATCTATTTATATATATACTTGTAGTTACATTTTTCTATCTATATATTTATTTGTATATTAATATATATTTATATGATTAGTTTTAAATATATTTAAAAAATATTTTTTTTATGTGTGTTTATAAATAAATAAATCTATACATATATACATATATACAACTCACACAAAAATACAAACACACACACATATAATTACAAATATATATATATATATATATATGTATGTATGTATTTGAAAATCCATATAATGTTAAAACGACCATAACATCCAATATAGAAGCCCATTTCAACCCCAAAACTAGTAAAATCGAAGAAAATGAAACAATATTCAATATGATATGTACTACAGGCCTAACGGACTTCCGGATAAGAAGTTATACATGTTTAAATGTTAACAAATTGGGGTATCCAGACTAAAAACATAGTTTTAGAGGCCTTCTAAGACTTTTTGGTGTCGACAAATGTGATAAAAGCATTTCTTGGGGTCACTAGCGTGTAGAGGTCGTCATATGATTCGATTTGATATATTGAAGAGCTCAAATAGATACCTGGATCAAAATTAATGGCCGTTTTAATTTTAGGTTACATTTTCAACTTATTTTAGATCTTTTATTAATTGTTTGGTTAATTTCTGTCCTCAAATTGTTATTAAATTATTTTTAATTGATAATAATCATAAAATTATTAATTAATTATAGTTTTTGAAATATTTTAAAGCCAATTTCACTAAATGGTTTATATATTATGTGTAATAGTCTATTTATACATTTATTTTAAAAATATATATTATATTTATATCAATATAAATACAGTTATATAACAATATATTATTTTTCACGAATTTTTTTTGAAACATAAAATTTATCAGTGCTAGGAAAAAGCACTGATAAAGACCCTATTTATCAGCGCTACTAAACAAAGAGCTGATAATGGGGTCCCCTTCCATAGCGCTAAAAAAGCGCTGATAAAGGGGGGGGGGCTTTATCAGTGCAAAAAAATTACTCATAAAGGGTCACTTTTAACAGTGCTCTTTAGCACTGTTAAATGCCCCCTTTATCAGCGCTTTTCTTTAGCACT